>OX465281.1:146641805-147358935 GCA_949987705.1 Thereva unica | reverse complement strand
CTCGTGCTAAAAATTCTTGGAGCAATCCTGAGCCACGATATGACTTGCTGTGGCCATATTCGTTATATAGTGAATAAAACTTATTGTCTTCTCAGGAAACTCCGTCTGTATGGAAACTTGATGACTTGTGCCCTTCGTTTGCGCTTGGTAAAAGCGCTGCTCTTGCCTCATCTAATGCATGGCTACTTAGTCTTTCCCTCGTTGGATGCTTCTTGTGCTCGGATAATTGAAGTGGCATACAATGATTGCATACGCTTTATTTATAATCTACGTCGGTATGACCACATTACGCCTTTCGTGAACAATGTCTTGGGGTGTTCTTTAAAAACGTATAAAGACTTGAGGTTGCTGAGATTCTTTCATGACATACTTAGAAGGCGAAAACCTTCCTACCTCTCTGAATTCATCCAGCTCTCGCAATCACGTAGAAATAACAATGTAATTCCACCGTTTCGTTTTTTGTTAGGCCAACGTTCATACTTTGTTTATGCAGCTCTGCTTTGGAATTCTCTCCCATATAGTCTGCAATTTATCGAATCAAGCAGTGTTTTCAAAAGGCGTCTCTCTGAATACCTCATGGGCAGTACCTCTTAGATTGTGGATACCACCTCAATTTGCTTGCACTCATATAATAACTCTCTTAATTGTCATTCTCCTCTCAAAATTCAAAATTCAAACTTAATTTTTTTTTCGTGTGTTATTTATTTATTTTTTTTTTCTCTTCTTCTTATTTAGTATCTTATTTTATAATTCATTCACGTTATAAAACATTTTTTTTTGTTTATTTATTTACTCTAATTTTACTTCTTTATTTTAAGTATGTTTTGTTTGTTATACCACCTTTTTGCTGTACTAATTTAAGATTTATTCTTGTGTACAATGATTGGCCAATAAATAATAATAATAATAATAATTGCTATTGGGCGGTAGTTAGCGGGGTCACTAGCGTCACCTTTTTTTGGTATGGGCTGAACGTGGGCCAGTTTCCAGGAGTCGGGATAGACCCCGGAGAAGTAGGATAGGGCGAAAAGTTTGCGCAGAGGTTTAGCCAAAGGTGAGGCATATTTTTTAAGAACCATAGGGGGAATATTGTCGGGGCCAGTGGATTTATTGGAGTCAAGCTCTTTGAGACACCTATACACTTCACGTGTTCTGAAGAAAACTCCGTCCATTGAGTGGGTGGAACACTCGATGGCTGGTGGTTGCATGTTAGCATAGGATAAGGAAGAGTTTGCGGCGAACAGAGATGCAAGTAAGTCGGCCTTGGGTTTGCTTTCTGTTATCACCTGCCTATTGTAGATGAATGGAGGCGTTGTGTGTGAGGTAAAATTCTTCCTGATGGAGGTTACCAAGGACCAAAAATTTTTACTGCCAGCAGTGGAGTTAATGAGTTTATTTCCCAACCTGTCATCGTATAATTCCTTGACTTTCTTTCCAAAAATTTTTACTGCCAGCAGTGGAGTTAATGAGTTTATTTCTCAGCCTGTCATCGTATAATTCCATGACATTCTTGTTTCCTCATATTTCAGTTTCTTGCTCCTCGTCGGTCTCTCTATGTAAATTTTCCTATTTCTATTTCTGGCCTCTATAGCTGTTTTACATTCCTCGTCGTACCAATCATTGGCTCTGGCAGTGCGCTTGTAGCCTACAGTTTCCTTCGTGACATCTGTCAGTATCGTCCTCAGTCTTGTCCATTTTCCCTCAATTGTGTTTTCATTATTTATGTTTAGGCTTGGACCTATCCTCTCTGCTAACGTTGCCTGGTATCTCTCCAATACGGTCTGTTCCTGGAGGCGGTCAACGTCGAATTTCTTTACTTTGTTGCTTCTTTGTTCTTGAGTGGACAGCCGACATCTGAATCTATCTTTAACTAGGAAGTGGTCCGATTCACAATTCGCACCTCTGTAGGATCTTACTTGAAGGATACTGGAAGCTGCCCTTCTGTCTATAAGTATATGGTCTATTTGATTGCAGTACCTTTCGCTGGGAGATTGCCATGTGTATTTGTGAATGTCCTTTCTTGGAAAATATGTTGAGCTGACGATCATATTTTGCTCATTGCAAAATCGATAACACGTTGTCCGTTATCATTTGATGTTTCGTGGAGACTTTCTTTTCCAATGGTTGGTCTGTACCAGTTCTCTCTTCCAATTTTGGCGTTGAGGTCTCCTATCACCATCTTGATGTCATTTTTGTTTTTCTTCTCTCTATTTCGCCCCTCTTTCTCACATGGAGGGTTACCACTCCTTTAAGAACTGCTCATCCGAAACTGTTCGAGATGGCATTTCTTGTGATGGTATCTGTGGAACTATATTTCTTTCCGACTGCCTGAATTGTCAAGCCAAATACAAGTCCTCAACTCCCAGAGGACAACTTGCACAGAGTGCTCCGGCATCAAATCCTGCCATGTTCTAAGGTTGATGAAGGGTATCTCTGAGGTAATTGCACAAACCTAGTTTATCTCCGTCGACATTCTGCATTAAGTCTTGTATTGTGGAGGCATTATCATGACTAAGTAAATTAACACATTACTGGATCTCGGCAGTAGTGGAGACGCCTTCTTGGACCTGCGCCCTCGACTCCCCGGTACTGCCTTTCAAAACGAGATGCATCAAGCGCTTCAAAACCACTCTAAAAATCCTCTGTCCTTTTCTCGATGAAAGAAAAATCATTCGCGTTTCCTCTAATTTTTTCGCTGACAAGTCAATACATACCAAAAGCTCATTTTACACTCTCTGGCGGAGTCACTGACATATAGAATGGACAGCTCATGAGGAATTTTTCATGGCACCAATTTGTTCCATAGGCTACAAACCTTTTTTTACTCCATGTAAACACCGGAATCACTTTTGAAATTTACATTTTTTTAAATACGTACTTAAAACATTAAAATAACACAAATATTTTGTTTAAAAAAAAAATAATAAACACTATTTTCACTTTTTCACCTTTTAAAATGCCTTTTTTTTCATTAATTTCCAAATTTTATGTGTATCTGATTTAAGTTCTTAACGCCTGTTTTAGCAACTGACATTCTGTATGTCAAAATCCGGGGGTCTATGGGGAAAAGAGCAAAAGATATAAACATCACTAGTGCAAAAGGGAAAATATAAAATCAGGTCTGATTTTACTTCTGAGTGCTTCTGTCAGTTTGGGGGTCTATGGATGAGCGCTACAACTATACTTTTGGGTGCCATCGATTTGTATGGAATAATTTCAGATGAGCAGTCCATTATTATATGTCAGTGGGCGGAGTAAATAAACAGAACTGTCGAATTTGGGGAACAAAGAACCCACACGTCATTCACGGAACACCACTGTACTACGAGAGTCATTCTTTGGGTCGGAGTGTGATCAAAAACCATCATCGGACCATTTTTCTTCAAAGTTGAAAAAACTGTGCGCTGTCGTTGGATGTTGGCCTAAATAAATCTTGCTCATTTGTCAAAGAATACTCCCACCTATCTAAAACTGTAAAAGTCAAGTTTCCTATCTACCAACTTCCAGAGTTACGAGACGGCAAAGTCAAAATTATGCTTCTTTACTAAAATTTCAGCTTCAACGAAATACGTAGTTAATTAATTATTTTTCCAAAAGGAAAGCTTAGACAATTGCCAATGGATAATGTCTCAACTTTTATGGTACGGCCTTTACTTTGGAAGTTATAAGCAATTTTAATGCTAAAATTGGCTTTATTTCGTCCGTTTTTAGTACTTTTCCACCCGAGCCTTTTCAAAAAGTACCATAATAAGCATCAAATACTTTTACAGTTTTAGATAAGTGGGAGTATTCTGCGTATATTGCTATCGTATTCATGAAAATATCTAGTACAGTTACAAAATAAGGGTGATATGTGAAACCGCTAGAGGATTTTCCATCCCCGATTTTTTGTTCGTCTATCCAAAACCTATCCAGAGCCGGAGGCTTTGTTACTTTAGGCATTTATCCCAGCGGGAAAACTAGCGAGGGGTTACTCAGGTAACCCTAGAGTTCTTTAATGATTTGTGTAAGAGCCTACACGGTAATCGAAAAATTCTACTGCAAATTTAGGAAAATGAAGGACTTTACATTGTATTGGCTAGATAAGCGACTAGGTAATGACTTGTGAAATAATTTGTTGTAAATGTGATATGATTTTATTATTCTTTGTCTTTGTCTTTTCGAAGCCTCTCTTCTTTAGTTCCGTCATCAAAGTTCGTTCGGAGTGGGTCGTGACCAAGTGCAGTCAAAAAGATATCTTGCTGGTAAAATTCTCACCAAATCTAGCAGAAATGCAATTGTAATTTTGAATAGTAATGTTTTTAATGCTAAAAAGGGTAGCCAGAAATTTAGTCTGCATGCCTTACATGGTAATCTACGTATTCACCTAATACACTTCACCTCTGTTATAAGTCCTCGTCTGCAATTCCTACAGTAAGTATAGAATTTTTCAAACTCCGTGACACAAAAAATTTGAGCAGTTCTGCGCACCTCGTTGCCAAATTTTATAAATAATGTTCTATCATTTCCCCTCTTTTTAGTTAAAACAGTAACAAACACTGGAAAAACTCAACAAAATAATTTGGGAAGGGATGCGCGCATGCCGAATGAATAAAGTTAATTTATCTTTCTATGTGTTGAGCAGAGCTTTTAAATACATGTAAAGCCCCTGCTAAACAAAGGCAGTTTATTCAACATAATAAGCATAATTTTACTTTAATTATGCGAAATATTTCTCATTTCTAAATTTAAAATAATTTAAAAAAAATGCTGAAAAAAATTCCTTTAATGAGCGTTTTCATTCATAAACCGACAGTTCCCCGCAGTCGCAAGCAACACAACCGCCCCGGGCAGAAGCGCGTATGCGACTGGCAGGAAATGTCAACAATCTAGTAATCAAAGTGATAAAAACACAAATTTCGTATTTTTTAGTAGAAATTACTACAAATTATTTCTGTAGCATATGTGTAAAATATAATAACCTTAAATAAAAAAAATATATAAAAACGGGTGTTTTTCAGTCATAATTTGAAAATTTTTTAAATAATCATTGAAGTCCCAGAAAGATACACCTCCCGGTAGCAATACGCAGTCGCGACTGATTACATGGCAGCAAGTGATTTGATAGGAGTTAACTGAAGCTTTTGTCTGAACTTTTAAACATTTTTAAGAGCTTAGCTGGGGAACATGCGCGGGATGTCACGAGGTTTGAAAACAACTATACTTACCGCCCTAGGACATCCCTATGTAAAGGTAAGCTTTTATTTCATCACAAAGGTTATGGCTCCATCTCATTACCACCTCGCTTAGCTAGGCATTACATTTCCTCCCGGGTAGCCGTTACATTTCCCGCATACATTTCTCAACTCTGTGTCGCTTCCTAAGAGTTGTCACTAAAAACATTTAGGACCGCAACACATCCAGGCGTGCTTTGAACACATCCAAGCCCAAAACTGGCTGCAAGCACAGAGTACTTAAGATACAGAGGGAACAACAGGAACAATGGGTTACGACGTCCAAAATGGGTCACAAGTCGTAACCCATCCGAGCTTTTTGTTTTCTTTGAGAGCGAAAAGCTCATCTCGATTCTCTAAAAGTTCTTCACTGAAAATCCGGTTGTGTGTGCGATATACACTGTACGTGTGTAATTACTGTGGGGCATGGTAGTAAATCAGTAAATCAACTCGAATTTTTGGAAAGGAAAATAAAATTGTGCTACCTAATAAAATGAAATGGATCTTTCTTCGTAAATGAACGATTAGACTTCTAAAAAAATGTTTGTAGATGTTGAATGAGCATATAAAAAATTATGAATGGTAAAAAATTTTATTCTTTTATTATAGTTTTACAACGTCAAAAAGGATGTAACTTGGATTTTTTGAATTTTTAAAAATTAATATTACAACTATCAACTTTACGAAAAAAACTTCTGCTACATTTCTAGTTGAAAATCGGTTCACAAATATAAAAAAATAATATTAAATTAAAATTATTTATCGAACTTACGCTACAAACTTTATCAAGGTGAAAGGCACCGGGCCCGGGCCCAGGGCCTCACCTCCTGCAAAAGGGGGAGCGGTGAAAAAATTCAAGATATACAAAAGGTGAAAATTCAGATAATATTTATTTTAAAGAAAAATCATAATGATCAATCTTAGAGTGGTTTTTAAAAAAAGACGGGAAGTGCCATGGCTTCTCGATGGCACAGTAGACATGAATATGTCTTATCCCTGGAGTCTATTTGTTTCTTGTTCTTATTGGAAATCACCTTCTTGTTCTTATTGGAAAGAACCCCTGGAGGGGGTCGAAAGGAATGCACACAACAATATATATCTGGCTCGCTTCAATACATACCCTTCAACCACCTTATCCTTTTCCACAATGTAACAGAATACAAACACACGAAACGAAATCGTTCAAAATAAAAAAATTGTGCTTTTGCAAAAATTCTAAACGCGCCGCGGCCGCACCACACTCAATCCGCAAACTGCGTAGTAAGAAAATTCCCTGATATCGATTCTGATTCCGCCCCGCTTCGAAAACACAAAAATATCGCGCGACGGACGACTCAAGCACACCTTTTCTAATGGGGCCCATCCACAGGCCAACTAGTTGTCCTAACTGAGTTGTGTTGTCACTGAATCGCATCGTGTGTGGGGCAGTTGGCAAACTGATTTGACAGTTGGGGTTTCAATTGGGATAAATCAAAATCTTTTAATTTTATGAGGGCGGGGTTTAGAGTTTGGGCAACTAGTTGCACTGTGTGTATTGCAGTTTGGCAAACTACTTGGATGAATTAAGCCTGAATTCGAAGAATATATTTTTTTGCAAGTTTATTTTGCATTATTTTTAATTTAAATTATGAAAGTTCACATATTATTAAATTATTTTCATAATTTATACTTTTAGAATTTAATTTATATTTTGAAAAATATAAATATTCATATTAATAATTAAAAACAATTATAATTAATCTAAAAAATCATCTTTCTCCAATTTTTATTATTATAAAACTTAGTCGCGGGTTTTCTACAATTTCATTTAACTTTCAAATTGCCTATAAAATATCGAATTGACAGTTGAAATATCAACTCAGTTGAAGCGTTTGTGGCAAAATAACAACTTTTTACACAACTCAGTTTGGACAACTAGTTGGATGGGCCCCATAAGCTGTTTAAAAAATCTCACACAAAGTAAAAAATCCTGGACACTTTTTCTCACTCTTGGAGCAAGAACTCGCAGCGATTGAACAAAAAAAGCTGCTATGATATTGGACGCAAAAAAGCTGCTAGCATAGCTTCTTGTTAATGTATGTGCTCGATACAGTCATTTTGGCAAAACGACATATATTTTAACGTGGTTTCCCCCGTAGGTATAATCCACGATTTGTTTTGATGAAGGCAAGAACAAAAACGATAAGAGAAAAATATAAAGAACCTACAGTACACCAAGCTGTTTATTACATAAATAGTTGTGCCAAGTTCCTTGTCTACTCGTTATTAGTAATATTTTGATATGAACAGAATTATAAGAAATCTCTGTCGGTATACACGTGTGTTATCGAAAAAATACATTATAAATTAAATTATATTATATTCTAACTCTCTTTTGATGGATACTTCATCAAATATTAAAATAGAATATTTTTCCATTTTCTCCATCTCCTTATTTTTTTCACGCAAATTACTAAAAAGTTGGTCATTAAACCCAGGCCTAAGATTTTTTATAGGTCTCCATCTCCTCAAAGAAACTTTAGAGGGAAGAGAAAATTTCAAGACTTGCGACATACATATATCTATAACAAGACGGGGACTTAAAATACAAATTTTGTGCAATAAACCTTTGAGATTTATTCCTCTTTGTATTTTTCTTTCTTGGCATTAAGAGCATTTTCGCAAACATTTTGGAATATTTATTCATATATCTAGGGATTCCTCTGAAGCAGAGGCATTACGTTCAGATAATAAAAGGTCAGAGACTTCTTGATTTCCAAGAAAACAGCTAGGAATAGCCCCAGGTTTAAGCCTTTTGTTTTTTCCTGTTTGTTCTTATAAAAAATGAATCTCGCAAATTTTCAATCTTTTTTTTCCATAGTCGTCAGGAGTTAAATTACACTCGGCGGCCCATTGATAAACCAAGGGTACAGAAACATCCGGGAATTTAAAGAAAGTTCGACCTTTGAACTTCCTCTTTGTAGCTCTACATGTTTTAACCGCACATGTAATGCCAGACAAGGGCTGTTTTTCGGTTGCGGAAGGTCAGACATCACTAACTTAAAACTTATTTGAAAAAAAAAATCTCGAATTTAATTCTAATTAGCACAACAAAATATAAATCCAATGACTTAATATTAATTTTAAACAAAAAGAAAAATATTTCTTAGATATTTAATATTTACCAAAAATCGCAGATAAATTGTGCCTATAATGGTGATTTCACTAGTCTTTCCAAAAACAAGTACCTAAGCTCCTTCTATGTCTCTCACCACACTACACATCACCAAAAATCAGAGCACACTGCACTATTTTTATGAAAACCAAATAAATATTATATTTTGATAATACAAAAGTTCAGTAATTGTCTTGATTCCACTGATCTTTCCAAAAATACGTATCTAAGTTCCTTCTACTATAACTCTCACCTCACTACACATCACTTGATAACAGAGCACACTGCACTACTTTTATGGAAACCAAATATGTAAATATTTTGATAACATAAAATTCCAGCACTTTTCTTTCGTGTAATCACGGCGCAGTCCAGTAGGAACTGAAGAGGTAGATTCCTATATTCTTTCTTAACGTATGGATTCCATAATTTTTGTTTGTGCAGCAACTAGTTATACTCCTTCTTCGTTCAGTTCACGGAACTGCTAATGACCTAGCCCTTTCCTACCCAACTTTTATTGCCCCCTTTTCCCCACTTCTCTCAGATCTTTACGCCTACCGAAAATATCGGGCTAAATTCTACCGAACTTTTTTTATGACTAAAAAATAAAAGAATTCAAAAAGCAATCCCGTATCTAAGCTGATGTGGGCGTTACGCTTATTTATTATTATATATTATTATTAAAGGGCTCTACAAACGAGAACCGGTCCTGGCCTCTCGCAACAAATGTGTCGTTCACTGCAAAAGCTCCACACTTCAACACTACAAGGGCGGGTCTAGAAACTTTTTACAGGGGGGGCCATTTATATTTTTACCCCCCCCGCCCCACCCAATTTTTTACCGTAATAAATTTCATCAAATTATTTTATGATTTTATTGATTAATTTCTTACACGAATGCAGTGTTCGCAAATGATAACTTTTGCATCAATATTATGATGTTTAAAAAACGCGCCATTCTAAATGACACTAGTTCAGTATTACCAATTGTAGTAGGAATGTTAGAATCTATAATATAAAAATGAATCGCTAAATGTGTTGCTAAGCGCAAAACTCGAGAACGGCTGGACCTATTGGACTAATTTTTTTTTTCGAATATTCGTTGAACTACGAGGATGGTTCTTACGGAGAGAAAAATTTAAAAAATTGCCTGAAAAAACAAAAAAATGGTAATTTTAGGAATTTTCACTTCATTTTAGTTTCAAGAGCTTCATGGCCTACCTATTGTTTGACAAATGTAAAATTGTCATTAAATTGAATCATTACATTTAATGAAAATTTCAAATTTACGCAGCTGTCAAACAATAGGTAGGCCATGACGCTATTGAAACTAAAATGATCCACAGCGGCCGTCTCAAGAGGGCGGTGTACC
This sequence comes from Thereva unica, assembly GCA_949987705.1. Lineage (NCBI taxonomy): Eukaryota > Metazoa > Arthropoda > Insecta > Diptera > Therevidae > Thereva > Thereva unica. The sequence continues at coordinate 147,349,197 of OX465281.1, read as the reverse complement.
ACTTTCTTCACAACCACCTCGACATGGGTATCAAATGAAAGGGTATGTTAAGTAGAATATAATAAGCAATGTAGTATACAAAATATATCTTTCGATCCATGGCGGCCGTCTCAAGAGGGCGGGGTACCACTTTCTTCACAACCACCTCGACATGGGTATCAAATGAAAGGGTATGATAAGTAGAATACAATAAACAATGTAGTATACAAAATATATCTTTAGATCCATGGCCCCCGTCTCAAGAGGGCGGGGTACCACTTTCTTCACAACCACCTCAACATGGGTATCAAATGAAAGGGTATGTTAAGTAGAATATAATAAGCAATGTAGTATACAAAATATATCTTTCGATCCATGGCGGCCGTCTCAAGAAGGCGGGGTACCACTTTCTTCACAACCACCTCGACATGGGTATCAAATGAAAGGGTATGATAAGTAGAATACAATAAACAATGTAGTATACAAAATATATCTTTAGATCCATGGCGGCCGTCTCAAGAGGCCGGATTACCACTTTCTTCACAACCACCTCGACATGGGTATCAAATGAAAGGGTATGATAAGTAGAATACAATAAGCAATGTAGTAGACTCAATATACCGATTCATGGCGGCCGACGTAAGACCCATGTTCTTTGAGGCATTTCATCTGAGTAAAATTCATATCTCGAAAAATATTAAGTCAATGGATGGTTTTTATTGTTTACTATTGACTTATGGGTGCAGCGTAGGCGCACCGGGTCCCAGCTAGTTTAAAATAAAAACTAAATCTCAAATGTAAATAAACTGGCAACAGCCAAAAATATTAGAAAATTACTAAAGTCGTTAGGAAACAATTATAATATGATTGTTGGCAACAAGGCAGAGAATTGTAAAAACGCAGAGTTGGCCTAAATTTACGCCTCAAATCCTTTGTATGTAGAATGACTGACAAATTTATGTAAAAGGATAATGTTGTGTTGTTGTTGGTTTTGGCCGGAAAAAGGCAATAAAATGAGTTCAGAAGAAATAAGAAAAGACGAAGAGAAAACAACGCAACAATATTCTGAGAAATAATATTTGATTGTATTTTTGCATTTATATAAGAAAAGACGGTAATTATTATGTAAAAGAAATTCGGTTAGATTTTGAAATAGTTTTAGCGTCAGTCTGAGTTTAGATTTGGAAGAGGACGGCTGTTTTTTCACTGTTCTTCTTTAAAAAAATTTCGTTACGTTTGGCTTCAGTGTGAGTCAAGAGATTTGCATCGTTTTGCGACATTTAATATAGTTTGATAATTGAGAGGCCATTATAAATGAAAAATAAAGTTCTAGAAAAAGAACAAGATTAATTGAAGATACTGAGTGATAGATAAGGCCATTTAAACTTTTTAGGTTAGTGTGCAAATTTGAATCTTATCACAATTTGAATTGTTTTAACATTTTTTTGATTTATACACATTTTTGATTGTTGTTGTTTTTTTCTTTTTTAGAAAAATAATTCGTTTCTTAATGACATCACCATGCATTCTTTTTCAAACAAACGATAAAAAACTTTACATAATTTTTTTCCAAGACGACCAGTTTCTCAAGTTGCTTCAGAATCACACGTTGCATGTATCATTATTACTGAAATACATTCGAAACTCTTTTCACTTGATTAAAATATGTAGATCCGCAATACTTGTTAATTTTTCATTTTAGAAATTTCAAGCGTAACATTAGAAAGTGTTAGGGATTGTGAGGATAACGAAACTGCTGGTCCTTCTTCAGCGGCTCTTGCAAACGATCCGCCGCGTCAGCCTCCCAATGTTTCGACAATATCAGTCCATGAAAATGACATTGGGCGTTTCATGAATCAAATTTTGAGTGATTCCGAGAAAAAGCAACTATTGAACAATGCTTTTTGTCCACCTCAAAACTACAAGTTTCCGTATTCCGAGCACAATAAGGGTAACAAGGTAGTTAAGCGATACATCAATCAGAGCCATTTGGATGCGTACTCCTGGTTAGTTTTCTCTCCGTCGGAACAAGGTCTTTTTTGTAAATATTGCGCTATTTTTGCTACTAGCTCTTGTCAGGGAAATGTTTTAGTTAAAACTCCGTTAAAAAAATTTGTCAAATTACTTGGTAAAGAGGGTAATTTAGAAAATCACCAGAATCGCGCCTATCACCGAGAAGCAGTTGAAAAAGGGAAACTTTTTTTGCAAAATGTTGCACAAAATGTAAACATTGTTGATTCTTTATCAGAAAATCGTCGAAAAAAGATTGAGGAGAATCGAAAACTAGTTGGGATGTGGGTTCGACCCGTTCGGTCCACACGATCCACTTCCCAGTATGATGGATGTTGAATATTATGATTGGATATTTTAATAATAAATGATCAATTGGCAATACAGAATATATGTATAATACTGAGAATTTGTCACAATTGTTTATCAATATTTTCGCTAAAATGTCAAACTAAATGTGCGCACCTACAAGATTAGGATGACGAAAATGAATATAAAATTGATGTGTTAATGTTTTTCGGCACCTCAATGAAGTCGAAATAGTTTTTAGTTCGCGCGGTATCGTGCAGGTACAAAAATCACTTAAGTCATTTATACCAAAAAACCGCTGGACGGAATATTATAAAAATCTTTTCAGATTATATTGTCGCTAATACGCTTCGAACGGCACCTCAAGTAAGTCAATATCTTTTATGGTTCGGGCCATATCGTGCAGGTACAAAAATCACTTACGCTGCTTAAACAAAAAAACGGCTCGACCGAATTTTATGAAAATCTTTTCAGATCATATTTTGGTTAATACTCTTCGAACGGCACGTCAACTAAGTCGATATCTTTTATAGTTCGCGGGATATCGTGCAGGTGCAACAATCTCTTAAGTCATTTAAACCAAAAAACCGCTGGACCGAATATTATAAAAATCTTTTCAGATTATATTGTCGCTAATACGCTTCGACCGGCACCTCAAGTAAGTCAATATCTTTCGTGGTTCGGGCGATATCGTGCAGGTACACAAATCACTTACGTCGCTTAATCAAAAAAACCGCTGGACCGAATTTCATGTAAATCTTTTCAGATCATATTTCGGTTGATACGCTTCGAACGACACCTCAACGAAATCGATATCAGTTTTGGTTCGCGCGATATCGTGCAGGAAAAAATGACCACATCCGTACGCACATACACACACACACATACTTCCTCCCAATTTTTTGCTTAAAATGCTCCTGGGACCTTGAAAGATGAAAATACGTTGAAATTTTCGATTTCGATCTTCGGACCGATTACAACTATACTGGGAAGTTAAAAATTAGTTCCGATTATTGATACAACTAGCTGGAGCCCGGTGCGCCTCGCTGCACAAATAAGCCAATAGTATGGCGTGCGCCAGAACAATTGGGGATCTCAAAATCGATGGGCACTGAGATTCTAAAATCCCGGGATGCAAGTACATTCGTAAAGAAGAGTGTAACTCCGTTCGTTTAAAAACCCAAATCACTTGCTCATTTATATCCCTAATCACAATTCAGCGGTCTCACTGCCACTCTTGTCGTGGTCAGATGCTATGAGGGAGTGTTTTTGCCCGTAAATGAATTTCGAAGAAGAAATTACAATGCACGTCCGCTTGAACTTTATCCATACACGAAATTTTAATGGGTGTGAAATTGTCAGTTCGCCGCCTGTGTTTATATTTCCAATTCTTTTGGTACGCGCTATAGCTTCCGTTTATTTTGCAGTTGAGGTGATAAGAATTTTAATATACTGTAGGAGCCATTTTCGTATTTTTGGTTCCGAATAATATCGATGCTATCGATTGAAATTTCGCTATTTGAAACGACCAAAAGTTGGTTTTTTCAGTACTGTTCCATAGATGTGATGCTTTCAAGCATGCATCCGTTCAGCTCATTTGCAGGCTTTGATCGAAGTATACCAGGCAAAGTTGAGCAAGTAGTGTCAGAGCGCCTACCATGGATTAGGTTTTCCTCGGAAATCTTGAAAAGCCCTGTCATGCGCTTCGACCTATTTTTTATAGGCCATGGTGCATTCGCTCCAAAATAATAATTTTGCACGGATGTGGCAATACGGGAATTTTTACTGATGTTACATGTAGGTGTTTCTCTCTGGTTCAAATTCAATAGGAACTTGGGTGCTCAATACACTAAACATCCACCATCAAGTAGCGTTGATGCAATTCCCGATGATGTCGCACTTCACACTATGAATGGAGACAGTTAATACGTTCAATAAGCAACGTTTGGCAACATTGGGCGAATTTTTCAAACATTTAACGGCATGATAAAGAGTAATTTTTCCGTAAGAAATATGAAAAAAAATATGTCCCATGCAAAATTATTGTATGTTGAAAAATCAAGCACCTTGAAATCTATGCAAATTTCCAGGTACCATAGCTCAAAAAGAAAAAGCGACGAACATCTGATTATTGAATTTGTCGTCTTTTTGGTTTCGAGACCTTTCATTTAAGCCATACATTGCTAAAATCAGGCACATGCAGCCGAAGTTACTTCAATCCAAGTTCAGAGAACCGCGTCCTTCGCGATAAATCTGATTTTTTCAACAAAATTGTACGGCAACTATCCGTAAATAAACTCCGATCGATCTGAAACTTTGGAAATCGTATTTTTTTCGGAAAAAAACCAAAACAAAATGGATCTGACTTCTTTAGCAGAAATTTGAAGAGTACCTCCCATACAAAAGTTTCGGATTTTTCTATATCAGTACACTACAGCTACCCGAAGGTTTCGAGATAGCCTATATGTTATTCTGAAGTATGAGCTATATTATTGTAAAGTTTCATTAAAATCTATTCAGTAGTTTTTGCTTGAAAGAGTAACAAACATCCATACAAACATTCGCGTTTATAATATTAGTAAGATAGCCTATAGCAAAAAACCTGTGTGCGTTGAAAGGCTTTTAAATAAAAAAAAAATTATGTGTGCGTTGTACGCGGTAGGAAAAAAAACAATAAATCTGGAAAAAAATTCCCTCTTCCCAATCTTATCGGTGATTCAATTAGAACAGCGTTATGTATTCAAGTAGATGCATCTAAACATGTAACTTCTCGGTGAATTGGAATTTTAACTTTCTCTTTTCGGTTAGCCGTTACACTGCTCCCTTCTTACCCAGTATTCGTCCCGAACACCGCTTCCTCCAGGTCCCGTTTTTTCCGATCAAACTTTTTGGAAGCGAAAGATGACATCGTTTAACCTCGTGATGACAATGTAGGGGCGCACAAATTTGCAAACTTCGACTCTTTCTACCGTTTTTACTGTTTCTATACTGGTTAGAGGGAATTTTAGAAATTTACTACATTTCAGAATGTGGCTTGGGAAAATTCGTGCGTCATATTGGACCCGCAATTTTGAATTTATAAGCTTTGATCATAAATTCGTTGTTTGCCCTAAAAGCTCCCAGATACCGATTTTCATTGCAATCGGAATACAATTGGAAAAATTCGTCGGCCATATTGGCGCGGCCATTTTGAATTTATAAGTTTTGATCATAAATTCGTTATTTGCAACCTTAGAAACCCCTAGATATTCACTTTCATTGGAATCGGAATACAATTGGAAAAATTCGTCCGCCATTTTGAATTTATAAGTTTTGATCATAAATTCGCTATTTGCAACCTTAAAATCCGCCAGATTTCGATTTTCATTGGAATCGGAACACAATTGGCAAATTCGTCGGCCATATTGGCACGGCCATTTTGAATTTATAAGTTTTGACCACAAATTCGTTATTAGCGACCTTAAAAACCTCTATATACCAACTTTCATTGAAATCGGAACACAATTTGCGTGGCCATTTTGAGTTTTCGGCGGCCATGTTGAATTTTTTTATAAATTATAGCCTATATGTTATTCTGATATATGAGCTATATTATTGTAAAGTTTCATTAAAATCCATTCAGTAGTTTTTGCGTGAAAGAGTAACAAACATACATACAAACATTCACGTTTATAATATTAGTAAGATTATAACATTAGGTAGGCAAAACGTAGCCTTGAGAGGGCACAGAGACGACGGAGATTTATTAGAGAATTTAGACGCAGGAAATGAAGGGAATTTTCGTGAAATGTTAAAGTTAAGAATCCGCGCAGGTGACACTGTGTTAGAAGAGCATTTGACATCAGCTCCCGAGAACGCGACTTACATTTCAAAAACAATTCAAAATGAAGTTATTGATTGTTGTGGAGAAGAAATTTTGTGTACAATTAAATCAAGATTGGCAGAAGCGGGAGTGTATTCTGTAATTTTTGATGAAACGACTGACGTCTCAAAAATCTCTCAAGTAAGCGTTGCTTTGCGATATGTTTATGAGGAAGATCCACGAGAGGATTTCATTGGTTTTTTCGATTTACATCAGATGAACTACGGTGAAAATTTCGACGCTGATACTGAACCTAGAATTGGTGGCATTGATTTAGGACAGTCTGTTCGGTTTTGCGAGATAACGATATCAACATTGAATATTGTGTTGGCGTTTGCTGTGATACGTGTAGCGTTAATTTTTCTGATATTTGCGGAGCCGTCAACGAAATTTTGAAGTTTGTTCCATTCGCAGTTCGAATTCCATGTTATAATCATACTTTGAATTTGTCAATTTCCGATAGTATGAGTTTGCCAAGCGCTAGAAATTTATTCGGTACTATAAAGGAGGTGATATTTTTCTTCAATTGTTCGGCGAAGCGGAGTTTTGTTTTGAAACAAATTTTACAAAAGTCATTAGGTAAATTTTGTGAGACTCGATGGGTTGAACGACATAATACAGCTTTGCTGTTCGCTGAAAATTTCCAATTTATCATAGACACATTGGAAAAAGCTTCAAATTGGAATGACTCTGTGTCTGCACCTAAAGCCGAAATTTACCTCAAATCGTTGCTGTCATGTCAATAATTGATATCACTCGAAAGTGTGAGTCACTTGTTTAGTTTGACTCTCCCACTCAGCGTTCTCTTTCAGAAAAAGACGTTAGACTTTAAATTTGCTAATGAACTCGTCGATGACCTTTTGACGGTCTTAAAAACAGAGCGTGAAAATGTAACTGAGGTTTTTCATGGCATGATTGAAAAAGTCAGCGTGACTGCCGCGGAGTTAGATATAGATATCGTTTTACCTAGGCGAGTTGGGAGACAAGTTCATAGGGATAACAATCCTAGTGATTCGCCTGAGGAGTACTTTCGAGTCAGCATATTTATTCCTATATTAGATCACATTATATCTGACATTAAAAGTAGATTCAAAAAAGAAACTAGAGACGCCTTAGAGCTTAATGTTCTCTTGCCTGATCATATTTTGCAATTAGATTCACAAACATTGAGCGCATCACTCTCTAAACTCTGGAATAAATATGCTGTCATACTCTCTGAGGGCAACACTTATAATTCACTGCAAAAGTTTGAGTCAGAAGTCAAATTGTGGAAAGAGAGATGTCGTCGGTTAGATGTGAACATTAGTGTTTCTGGCGCTCTGAAGGCGTGTGATAAAGACATTTTTCCGTATTGTCATAAGCTGTTAAAAAATTTTTATCGTTTGCCTCGAGCAACGCTACCTCGGAAAGAAGTTTTTCAACTTTGAGACGTCTCAAAACTTGGCTGCGCAGAACAATGTCTGAAGATCGTCTGTTAGGTTTAGCTCTTTTGCACATTCATCGTGATACAAATGTCAAAAAAATCGACGGTTGAACATCATACTTTGAAGTATTTATCATTAAATTTTTATTGTGATATGTTGCAAAATAAAAAGTGTTTATTTATATTTCATCTGTCTTGTTTTACATTGGAAAAAAAATCTTTTTTTTTTGTTATTTTTTTGTTTCGAGGGGGGGCCATGGCCCCCATGGCCCCCCCCCCTGGATCCGCCCTTGCAACACTAGAGGTTGACCCGCTTTGGGGCCACGTTCCGTCACATCCCCCGCTACAGAAGCAAAACGATTCCAGATAGTGCCTTCTGGAGCCGCTCCCCCTCACAGCGAAAGATATGACAAAGCGCGACTCCAAAGCAAATCAACCTCCAATACTTTAAAATGTTGCTTCGTTCACGCCAACCTTACTTGGAAGGGACTAGTCCGATCATATTAGCCTATCCTCTCTCATAAGATAGTTACCAGTGGCCACCGCTAGGAAGTTATGAACGCACTTCCATCAGTCCGAAATAGTTGCGGCACTTGCATGCTATGTTAATGTTATTCCCCCTATTCCGCTGATGACTGACCACGTGTGCTTATTTTAGCTGACGTTATTTCAATCCTGAAGTTACCGCAAGTTATAAAACCGAACGAAATGAATCTGATGTGTGCAGCCGACCTAAACCTTTGTTCATTCCTTTTACTGCTTCTAATTATTGTTACACTTTGCTAAGAGAAGACAATTGTATTAAAACTATCAAAGTAGGCCTTTACCTGAATTTGTTCATCATGCAATCAATCGAGTTTAACCTTCTAAGAAACCCACAATATCACAAATAGGCTTTATTAATTTCATTATTTTTCCCAAAACAATGCGACAATTCGATTTCACATACGATTTTCTGCAAGTTCGGGACTCTTGTGTTCCTGTGTTGTAAGAGACATTCCCGGATTTAGTAGCTACAGGTGCACAAATGTATGAATTTGTGAACTGTTCGAACTAATTAAAATGAGATTACCTACTACAATCTATAAACTGAAGGGGTGATAGGTGTTACGGCGTACATAATAAACTCTTAATTATCAATTTGAATGACCACAATATTTACCTTGCTAGCCTTTTAAATCTGACTTGACCACCGATATTCAGTGCGTCAAGCTTCAGAGTAGAACAGAAGCTAATGTTATAATGTAAGTTTTTTAAATTCAAGGTCAAAGTAGTTTAAAATAGTTATGTTCTCTCCTACAAATTACAGTTACTAATTTAATTCGTCTTCAGCGAACTAACTTTTAATTGTTTATTAATAAAAACATTGGAGTCTCTCTCAAACTGCTTGAAAGCATAAAAATCGTACCACACGATTTAATATGTGCACTAATCAAGTGACCTGCGGTCACAGCAGTGACTAAACCAAAAAGGAGGTTCAAATTTGACGTTATACGAATCAATGTGCAGTATATACTCTAGTTTAAGATAATTAAAAATATGAATAATTTGTATGCCCCAGGGGGCGTTCATGTATTACGAAAGGCAAATTTTGAAAATTTTTGTCGTTTTTCTATAAACTGTACTAGGGTGTTTCCACAAAAATCCGGCAACTCTGTGTCCGCGGCACTCCCCGCTTGATATAATTAATATTATTTTATTTTAAGATTGTTAAGTAACAAATCAAACTATTTTGTATTTATTCCTCAAATTTTGTTTAATATAATAATACACTATACTCTTGAAATCATATTTAATGACCCCAAACGTCAGTCCCTAGCCATGTCCGTGCACTGAAATTTTGCGTTTGGGCATCCATATTTCGGAAAGAAATTAATTTATACTTTAATTTTCTTTACAATTTTTCAATATTAAAGTATTTACAACTAATTTCATCATTTTTTGCAGTTTAAAAAAACAATAAATGTGTTTCCTAAGGTCGGAATTAATCGTCAGTCCCTAGCCATTAACGGATTTTAAAATTTCGCGGTATTATATGGGTGTAGAGGGAATGTAATTCAGTTGATTTTAAAGAAAGAGATGAAATTATCTACAGACTGCACTCCTTTGGCAGCGGCCAAAAAAAATTCAAGGAAGGAAAAATTCAAATTTTCAATTTAAATATACTTTAACTTTAAAATTGAAATTGGGCCTTATTTAAAATCCATGCAAACAACATTAAAAATATTTCCCATATTCGATTATTTCCGATTGTCGGATAAACCCGCATACCACAATACAACAGCGTTGCATTGTGAAGCTGTATAGCCCATTTAATGCACGAGTTATAATAAGAAACCCAGGCAGCTGTATATGTATGTGCGAAAGTTAAGTCCCTCTGCCCGGCGCTTGTTGCTGCGCCAACGGAGTCGTGAGAAAAAGTTCAATTGGACAGAATTTTCTCTCTTCAAATTTGATATTGTCTCTCACAAAAAGCTTGCCAAAAGTTTACTTGGAAATAATTTGATAACACATTTTGTTCTTCGTTGTTCCCTCTGTATATTAAGTACTCTGTGCTGCAAGCATATCCAACCTATGCGTTCAAATGGGATTGAACACATTTAAGCTTATCTCGCAAATTCAGGCCTTGGCAAAGATGGCCACAAGGCTCGCCTCTGTTGGAATTCCGGCAATGTTGGAATTTGATTTCGGCCGAGGCTCTAGTTTGCTTTTGACAGTTGAACTTTGGGGTTGGCATATTGTTTGAGAGTTCATATTAAAAAAAATTAAACGAATTAAATAAAAGATATTTTACAAATTTATCTAATGCAAATTCCTTAGTAGAAGTATTGACTCCCTTCGAGGAATCAAGGATCATGGAACTAGTAAACTTCCTAAAAGAATCCAAGATTTTTATTTAATTACTAGGTTCGTGAGATGGAGACATCTGCTGCTCGACAGCATGTTCCTGTCCAACTAAACACAGTTATAACACATTTCTATCACAATTCATATACAACATTATCTACTCTCAATTCATACTCTACGAAAAGCATAGATCCAAGTTTGCACAATTTTTGGTCCAGTGCATTTTACAAATGCGATTTTCAAGGTGTGCAATGCTTCATAGCTCCCTGAGGTACCTGGGAATGTTTTTTATTGAGACGGCCGGGACACTGGAGGTCAACACATCCCTTCCATACAAATATGTAGACACACGGTGACCAACCATCAGTTTTTTTATGTATTAACCAGTAGTTAGATTTAGCTTTAATGACATATGACGCCCTCTTTTAGATGACAGCCTTATATTGCAGAGAGAGAGTCAACAGGAGGAAAATTAAAAAAATCCATCATCCTGGGACGTAACTATTCACCAAACATAAGTGTCAACGACAAAAGCTAATTGAATCAATATGAATCATCAATCTATGAGTTAACTTGTCAAATCAAAAATCGTCACTCATTGCACCATCCAGAGAGAGTCAACTTTAGTAAATCAGGATTAATCATCAATCTACGCGCATACTTATAAATTTAGCGACTGTCACTCACATGCTGTACTAGCCAACCAGCCCTGACAAGTTTTATCAGAAGCAATCGATCTAAGGCCTACTGTATTAAACTAACTTAGTTCAGTGGTTGATATGGTTGAAAAACCTTATACCAGTCGTAACCTTGGGGTCACGCTAACACTTCGGTGTTAGGAAGTTTAAAATACAACAACAACAATATTATAAAATTTCACTTTGAACAAATAAAAATTAAAAAAAGTCAACAAATTTTATTTTATTTACCACATTTACATATGTATGTCATATTAAAAATAACAATGAAAACTGACCAACTAATTTTATTTTATTTAAATGATTTTTAAATTTTACACTTTTTACGAATTAATAATTAATTTTTAATAAAGAATTTTTATTGAGCTATCCATACTATATGTGTGCATTCATTTATTTTACAAATATTTTTTTTTATTTTAATTACAGGTTTTGCCGGTTTATTATTATATCTATGCTAAAACACCAGTTATGGAAGAGCGGACCTTGGCCCTACAATCTATGGTTCTTACAAGTCTACTACACTGTTTTATTTTCAGTTGGCTATTGCCTGCTATGCCCCATTCGCTTTGCCTTAGTGGCTAACAAACTTAACCTAAGGTGCTTAAATTAGATAAAATAATAAATAGATAAATAAATAAAGTCTTCTGTGTTTATGAAATTAAGAAAATGAAAAATAAGAGAATGAAAACAAAATAAAGAATAAAATAAATTAATTTAATTTAAAATAAATTAAATAATGGTTCACCATTTTAAACTCGTTTTTCTCTGTGTTTCCATAGTTCCACAGTTACAATTTTTACTTCGTCTATCAGTATATAGGTTCAGTGTCAAATGATATTATTAGGATTACTTATATTAAGTATACAAATTATGTTATTAATTTAAATTTAAATTTGCAGTCTGATAAAGATTACTTGCCATTTTAACTCATTTGGGCATACATTACTTACATTATAATTTGAAAGTAAATTTAATTCGAATAGTTAACTACTTTTACTATACATTATTTTCTGTAGAATTTATTAACTCTACCCAATACTATTGCATTTATTGCATTATTCATGTCTAACTTAGAATTTAGCTGTTTAATCAAATTGATATTATTTATTTGATATCTGTTTTCAGATTTCCTGCTCGCGGATGCCTGCGTTGATCGGCGCTGACCTGCGCCGGTTCATGGCCATAACAAACGCATGTAAAAGCAGGCAAAATTACCAGCCACCATGTCTAGCTCATCAGATGATGAATTATTTCTTTTTGAAATTTCGGTCTTAAAATTAAAAAATAAAATTAGAAGTATCCATGCTATAAATAAGGATCGAAAACTACATGGCGAATATCATCATTTGTTTATACAGCTAAAGAAAGACAAAGATAAATTTTTCCAATATACCAGAATGACGTTAGAAATTTTCAATTATATAGGTACTAAATAAAGTAGAATGCCGTTTAATCAGAACGTGGTGTAATTGGCATCGCCAGCCTATTTTACCAGAAGAGAGACTTGTTTTGACTATCAAGTAAGTTAATTATTGTTTTATTGTGCATAACAATATACCGATCAAACGAACTTACCTGTACGTAAAGTTCTATTTATTATTATATGAAATTGTGGCTTGAGATGATTACATTCCCTCCAACACTTGTCAACGACATTCCTATTGCTATGCAATTTATTTTTTTTATCCCATATGGGAGTTTTCACGAACACTGCGGAAATTAAAGTTTCGATGTCCATAATCTTTGGTTCCTGTAGCCTGACTGAACCTGCGCGAAAAGAATTCTAGATTCATTCCGGTAAGCGCGTTCCTGCTTTTATTATGCACATACTCATTCAATTGAATGGAAACATTCTTTGTGCCGATCAGCGCCGGTAGGCGCTGGTAATAGGAAAGCAGGCAGCCTGCTTTCTTTGTGTCTTCACCCTAAGGCACAATAGTTACTTCTGAATTAATTATAGAAGTATTTCTCATTGATTGATTTGAGCTGGTGGGGTCCAGGTTATTTATTTATCCCCTAATATTATTGTGCGATTTTTGTTTGTAAAAGGGAGGCAGAAAGTCAACCACATTCTGTTCCATTAGCATAAGGGAGTTGGCGCTATCAACGTGAAGGCTATGAAAGGGTGACAGGTATCCCTGCCCCTGGAGAGATTCTTCCCTTCGGGGAAGCTCGCTGACCAGTCTGTTAGGGTGTTCATTGAATCCCCTCAGTCATTTCACCATTAAATTAATCATATGCGACATGATTGGCGTGACCTTCGTGGTTTTGTATAATTTCAAGTTTGAATGCCATTTACTGCTTTCTGACATGTATAGCGACACGCAGTGCCTCAGTATCTTTCTCTCGAAGGCCTGTAATTCTTTTGCCACCTTATGGGATATTGAGAACCAGACCGGAAACGCATAGGTTAATACCGGTCTAACTATTGTTTGGTACATAAGAAGTTTCGTTGCCCTAAAAACATCCTTTGAATTAATTAGCGGCTTGAGGCTTGCCACTACTATTTTAGCTTGCTTTATTTTGAGTTTAGTATGAGGGTTCCAGCAAAATCTGTGGTGCATAAGTACCCCCAGGTACCTCATGCTTTCCCTCGGTTCTGTGATATGTCCGTTAATATGAATCTTGCATTCTTTGGATTCCCTAGGTGTGTTCCTGTGCTCCTTGCCTGCTGGTCTTCTGAAGCACGTTAGCACGCTTTTCCCGTGGTTTATTTCGATATTCCAATCCCTCAGATTCTTAGTTATTATGTTAATATGGATTTGTAGTTCTTCTGACGCTTCCAGTGGTGAGCTGTTCCGAGCCCAAACCAGGGTGTCGTACGCATATTGAATGCAAATTGTGTTCAGCGCGTCTATTCTATGGGGGAAGTCATGAATGTAGGTATTAAACAGTTTCGGCCCCAGGATTGAACCCTGTGGCACTCTTGCCTCGATTCTAAAAGGTCTGGAGTATAGCTCGCCCCACTTGACAATTCCCCTTCGGTCCGAAAGGAAGCTAAATATTAGCCTTACTAGTTCAAACGGGATTCCTATTTCGTTTAGTTTATATATAATGCCAAAGTGGCACACTTTATCGAAGGCCTTTCTAAGATCTAGCGCGCAAGCTACCGTGCTCTCATCTTCCCTGAGATTATTCAGTATATCTTCCCTGAATACTAAGAGCGCGTGGTCCGTGGAGTGTCCCCTTTCAAAGCCAAACTGGTACATGGGAATCGTTTCCCGCTCACTCAAGATATCCTCCAGTCTATTCAGGACAATTCTTTCCAACAATTTACCTATGTTTGAGAGCAGCGAGATGGGTCTATAATCGTCCAGGGTGGTCGGCCTGCCGTGTTTCGGGATTGGTATAACAATGGCCGTTTTCCAAACTTTGGGGAAATAGCTGTGGTTTAAGCAATTATTAAAGATTACTGAGAGGTGACCCGCTTTCGATTTTATAGTTTTTTTTTAGGAAAAAGTTTGACACTCGATCTGTACCCGATGACTTTTTTGCGTTTAGGTTTTCTGCGAGAGCTACCAGCGTCGAGGCCTTCGTGAACCCTCTGCTTTCCGGTTCATCTGCCTTATTGTTTGCGCTGAAGCTGACTTGTGGCTGGTACGGCACTTGATACATGGAGATGGTTTCCTCCACTCTCTCCCTCCACCTACTTCTCCTCTCCTATACGTATCTTGAAATTAGTTTACAAATTCCCTTAGTATTTATTCCTCTTCCGTTACCGTAATATCCCCTACCCTGAGTTCGTTTTGGTGCTTCGCTCTTTTTCTACCGGTTATCCTATTAATTTCCTTGAAAGCCTGCGGAGAGGGTTTAATTGATGCTATTGTTTTTTTAAAGCCTTCGTTCAGGTCCCTTCTTACTCTTTCCCTTATTAGTTGACCGATGAGGTTAATTTTGCTCAAAAGCTGTAGGTATTGTGGCGCGGTTCTGTTACCCACCCTAATAAAGGGGTATCTGAGGGCCCGCAACCTACTCCTCCTGGTTTTAATCAATTTCAGAGTTAGGTCAGAAATGTTCTTGTACTTGTTGTGTCCCACTTGTTTGATCCTTGAGCCATTATTAATGTTGGTTTATGGGTATTAATTCAAACACAATTATATGTAGTTATTTTAAATTAATCGATTTTATTTTGACACGTTCCTACTGGTAGCAAAACGAATAATTATGATTTTGTTTTTTCACATAAAATGTAAACTTAGATTTTATTCCATGCCTACCAGATTTATGAAACTAATCGGCAAGTGAATTGCATTAAATTCCAACACGCCCCCTCAAAAATAAATCGATTTACAAAACAATTTAGTTTTAAAATAGGGATACATTCTATTATTTTTTTTATTTCTGGGAAATTACTTATGACCCAACATTTGTTGCAAAGGATTGGGAAAACCCAGAAAAACCCAACCAGGCCATTTAAAAATTAGCAATACATTTAAACAAAAATTAAATATTATTTTAAACCTATCTTATCTCTAAATTCCAAGAATTTCACTGCCGATAATGGTTTAGTAAATGCATCTGCTTGTTGATCACCTGTAGGAATATATTTAAGTTTGATTACATTATTATTTATTTGCTCTCGAGAAAAATGGTATTTTATATCTATATGTTTTGATCTTTTGTGATTTGTCGAGTTATTTGCTATACTTATACATCCATTATTGTCTTCATATATTATGATTGGCTTAGATATACATAAGTTTATACTTTTTGCCAATGACTTTAACCAAATATCTTCTTTAACACCTTCAAAAAGTGCCATATATTCTGCTTCAGTAGATGAGGTTGCTACTGATGCTTGTTGCTTGTTTTTTAGTGTTCCAGCAAATTGTGCATTCCTCAAATAATTTAAATAAGTAGCCCGTTGTACTCTTCTTATCATTTACTTCACTACCTCCCCAATCAGAATCCACATAGCCCGTTAAAATATCATTGTAATCATTTTTTATATAATATGTTAATTTCAAGTCAACAGAGCCTTTTAAATATCTTAGTACCTACCCTTTTTAAATTTTTCCAAAGCTCTTTATTATTTTTATTTGCGTATCTACTTAAGAGATTTATTGCTACACATAAGTCGGGGCGAGTACATATCATTATATACATCAAACATCCAATAAGACTCTGACATGGTGATTCGTGGTTCTCGTTTGAATTTAATTCTATAAAATTTAATTTACTTGGCAAAGGTGTACTAACAGGTTTACTGTCATACATATTAAATTTGTTCAGGACTGTTTCTATGTAAAAACTTTGACTTAAAGTAATTTTGTTGTTACTCCTTTCAATTCTAATTCCTAGAAATAATTTTATTTCTTTTAAATCTGTCATAGAAAATTTTTTCATTAAATAGCTTTTAAATCTATTCATTGTATCTATATTCTCAGTGATAATCACTAAATCATCAACATAGAGTACAGTATAAATATTTCTTGAAACATGGCCTCTATCTAAAATATGAATTCAGTGGTCGACAGGTGAATTTATAAATCCTTTTTCTAGCAAAGCCTTTTGAAATGTTTCGAACCAACACCTTGCTGACTGTTTCAAACCATAAATGGATTTGTTTAATTTACAAACATAATTATTAATATTTTTTATGCCTTCTGGAGCTTTCATATAAATTTCTTCTTTTAAGATACCATTTAAAAATGCAATTTTTACATCCATATGATGTATTAATAACTTATATTGATTTGCAAAAGCTACCATTAATCGAAAACTTGTTATTCTAGCAACTGGGGCAAAAGTGGAATCATAGTCAACTAAATATTCTTGTGTAAATCCACGCGCAACAAGACGTGCCTTATATTTCATTAGATTTCCAAATTCATCATTTTTAATTGAAAACACCCACTTGCAATCTACGATATTTTTATCTTTTGGCTTTGGTACTAAAGACCAAGTGTTATTAACTAACAATGAGTTAATTTCTTCATTTATAGCATGCATCCATTTTTCTTATCGTCTCTAGCTTCGATTTCTCTATAGGATTGAGGAATTTTATACATAATGGATTGTGCACTGAAAATATAATTAAATTTTGAATCTAATTCATTATAAGAAATAGGAGGAAGATTTTTAATCCTTGCACTTTTTCTTGGTTGAAAATTAAGGGTTTTTTCTGTATCTTCATGAGATGACAAAGCATTGTCTACTTCTGGATCATTAGGCTCGTTATCTTTTTTTAACCTCTTAACAAATTTTTCTTTTGTTTTCAGTTCCACCTCATCTGATTTAACATTATCAGATTTTTTATCTATAACCATGTGTTCAATTTCACCGATTCAACTTCTTTCTACTGATTTTGACCTAATGTCAGATGCATCAGTTTCATTGTAGGAATTTTTACAACTAATTCCTTTCAATGTCAATACTGGTCTGGTTTTCATGAAATTTTTTTCATCAAATATAACATCTCTTACAATTATAAATCTTTCATGTTCTACATCCCAGACTTTATACCCATTTGGCTGATAGCCAACTAATATACACTTGCAGGACTTTTCATCAAATTTTGCTCTCCTCGTTTTATTATGAACATAAGCAGTTGAACCAAAAATTCTTAAAAATTTTATTTGAGGCTTTTTGTTATGAAATAATTCGTAAGGTGTTTTATTTCCTTTTATGGCTTTCGTTGGAGATAAGTTAATTAAGTATGTAGCAGTTAATATACTTTCTCCCCAAAATATTTTCTCCAATTTAGCACCGGTTAACATAGTGCGAGCCTTTTCTGTTAATGTCCTGATCATTCGTTCTGACACTCCATTTAATTGAGGAGTATGTGGAACTGTCAAATGATAACTTATGCCCTTCTGTATACAATACTCCCTCATCTCACCCGACAAATATTCTCCCCCATTATCACAATATAAATATACCAATTTCAGATTAAAATGAGATTCGCTCTTAGCAACAAAATCTTTAAAAACTATAAAAACATCAGATTTAAACTTGATTAAATATGTAACACAATAATGTGTATATTGATCTATGAAGATCACAAAATAATTTTTATTATCTATAGTTGGAGGAGTCACTGGACCAGCGAAATCAGAATGTACAATAAATAATGGTCGCTTTATATGCTCCTTGTCTTTATTTTTATTGAAAGGTAATTTTGCTTGTTTTCCATGTATGCAAGCTTCACATATATCATCATTTGTATGTATATTTCTAATATACTTAACATCATTAACCATTTGATCATTTTGTAATTTCAAAAAATTAAATTTGCTTATATGACCTAGCCGTTGATGCCATACCATATAATCATAATTTGTAATTTTGCAAACTTTGGAACTAGAGTTTACTTTATGCACATCAACTATGAAATCAATAACAAATAAATTATTGACAGTCTTACCTTTCATTATTATCTCACCGTCTTTAACTATCTCAACTCCTCTTTGATTGAAAACTACATTCAATCCTGCTTGTTGGATTTTTCTTACGGATAGTAAATTTTGTGGTACGTCTCGGCAATAAAGAACATCCTCAAGAACGCCTTTTATACCCATATTGCTTGTGATGCGCACTATCCCCTTTTTTGTAGCAGTTATAAAAGTGCAGTTTTTAGCTACTGAAATCTTGATTGGTGGATTTAATTCGATGAAACTCTGAAATAAATTGTCATTATTAATGAGATGATCTGATGCACCTGAATCAAGCAAAAAGGTTATTCCATCTTTATGTCCATTTTGATAATATCATGTCATAAACGCAAATCCAGCAGTGCCTGAGTTAGATGATAAAGGGGTAGTCATTTCAATGTTGTTCACAGTCCTTCTGTGTTCCGAATTATTTTGTTGTGTTCTTTTATAATAGAAACAATGATCCTTATAATGTCCTCTTCGACCACAGTAGTGACACTTAACACTTTTCACGATATAGTTTTTTGATTGAAAATGTTTTTTGAATCCTTTATGTCCATTTTTAAAATACTTTTTATTATAAAAGTTGTTTCCTTTACGAATCAATTTTTGTTCATTATTCGCTTGGAGCACTTTAACACTTGTATCACTATTTTCCCTTGTTAATTTTACCTCGTGATCTAGAAGTCTGGTTTTAACGAAGGCCAAAGTTAAGTTGTCTTCAGATAAGGTTTCGATTGCCGTTATTACGCCATCATAAGAAGATGGTAGTGTTAGTAATAAGTGTGAAACTTTATCAGTTTCATCCAATTTTGCTCCTGCAGCTAGTAGCTCAGTTGTTAAATCATCGAAAGTTGTAAAGTGCTTATTCAATTGAATGTCGCCCTGCAATTTTAACCCAAGTAGTTTTTTCCTGATTGCTAGTTGGGTTGCTAAACTTTTCCTTTCGTAAATATCGTCTAACTTTTTAAATGTTTCCTTTGCGGTACTTTCATTTTGGATGAATCCAAGAAAAGAATCTGATAAATACTCTATTATAATATTTTTGGCAATTCTATCAGATTTTTTCCAGTCTGCAGTTACTGGTTCTGGAATTTTTTCGTCGACCACTTTTAGGATATCAAGTTCACTAAAGAAACTGCGTATTCTAAATTTCCACACGCTGTATTTTTCCCCATCGAATGGTTTAATATTTCGTTTAGTTTTTACATTATCCATTTTGTATTTTATTTGAATAATAAATTATTTTATTATTTTATCTCTTTTAATATAATTAATTCTTTGAATCAACTGGGCCCATAACCTGCTGGTTTATGGGTATTAATTCAAACACTGAAATAAAAAGTTAAAACAAGAGTATATCCCAGGGATATTCGAGTAAAACAATAGAATTTAGATGTAAGAATATTTATTGAAAATAAGAGCGCAGTTCGATCTTCTCGGTTCACGGTTCGATTTCAACTGATCTTCGAATTCAGATTTACCGATAGATCTTTCATAAGTAAAATACAATAACTTCTTAATTACAATGAATTACTGCTATGGGTTATGGGTTGCCATATATTATTTTTAACATCCTCCGCCCCGCCTTAACAACCCTTATTGCACCTCCAACGGGTAAAGTAATTGGATTGGTCGTCGCAGTATGCCAGTCGATGTTTTAACTTCGCATGCACGCGTTTTTCCATCTCGACCAGGATAAAGCCTTTCGATAACTCCCATCTTCCAGAATAATCGAGGAACCGCCTGATCATGAATTAAAACTACATCACCAGTCTTGACGCTTCTTGAAAACATCCTCGGCGAATGGTGTGCCGATCGGAGTTGTTGAAGATATTCCGTGACCCAACGCTTTCGAAATACCGCTGCAAGTTGTTGACGTCTCTTCCACATCTCCACTAAATCGTTATTATTAATTGAATTAATTGGAAATTTACCTACGGTTGGAAGATGAGTCGAATCACCAAGAAGGAAGTGAGACGGTGTTAAAGCCTGCAATCCAGAGGGGTCATCGGAAATATATGTAATCGGTCTGGAATTTATAGTAGCTTCGACCTCGGTGAGTAAGGTATGAAGTTGATCATAATTTAGGATCCTTTTACCGATGGTTAACTTTAGGACGTCCTTAACAGTTTTTATAAGCCGTTCCCACCAACCTCCCCACCATGCCGCTCGTTCATTGATAAATCTCCACTCAATGCCCTGCGATGTCATAAAGGAATATGAATCCTTCGTATTAACAAATTTCTCCAACTCTCTAAGCTCGATGTTAGCTCTACGAAAGGTCTTTGCATTATCAGAATAGATGATGCTGGGAACTCCTCTTCGGGCTATGAAACGGCGCAACGCCTGGATGAAGGTCTCCGTGGACAAATTTGGCACCAGCTCCAAATGAACTGCTCGAGTAACGGCACAGGTGAGTAGCAATATATACCTTATTTCTGCTTTCATTTTTTGAGACGTAAAGAGGACCCGCAAAGTCGATTCCGGTGGTTTGAAATGGTTTCGCAAATTTAATCCTTTCCTTTGGTAATGGAGCAAATGCTTCGGTCGCAGATTTTCCTCGTAAGCGTTTACAGATTAGGCATCTACTTATAATACGTTTAATCGTTTGCCTACCCTTAATCATCCAAAATCTCTGTCGTATATGAGAAAGCACTAACTCGACCCCGCCGTGATGAAGCTTGAAATGTCGATCCTTGATTATAAGTTCGTTAAAGGCTCCATGCTTTGGTAAAATAATCGGATGTGTTAAGTCGAAGTTAAAATTTGCTTGCTCTATTCTTCCACTTACTCGTAACAGTCCGTTATCATCTAAAAAAGGGTTTAGTGTCGCTATTTTTGATGTGTGCTCAACAACTTTTCCATTCTTCAAACTCTTGATTTCTAAATTATAGACCTGTTCTTGAGTATACCTAATCCAATAAATTTCTGCTAGACGCATTTCATCGGCTGATACCTCGGTGAAATTCAGCATACTGTATTTGTCTTTTTCTTGCAAATGTCGTTCCTTTTTCTTCAGCTTGTTAACAAATCTTATTATATACCCAGTTATTCGAAGAAGTTTTCCAAGACTGCTGTATTTTCCTAAATCTAATAACGACAACGGTTGTGTTTCATCTTGTAAGGGACTGCTCATAGTGGATTGGAAAAACACTACTAGGGATTCAATATTATTGTCACTTACATCATCAGGAGATGGCCAGTTTTGACATTCATCCCATAAAAACATTGGACCTGAAAGCCAAACAGAGGAGTTTACTAAGTTTATAGCGGTGATGCCTCGAGTTAATAAGTCTGCTGGATTTTCACTCCCTGGGCAATGTCGCCACTCAGCATTTATACACTGCTTCTGAATTTCGGTAACTCGGTTCTTCACATAGGGCTTCCATTTAGAGGGATCACCTTTTATCCAGTAAATAGCTATTTTGGAATCTGACCAGAGGAACGTTCGTTGAATTTTAATTGTTAATGTGTTGTTTAAATAGTGTTGAAGCCTTCCAGCGACCAACGCTGCCGTTAGTTCCATCTTCGGGAATGATAATTCGGACGAACCATTTTCACTTAAGGGAGCTATCCTATTTTTAGAACAAAGGAATCTGACTGAAATGTTGCCTTTATTAGATCGATGTCTTACATAAGCTACTGCACCATACGCGCGAGGACTTGCATCGGCAAATACATGTAAAGAGACGTCATCGCCTTTGTTTAAATCGTACTCGAGAACACATTTTGGCACAGATATAATTCCCAAATGAGGAAATTCTTTACGCAGCTTCGTCCAAGTCTTCAATAAATCGTCTGGTAATATCGTGTCCCAATCCGTTTTGATTCTCCACGTAGTTTGGAAGAGCAACTTCAACCTAATCGTAAATGGCCCCAAAATGCCCAGCGGGTCGTAAACCCGAGAAAGCATCTTCAAAATGTTCCGCTTTGTTCCAAAATAATCGGATTCCGGAAGACTCCTTATAGCTGAAAATTCAATAGCAATTTCGTCTGAAGACGTCCACCATACTAATCCGAGCACCTTATTCCTATCGCCATGTTCATTATTCGCTGCTTCGTTGATAAATACCTCCTTCAAGTCCTTGGAGTTTGTTTTCCACTTGCGTAGATTCATTCCAGCACTGCCCATCACCTCTACTGATTGGTGATACAATTTCTTCGCTAACTTGATGTCGTTCATGCTTACAATTAAATCATCCACGTAAAATGATCTTTTGAGAATTTCGCATACTTCCGGAAATCGATCTTGCATTTTCTGTAAATGTTTATGTATTGTAGATGCTAGAAGGAACGGGCTACTCGTTACGCCGAAAGTTACCCTGCACATGCGATATTCACACACCGTTGACGTTTCAGTTATGTTTTCCCAATTGTCTTGATACCACAAAAATCTATGTACGTCTCGATCAGGTTCGGCTAGACATATTTGAAGAAACGCCTTCTCTATATCCGCAGTTAAAGCTATATGTCCTAATCGAAAGTTCAATAACATCGCGTACAATTCAGTGTTCAGATTCTCTCCAGACCAGAGATGGTCGTTGAGTGACGTGACACCCTTATCATGTGAGGACGCGTCGAAAACAATCCTTAATCTCGTGGTGCTTTTATCTTCCCTATACACTCCGCGATGTGGCAAATATACACGGTTATTACAAGCAGATGATCGAACCATTTCTGCGAATCCATCGTTCATATAATTTCTAATTACCTGGTCATATTCTTCGAGTTTACAAGGGTCCCGTAAAAGTTTTCTCGTTAAAGATTTTAATCTTGCTGATGCATTGGCCTTATTGTCATGAAGAGTGATGTTCTCCGATTTCCACGGAAGCTGGACTTCATAGCGGTTTCCATGTGGAATTATACAGTTCTTTATAAAATCGTCTGTGAAACATTCATTTTTGGGAGTTTCTGAATTAATACCGATCGCTTCTAGACTCCAAAAATTGCTAAAATCAGAAGCCTTATCAATGTCAATGAAAAAAGATACAATGTTAGTAAAATTGGCAGTACAGACCTCATTATTCAAAGCAGGACCCAATAAAGTCCAACCAAACGCAGTATTAATTGCAAATAGACTTTCTGATAATGGAATCCTTTCGTCAGTAACGATTTTACAATAATTATCTGCACCTATTAATAAATTTAGACCAGGCAGAGGAGCTATTCCATCACTACGAGCATCTGCTAATTCCATATTTCTATACATCACGTTGTTTTGATTAGGAATTGTCAAGAAGTCCAAACAGATTTCTGGTACTTCGATCACTTCTACCTCCACTTTCTTCTGATCGTATTGGCTTTGTAATTGCACCCTGACCTTATTATATAAACATGCCTGTGGTTTCTTACTAGATCCGAAGGGCACAACACTGAATCGGTGAGAGCCTACGACTGGGAGATTCAAATTACGAGACACGTCTTTTGTTATGAATGACATTTGGCTTCCACAATCCAACACAAGCCTAAGAAACACATGACTATTGGTGTTAGGTGCACCCACATAAACACATGCCGTCTGCAAAAAAACGTCGCACAGCTGATCGTTCGTTGCTACCAAATTAAGAGAATTTCCTTGATTCTTATCACTTTCAACGCGTACATTTTGACCCTTCTTTGTAGCTACCTTAAAGGATGGATCGCACATCGCCGATGCATGCTGGCCATTGCACCTCTTACACTTCAAAAACTTTTTACTTCTGCAATCTTTTGACGAATGATTACCTTTGGTACACCTATAGCAACAACCATTTTTTCTCAATATTTGTTTGCGTTCATCCAGTGTTGGCAAAAACTTAATCCGATTAGCGATTAAAAATTAACGATTAAAAAGTTAATCGCGATTAACGATTAAAGATTAATATTTTCAATCGTTAATCGCGATTAACGATTAACTTAATCTAATCGTCAATCGTTAATCAAGATTACGATTAATTGTTTCTCATTCGTATCAAAAAATGTTTAAAATTTCGGAATTTTTATTTTTTTTTGAAGGGAAGTGTTGCTGTAATACCTCGAATTCTGTTTTTTAATGGTTTTATTTAGCTTGTATATTTGTTAGTTTGTGTGTTTGTTTCTTTGGTTCAAATTTTGTGACAGCTTTATCAACTACTTCTACTTAACCGATTCTTATGAAACTTTACATACACATTGAGACCCCGTGACAATGCCATCTGAAAATTTTGCAAAAAAATCAAGATGGCGCTTCCAAGATGGTGGACGAATTTTGCAATTGGACTCCGATTCTATTGAAAACCGGCATGGGGGGGTTTTTAGGCCCACAAATGACTATTCTGTGGTCAAAATTTGAAAATTCAAATGATGAATTTTGGAAATATGTTTTGAATTCATTGAAAATCGGTATCGGAGAGTTTTTCAGGTCACATATGACGAGTCTGTACTAAAAAATTAGAAAAAAAACAAAATGAGAATTAATGAATCTGTTGTCAAAATTAAAGAATTTAAAATGGCGCTGGCAACACCTTATCCATCCTAAAGCCATAGAATTTCCAGCAAAGTATAATTATGGGCCGTTTCATAATTAAGAGAGGAGAAGGATCTTGCCAATAATTTTGTCATGGGCCTCCACTGTCCATAAAATGCAGGGTAGTACTGTTGGCCATGCGGTAGTGTATTTGGGCTCCAAACTGTTTGAGGAAGGTCAAGCGTATGTAGCATTGAGTCGTGTAAGGGCTTTGGAAGGGCTATGTATTTAGGAGGTTGTTTGTCAGAAATTAACAGGTAAGAAACCGTGCAATAAAGGTGCAATGAAAGAGTTGGAAAGAATGAGGAGTTTGCATAATGATACGGGCCAAAGATCAATTTAAAAACTAGAAAGAAAAAAAATTGGTAAAAAAAACGTTTAAGTTAAATGGTTTTATTTGAAATCATAAACTTGAAACTCTGATGTTTGGTAAGATTTCGTGTAATAGTAACCGGGCTGTATTCTCTTGACGTATGCCAAAGGGGGGCACTTTGTGTCGCTGCGTCAAAGTACTAAGTAATATTCTGGGACTTTTAACAGACTAAAATAAAATCATGGAGTGCATAAAACCCTGTATAACCACTGTATAATTAAATAATAACGACCTGCCAAATTGCCTTATTTACCCGAGAAAACTCCAATTTGTTAACGTATGGCCAAGAGCAATTTGTTGATGTCAATATTATTTAAGCATTGATGTAAATATAATTGAACCGGTTGCTCAAGAGTTGGAAAATCTGAAAATCTTAATATTCTAGCTTCAAATAAGAAAATTGAACATAAGAAAAGATTATAGAATGAATAACACTGTGGATCTGACATATTTTCCGGAGATTACACTATGTTCCTAATGGTTCTTGGCGAAAAGCTGAACTGAATATTCCAACTGAGTCACTTGGGGCTTACGTGGAATACTACTTCATTTCGATGGGTGAAGCAAGGCGCAACGTACGGCTAGTGAAGTATAAAAAAAAACACGCATAATATTTTTAGAAATCATTTATTGAATTTTTTCATATAATTTAAATTACTTTTCATGATCACTTTTTCCTCAAACAAATCATCTGATATTCTATGTGATCTAGGCGCATTCACTATAGTTGCAAATGAAAACATCCTTTCTACAGAACCTGATGATGGCATATGTGTGTTATATTTTATGAATAAAGTTTTCAAGTGCGGGTAGCGGTGTAGAAGACTTAATTCTCTACTTGTTTCACTGAAGAAACTTGAGACAATCAAATCAGTCCTCTTTCGTGAACTAACAATTTCAGCTTCACTGCCGGAATCGGAGTAAAAGTCAAAAAAGTCGTCATCTTTCTGTTTATTTTTATTTTTATTACTTTCATTTTCGGTTTCATGATCTTGTTCAGATAAATCTGAACATAACGCTGTTTTTAGCCATTTTAAACATTTATTTTGGATGTTAGGATCAACACATGTCAACCAACGATTCTTGAATTTTGGGTAAACTAAAGCTGCAATAGCAGCATTTTTCGCGGTTTCATTAGAGAAAGTGAGAAATTCTTCAAATCGCTTCTCCACCTTTTCTAGATATTTTCGTACCAGAGGCTTGCAATACTTCAGATTTTGTCGGTCCAACTGTTGTAACTTATTTTTCACAGAAATTATACAAGGAGCCAAAATTCCATAATATGTATCACTCTGCAATATATCCAAAGCATTTGCTAATGGCGCTGCACATTGCACATATTCTTCGATGTACTCGAAATCATTGTCTTTAAGTTGGTTCTTAGTCTCAAGTGCCTTGGCTAACTGAAAGGCTTTGTTTTTTATTTTCAAAATAATTTTTAAGGCATCATAAAGACTGTTCCATCTAGTAGCTCCTGGACGAGTTAGTGTATGCCCTAGAATGTCTTGCATAATCTCTGCAGATTTGGGTCGCCCTGCTGCACTCCAGAGTTCACTACATGTTTCCATAGCATCAGTATGTGTTTTCCCCAATATTGTAGATTTATCGGTTAATATTTTTTGCACATCAGAGCTTGCAATCAAATTGAGAATGTGTGCATTGCACCTCATATGAAATGGTAACGCAATATTTTGTGGCATTGTACTAATATCTTCAGTTTTCACATAAATCTGTTCTTCATCTTGCTCCGTCTCATCATAACTATTTTCTTCATACTCTTCTTTGGCATTGAATTCTACAGAAGTTAGGTTTATTCCAAATATTTTGAACGATTTGACGAAATTCTAGCCGTTGTCAGTCACTGTTGATGTGACCTTGGAAGAATCAAGATTGAAATCTGAAAATATTTCCTTTAACATGTCTTTTATGCGGTCATACGTGTGTGGTCCCTTGAATCGCCGACAAGCTAAGGCCGCTGATTGTCTTTCTAAATTTGCATCGATCCAATGCGCAGTTACGCCTAAAAAACTTCTTTTTTTCCCCGACCAAATATCGGCAGTTGTGGAAACATATTTCACTGATTCAAATTTTTCTTTAACTGTGCAAATTTGATCAAAAGACTGTTTGGCAATTTTTTTTCTTAGAGACCGCCTTCCAAACAACTGCAGTCCAGACTTTTGAATATTTAAATCTTCTATCATTTTTATAAAATATGGATCTTCTATTATTCGCAGAGGTGTCAAGGAATGAATAAAAAAATTTGTGATATCCGTTTCAAATTGCTCTTGCGTTATATTTTTCTTTTCTAATGAAAGATTATTAGCTTCAGTTATGAAATTATTACTTCTCTTGGTTTTGTTTTGCTCCATGTATTGTTTATACTCTGCTATAACACCTGAACCATGCTTTCTTTTTAAGTGTCCAACAAAATTCGATGTTGTTGTTCCATATCCTTTAATCACTGTTTTCTTTTCTGATGAACACTTCATACATATTGAAGCAAGAGTATTGCCAGAATTTTTTTCAGGAACTAGTTTGAAGAAGGTGCCGTCAAATAAAACAGAAGAAGACGACCTAGTTTCACTTGCCAGATTTTTCCTATTGCTTTGTGTCGAAGATGTTGCTTGATTCCCATAGTCCATGTCATTCTGCCTGCTATTTGGACTTGAAGTACTAAGAATGCTTTGTTCGGTGGCTTCATCCTCTATATCCATTTTTAATAACCAAGTAACTTTAAAGTTACGTGGAATGAGAAAAGCACCAGTACACTAATTAACACTTTAAAACACACAAAATATTTTTAATTTGCTGACCGCCAAACGCAAGAAATAATACGCAAATGAAAAAAAAACTTATAGATCCAACATCGACGAGAACCCACAGAAGTTACGATTCTTCCTTGTTTAAGTAAAGTACAATACGTTCAAATAACAGAAACTTATTAAAAATTGTGTGTTCTCACACAGTGTGAGTGAAGGAGAAAACACAATACACTGTCATTATTACGTGGTGGTCTCAGTATTCTTCTCTGGTTTTATCTTGGGTATTTGTTTGCTAATACCACTTGTTGCAGTATGCCTCTGTCTTACTAAAACTTCTGTGAAAGACTATATACATACACGGCGCTCTTCTGTGAAAGACTATATACTGTATACGACGCCTAGGGCACTCTTCTTCTATTTACCTTTGCGTACGTGCCCTTTCGAACTAACAGCACTGCTCAACATAACAAATGTATAGTCAAAAATAAATGTTTGTTAAAAAGATATGTTTATTTTTTGGGATTTTTTTTCTTTTTCATTTTATTATTCATTCTAACTAAATTTAATCTGCTTTTTAATGGATTCACACTAATCAAGATAAACATGGCATGACTTAGTCATATATTAATCAAATTAACGATTGACGATTAACGATTAACTAAATTAATCGCGATTAGAATTAATATTTTAATCTCGATTAATTTAATCTCGATTAATTTAATCGCGATTAACTTAATCGATTAAATTTTTAATCGATTAACTAATCGATTGATGAAATTAATCGATTGATGCCAACACTGCGTTCATCAACCGTTTGTGAGCTGTTGCATTCAGGGGATAAATGTTCACTAGATGTGCAGAATATACATCTTTTGACGGAAGGGCTCGACGTCATTAATCCAGCTGCAGTATATGTTTTACTTCCACTAGATGTGTTCCCCCTTTTCGTATTACTTTCTTGTCGTTCACCTATATGAGAAGCTTCTGCCATTTCCAAAGCTTCGACTTCGCTTTTGATGTAAGCTAACAGCTTCCGAATATTTTGATCACCATCACACAATGCCGTACTATTTAATGTCTCAGCTGCATTTATTGTATCACCGTCATCGTTAGATGATTTACGAAAAAACTCCACTCTCATTTCAGCAGGAAGGGCCCGTAATACGATCGACCTCAGCATCATGTTATATTGCCTGGACGGCACATTCAAAGCCGCAAGAGAACGTATAGTGGATGTAACAAAATTATACAAATTTCTTAGAGCAGGAGCGTTGATCTTTGATTTAACTGGTGCTAGTGACATAAGTTCATGCATCAGACGTTCCACTATCTTGTCCGTGTTTCCAAATTGCTCTTTTAATAATGCGATAGCGTCGGTGTAACACATCTCGGTGGGTGTAAACCCCGCTATGGCAGCCGCAGCCTTGCCTGATAACAGGGACTGAAGATAATTAAATTTTGTTGCAGCGCTTAAAGAAGTATTGTCATGGATGGAAATTTTATATTGCTCCCAGAATGGGAGCCATTCATTGATATTGCCACTGAATCTTTTTAATTCGATTTTAGGCAGCCGTTCTTGACTATTGAGTTGCTTATTATCATTTCCGTTCGTTCGATAACCACTATTTGATGAGCCCTTTAATGCGTAATATTGCGAAAGACGTTTTTCCAACCGAGCTAGAGCTGATATAGCCTTATCCTCATAATCAAGAATAGCATCGTATTCCTTTACTTGATTTTCCTTATCGTCTAGACCTGCTACTGCTTCATTAGCCTTACATAAATTTTCGTGTGCAATTTTCAGCCGCTTGAGAAAAACTTCTAAATCTTCTTCTACTTGCTCGTTGATATCGCTTGGAGATTTAGGTATAGCATTCGTACTTAAACATTTGTTCACGTCATTAACAACACGTGTTACTTGCGCGCGACATGAAGACCGATAAGTAATTTCCATACCGTTTGCTGATTTGATTGTTTAGCCGGAACCGCCGTTATGTGATCCAAATTATTTTCAATTACGATTAAAATTTGCCAATAACTTAAATATCCCGGGTTTCGGCACCATGAAATAAAAAGTTAAAACAAGAGTATATCCCAGGGATATTCGAGTAAAACAATAGAATTTAGATGTAAGAATATTTATTGAAAATAAGAGCGCAGTTCGATCTTCTCGGTTCACGGTTCGATTTCAACTGATCTTCGAATTCAGATTTACCGATAGATCTTTCATAAGTAAAATACAATAACTTCTTAATTACAATGAATTACTGCTATGGGTTATGGGTTGCCATATATTATTTTTAACAAACACAATTATAGTTATTTTAAATTAATCGATTTTATTTTGACACGTTCCTACTGGTAGCAAAACGAATAATTATGATTTTGTTTTTTCACATAAAATGTAAACTTAGATTTTATTCCATGCCTACCAGATTTATGAAACTAATCGGCAAGTGAATTTCATTAAATTCATGAACGATGATTTTAGAGATTTTCCCTGCGTACATTTCTATTTCAGGTATCAGTAGGTTGCGCTCGGAGGAAGGAGGGACATCGTTCAACCTATTACATATGTCAGTGTTTACTGCCTCCCAGTTCGTGTCCCTGAAGGATCTGTATGTGCCCTTGTCTGTATTCTTGGAGTAATTTATTACCTCCTTGAGGACCAAAGATACCTCACTGTGATCGGACGGGTATGCAAAAGTTGAACAGGCTCCTTTAACATTTGAGGATGGCCAGAAAAAGTCAAGGTGTGAGTTGCCTCTATTAAATGTAGGGGCGTTCGGATGAATTAACTCCGAGTGCATGAAAGCCTCCTTCCAGTAGCGATTATTTCAGTAATAATAAAAACTAATGCGATGAAATGCATGTTTTTTAATATTTATTTGCGAAGATGGTTGATTTATACTAAATTAAGGCGAACTTTGGTAAGGGGTACTCGTAAAGGGTTGAAAGTACCCCTAAATGGGCGAAAAATGGCAAAAATTGTAAAAAAAATGTTTTTCCAAGTTTATGCTTCAAACTCGATTGTGGGCGTACTGTCAGGCAAAAATAAATTATTTTCAACCCTTAAGAGGTTAAAACTACCCCTACTATAATAAAAACAACTTTATATAAACAAAATTGCATTTTTTTGCTTTTTGTTTAAAATTTGGTTCAAAAGGTATTATCAGCAAAAAATTAATTTTTTCAACTCTTAAGGGGGTAAAACTACCCCCACATTAAAATTGTAATTGGAACAAATTGAAATTTATTGTTTTGCATTAAAATTTTATATTTATTAGCTTATAAGAGTTAACCCTTCTAGCACAGAAGGCGCACTTTTCAGTTAAGCATGAAAATCTATATATACATACACATACACACATATATATATATAAATATATATGTATATATATATATATACATATATAGAGTTTCTCTTCTAACGCAGAAGGCGCACTTCCCAGCATGGCTGGGAAATTTTACCACTGCCGTGGCTCAGCTGAGACATGCAAACATAAAATATTAAAAACATAAAAGTTCAAAAACATTAAACAGAGAAGCATGCAAAACTAATAAGGGAGTGAGGCACGCAGAGAGTCACGCCACATTGAGAAGTGTCCTTTTAAGGACAACTTCACTGGTTAGCAAGCTAAACACACTCCTATTGTTGTTAGTATTTATAAGCATGCGATTAACGGGTTCGAACATGCCATAATTGGTGTTAGAGGAATTAATGTGCAAGAGAGGTTCACCTCTCAGGTTGTAGTTATTCACTCTAAATGACGCGCGGTTTCTTAAGAAACCAGAGTCCACCTTGTCATTCATCAATCGATGAACGAATATAACGTCAGCGACCTCACGGCGCTTATGGAGGGAGCTTAAGTTGAGCAATTTAAGTCTGTTCTCATAAGGCGGAAGAGCGAGTGGGTCATCCCACGGGAGGTGGCTGAGTGCAAACCGGACGAACTTCCTTTGAACCGATTCGATTCTACTAACATGGGAGGAGTAGTAAGGAGACCATACCTGGGAAGCGTAGTCAAGCAAAGGCCTAACCAAGGATACGTACAGGTGTTTAGTGACGAGGGGGTTGTTGAACTCTTTGGACCATCTTTTTATAAATCCCAGGACTGAATTGCCCTTGGAGGAGATATAATTGATGTGGGTGGAGAAATCCAACTTACTTTCTAACCTAACCCCAAGATCGATTACAGATTCAGTACGGGAGACCTTGTTGTCAAGGAAAGTATAGTCATAAGTTATAACACCACGTTTCCTACAAAAAGTCATGATCTCGCAT
The DNA here is from genome assembly GCA_949987705.1 of Thereva unica. NCBI lineage: Eukaryota > Metazoa > Arthropoda > Insecta > Diptera > Therevidae > Thereva > Thereva unica. The sequence continues at coordinate 147,316,786 of OX465281.1, read as the reverse complement.
TTACTAATATTAAGCACAAGGTTGTTGTTGGAACACCAGGAATAGAAGGTGTTTAGATCTGCTTGCAGAAGTTTGCAATCCTCTATACTCCTTATGTGGCGATACAGTTTGATGTCATCAGCGTAAATAAGGATTTTACAGTGCCTTAGCAGTGTAACAATATCGTCAATCGATAAAATAAAAAGAAGAGGGCCAAGATGACTGCCTTGCGGGACTCCAGAGGACGCTTCGATATTCTTCGATTTGACTCCGCGGAATAAAACCTGGTAGGTTCTATCGGCTAAGTACGACTGGAACCAATCCACAAGGGCATGCGGAAAGCCTAATTTCTTTAGTTTAAGAACTATAATAGAGTGGGAGAGCTTGTCGAAAGCCTTACTAAAATCTGTATAGACACAATCAGTTTGGCAGCCAGTGACAAAGCCTCTAATTGTGTGTGAAGAGAACTCCAGTAAATTAGTAGTAGTGGAACGGGCTGCAAGAAAACCATGTTGGTTTGTTGAGATAAGCCTCTTGCAGATAGGGGCGATAGCAGAATAAATAATAGATTCGAAGAGTTTTGGTATAGACGACAACTTCGCAATTGGCCTATAATTTGATATTTCGTTTTTACAGCCTTTCTTATGGACAGGTATTATAAAAGAGTTCTTCCATAAGGTTGGGAAGCGCCCTTTATTTAGGGATTTTTGAAATAAACAAAGAAGAGGAGACAGTAGGGCCCCTGCACAGGATTTTAGAACAGCTGGAGGGACTCCATCAGGGCCGGACGAAAAATCTTGTGGAAGTTCATTTATATGTTTCGAGATATCATCCCTGGTTATAGACAGGGAAAAGTTTTGAGCCGTTTGGATTGCATTGATATGTCGAAAATTGTCTTCATCTGGTTGGAATATAGGGGACGAGAAAGATTTGAGGAAGAACGATGCAAAATTTTCACAAATTTCGGCTGAATTAGAACTAAGGGAGTTCTCGTATTGCATGGTGTAAGGATAATTATCAACTTTTTTCTTTGTGTTGATAAATTGAAAGAATGCTCTGGGATCACCATACACTTTACCTTCCATGTTTCTGAGGTACTCTTTATAGAGGGTTTCGGAGAGAGCATGAAATTGGTCATAGCAATTGAGAAATGCATCGAAACTCGCAGTGTCTTTCTTCTTCAGGTAGGTTTTCCAGAGTTTATTCTTCAGGTTTTTGGTACGTCTCAACTCGGAGTTGTACCACGGTGGGGATGATCTGGACGATTTTAACGGCTCGATAGGTACACAGGATGCGAAAGTTTCATACAGGACGGAGTAAAATCTGGCTACATCGACATCCAACTCATTAGGTGAGAGCAACCAATTGAAATCGACCGAAGTGAGCTTGGATGACAGTTCCTCAAGGTTGGCTTTTTTAAAGTTAAAGGTAAAGGTTGACTCCTCTGGGATTGGCTTATTGTTAAAGACAGAACAATAGCTCAGTAGAAGAGGAGGGTGATAATTATCGACAGGTGACAAGACAATTGAGCTAGGCTCAACATTCATGTTGTCTGAGTCGGAAAAGAATACAAGATCTAACCGCCTTCCTAAAATATTATTCACACCGCTCATTTGGCACAAGCCGCAGGAAAATAATGAATTCAGAAAGTTGGATTCCCTAGAGTTAAGGTTGTTTCCAGGAAGGTAGTTATCGTCATCATCGCAACATACCCATTTAACATTGGGTAAGTTAAAATCACCTACAAGTAGGAGTTCATCTTTGGAATCCATCATATCTTGGATATGATTTATGCAAGTGATTAGAATATCATAGAGATTTTGACCTCTATCGTCAAGAGTGCTGAACATATCTGGTGGGATGTAACAGCAGATTAAAAATAAGTTGTTATGAACAAGGGAGACTTTGAGAGCGAGGACCTCAATGTCTAAAGTGTTGGAAAAATCAGGAAGCGTTATTAAGCAGCAGTTGAGAAGGTTACTACATGCAAGTAGTACACCACCTCCACGAGCCTCCGAGTCAATATATCTATCCCTCCGAAAAACTTGGAAGGAAGAGTCGAAAAGTTCGGCATTAAGAATCCCACTGTATAGCCATGTTTCTGTAAAAGCGATTATATCGAAATCACTGGCCGAAGTCGACAGAAACACATCTTGGGTTTTAGATCTGATTCCCCTCACGTTTTGGTAATAGAGGGAAAGCGTCTTAAGTTTTTTGAAATTTGTAGAGTATCAGGAGTGCGCTGCTCGCGCGTGCGGGGGACAAAACATTTTGAAAAGGCACCAGGAGGCCAGAACGTGGGGTCTAAAAGCTTTTCAGCGGTATTGGGCGGTGCGGTCAAGATGAAAGACGCAACCGGTTTGGAAACATTGCTGATCTTCCTGCAGGAAACTGTAGCAGGATTAATAGTTTTCCCCATTAGGTATTCTTTAATTGCCTCGCACGTAGTTTCAGGGGAGAAACGCGAAATGAAAATAGTTCGCGGCTTGGGTACCGTTATCAGATTCGCGGAGGTTACCGGAGACTCAGTATCCCCAGTGCCCGACGGTCCAACGATACTAATAGGAGAGGTTGATGCCGCAACCGGTTCTGGGATATAGTTTGAGCCCATTGGAAGTGAGGGTGCGCGGATAGACGAGCTAGTATGGGGGTTTGCAGTGACAGCATCCGTAACGTTAACTTTACGACTGCGTTTGCGTTTTCCATTCTTTCTACGGGCTTTCTTGTGGTCATGAGCCAGACTGGGGGCAGTCTCCACCGAAGGGCCCTTTTCAAGTATTATGGCCGGGTCGTTCAGAGCTGTGGTGTTAAGAGCAGCTGCATCATCCGCCGTTGGAGAAACAGCTGTAGGACAGGGTGTAGAAAGAAGCTTCTCCCCTACCTGTAAGGCGTCATAAGATACTGGCGCCGCCGAGGGGGAGTTTATTCTATCACAAACATTATCAAATTTTAGCGATAGAGAACTCAGGGCTTTGTGATTTTGCACCACTGCTGTTGACAGCGATTCAATATCAGCCCGAACACGCTTCGTACTCCTTTTAATGTCGTCTAATATTGGATGAAGAGGAGCTAAGGAGTTGACAGAGCAAGATGAAGTGGCGACAGGATTGAGAATTGCTGAATGTATATCGTCGATCGAGTCAAAAACTGTTGCAACCCGGGAAGAAATTTCTTGGAATTTATTTATTAGGGAACCCGAGTTGGTCGCAACAGAATCAAGGGTGTCTGATAAACTATCAAGGCGGACGTTGATCGACTGGACATCATCGGCTAACATCTGAAAATGTGAGACATTTCCAGAGAAGGTGTTAAGACGACCCATGACTTTTTCATGCCCATCGAGAAAGACATCAGAAATGTCTTTCATTAGTCTTAGGACGTGGCAGGGTTGAATGTTGAAGCATTCATTGCAAGTTGACCCTCTAGGGGCCGAAGGTTTGCCACTTATTCGAAGATTGAGGCAGGTGAGGTGAAAAACGCCTCCACATACACCATCACAGGAAATCCCATCTCGGGCAATTTCCGAAGAGCATAGCTTGCAGACCTGATGACTGGCCATTAGAAAGAATAATAGTATGTACAATTAAAATAAACCAAAAGAAATTAAAAAATTGAAAACCATAAAACCCCGATTTAACTGCCAAAACAAACAAGACAAATTTGTTTAAAACAATTTTATGCAGTTTGAGTGCAGATGGGTTTCGAAACGTTGCATAACCTCAGGTGAAAAAATAAGAAAAGGAAAAATATTAAAAACGAGGTTATGGTATTGAAAAAAAAATAAAATTAACACCCAATTTTATTTTTATTCTTATTATGCCCTCTGCACAAAAAAGAATCAAAACTAAAAGAAAAAAGTTTAAAATAAGATTAAAAATTACACTAAGGGTAAAGGTTACCAACCTCGAACAGCTGGGGAAACCGTAGCACAACACAAAAAACAAAAGAAAACACCGAACACAAAAACAAGAGAAAGAACACAAAAATAAAATGCTCGAGCGAATTGTCACTATCACTGGAGATTAAAAGCCACTTAAAACACAAAATTAAGTATTTATTAGTTGAAAAATGGCAATAAAAACATAAAAAAAATTATTAAAACGCGGACGACCGGCACCAACGACACTTGACACTTGACACTTTTTGATTTATGATTTATTTGATGAAATATTATTAAAACATTTGAAAATTTTTAACCCTCTTAAAGGAATTAAACCTTTTTTTTATATAAAGTTGTTTTTATTATAGTAGGTGTAGTTTTAACCCCTTCAGGGTTGAAAATAATTTATTTTTGCTTGACAGTACGCCCACAATCGAATTTGAAGCATAAACTTGGAAAAAAAATGTTTACAATTTTTGCCATTTTTGGCCGATTTAGGGGTAGTTTCAACCCTTTAGGACTACCCGTTACCATAAAGTTCGCCTTAATTTAGTATAAATCAACCACCTTCGAAAATAAATAATAAAAAAAGTGCATTTCATCGCATTAGTTTTAATTATTACTGAAATAATCGCGAAAACCCCCTAAAAAGGGGTGTTTTTTGCATTTTTAGGGGTGACGCCCTAGTTTTAGGACCGCGGGACCTCGATTTTCGTGATCAGCAACCCCAAAAACGTTTAGGGTTCAATTTTCTTAACGGTGTTATTTTGGAACACCATAACGCGCGTTTTGAATGGACTATTAGACAAACTGGAGTCCCTCGCGCTAGAGTTGTAAAAAAACGGTTTTTTTTCTGAGATGAAAAAAAAACGTTTAAAAAAAAACATGAAAAAAAACAGTTTTTTTTCTGGAGCAGGTTTTTTTTCATGAGTAGGAAAATAAAAAGAGAAAAGGCGGTTATCGTATAATATGAGTTGATATTATTTTTTTTTTTTTTTGTTCAATAAGAAAATACCATTTGTTTTTTGTTAAATAGTACATACACAACCGACAAAAAGTTTGGAAGCACTTCTAATAATCCAAATTAAATTGGAAATAATATGAGATATAGTATTATTTAATTAAAAATTATTAGGTACTTATTTAAAACAGCAGTTAAACTATAAAATATTAAATAATATTATATTGTTAATAATATTATATTGTTATTACAACATCGATAAAATTTATTACTATTAATTTGCTATTTCTTTTTACAAGAATTAGAAGTGCTTCCAATCTTTTTGTCGGTAGTGTACATGTCTTGACATAATAAATTGGCAACACCAAATGTAAACTACATTTATGGACGGGGATTTCCCTAATCCTCGTTTGGTTTATGTTTTGGTTGATTTGCGTGCAGACTAGCAGACTGCAGACTGCAGAAAGCTTGAGACAGTGAGAGTTCGTTTTTGTTCAGTGTTCTGTTCTGTGTGTGTTAAGTAAATATTAAAATCGTATTGAGTAATTTTATTGTAGTATTTTTTTGATTATATTTATAAAAATGCCGAAACGAGTTGGTTCAGGTCGAAAGTCATCAGTCGTGGCAAATCTTTTTAACAATGTTGTTTCCACTGCCAAAATACCTAAAGTAGAATGTACATTCTGCTCAAAACGTCTTACGAAAAACGGCACAAGAATGTCAAAGCATCTGGAAGTCTGTAAAAAATGCCCAGACTCTGTAAAAGAAAAATATATTATGAAGACAACCACACAAGTTCCACAGCGTAAGTACATTTTTTTTAGGTATTTGCCTGTTTTCTCGCGTTTTTTTTTTGTGATGGTTTAATTCAAATTAATTCGTACATGATAAACTCTTTTGATTGTACTGGCTTGACTCGAGCTACGGAACTCCGTGTTAAAAGTCCGAGCTCTATTTTTCCGAGCTCTATTTGTTGAAAGTTGAAGATTATATTATAAAAAAAACTGCCGCTTCGTAGTCCATATATGTATTTATTATCAAATAACTATGTTGTAGTGATTTATAGTGTTCTTTACCTTCTTACCGCACTGTCTTTTCTCCTTAGAAGTATCCAGCATTGCCAGTACATCTATGTATGCTTGTCACTACAGAAAAAAAGTTAAAGACGCCAGGTATTGCGGCTTTTATAGACAACATGAGTCCAGAAGATCAAGGCAAGGCAGATGAACTTCTCAGCAGGGCAATTTTTGCGAGCAGATCTCCTCTCAGTTTGGTGGAAAATTCTCATTGGAGGACATTGTTTTCCTTTCTTCGGCCAGCATATAAACTACCTTCTAGATACATGTTGTCAGGCCAGTTTTTGGAAAATGAGTATAAGAATGTGTCTGCGTTGGTTGCAGAGGCAATTGCCGCTGCTGATTCTGTGGCATTGGCTGTTGATGGCTGGAGCAACATTAGAAATGAACCTATAGTAAATTTTGTTGTCACAACGCCGAAAGCTTTTCTTTACAAGGTTTTACCGACAGGAAGATCATGTCACACTGCAGAATTCATGGCTCAAGAAATGAGTTGTGTCATTGATGAAATAGGACCTCAAAAGTTTTTTGGCGTTGTAACTGACAATGCTGCTAATATGAAGGCAGCTTGGAGACTACTCCAAACGAAGTACGCACGGACAAACTTATTTACCTACGGGTGCCTAGCACACTCCCTCCAATTAATATTTACGGATATGAATACTTTGCCAACTTTAAAGACCCTCATAGCCGATGCAACAGCTTGTGTCAAGGCTATAAAGAACTCTCACAAGCTTAACACAGCTTTCATAGAAAAGCAGTTGACCACCGGCGTCAAATTAAGTCTTAAGCTTCCAGTTAAAACGCGCTGGGGATCTCTAGTCTCCTGCTTAGAGAGTTTAAAAGAAAACAAACAAACTATTAAAACCATGGCGATTGATGAGAGTCTTTCAGATGTTATAAATAAAGTGGAAACATTAAAAGTAAATATGTGAGCGATGACTTTTGGGATAATGGTACTGGATTTTACAATTTATTGAAACCAATATTAGACACTATTACAATTGTAGAAAGTGACACTCCACAGATGTCTCATGTTTTAAGTTTATATAAAAAAATTGAAGTCAATGTGGAAGACACGTTGGACAAGAGCCCCCTGTTGAAATCCGAGGAAAAAAAAGTCAGAGAAATACTCAAAAATAGAAAGGCATTCGCTATATATGATGTTCATAAAATCGCGAACCTATTGGATCCTCATTTTAAAGGATGCGATCTGACTCCAGAAGAAGAAACAGCTGCTGTAGAACAAATATATAATGCTGCTATAAAGATACCAGATATCGAAGAGGATATAGTACTGGCAGAGCTTGCAAAATACATAGCAAAACAAGAGTTTTTTTCTAAGACTTTTTTGTGGTCATCGGTGAACAAATTGAATCCCATTACTTGGTGGGCAGGACTTTGCAAATCAACTGCTTTGTCTAAAGTAGCCGTCAAGTTTCTCTCTCTTCCTACTACATCAGCAGCGTGTGAAAGAACATTTAGTACGTACAGCGATATTCATACCAAGAAACGTAATAGACTGACAAATGACAGGGCTAGGGAAATAGTGTACATTGCGCACAATTTAAGATTGCAATCAGTACATTCATCAACAATATTAACACAAGCAGAAGGTAATAGAGTCCCTGATAGTATAGTCATTGATTTAGAATCAGATGAAACAAATACAGACACAGAGCATTATTCCGATGAATCCGATGCTGATAAAACAAGCGTAGCCGTAGCTACGGATACTGATACAGATGATTGATTTTAATCCTTAAGTATTTTTTAAGTTCATAATAGTAGTTACCCGTTGATTTAAACATAATTTGACTTGAATAAAAACAAAACAATCAAATTTAGTGTTTTATTCCACTTTAGCTATAGTGTTTCACTTTTTCTGAAAAAAAAAACCAAATGTAGAAAAAAAAACAATGGTGCCAAGATTTTTTTCATGTTTTTTTTTTCAAGAATGTGCAAAAAAACATTTTTTTTTTTTTTTCAATTTACATCTCTACCCTCGCCAAACAATTTGACGAGTTTATAATATGCACTCGCATATTAGGCTACCAAGAAAGTCTATATAAGCTGCATTTTTATCATCATCCTTTAGGATTGCGTAATTCCTCCAGAAAACCTCGATTTTGTGAAGTAGGTCTCCCCACGGTAACCCGAATCTTTTCAGTGATTCGTTTGCGAATTCACTATAAAAATTATTTTTATTTCTATTATTGTTATTGTTTCCCCCCGCTGCCTGCGCATATGAGACACCTGGTCTGGTGAAATTGTTAGTTAGATTCGCGAAATTTTCGGCCCTCGCCTGTTTAGCTTTCATCAACAACCTTTTATGGTTTTCTCTTTTTTCGACATATTTCTTGAAGTTTTCACAGCCTTTAAAATTGGCTGTGTGCTCTCCCCCGCAGTTCGCACACTTCGGCACCCTCTTATCACTATCAGTCACCCCCTTATTTGGGCACGTGTTTCCACAGTCCATACCGCATCTTACGCATCGTGGGTTGTTGGCACAATCAGCGCTAATACATATGTCCAAACGCTTGGCACCTGTAGCATTGCAAGTGTACCAGCATAATGGCGCGATATAAATAGTGGGCGCCACTTATGCGAGGTGTTACCCCCTTAGCCACAAGCCCGGAAGAGCATGGCCAAGGAGCCAACACCATACATAAGAAATAAAAAGAAAATCCGGAACTCCTACGCCGGCCACACGGAGTTGTCTAGCTCGCCGGAGGGGTCGTGGGGTGTGTGGCCGGGGCTTACCGAGGCTGGTTCACCACTTACCTGTGACTATGAAAAATCTTAAATTCCACCTCCATCCTTCGCTCGTCGCCCGAGCCGCGTCAACCCTGAAAAGAAAGGATCCCCCCCTCAACCATTCCACCGAAAAAAAAATCTAACACAGAGCCATTCTCATGCTTATAATCATTTAATGCGAAAACTCAACATAAACATTACATGCAATATCAACAACACGGATTAGTTGCCCATGTCAAATAAATGTGTACAGATACAATTAAAAAAATTACATACGAGTTGCGTACTTTATGAACGTTAACAGTAAAGTGCGCAGTATTGGCCAATACCCCTCACTTTGTACAATGGATGATACAATCACCAGAAGAGGAAAACAAAATTTCCTGAACCAACAAAAAAAACCAAAATGTAAATATCACAGACAAGGAGCAACCAAACTCAGAATTAATTATAAATAAGATTCAAAGTTATTGTTAATTCTACGCAAAATGATTATTTAGTAACAAATGTAATAAATTAAAGCCTAAAATTTTTTTATTTTATTTTGTGTAAATTCTTTTGTGTGTCGAAGCAAAACTAACAATCACAGCTTGTCGTGTAAGTGCTATTAAATAATAATTGATAATTGAATATATAATATATACATATAGATGATGACTAAGTAGGTAGACAATGTCACGATTACTGGTTCGGGACCAAAAATACGGATGATTGCGCCTTATCGACTTATCCCAGGGGTTGTATAATCCGCACAGCAATCCAGAAGTAATGAACTCACAAAATATTGGTTTTCATTTGACTATGGTCGGTCTAAGTCACAGTCTTGATAGAAAAGTGACGTCTGCAACTTTATTGGTAAATAACCTAACGCAGTGAGATATAATTTGCAGTACACTAGGTAATTATTTGTTTTTTTTTGTTTTTAAACGGTCCAAATCACCAAATCACCAAGGACCCGTCATATTTCGTGTGATTATAAGTAATCCTCACACCTTACGGCGATAATCCTCTTATCAAGCTCAATCTCGTTTTGATCCGCCACCAAATATATGCAGGTATAAATTTAAATTATCTTTTACCTACCGGTTTCAATAGAAGCAAAAAAAATTACGGTCCCTATGCCTTTGACCTGTTTCTTTCCTCTTCTTCTATATTTCTTATTCTGGGGGTTAATTTTCCTTCAGCAGCCTATTCCTGAAGAGCAGCCTACAACTTTTTCCCTTCGTTATCCTGGATTTCTTTCTTCCATATATAATCAATTCGTCCGTATTTTTAGATTTTACGGCACCAACCCAAAAAAAATAAATCCCAATTCTATTGATTCAACGTCCTTCCAACTGTTTTTTTTTTAACTTTTTTTTCCAAAATTTCTTCACATACTACTTTATTTACAACTTTTTCCAAATTTTCCGACCATTTTCTTTCCAACTTTTTTTCCCAACTCCCCAGAAAAAACTCCTTTCATTCCTCATTTTTTTTCTCGCCTATCCTGTTTAAATTTTCCTTTTCATCCCCAGTAATTTACAGTAAATTTCCCCTTGCCTACAGGGTGATTTCCAAACTAAATTCCCCCGTCAAAATAAATTTTCCAACCGACCGTTACACAAGTAAGACCTTTTGTGGGGTCTCTCGAATGTAACCATGTGGTATGCTATGGTCTTTATTTTTAGAAGATCATTTGCCTTTGCATCCGGATACAACTTTCTTATGAACGCGCCTAAATTCTTTCCACGCATATGCGGTATTTTAGATAGTAATGGTTTTACCCACAAAAGCTTTAGGTCCTGGTTTGCTATTAGCAATTCTTCAATTATTTCTTGCGGTGCTATATTTCCCGTTAAGCCTTTCACAATAAAGGTTTCTCCTTTTCCCCTTTCGGTGTGAATGAGAAGGCACCTGCATTGGTATTTCTAATATTTTCTATTATTCGTGCATGTAACTCAGGCACATCCACGTAAATTTTGGCTTTAAAAAAGTTAATTTTTTTAACTTTAAAGTTGAATTCTTTAGTTGTGTTTTTACAGTATGTAAAAAGGGTATGTGGTTTAATGTCCGTCACGAAAATGGGTGGACACCACTTCATCTTAGTCACGTTACCTTCGAGGCCGGCTCCCTAGACGCCAAGTCAGACAGTAGTTTAAATCTATTGGTATTGTTACCCCTTTCTGCCGCCATTTTTACCGGAGAAGCTATTTTTGCTCCTTTCTTTACCAGAGTGAACCCCTCCAGCTCCTCTTCAACCTGACCTAACCTGGTTATTGAAATCTCCTAACTCTATATTGCTAGTTTCATTTTTATTTTTATTTTTGACATTACTAAAATCTACATAATTGCATGCACCCTTAAAATTAGACTTATCTTTAATTTGGTGAGTTTCCTGGTCCACTGTTGAAAATTCATTGAGATGTTCTATAGAACTGCCATCTTCCATGCAATCTTCAATTATGACATCCACTGTAGAGGACGCCGAATTTTCCCGCCCTGGTATCTCCTGGCTGCTGCATGACGCCTTTTCCTTCACGTTGGCCGCCATTTTTTTTGCGGTAAAATGTCCCCTTGGGCCCATTTTTCAACATTTACTTCGATATTATTAACGAAGTCGTCATCTTTTGCGAGCTCCTTCAGGCTGCCCACTTTTGTTTGCTTCCTGGTTAATACCCTTTTGGTCGGAATGCTTTTTACTTTGTTGGGTTGGGGACCGCTGTCTTCAACCTTCAACATCTTCTCAGTGCCCCTTTCTACGAGAGGCTTCACTATTTAATAATGTTTAATCAACGAAAACCACTATTCTTATGATTCACTACAAAAATTCACCACCTAATATCTTTAGGTTTTCCTTATTAATATAATAATAATTTTCGCACTTGTTAATTTGATTAATTTTTTTTATTTTTCTTCCGCACTATAAAAACACGTCTGCTCATGTCAAACTCCCTTATGTCCATCAATTTTTACGAATCACAATGTTCGTTAGCAAATTTGACAGCTGTCATCAGCTGGACTAATTGTGTTTTGCGAATTCCACGGACGGCTCTGCAGCTCGCCTCAAGGACAGATTTGAGAGGTGAGCTTTAAAGCCAGCCTGGATGTGTTTCGGCCCTTATCGAATGTGTAGACTTCAAGGCACGAACATATTGGCGCAAAGGTCGTGGCGGCGGCAGACCCCTGCGATTGAGTTTCCCATACATTTAAGTTTTCTGCGCCGCCTGTAGAGAAATTAGATGTATGGGAAACTCTCTCGTAGGCGGAAGCCGCCACGACCCAGTAGGACCGGTAAGCTTACAGAAGTACTGAAATCAGCACTTACTGGTAAGGGGAAGGCCTTACCACACCCCTTACATAAGTGCTTATTTTTACACACGATGTCATAGGAGGTAAGGCCTTACTTTAGTACCTACCTTAGAGTACTTACAGAACTGCTCATCTGTAAGGGGTATAGTAAGGCAGCAAATGGAACATTGCAAAAAGAAATATTCGTGGGCGCCTGTGGATATGTGATCCGGTATCGAAATGCTTTTATTTTGTTCATCTTTTACAAATGCCTTTTTTTTCCAAGCCCGAGAGTGGCTTTACGTAAGCAGTCCCCCAACTAAATTCTCCACTACTCCAAAGCTGCTTGTCCTCCGTATCGAATGAGAGACGGGCTATTGAGTATGCTAATGTCGCATTTTATGTCGACGAATATAATTGCCCGTTTTCTTTTTTTCTATATTTATGAAAACTCCAGGAAAGCTCCCTTGAGTCATCGGGCAGATTCTCACTTGTTTGGGTATAATTCTGGACTACACCTTACCACCTGCCTTCTCTTGTAATGGGGTTTGTAAGGGCTCATCTAGCACCAAGAAAATAAGGGGTACCCCTTACCAGATGAGTACTTATTTCAGTGCTCCATCGGTAAGGCCTTCCTAGAATTCTTACTGGGGACCTACGCTACATGGGGACCTGTTTGTGTCTTCACTTGACTTGCCTTTGAAGCGCGAGATCTTACAAAATATTTCATTGAAAGATAACTATTGACGACTTATTCATAAGACTATTTCGTGTTAAGTGATGGAACTACAATAGAAACTGCTAATAAAAGGAAATTATTTCGCATTTAATAAATAAAAAAATATGAGTGTGCTTATGACCACACGACTGAAGTGAAACTTCTTTCGCTCCATCTGCCTGTGTATATATATATATGGGTGTGTGTACAATATATACATACATGTATGTAGATATACATATATTAATTTCCTACAAATATTATAATTTATTTCATGTTTTCATTGGTAAATAAATATTTTTGCAAAGATCTTTTTTTTATTCATTATTATTCATTATTTTCATTATTGGACACATCAGTAATTACTGTGGTTAATGGAAAACCGAGACAATAGGCTTATGGTACGAGAAATAAGACACATATATTTTCGAATTAAAATTAGACAGATATCTAGAAAAAACTGCATCGATTGTTGTTGCATGTCTTGTAGTTGGCTCATTACGGTTATTATTAATTTGCAGTTCTAATTTATCTCGTAGAAAGTTTACCAAGAGTTGTCCATCTGCGGACGCGAAATTAATATTGAAATCTCCTGCTAAAATTAGTGGCAACGTATGATAGTTTTCTCCTAATTCTTCAGAACCTACTCGAGCGTAAATCATAAGTCTTTTGTATATAAACTTTATGATATTTTTAACTGCGTTATTGGGCGAAATGTAAACAACTGCCATTATGATGTTTGTTCCATCGTCCAAAACACAGTGAGCAGCACATATATCACCAATTGATGATTGACCAATACATAAAATACATAAAATACATAAAATACATAAAATACATAAAATACATAAAATACATAAAATACATAAAATACATAAAATACATAAAATACATAAAATACATAAAATACATAAAATACATAAAATACATAAAATACATAAAATACATAAAATACATAAAATACATAAAATACATAAAATACATAAAATACATAAAATACATAAAATACATAAAATACATAAAATACATAAAATACATAAAATACATAAAATACATAAAATACATAAAATACATAAAATACATAAAATACATAAAATACATAAAATACATAAAATACATAAAATACATAAAATACATAAAATACATAAAATACATAAAATACATAAAATACATAAAATACATAAAATACATAAAATACATAAAATACATAAAATACATAAAATACATAAAATACATAAAATACATAAAATACATAAAATACATAAAATACATAAAATACATAAAATACATAAAATACATAAAATACATAAAATACATAAAATACATAAAATACATAAAATACATAATACATAGTACATAGTACATAATACATAATACATAATACATAATACATAATACAAAATACAAAATACAAAATACATAATACATAATACATAATACATAATACATAATACATAATACATAACACATAATACATAATACATAATACATAATACATAATACATAATACATAATACATAATACATAATACATAATACATAATACATAATACATAATACATAATACATAATACATAATACATAATACATAATACTTAATACATAATACATAACACATAATACATAATATGTACATAATACATAATACGTAATATATAGTACATAATACATAATACATAACACATAATACATAATATGTACATAATACATAATACGTTATACATAGTACATAGTACATAGTTCATAGTACATAGTACATAGTACATAGTACATAGTGCATAGTACATAATACATAATACACAATACATAATACATAATACATAATACATAATACGTAGTACATAATACATAATACATAGTAAATAATACATAATACATAATACACAATACACAATACATAATACATAATACATAATACATAAAAATACATAATACATAATACGTTGCCCGATCACACATTTTCGTAACGTTTTCGTTACACTTTCGTTACACTTTCGCCAGTTTACCCCCCAAGTCAAGCGTTCGTAAAGAAGGTTCCCAAGTCAAGCGTGCGTAAAGAAGTTTCACTTCAAAAATAACTTCCAAAATTCGCAACCACAACAATCCTTTCAAAAACAAAAACCGTTGGAGGCACAATGCTCTTGTTACCCAAAGAATACCTTTAGGAAGGAGAGAATAATACAAGAATCGTTGAGCTTCATTGAAAGGAATTCTGGAAACGAGGAGCTTTACGAAAGCTTCCTTTGTCCTTGCTGTTGAATTAGGCCAAATATTTTGATCCGAAAATGTGGCGTTGAATAAATCATTTTGTATACAACAAATGCCGTCTAAGTATTGTTTCAATTAAACAAAAGCGGGATTAGATAAATTGCTTAAGCCCTCATAAGTAACCTCGTTAGAAGATGAGGATGGGCATTACGTTCGTATTTATGTTATGTATGTTGAATAGGACCGTGTCAGCCTACTCGACCGCTGCCCAGATTTGGATTCTCTTCTTTTATAGTGGCCATGGAGCTCCTCTTCTCAGGTTTGCACAGAATTATAGCAAACAAAATTAATGGCAAATTTGTGACCGTATTTCATATCCCGCATGGGGAAAACACTTGTTATATTTCGTTCGATTGTAAACAAGAGGGAGATTTACTGTGGATTTTAAACGTGGAACCTATTTAAGGGCACAAAAAGGATAATTTTGCGTTGATGAATAAACTAGTTTTTTGTTTTCGTTTCATTCGAGCAGGAAATCTTCACACCGACGTTGTATGTATGCGGTAGTTGTAAGTGCTGTGAAATGGAAAATTTGTTCCAGAATTTCTTGTTTTTCTCTCTTTATTTCTTTGCCTGGACTGCGAGTTGTGAATTTTTTTCATTTCTGTAAACGTAACTCAAGAAAATTTCTTGTTAAGTTGGACGATATATTTATATAACAGTTAGCGGCAGTAACTGCCTACGGGTAGGATTTACGCTAAGAATTTGTTCAAGATGCCACCCCTCGATTCATAATGAGATAAAAAAAGTTTTGTCTTTCAGTTTTTATATCTAATGACAAAATGCTTAAAAATGTCTTTTTAGCGTCATTTCGCAACTTCTGGGGATTAGAACAAAGTTTAAAATGGCATTACTTTCACTTTAAAATCAAGTCAGTAGCGGAGGCTGCTGGATTATTTATTTGTAGGTAGAAATATGGCTTGGCTATTCATGTATCGTTTGAAATTCGAAGTTGAAGGATGTATTTTAAACAAGTTGTAATAAAACCCCAGAGAATGGAGGTGGTTATAGATATATGCAACTAATTGTTGGTGTATGTTTAAGGAGGGGGAAGGGGGTTATATTTTACTCAAAATCTGGAAACGATGTTATATGAAATAATACTTCTTCTTTTTTGTCAATAACCTGTAGTATAACGGATTGTAGGCATAGCCTCCCTCTCTTGAACATTATTTTTCCAAATAGTATATCCAGAAATCATCCCTGAAAATATTACGCGCGTAGTTCAACAAAGTATTTCTTTGAAAGTCATTCCGTGGATCATTCCATGTCAAACCGAACGCTTAATAATAATTGATGATTCCGATTTTTTTGAAATTTGACAGGCACATTCTACACATGAAAATGAAAAATGAAGAGCGTGTTTCGCGAAAAAAATTTGGGTTTTTTTTTCAGAAGATATAGACGCTTGTAAGTTGCAAGAAATTTCAAAAAACGTCGCTCGGCCGACCTTTCAAATTACTGTATCGTCGAAACCATTAGTGTTTAGGAAACAACATACCAGCAGACAACAACAATCTCGCAACAATTATTGACCCAATTCTGACCCATAGAACCATAAAAGAACTGACACAACGTATTGGCAAAATGTCTTGCAATCAACCCATAATCATTGGGAAATTGCAGAATTCATCAACATTAATTAGGCCATAAGTTAGTATAAAAGTAGCATAGCAATTAATGTAAATTCAGTCTAAATACAGAACTCAAATTATTATAACCATACAAGTTTCCCAAAACCGCTACCCAAACCGTTGAAGTTGTGCGGTCTTCAACATTCCAACCAACCCCAAATCCACTACTCACCCTGAACAATCATTGGTCCTTCGAGCCTACTTTTTCCCATAAAGTATAAAGTGAAAGTAATTTCCGCCAGTGGAAAGCGCAAGAGTTAATTAACTGATAATACTAAAATCTATCTACAAAATCAGTGCCAATACCTAAAAAAAAAAACAACTACTAACCTACGACAATGGAATTAATCGAAACTCACGTCTTCTCAAGTTACAATCGCTGAGACCTTGATCAACAAACTGGAGTTGATAGGTAAAGAACCGATAGCCAAGAGAACATGGGCCTACATACAAAAAACCCAGCAGGAAATAACAAACCTATGGGACACCTTTGAGGAGCAGCACCAAGAAATCGAGGCACTAAACCAACCGAATCATAATTATTTCCTCAGAAATTACTACGATCAAGCCCAAAGTGTAAAACAAAAGGCAATGTCAAAGCTAGAAGCGTATATGTGTGCACTTTCTCGGCCATCAGAGTCAACAACATCAAAGGGAAATGACCCAGTGCTGCAAAAAGCTGACAAGGCAAACAACGCAGAAACCGAAAAATTAGTACGGCTAAAAAGAGCACACATACGAATGGAATCATTCCAAAAACAATTGCAGAAATTAATGGCGAATGCGGAAATAAGCAATGCGGGTATTGAGTTACACTCAAAAAATTTAACCGAAGATTGGAGACAACTGGTGTCATTACATGAAGAAATTCTGATATTCAATGATGATGAAGACCTGGAGAATGTTGACCTGCGATTCGAAATTCTGAGAAGTGAATATTTGGATGTTCTAACCAAGCTGCAAGAAAAAATAACATCTGCTACCAGACCAACAGAAAGCGACGTACGCCTTCCTCGACTTAACATACCAATATTTGAAGGCAAATATGAAAACTGGACTGCATTTCACGACATCTTTCTTAGGCTAATCCATGACAACAAAAGGTTAGCCAATGTCGAGAAAATGCATTATTTAAAAACTAATTTGAGAGGAGAAGCAGCTAGGCTTTTAAATCATTTGGAAACATCTGACAGCAATTACACAGTCGCCTGGGAGATAATAAAGGAAAGGTATGAAAATAAAAGAAAATTATTTTCTGTTCATATACAAGCTATACTCACACTACCAAAATTGGAAATGGAGTCAACCAATGGACTAAAAAGAATTCACGATACCATGAAAGAGAGCCTTCATAGCATAGCAAATCTCGGTATTGACACTAGTTCAAGGGCTCCAATTGTTATCCATTTGATGATTCAAAAATTCGATTACGAAACCCTAAAGCAGTATGAGCAGTCACATTCGAGCCCAAGAGAGATACCAACATTCGAAAATTTCTACAAATTTCTGACCAACCGATTTCAATCACTAGAAGCCGTGGGGGATACAAAGAGCCGCGGTTCTGTACAAACGCAGAGTAGACAAACTGAAAGACTTAAATCCTTCAACGTAAAGAATTATATAACAACAACCGATGAAAAATGCCGATACTGCCACAACGCGCACAGTATTTACAACTGTCCAGAGTTCCTGTCTTTGGATGTACCACAACGTAATGAAGCTGTAAAAAGAAATAACCTATGCAGAAATTGTATTAACCATACCACAAACGAAAAGTGTCGCAGCCACCGAAGCTGCTTTCTGGGCTTCTCCATGATTTTGTTTATTGTTTGATGAAGTAGGGTGTGGTATGGGTTTTTACATATAGTGCAAAAACCCATACCACACCCTACTTCATCAAACAATAAACAAAATCATGGAGAAGCCCAGAAATGTCCACGTGCAAAATACAGCAAAAGGGTCAGACAATGAAGTTCTATTAGCTACAGCTTTAATCAAGGCAACATCGCGTAACGGAAGACAAGAAGTACTGCGGGTGTTGATCGATACTGGATCACAAGCCTCTTGCATTACAGAGCAAGCAGCCCAAATACTGCTGTTACCTAGAACTAAAACCTGTGTGAAATTGTCAGGATTAGGAGCTACAGAAGCTACCACAGCTGCAAAATGGAGACTTGGAAGAATAATAGCAGTGCATCCCGGAAAAGATGAAAAAATACGTGTTGTTACTCTCCGCTGTGGAAATAACACAGTGCTAAAACGCCCTGTGACAAAACTATGTAGACTACCAATATATGATAATCCCATCGAGGAAAACGCACAAAATCAGGAACAACAAGATGACAATAACCATATAACTACAGTCAATGTATCGCCAATATCTACTCAAAAAAGAAAGTTACCAGATACATGCTCGACTCCTCAACAAGTAAAGAAAAGATATATTCAAGAGATTGAAGAAGCTAAAAGGCTTCACAAGTCCCGAAGTAATGGGATCCGAATTCGGCCCGTAACAGGATACAACAACTTGGTTCCAATAGAAAAACAACGACTCGCCAAGGAGAAATATGAAGCAATGAAGTCAAAAATAAAACAGATCAAACCAGCGAGCAAACAAGCTAAAGGCAATCAACCATCTGTATGGAATACAGCAGTAACTTGCCTGAGTCTTCTATCGACAATATCATTAGCAAAAGGCGCATATACAATAACTCATCCGGAACCTGGGTTATACATCGAAGACATGGGTAAGGTAAACCTAAGACGAGGGACTCTTCGAGTTGAACTAACCTTGCCATTAAATGCAAACGCCGATATCATCAAAGTGAAAAACGTTATTCAACAGATGCAAGATGTATGTACGGCGTCCCAAAGAACTTCTGAAGAGATCCATTGCGAAGCGTTTGTTCACCATTTGAACACTCAAGGAGACTACTTACTACGGGAGATAGATGTATTAAGCGAGAAAAATCTCACCCGTAATAAGAGAGGATTACTAGGAAAGGCGTTAACCTACGTGTTTGGCGTTAATGACGAAGCATACGCAGATATCTCCACATTACAACAAAACCAACAAATGCTTCAACAAACAGCACTACATCAATCCTCAATCATGTTGACGACCATCTCACACCTGAATGACACAGAAGCAAGGGTTACGGAAAAAATTAATTCATTTACAAAAAAATTAAATGAAGCATTGATCGAAATCAATACAGTTCAAGGATGGTTTACAAAAATTAACACCAACCTGATAAACCTTCACATCTTGACAGCGTATCAGATCGCAACGAATATCTTAGATGAACTAGAGAGACAATATAGTAGACTAATAACCATCGTAATGAGGAGAGGCAGTATAATTGAGATTCTACCACTGAACAAAATGCGATCCATTATAAAAGATGCCTCGGGGAAACTTCCAAGCAATCTCTATATCACAGATATACCTGAAGAGAGAATTAATCTCAAACAAAATAGCACCAGCATCACTCTATTCGGGTACTTCAACATTGTCGAGGTGGATCAATATACGATCGTGAAGACTACACCAATTCCAAGGAGGTTAAAAAACAATACCTACTTAATAGCTGACGTTTCAAACACAATTCTCGCCATCAATTATAATAGTCAGACATACTTTGAAGTACCTGACAACGAAATAAAGAATTGTCTAAATAGGGACAGTCACCCACTATCATGTTTACCAACAGCCATTAGCAACATACAAGACAATACAAATTGTGTGGTCGATGAAGTTTATGATCGTCCATTTAAGCACCAGTGCCCAATTAAAACCCTTCAAGTGCCAACCATCTTGTGGAAACAACTATACATGACCAATACCTGGTTATTAATCACAACAACACCAATCGCAGCCGGAGTAGTGTGCAACGGCACCCGTCAGGACATTGAATTAAATGGAACCGGAGTTATCCAAATAACAAAGGATTGTGTCATCAAAACAAAAAGGAACACTATCCTACCTGAAATATTCGACAGCACTTATGTATTATCATCGTTGAACAAGCCTCTGGAACTAGACCGTGCGATTAACTCTCCCGAACTCATCAAGACACCAGATTCAGTATCCTCGGAACATATCCTAAAGCCATCGGACCAACTCCTGGGAGCCATCAAGGAGCAACAACTTCTACATAACAATTTAAGATCAACTACGCTACAAACAATTGGACATCACACACTGTCTGTAACCATCGCAGTACTTATCTCCGTAGTCATCATCATACTTGGAACTATATTTAAACGGAGGAGCAAGAAGAGCAACATCCAACCGTCTGCTCATCAACACGAATTCATAATAAAAACTCCGTCCACTCCTTACATCTCTATGAACCAAAAATCGTTTTCCGCGGAGGGGGAGAATGTTTAGGAAACAACATACCAGCAGACAACAACAATCTCGCAACAATTATTGACCCAATTCTGACCCATAGAACCATAAAAGAACTGACACAACGTATTGGCAAAATGTCTTGCAATCAACCCATAATCATTGGGAAATTGCAGAATTCATCAACATTAATTAGGCCATAAGTTAGTAAAAAAGTAGCATAGCAATTAATGTAAATTCAGTCTAAATACAGAACTCAAATTATTATAACCATACAAGTTTCCCAAAACCGCTACCCAAACCGTTGAAGTTGTGCGGTCTTCAACATTCCAACCAACCCCAAATCCACTACTCACCCTGAACAATCAATTAGTCGTACAAAAAAATGAAACAAGTCGATTTTGAAGATATCGAGTCACTCTATATAGTGGTATAAATAAAATTTGAGTTTGGCATTAATAAATTATTATTAATGTGTTTATAAATTTTCATTACCATTTTTCGTCTTCAACTCACCAACTTAAAATTTTGGAAAAAATATCATCGTGTTCCCCTTTCAATTCTAAGGAAACAGTGAAAATTTGAAAATGGAACTCCAACGGGGTCACACTTAAAAAATTCTTTAAAAGAATGCGACCGCACTACGGCTTAACATGTCACGTACCTACACGCAGAGAACGTTTACAAGGACTGGTAGGTGCAACGGAAAATGAATAACACATAAAATAATGAATTAAGTATGTTTATTTTAATTTTTGCACACATTTACAATAGTCGACGTAGTGGCTGAAGATGTGATTTTTACTTCAATTTTTAACTTCCCAGTATAGGAAGTTATTGTAATCGGTCCGAAAATCGAAATCGAAAATTTCAACGTATTTTTATCTTTCAAGGTCCCAGGAGCATTTTAAGCAAAAAATTGGGAGGAAGTATGTGTGTGTGTGTGTGTGTATGTGCGTACGGATGTGGTCATTTTTTCCTGCACGATATCGCGCGAACCAAAACTGATATCGACTTCGTTGAGGTGTCGTTCGAAGCGTATCAACCGAAATATGATCTGAAAAGATTTACATGAAATTCGGTCCAGCCGTTTTTTTGATTAAGCGACGTAAGTGATTTTTGTACCTGCACGATATCGCCCGAACCACGAAAGATATTGACTTACTTGAGGTGCCGTTCGAAGCGTATTAGCGACAATATAATCTGAAAAGATTTTTATAATATTCCGTCCAGCGGTTTTTTGGTTTAAATGACTTAAGTGATTGTTGTACCTGCACGATATCCCGCGAACTATAAAAGATATCGACTTAGTTGACGTGCCGTTCGAAGAGTATTAACCAAAATATGATCTGAAAAGATTTTCATAAAATTCGGTCGAGCCGTTTTTTTTTGTTTAAGCGGCGTGATTTTTGTACCTGCACGATATGGCCCGAACCATAAAAGATATTGACTTACTTGAGGTGCCGTTCGAAGCGTATTAGCGACAATATAATCTGAAAAGATTTTTATAATATTCCGTCCAGCGGTTTTTTGGTTTAAATGACTTAAGTTATTTTTGTACCTGCACGATACCGCGCGAACTAAAAACTATTTCGACTTCATTGAGGTGCCGAAAAACATTAACACAGCAATTTTATATTCATTTTCGTCGTGCTAATCTTGTAGGTGCGCACATTTAGTTTGACATTTTAGCGAAAATATTGATAAACAAGTGTGACAAATTCTCAGTATTATACATATATTCTATATTGCCTATTGTTCAATTATTATTAAAATATCCAATCATAATATTCAACATCCATCATACTGGGAAGTTGATCGTGTGGACCGAACGGGTCGAACCCACATCCCAACTAGTTCCATTTTGTTGTGGAAAAAATGAATGGTACGTGAAAGTGCTTGAGCTTCCGTTCTATAGTCCTGAAGATGAAAGAATTTGGTATTAGTATTCTTAATATTTTTGTTAACCCATATGAAAAGTTTGGCCGGGGTTTTTATAAGGTCATTTATATTCTGCAAACTGGCTTTTGCAGCTAATCGTTTAATCGTACCTCCTAAATCATCGCAAGGTCCTTTTCCATGAGACATGGCGAAAAAGTGCCATTCTGCACTTACATCAAAATCAACTTTGTTATAACAAAGATTTATGAAATTTTTTTTTTGTTCTTGTATTGACCACTTGCTCCGTCAGAAAAGAACCGAATGTTTTGTTTAAAAAAGTAATTAAACCACGCTGAAATAAGTGGACGGCTATTGTATCATGTTTCAAACAATCTGAGATTGCGATGAAATTAAGAAATTGTGTTTTTCCCTTATCTTTATAATAAATTGCGAAAGGGTGTATCGTTACTTGGTCATTATTCCAATGGATTCCTTGAATTGCATCCTGTAGAACAAACGCATGATTTTCGGAAAAATCGCAAGTAATAATTGCTTTTTGATACAGGTTTAACATTGAAACAACTTTTTCCGACGTCTTTGATTCAGTACTATCGGAATCAGAAGAAGAGATTTTCCTAGTTTTCATTCGGCATGCGTCACAAATCTTAAAATTTTCTGATGAGGTCAACGTAATTTTCAATTTTCTTTGCAGTTTCAAAGTGACTCGGCGTCTTCATTGGTTTTTTCCCGTGATTACGTTTTTTAAACGGATTATTACACGTATCGTAACGAGTTGACATTTTTTCTCCTGTGATGTTTCAAATAAGGCAGTCTGATAAAATAATACCCGTAATTAATTATTGTTATAATTATTTTCAAAAAAAAAAAAAAAAAAAAAAAAAAAACAGTAACACTTTGATATTAAACACTATAACACTATTTATCTTGTGTAACACTTAGGCGGGCCGCACACTTGTGCGACATTTATTGCATTAAGATAAATTCCGCAATGCGGTAATTACTGTACTGAGATTTGAAACCGTATATTTATGCGACATTTACCGCAACGTATGATGCTGTAAATATAAGCAAGTTTAACAAAATGAGTTCTACTTAAGATAAAATGCCTGTAATTTGGTATTTTTTAAAGAAACCTTTTATTTTTTTTAAATTCATTTTTGAATTTTTCAATAAACGCTTCCGATCAAGTCAAATCTCAAAATCGCAATGCAACATGCTGTAAATATTGCAATGAAGGAAGACGTTTCTATCTCTTTGCGATATCCCCTTCATGTGACAATGCAATATTTCGATTGGTCGCATTGATGCGCGGCAGCAACAGCACTATGCGTGCTTTTCAAATGGGATCATGCGATATTTGTTCATCATTTTTTTCATCATTGCGCTCCTTTAATCCCTCATGGGACATAGGGCGGAAACAGTTGCCCTCCAGCGGACTCTGTTTTGCGCGACAGCTCTCAGCTCCGACCAGGATCTCCCAGTTGTTGCGGCTTCTGCTAGTAGGGTTCTCCTCCACGTTGTTCTAGGTCGTCTTACTCGACGGGATCCTTGCGGATTCCAGTCAAGGGCCTGTTTGGCTAGATTTTCGTTTTCGCGTCGCAAGGTGTGGCCTACCCAATTCCATTTCCTTCGCCTGATTTGGTCGTCTATCCTTTCTTGGCCGGCACGGCGCCATAGTTCTTCGTTTGAAATTATATCTTGCCAGCGGATTTTTAGGATACGACGAAGGCATCTGTTGATGAACACTTGTAGGCGCTCTGTGATGAATTGGGTGACTTTCCATGTTTCGCAACCATACAAAAGTACTGCCTTCACGTTGGAGTTGAACAGCCGCAATTTGGTGTTAGTTGAGATCTCCGTTGATCTCCATATGCGGAACTGGCATGCATATGCGCCTCGTGCTTTATTTATTCTGGAACTGACATCTTCTTCTGCACCGCCATTTTCGGTAATAATACTACCGAGGTAGCAGAATTTATTTACCAGTTCCACGTCACGGTTATTCAGCGCTGTTCGTTCAATGGTGTTTGCATTTATCCGCATTTCTTTAGTTTTAGTCGGATTTAGCCTTAAGCCTGCTGGACTACTTTCTGTTGCCAAATTGTTAATCATGATTTTGAGGTCCTGGTGTCTGTGGGCCAGCAAACAGATATCATCTGCGTAGTCGAGATCCTTAAGGCGGTCTAACAAACCCCATTGTATGCCGCCTGTTCTACTATCTAGAGCGCCGACAAGGATGTCATTTATTACTATAAGAAATAGTAAAGGCGAGAGTAGGCATCCTTGTCGTACTCCTGAGCTCACCTCGAATTGACCGAGTCGAACGCTTTCTCATAATCTACGAAAGCAAGGTAAAGGGGGGATCGGAATTCAGTAGACTGCTCCACTATAATTCGTAAGGTGTTGATATGATCAATACATGAGCGGCCCTTCCTGAATCCGGCCTGCTGCCTCCTAAGCGTTCGGTCTACTGCCTCACTTATCCTAGATAGTAATATGTGGGACAAAATTTTGCCCACCACAGTAGGATAGTAAACAGATGCCTCTCCAGTTGTCGCATATTGTTAGGTCCTCCTTTTTTGGTATTTTGACTATGATACCTTCCGTCCAATCCTCCGGAAAGGTACAGGTGTTCCATGCTATTTGTAGGATTGGCTGAAGCGCATCTGCTATGAGGCTTGAGTCGGCTTTCAACAATTCTGGCGGGATGCCATCTTTTCCAGCTGCTTTACCATTGGCCATCGCATGAATTGCGGTTACTATTTCCGTCTTGGATGGGGCCCGGGTGGTGATTCGAATTGGCTGTGCATTGTTGCTGGTTTCCTGAGGTTCCTGTGTAAATGAACCATTCAGGGCGGCGAAGAAGTAATCTCTCCATCTTTGGAGCTGCTCCTCGTCGCTGCACAGCAGCCTTCCATCCGCACTCTTAACGGCATGCTTTTTAGTAGAGTGCTTTCCCGAGAGCTGTTTAGTGATTTGGTACAGCACCTTACTGTTGCCTGTGTTTGCCGCGTTTTCCGCTTTTTCTGGGAGCTCATTTATCTGCTGCCTTTTATCACGCCGGACACTTTTCTTTACTTCCCGGTGTAATTGGGAGTATTCCCGTTCAAGTTGGTAACGTCTTTCGGGGTCGCTTGTAGAGTTTACGTTATTTTTTAGGGCTCTCCTGTGTTCTATTTTTTGCCAGGTTGTGTCCGAGATCCAGTGTTGCTGGTTTCTTTGGACATAACCGATGCTCGATTCCGCAGCCGTCAATATTGCGCCCTTTGTCCTACTCCACAGCTCTTCAATATTTGTGTCGTCAGAAACGTTGTGCTGGTTTAATATTTGCTGTAGGTTTCCAGCAAATTCCCGCTTTTTAACGCTCTCCCGCAGAAGATCTACGTTAAACCGTCTACGGTTTATAGCATCGCGTTGTACGTTTCTGATTGCGGCGATTTTAAGGCGAATAGTTGCTACAACCAAATGGTGGTCGCTTCCAGTGTCTGCTCCCCTGAAACTCCTGACATCCTCAAGGATAGTTCTCCATCTGCGGCTTACGGCCACATGATCTATCTGATTTCTCGTCCTACCATCGGGCGATACCCAGGTCTCTTTGTGTATCTTCTTGTGACAAAAGTAAGTTCCACCTACCATGAGTTGGTGGGAGCTACAGAAGTCAACGAAAAGCTCACCATTGTTATTGGTAACTTGGCTTAGACCTTGATTTCCAATTGTTTGTTCAAGGCCGGTGTTGTCACGGCCGATCTGTGCGTTTAAGTCACCCATTAATACAATGATGTCTCCCCTTGGAATAGAGCGAAAAACCTCATTCAGCCGCAAATAGAACTCGTCTTTGATGTCATCTTCAGTGTCCTCAGTTGGAGCATAGCATTGGACTACCGTAGTACTTCTTAGTCTGGTACGCAGGCGCACGGTAATAATCCTCTCAGAAACTGGTGACCAGCTAATGAGGCTGGACCTGGCTTCATTGGTGAGTATTACACCAACGCCACGCCTACGGCTTTCAGTTTCGTTTCTGCCAGAATATAAAAAGGACTCACCATTTGGGCAGATATGTTCCCCCGCATCGGGCCATCTGGTCTCGCTAAGTCCCATGATCTTGATTTTATATCGATACATCTCGTTGAGGACTTCATCCAGCCGTCCCTCAGCCAGCAGTGTTCTCACATTCTATGATCCGATTCGTGTCCTTGTTCGAAAAGCAAAGGTCGTCGTCGTGTTGTCCATCCGGTTCCGAGGCATTGTTTGCCGATTCGTAGCAATGGTGTTTTTTATGGGAGCGGGTTGCTAACCCTCAGCCCAACCGACTTAAAACTCTGTTTTGTGGCGCAGAGAGTTCGCCATTCGCCCGTCTCCCGTTAGCTCCTTCCGAAGAAGTACCCCAGCGGGCACCGCGGGGAGGTGGGATTAGGACTTGCTAACAGGTCTGCTAGGTGTTTGTCTGCAGTGACTTTTCTCGGGTTTTGGCAGAGGTGGCAAATCGGGTACCACCACTTTCCGAGGTCTTTGTTAGCAGTTTGCCCCCCCTGGCGATATTTGTTGCGTTGCAGTAATTACCGCATTGCGGCATTTCTCTCATTGCAATAAATGTCGCCCAAGTGTGCGGCCCGCCTTAAACAGAACTGAAAAAGTATACATAGCATAGAAAGTATTTCCACTTAACCTAAAGGCATAGAAAGATCGGGATGGGTAAAATAAAAAACTCTGTTGTTTATGCATTTTCCATTTTAAAGCTTCTAAAAGGAAATTGCTGCAAATGGAATGTTGATCCATGGATCAACGGTCACCAGAACATTGCACCATCAATCGATCAACGGTCACCCGAACATTGCACCAGCAACCGTCAGCAACTCGTGGCTCCGGTACATGCGACATCAAGGTATTTAACCTCA
Source organism: Thereva unica (assembly GCA_949987705.1). Lineage (NCBI taxonomy): Eukaryota > Metazoa > Arthropoda > Insecta > Diptera > Therevidae > Thereva > Thereva unica. The sequence continues at coordinate 147,289,093 of OX465281.1, read as the reverse complement.
ATTAACCATAGGCCGGAAACCACCTGCATGCCAACAACTGCCAAGGCCAGGAGTTCAACCCCCAACCAGCCACGGGCCCGAAATTATCTGCAAACATCGCACTAAGTGAGGTCCCTGGTAATGAGGTGATTATCGATCACCGGCTAGTCCATCATTTACCATCGCGGTGCTCGGTCGTCGTAATTATAATTAAATCAAATAATTAATTAAATTCAGTTTGTGTTGTTTAGTATCAAAAATTAATATTTGTTAAATAAAGTTATTATAATAATCTGTGCGTTTATTATTAAAATAAACATTTGGTCCTTCGAGCCGGATCTGATTTGATACATTGTGAAATTCGTTTGTTTTTTGTGTTCCGTTTCATTTAAACACCAGTTAATTCCCGTACACCAAGTTCACCGTGAAGTGTTAAAATTAGATCCGTGGATTGTACTAACTGTGCATCAAGTTACTGTGCCTGTAAATTACATAGTGAAGTGAGAATCAGCACCGAGTCGTTTTCACCATATCGACAACCCCAGACCACTATTTTATTAACTGTGCGTCAAGTTACTGTGCCTGTAAATTACATAGTGAAGTTAGAATCAGCACCGAGTCGTGTTCACCATGTCGACAACCCCAGACCACTATATCAGCTGCTCCAGCCATAGCACCAGACCACTCCAGCTATTGTTCACCTAGAAACCGACCAACGACCACAGTTTCAACTCTAATTCATCACCGAATAGACGACCAGCATCTATACCACCATCCGTATATCACCCAGTAAGTCAAAAAATTTTAATTTAATCTGAATTTATACCTCAATCCCTCACCCGACGAGAATACACCCCTACTCTACATTTACCCAGTAATCTGTTTACCTATCGATTATTATTCCCATTCACGACTTAAAAAGCTCATCATCGTCGAGCTCAGGCCGAGCTCAAGTTACTTAAAATTTACAACTAACTGAAAAGATCACCATGTCGCAGGTTATCAACCTGTGCGCAATTATGTATATGTAAAGACCGAACTGAAAGCACGACGACCTCTGTTATATTGTGCTAAGTTAGCATATTACCCCCCACAATCGTCGAAGCATTAAAACAACCAAATGGATCAACTAATAAAGTCCCAAGAATTATATGAGTATGAACTGGAAAGGTTCATGACAAATTTGAGAAAAACTCCGAAAGATAGACGGAAGGAATCCTACTTAAGGAAAAGGGCGGAATTGCTAGATAACCTTTGGGCGAGCTGTCAACCTAAGGACAGGGAAATGCTTGCTCTGTTTCACCCTGAGACTCATGCGAACTTACCCTATTTTCAATTAGATAAATTTAGTGCTCTTGAAGAAATGTATTTGGAAGCCCACCAGATCATTTCTGAATTTTTACCACAGACCACGGCAACCACTTCGTCAGCGTCAGATGACCAGCGAAATGTCACAGCATGTACAGCGGTGCATGACTCAAATGAAGTTCCACTACCGCGAATGAACATTCCGAAGTTCACGGGGGGATATCAAGATTGGGTCACCTTTAGAGGGATATTTGAAAGTCTTATTCACAATAATAGAAAGCTATCTAAGGTGCAAAAGCTGCATTATTTGATGGCAAATGTGAGTGGTGAAGCTTTGCAATTAATTAAGCATTTACCTACAACAGAAGCCAACTATGCACCAGCGTGGGATTTATTGAAAAAACGATATCAGGATGAGCGCGCCTTAACCACTTTTCACATTCAAGCACTGCTCTCATTACCGAATCAAAGAACGGAAACAGCAGCTGGACTAAAACGCTTCGTTGACTCAATTAACGAGTCATTAGAAATTTTGAAAAGATTAGAATTAGAAGTACAATCGTGGGATCCCTTGTTAATCGAAATCTTCACGGAAAAATTATGCAAAGAGACAATAGAACACGGGGAGTTCACCCTTAATCATAGGACTATACCATCAAGACGACCTACATTAGTTGAATTTACTGATTTCCTTGAAGCAAGGTTTAAAAGTTTAGAGGCCATCACTAGAACAAGGTGTCAACTCCCTCGCAAGGAAAGCACTAAAGGGCATATCACTCACGCGTTCACTACATCGGCTTCATCGATGTGTCCAGCATGTAACCATGATCATCGCCTTAGACAATGTACCAAATTCCTTGGTATGACGCCGAAAGGGCGATACGAGTTCATAAAAACCAACTCGCGGTGTATAAATTGCTTGTCAAAATCTCATGAACTCAATGTGTGTCCTAATCCGATGAACTGTCAAACATGCGGAAAAAGACACAATTCTCTACTCCATTTTGACCAACCAAAATCACCTAGTAACCGCAACAAAACTAAGAATTTGCGTCAGCCCCGTCAACATAATCAATACCACAGTCACCATGGTGCTTCTACACAATTAGTGAAGAAATCCACTCAAGAATACGAAGATGGTACTTATCAAGGCCCATCTCACCCCCAGAGTTCGGATTTAGTACAACTAACACCAAATAATGTCCATGAGACGTCATATGTAAAATCCTATCTGACAAACAATAAGCAATTGCACACAACCCTATTGGCAACGGCATTAATCGATATCGAGACTCACCACGCAGGTAAACAAACCTTGAGAGTGTTAATAGACCCAGGTTCTCAAGTCTCATTCATCACCGAGGAGGCTGTCCAACGTTTACGTTTGCGTAAAGAGACGGTTTCCGTAACGGTAAACGGCATAGGCGACTTACAATGTGGAATGTCTCGTAATGCGGTGAATTGTTTAGTTCAATCTCGATCCGACCCATCGTTTAAGCAACATGTGGAAGCTTATGTCTTCCCGAAAGTCAGTGGAATCTTACCAAGTAAACCAATTGACCACCGAGTGCTACCATACCTTAAAAATCTTCCATTGGCCGATCCTAATTATATGAAACCGAGTCAGGTAGATATGCTCGTAGGTGCTGACGTTTACAGTGACATCATTTTGAATGGGCTCATCAAAGGTCCCAAGGGATATCCAATAGCGTTAAAAACTGCATTGGGCTGGATCATAAGTGGCAAAATGCCTGACGTCAATACCCATACTTACACCACTCCAAAGATCACGCTAGTATGCACCACCGCAGACTCCGTGAGTCTGGAAAATGCGATAAAGCGATTCTGGGAACTCGAAGATATTCCAGCTCACAGTTCTGAACCTAACCATGACGAATGTGAAAAAATCTACGCCGAATCATATTATCGAGATCCAACTGGTCGCTATGTAGTACCATTAACCTTCCAAAAGAATAAGCGGCCTGATTTAGGATACTCAAGAAATGCGGCACTAAAACGTTTACTCCAGTTGGAAAACAAATTTCAGAAAAATCCCAAATTAGCTGAAGATTATAAGACCTTTATGAAGGAGTATCTAACCCTTGGACATATGGAGTAGATCTCCTCAGCCGAACATGAGCGAGATAATTTCCCTGAATATGTTTTACCGCACCATGCAGTGATAAAAGATTCTAGCACCACCACTAAATTGCGAGTGGTGTTCGATGCGTCCCGGAAAACCACCAATGGACTGTCATTAAATGATACCCTGCTACCCGGACCGGCGCTGCAGAAGGATCTGTGCCTCATCTTACTCCGTTGGAGGAAATTCAAAATCGCTTTTACTGCTGATATTGAGAAGATGTATCGGCAAATATATATCCGACCAGATCAACGCAAATACCAAAAAATATTATGGAGAGAAAATGTGACCCAACCGATAGAGACTTATAGATTACTCACTGTTACCTATGGAACTTCGTGTGCACCTTTCTTGGCCCTTAGAACTTTGCAACAACTCGCTAATGATGAAAAGAAGCGTTTTCCTGCAGCCTCAAAGATATTATTATCCGACTTTTACGTGGATGATTTAATGTCGGGTACAAACACGCTCGAGGAAGCAATAGTACTACAAGAGCAACTTCGACAGCTCCTACAGTCAGGGGGATTCAAATTACGTAAATGGGTCTGCAATTCAGAACAATTATTAGAACATGTCCCCCCCAAGGATCGCGAAATTTCTACACCTTTTCCTATAGAATTCACTGAAACTGTGAAAACATTAGGTATCCATTGGAATCCATCGAGTGACAGTTTTGAATTTAAAGTGTCGCTTAAGGAATCTCAGACTCCTGTTACCAAGCGAATTCTTTTATCTGAGGCCGCTAAATTGTTTGATCCCTTAGGATGGCTAGCTCCCACTGTTATTTTAGCAAAAATAATGTTTCAGCGGTTATGGATGGAAGGTGTAACATGGGATGAGGTACTTCCAGACCATTTGCAGACGAAGTGGTGTGAGTTTCGGCAGAATCTACCTCAATTGGAACTTATAAAAATACCCAGATGGATTCAATTAATCGACACTGAAACCACCTATGAACTACACGCTTTCTGTGATGCATCTTCGGTCGCTTATGCTGCAGTAGTCTATGTAAGATGTGTATCCCCAAAGGGTGATGTCACTATCTCCCTTTTAGCCGCCAAAACTAAGGTTGCTCCCACACGTCAAGTTAGTATACCACGTTTAGAATTATGTGGCGCCGTGTTATTAACTAAATTAATCACGCATGTAAAAGAGGCTATTCCAGCAGAAATGTACCAAATATATGGTTGGACTGATTCACGAAATGTTCTTGCTTGGATCAAGGGTCATCCACGCCAATGGCAAACCTTCGTTGGGAACCGAGTGAGCTACATGCAAGAACGATTAGATACCAGTCGGTGGAGATATGTGAAATCAGTTGATAATCCAGCCGACTGCGCTTCACGAGGTGTCGCCCCAGGTGAATTAAAAGATCACCCACTGTGGTGGACTGGACCTTCCTGGCTACAACAAGATGAAACTCGGTGGCCTAAAATTGAAGAAGTAAGTATACTGACCTAGAAGTTAAAAAAGTTGTCCTAAGCATTACTAAGGGAACGGAACTACAGCTAGACTTAATGAATCGCTATTCAACCCTAGATCAACTCGTTAGAGTAACTGCCTACTGCAGAAGATTTTACATTAATCTCAAAACTGCTCCACCCAACCGAAAATTTGATCAATTATCATTGGAGGAGATCAATGATGCAAAATTATGTCTAGAGCGATTAGTCCAACGAACTCATTTCACTATCGAACTAGAACATTTAGAAAAATCTCAACCAGTTCCCAAGAATAGCAAACTATATAGCCTTAATCCAACAATAGATCAGTCAGGCTTATTAAGAGTCGGTGGTCGTCTACGTAATGCAGAAATTCCTGCAGATCAAAAATTCCCAATAGTATTACCGGAACACAGCAAATTTACAGAACTTGTCATTAATAAATGTCATCAAGAAACTTTACATGGAGGCACGCAACTGACTCTTAATCTTATACGCAAAAAATATTGGATTCTAAATGGTCGAAATCGAATCCGTCACCAATTACATGGGTGTGTCACGTGCTTCCGATACAAGACTTCAACGCAAACCCAGCTCATGGGCGACCTTCCCGCACCTCGTGTACGACGACACCGTCCATTTTTGCATACGGGGGTGGACTTCACTGGCCATATTACTATCAGAGAATCAAAATGCAGAGGTCGGCCAAAAACCAGCAAGGGCTACATAAGTGTATTCGTATGTTTATCCACCAAGGCCATACATCTTGAGCTGGTTAGTGAACTCACCACGGAAGCGTTTTTGGCTGCATTTCGAAGATTCGTTAGTCGTAGGGGATTATGCAGTGATATGTATAGTGATTGCGGGACAAATTTCATCGGAGCTAACCAACAACTTATACAAGCTCGTCTTAAATGCGAATATGGATTATCACCTAACGTGATCACCACATTATCTACCAAGGGTGTTAAGTGGCATTTCATCCCACCTGCCGCTGTTACGTATGTTTCTTTTGAACAATTTGTTTTCCTTTTAATAATTCATGGGGAATCAGGCTGTGATTTTGATTCTTTATTAAAAACACTTTTTTTTTTATTGATTTATATATGTAGGACAAATAAAACGTGTTTTGTTGTTATGGTTGGCTAAGTATTGTTTAATTTATTTAATAATAATACTTTGTTTATAATTGAATGTTAGATATAGAAATATAACTTACGATAGCCCTTCATTGCTTGATATTTGTATTGTTATTATTATTTTTCCTTTTCGCATTATACTACTGTACTTCACTTTCGACTTTCATCCTTTATTTTTAGTTATTAATACACGTTCGCTTATCAAACTCATAAATTCTAAACACTACAAACCGTGTTCTTATATTATATATATATATATTTTTTTTAATTTCTCATTCGTTTTAACCAATCTCACATTTATTATATCACTCTGTTTAAAAAAAACAGATTACTAAGTTATCAATATTTCACAATATCTGAAGCAAATTATATATCTGTAATCATAGTAAATATATTCCTATCTAAACGTTTTCATTTTAAATCACTAATTCTTATTATTTTTTATTTTATAACGGAACTCTTCTGAGTTTTCAATATTTCACAATAACTGAAGCAAATTATATATCCTTTTTATTTTATAACGGAACTCTTCTGAGTTATCAATACTTCACAATATCTGAAGCAAATTATATATCTTTTTTCATAGTAAATATATTCCTAACTAAACGTTTTCATTTTAAATCACTAATTCTTATTATTTTTTATTTTATAACGGAACTCTTCTGAGTTAATTACGCGCCCGCCGCCGCTTGTGGATCGAACAACACTCAACAACATCAAATTTTCACCCGCCGGTGGTGGCATGGAAAATTGTCCACCGGCTGGGAAAAACGCGCCCTTGAACTTTTTCCCACCTGCGCAACTTGCTTACCGCGCGTTTCTCACGCGGCGCATTGCAAGTTGCGCTTAATTATTGTTGGGTGGGTCAAGTTACGTTTTCCCAGATTAAGGTGAAAAGCTAGCCCCTAGGAGATTTTACCAAACGTGGGAATCGTTGAGGGTTTTTGTTTTATGCAATCTCGCATATTTCGTGGACATGTGTGAAACATCTTTGCAGATTAAAAAGTTGTTCTTGAACTTCTCCCAACGTAACCCGATACCTTTGCTGATAAGGTATTGGGTTTTCGTTCGGTACTTGAGCTGGCGAGTTTCAAGGCATTTGTTTTGTTTAGGTTTTTTTTTTTTGAATTATTTTATGTAACACTCCTTGGGGGTGCCGAAAAGAACAAGGCGTCGTCGTGAAACAAAGGCGTCTTGTTCGTTTGAAATTCTTTGGTTTTGTTTACCTTGCCTTTTCTGGGGTGATAAGGGGCTCGAGATTTGTTCGTTTGTGGCATGTCTTCAGTTGCAGTTTAACGTCTGTGGCATTATGAGGTAAGTTCCCTGGTAGATTTTCGTATTTATATTTATTTAAAAAAAATTTTTTCTATCTTGTTTTCAGCGATTCAATGGAAAGATCTTTGTATGAGGAGGCGCACCACCAACGGGAGTTGGCCCGGGTGCTGAAAGAGAAGGCGAAGTTGGATCAAGAGGAGGCCTTCCACCGGGCTTCGTTGGCCCGGGCTCAAAAGGACTTAGCCAGGATGAGACGCCGTGCCCTCCGTGAACGGGGGGGGGGGCAAAACGTTTCGCGTATGGTGGCTTTTGGGAGACCCGTGCGGGGCGGTGGCGCGTCTTCTTCTTCTTGTTCCGGGCCCCGCGCTCCCCGGACCATGAGTCCCTGGGACCCCGTGGCTGACTTTACTAGGAGGAGGGCGGCGAATACTCCCTTGTACCCTCCTGACTTGTCGGATGACGACTCTGGCGGTTTCGATGATTGGACTGGTGGTTCTGTTCGAGAGGAGAGCGCTTCCCGCCATGTGGGGCCCTGGAACCCCATTGCTGACGCCCTTGCATCGATGAGGGCTTTGGAGGTCGACTCGTCCAGGACCGGGGAGGCCAGTAGCATCTCTATAGGCGAGAACCCTCCCCGGACCGGGGAGGGCAGCGGGTGCAACACCACTGTGGAGGACCCGGAGGAATATTTGACCGGCCAGTCCCACAACTCCTCCACCCCGGACAATCTTGACTTGGATTAAGTCCGGGGATGGATAGAATACCCAAAAATGTATGGTGGATTAAATAAAAAAATTTTTTGAAAAATTTTTTTTTTTTATTTTGTAGTTTGTTTTTTTTTTTTTGTGTTATTTTTCAGCTTGTCTAGGGGCGCCTGGGGGTTCTTGTTTTCAGGGTGTTTGTTTTCAGGGCTTCACGACGCTTAGGAGGGGGAGATTTTTTAGGTAAGTATTGTGGTACCGCCGCTGGGGCGCGTGGTAGTTGGGAGGGGGGGGGGGTGGCTGTTTGTCCCTCTCATTTTCTTTTTTATCTATTTTACTGGGAGATTTCCTAGGGGTTTTGGAGGGTGGCTGTTTGTCCCCCCCCCCCTTTTTGTCTTCATATGGCTATTTCGCGAGGTATATTTTTCATTATTGTGGTCCCGCCGCGGTGCGTGCGGTAAAGGGTTGGTTGGGTGCCGTAGGTGGTACGTTACGGGGCCTATCCCGTAGCTTATACTAATTGCATGGAAGAGGTCCTGGGTAAGGTGTGTGAGCGCCTAAGCGGCCTGGGTTCGGAGAGTTCTGCCGTGGCTGCGTTGTGTGTTGGTTCCGATTGCATTGGGACCCCTACTGGAGCCATTTGGTCCTCGGAGGTGGTTCTCTCATCCGGAGGACTTGCATTTCCGGACCTTCTGGTACATGCAGAACGGGCCATAGCCGCTAGTAACGGTATGCTTTTGTAGCATGTATACCCTATGAGTACCAGTAAAAGGGTGCCACTGAGCGAGATGGCCGCTGTGGATTGGGTGTGAGTGCGTTCCCATGTTAGGTGATTCAACTGCGAGTAGATATCTTGCAGGGGCCTTGTGCCTTCCTGAATAATTTTGTTCGTATCGTCACCTGTGAGTAATTTTATGGGTTCGCCGGGAGATGAGAATATTGGCCCTGTCCTTTTGGCGGACTCAGCTATATTTAATGTGTCTATTGCCGGGAAGTATGGTGGTTCTAGTATTTGGGTGGTTCGCGTTGAATGCCCATTGTACATAAGGATCTTGTCTTCCACTTGTACTTGGCACGGTTGATTAACCCTTAGTATCCCGTGCTTGTCGATTCTTATTGTATGATTAATTTTATCACACGAGATGCAGAACATCTTGGGTGTACTTAATGAATATAACCACGTGTTCGTTTGTGCCAACTTTGTTATTACATTTTGGGGATTGTCATTGGCTCTTATGGGGCAATCCACCTTTTCCCTTAGGGGGTTGTAGAGGAGCTTTATAATACATTCCTTTGTATTGGTAGAAAGTACCATAGGGACCTTTAACAGTCCTATGAAGGTGTTGGTCTTTAGGTTCCCCGTGGCTCGTTGTAGGGCTTTTGCCTCTTGGAGGTGGAAGAGTATGAACTTTTCGGCCTTGAAATCGGAGGCGACATGTGAGTATGGAATGTCGGGAATCAATGAGTGCCCTTCCGCAGTATTTAGCGGGAAGACTGTAACTTGATGGTATTGCATTTTGGGTAAATTAAAAATTGGTAGGGTTATTTTTATTACCAGTTTGTCCTGAATGAGGAGTGCTTGCAGCTGTGTAACCTGAGGCAAGAGTGGGGTGCATTCTTCGCATTCCGGGTTCGTTTTGGAGTAAATTTTAGACAACGTACCGGGCGAGATTAGAAGGGGGTGGATTTTGTTGTCTGCACTCGCAAGGATTATATCGAGGAGCGCTTGTTGTCTGGTTTCTATTTCGGACACCTGCATTAGTAGGTCCGTAACTATCCCTTGCCTTAGTAGGGTATTATATAGGCTCTCGGTCGCGTTCTGCAGTTTCCCCATCTGCTGAGTTATTTGATCTTGCCGGTCTACAAGCGCGATTAACGGTTTTTGAATATCCCGCAGGGTATTGTTTACTACTGTGATCTGTCGTTTTTCGAGTTCTACTAAAGCTTTCTCGTTACTTTCTAACTCACTTAATCTACTATAAATTTCCTGGGAGTCGTCCGTATCCATGGTCCCGAACAGGTAATGTAATGCATGTCCAATGCCGTCGAATAGTGATCTTTTAGGTCGGCTTCTGGGTACCAGTTCCCGTATCGTTTTGGTACGGTCCTTAATATGGGTGATAATCGAGTGAATGTGTTTCTGTTGGGCCGCGCAGAGTACGGTGGAGTCGCTGGAACATAATTGGTGGACCAGCTTCTCGGCCTGTTCCGTTAATTCAGTGTGCACCTCCAACTCGTGTAGGTCGAGTTCGGTTATCACCTTCCATGTCTGATGATATAGCCACACTTCTCCCACGTGTTCGATAAGAACTCCCGTAGCCTTGATTGGGGTGAATGTATACGGCATGGGTCCGAGCTCGCTCGTGGCCATTTGTATAAGTAGTAGTACAATTAGCGTCCGCATGGTGCGCTGCAATTAAATTATAAATAGGAGATTAGTTTTCGCTTAAAGTTGGGTTTTATTTTCATAAAACGGTTTCAAGCGGTTATTATGAACGGTGACCAATCTCCTATTTATTTTGATGGTGGTGTTTACAGCGCTTGGGACCGAAACTACTGTATAGGGCCCGACCCAGATTTGGGATAATTTATGCTTCCGAGCTTCGTTACGTAGGAGGACTTTGTCCCCTACGTGGAGTGTGAGTGGGCGTACGTTCCCATCATAATATGCCTTGGAGCGGTTCTTGCGGGCTAGGGCATAGGACTTTTGCAACTTATATCGGAGTTGATGGTAATAACTCTCGTGGTTGTAAAGTGGCTCCGGGTTGCGTTTAAGGTTGGACGGGACGTCGGCAATGAAACCATATAGGCAGTCCATGGGGGTAAGTTTGGTCCCCTCGTGTACGCTATTATTGTACACGAACGCTGCCGTGCGCAAAAACTGGTCCCAATTGTTTGGGCTCTCATCTACAATGGTGCGTAGGTACTCGATCAGGGGCCTATGAGCCCGTTCTAGTGCACCATTAGACTGGGGGTGGTAGGCTGAGGTCTGAAGTTTCTTAACTTTTAAGAGCCTACACACGCCCTTGAAGAGGTCACTCAGGAAATTTGATCCCTGGTCGGTGACTATCTGTTTAGGTATGCGGTAGCGCGTGACGATTTCGTCGAAGAAGATTTGTGCTACCGTTTGAGCTTCCCCATTGGGGATGGCATACCAGTCGACGAATTTTGTCAGGTTGTCCTGGAAGGTTAGGATGTATTTATTTCCGGAATGGGTTTCTTCCAGGGGACCTACTATGTCTAAATAGACTTTGTCGAAGGGCTTTTCTGCTATGTCTGTAATAACCATGGGCATTCGGAATTGTCTAGAGGCCTTCATGGTTTGACATTTCTTGCACCTTCTTATGTAGCGAGTGATATCGCGGAACATGTGTCTCCACCAATATTTTCGACGTACGCGATTATATGTCTTAACGACTCCCTGGTGTCCGCCAAAAGGGGAGTCATGATAGTCCTTCAGTATAGTATTGATTTCTTCGGGACTTGTTATCACTTCTACTTTTCTTCGTAGCTCGCTGGAGCTATTTTTGGAGGCTTCGGCAGGTTGGGGTATTTCCGTTTCCAAGTCTATTTCTTTAGGCCCTTCGTCGATATTGGGGGCTTTTGAAGTTGGAACGTGATCATCTTTTCCCTCATCCTGCTTCTTTTGTGCCTGAGCTCTTGTGACCGCGTTGCATTGCTTCGGTCGTTCAATAGTAGGCGATGTAATCCCGTTCCTCTCGGGTGATATAGTTAGGGGTTCATCGGGTTGGTGAATTAGAGCTTCCACCGTGAAGGTATTGGGCTCTTCTGCTCTTTGGGGAATCCGGCTGAGAGCATCAGCATTCGTATTGTATTTACCCGGTTTATACTCAATTTGGTAATCGTATTCGGACAATTTATGGTGAAACCTGACGAGTCGAGTTGTAGGGTCTTTGACGTTGAAGACTCCCTTGAGAGGTTTATGATCTGTATAGACCGTAAACTTTCGACCCATCAAATAACACCTGAAGTTTTTAACAGCCCATACTATGGCTAGCAGCTCCTTTTCGACGGTGGAGTAATTGCGCTCCGCCTTGTTTAGAGTGCGACTTGCATAAGCTATGGGTTGGTCTTGGCCTACGATTCCTTGAGAGAGCACTGCTCCGAGTGCCTCACTGCTGGCGTCCGTTGTTAGATTGAACGGTTTTTCGAAATCAGGGTATATCAGCAGTGGTGGGGAGACTAAAGAACGCTTCACCGTTTGAAATGCTTCCTCGCATTTTGGCGTCCATGAAAATTTCACGCCCTTTCTTAGCAAATTGGTTAGGGGGCGTACGATCTTAGAAAATTCTGGGATGAATTTTCTATAGTAGTTGGCAAGGCCCAAGAAGGACTGGACTTGCCTGACGGTACGGGGCGCCGGGAAGTTTTGGACACACTCCGTTTTTCTGGGGTCTGGTAGGGCTCCCTTTTCAGAGCATACATGACCCAGGTAGACTACTTCCTTTTTCAAAAATTGGCATTTCTCCGGTTGCAATTTGAGGTTGTTTTCCCTCAACCGGTCGAATATGCGTCGTAGTTTGGAATTATGGTCCTCAAGGTTCTTACCATAGATGACTATGTCATCTAGGTAGACGAAGCATTCAAGGCCTTGTAGACCAGTAAGGACATAATTCATTAGTCGCTGAAACGTAGCCGGGGCACCTTTTAACCCGAACGGCATACGTTTGAACTCATAATGGCCATAGTTCGTGCTAAAGGCCGTCTTGGGGCGATCCTGTGGTTCCACTAGTACCTGGTGGTAACCACTGGCCAAGCCGAGGGTAGAGAATTATCTCGAGTGACCGAGCTGGTCTAGGATGTCCTCGATTCTTGGTAAGGGATACGCATCACCTATTGTCTTTTCATTAATTTTGCGGAAATCCACTACTACGCGCCATTTTTTCTCACCGTCGGGGCCCGGTTTTTTCGGTACCACTAGTAGGGGTGAGTTCCACGGACTTTTACTGGGTTGGACAATATCGTTGTCCAACATTTCTTCTAATTGGTCATTGATGACTTATCTCTGAGTTTCCGGTAGTCTATACATTTTTTGATTAATGTATTGGTCGTAGACCATGGGGATTTCGTGTCTTAGAGCTTCCGTGTAGGTTAGCTTGTCCCCTTTTAAGTGGAATATGTCGGCATATTCGTAACAAAGATCCCGTATGGACCGCTTCTCGTCGGCCGTTAGAGGGTGGTCGAGGCTGAGTTCCTCGTCTAGCTGTTTGAGGCGCGTTTCACGCTCAAGGTCCGGATACTCATGGTCCGGGAATATGTATCGTAGATGACGGATGGAATCGATTTCCTTTTCATTCGTTCCCAACTTCACTTTTGCCCTTTTTCCCTGGGGTATACCGTGCGGGATTGCACCATTATTGGGTATACTTTGGAGTTTTGCGTTAGATGACGATGGGGTACTGGCGTTCCTGAGACCGTCTGGTTCAGAGCCTGTAAGATACTCACATACGTCATTAGCATTCGTTGAGGACTTAGGGTTGTTGTTAGAGGCTAGGTGAATAGTCGTGTAGTCTTTGATTGGGACGAGCGTAAGTGATAGGTTCGTCAGGACTACTGGTTGGGTGTTAACGTTGATGAGACCAACATACACTGTTTTTGTTCCAGTTGGCAAGAGGGAATTGGCGAGGAATACTCCTTCGTTCGGCTCGTAAGATTCACAGAGCATTTCCTCCTCTAACCTTAGGGGAATGGGGACCACCATTTGAGACCGGCTTGGTAGGTGAATGGATTTCTCCAATGCCACGTTATATTTGCCTGAATTGGTCTCATAGTCGTTGGAGTTGTTTTCCAACCTTGAACCATCTAGAGATAGGCAGCTGGTATTCCTCTCTGAGGCTACCTGGGAGACACCACCGGGGTTTATCTCGGCTACTACGAGTTGAGATTCCCTAGTTTGGGTTTGCTCCTGCTGCTCTCTAGTGTTTGACTTGGCGGACCCATTGCGTAATGGAATTGCAATTTCTACTGGGTTGATTTCCGTGCGAGGAAATCGCAGTGTTTGGTTTGGTCCTTCGACGTTACAGTTTTTGGAAAGAAAGTCGTTTCCTAACAGACCATCGTTAGGGATTTCTTGTGTATTTTTCACAATTTGGAAGGTGCATGGGAGGGGGGTGTTTAGAATGATATTCCCCTGACAGCTCCCTAATGTTTTTCCTTGGCCGTATGGCGTTTGCAGTGTGCATTTTTTAGTGGGATCTGGTAGGTTAGGGTCCTTTAGTTTTTTATGTTTTAGTATACTGACCTCAGCGCCGGTGTCCACTGCCAGGTCGGCTTTGCCGTTAAGGCTTATATCTAGAGGAAGAGTGACGAGTGGAACACTTGGTTCGGGTGCATGAGGCCCCCCTTTGGTAATATTTTGAGGATTTATTGTCGGGCCGGGGTTTCTTGGTCCGACTGCGGGGAGTTTCCCGCTTGTTGTGATTCCCAGCGCTGTCTTTGATGACAATCGTCTACTTGGTGACCACGTCTGTGGCAGAAATCACATCTATATCTAATATTAAACACTGACCTTGTGTTATTGGTTGCCTGTTGACGGTCATTGGGTTGGTTGGTTCCATTATTCATGGGTCGGTTGTTTGGTTGTCTATTATTATTCTGGTTAGGGGGTTGTTGGTCGGAATAGCGATAATTTCCCATAGGTTGTGACCGCGGGTCTGAGTAACGGTTGTTACCTTGGTACTGAGACCGCTGGTTGGGGTAACGATTGTTATTGTTATTATTATATGTAGGCCCCTGGTTCTGGTAGCGATTATTACCATTATTGTATGAAGTCCCCTGGTTTCGGTAACGATTATTATTGTTATTATATGAGGACCTTGGAGGCTCAACTGGTTGGGGGCAGTCCCTCGCGTCGTGCGAGTTGGACCGGCAAATTATGCAGAAGGGCGTGTTTTTACGTTTTAAACAGTCTGCATAAGTATGCCCTCTGTTTCTGCAATAGCTACAGGTGATGTTTAAGGGTTTATTTTCATTATTTGGAACGGGGCTTAAAGTTGTTACTTGGTTGGCGCTTTGTAGTGGCGCCGGCGGTATTGTTTGTATTGTGTTTGCTGGGTTTGTGGGTGGGGTGTATGTTGTGTACATTACCTGTGGGTTTATCGGGCTTTGGAGTGTTGTTTGCGGCATGGTTGGTGCGGGCGGGGCGGTGTACTGAGTGTGTTGGTTTGGCGTATTTGTTAGGGTCATTTGGTAAATGTTTTCCGACTTAGGGATAGGGACTGTTTGTCCATAAGGGTACCGGTGCCGGTTGAGGTACTGTCATTTGATAGGAGGCATACATAGAATTTTGTTGTAGCTTCTCCATATCTAGTGCCTTTTGGGTTAGGCTATCCAATGTATCCTCTCCCAGAGTTAGCAGGTACTGGCAGAGGTGGGGGTTGGTAACCCCACTCCGCAGAGCATTTTTTGCGAAATCTTGCAGTTGGGCCTTTACGGCCGGTGCTGCCATCGCACCATATTTAGTGGTGGCCGCCTCTTCGCATAGTGACAACTGCTGTTTGATCCTAGTAGTATAGGCCGTGAGCTGCTCTAAGGGGAACTGGCGTAATTGAATTAATCTATTAACCAGTTCTTGATATGTTTCCCTGGGAAGATAAGTCCTGTTTAGGAGGTTTTCTGCCTCCTCAAAAGTGGCGGGTTGGGAGGAGGCAATCAGTTGATAGGCCTCTCCCCGAAGCCTAGTTGGATAAATTTGAATGAAGGCGGCCTTTTCTTGTTCTGTCAGGCACTGTAGTACCCTACGGCAACAGCCTAGGAACATTTGTAGTTCAGTTGCCATCGTTGGGTTTTGGCCGCCAGAGAATAAAGGGACTAGTTGGGCCGTTAATTTGGCGACTTTAATATATTCGTCGGCCATGGCTGCAGGAAATTCTTTTTGTAGTAAAGATTTGACAAGACGACTGTCTTGAAAGGTCGCCTCCTCTTCCTCTAGGAGGGACAAGGATCGGGTTGAGAGATCGACCCAATCCGCGAGTAGATCTATGGGCGCGTAATCGGGCTCAGGCGGTTCTGTGTTATCTTTACTTTCACAATGGTCCCTATCCTCTATGCTAACCTTATCTACTACCTCAAGGGGGCGTGGGAGACTATTTTTGAAATTGAGGAGGTCCTGTTTAAATTTTAGGGCCTCCTCTTTGAATGCTTCTACTTTAGCCTTTCTTTCTAGGCTGGCCCTTTGGATTTGTTTATCCACGGCCTCAAAATGTACTATATTAAATTTTCCTGTCTCCTGCGCCCGCTTAAGTATGTATTCTAATCTTGAAGTTAAACCTACTTGTTTCTCTCCTTCTCCTAAGATGGTTCCACTTCGGAGACGTCTGGGGGATGTTTGGGGTGTTTCTGATGGGGTGGTTGTTGATTGCTGTGTTGATATTGGTGTCGAGGTGATCCCTCGTTGGGTCCCCTGGCAGGACGATGGGGTGTCGTTGGCTTCTGATGAAGTAGAGGGGCCTGGTGTGGTTAAGTCCCTGGCTGGTGTTTGGTGGTCC
This sequence comes from Thereva unica, assembly GCA_949987705.1. Lineage (NCBI taxonomy): Eukaryota > Metazoa > Arthropoda > Insecta > Diptera > Therevidae > Thereva > Thereva unica. The sequence goes on along the minus strand of OX465281.1, from coordinate 147,272,599 downwards.
CCCGGTGGGGGAGTCTTGGTGTTGTTGTTTTCCCCTTGTTGGCCCTCTGACATAGGGCGTCTCCTGGGCAGGGATGACGCCCACTAAAAGTCCCGCGATGTAGAAACTTTAGGGGGGTGAGCGCGTGCTCGCCTGGAGCAGAGGCACCGTGGTTGTACACCCCCGAGCGAGGATTCGTGGAGGATCTGGGATATTTTATGCGCTGTAGTGGCAGACGCTAACACTGCCCCCAAGTCAGGCTCAGCCTTGGGTTGGAGGTCAAGGAGCCTAGACCAGCAGTACTAACGTTTTTACTATTTGCGCACCCAGATCCTACCGGCTGCGCCAATTGTTACGTATGTTTCTTTTGAACAATTTGTTTTCCTTTTAATAATTCATGGGGAATCAGGCTGTGATTTTGATTCTTTATTAAAAACACTTTTTTTTATTGATTTATATATGTAGGACAAATAAAACGTGTTTTGTTGTTATGGTTGGCTAAGTATTGTTTAATTTATTTAATAATAATACTTTGTTTATAATTGAATGTTAGATATAGAAATATAACTTACGATAGCCCTTCATTGCTTGATATTTGTATTGTTATTATTATTTTTCCTTTTCGCATTATACTACTGTACTTCACTTTCGACTTTCATCCTTTATTTTTAGTTATTAATACACGTTCGCTTATCAAACTCATAAATTCTAAACACTACAAACCGTGTTCTTATATTATATATATATATATTTTTTTTAATTTCTCATTCGTTTTAACCAATCTCACATTTATTATATCACTCTGTTTAAAAAAAACAGATTACTAAGTTATCAATATTTCACAATATCTGAAGCAAATTATATATCTGTAATCATAGTAAATATATTCCTATCTAAACGTTTTCATTTTAAATCACTAATTCTTATTATTTTTTATTTTATAACGGAACTCTTCTGAGTTTTCAATATTTCACAATAACTGAAGCAAATTATATATCCTTTTTATTTTATAACGGAACTCTTCTGAGTTATCAATACTTCACAATATCTGAAGCAAATTATATATCTTTTTTCATAGTAAATATATTCCTAACTAAACGTTTTCATTTTAAATCACTAATTCTTATTATTTTTTATTTTATAACGGAACTCTTCTGAGTTAATTACGCGCCCGCCGCCGCTTGTGGATCGAACAACACTCAACAACATCAAATTTTCACCCGCCGGTGGTGGCATGGAAAATTGTCCACCGGCTGGGAAAAACGCGCCCTTGAACTTTTTCCCACCTGCGCAACTTGCTTACCGCGCGTTTCTCACGCGGCGCATTGCAAGTTGCGCTTAATTATTGTTGGGTGGGTCAAGTTACGTTTTCCCAGATTAAGGTGAAAAGCTAGCCCCTAGGAGATTTTACCAAACGTGGGAATCGTTGAGGGTTTTTGTTTTATGCAATCTCGCATATTTCGTGGACATGTGTGAAACATCTTTGCAGATTAAAAAGTTGTTCTTGAACTTCTCCCAACGTAACCCGATACCTTTGCTGATAAGGTATTGGGTTTTCGTTCGGTACTTGAGCTGGCGAGTTTCAAGGCATTTGTTTTGTTTAGGTTTTTTTTTTTTGAATTATTTTATGTAACACCGCACCTCATTTTGGAGGATTGTGGGAGGCGGGCGTGAAATCAGTGAAATATCATTTTAAACGAATAATAGGAAATTCGCTACTCACCTACGAAGAAATTAGCACGCTGTTAGCACAAATTGAGGCATGTTTGAACTCTCGCCCATTGTGTCCAATTAGTAACGATCCTAATGATTTGCAAGCATTAACCCCAGGACATTTTCTAGTTGGGGATGCACTACTTACACCGCCAGAACCAAATCTGCTCGATAATAAATTAAGTACCCTGAGCAGGTGGAAATTATTACAAAGATTACTTCAAGACTTTTGGAAGAGATGGGTCGATGAATATCTTCCAAGACTACAGGCCCGATCCAAGTGGGCAGAGGGTGCACCTGGCGTCAAAAAAGATCATTTAGTGTTAATTAAGGACGAAAGACTACCTCCTGCACGATGGCTCTTAGGGCGTGTCATCGAAGTACACCCCGGAGCAGATGGGCTAACTCGAGCAGTTACCATAAGATGTAAGGACAGCATCCTGCAACGTCCAATCCCCAAAATCTGCTTATTGCCCATTATTGATAATCAAATGTCGTAGCACATTTACCAGTTAATTTTATATTTATGTAAGCAACCCTACACACCTTTCGAATCATTATAAATCATCATTATAGCTAAACATACCTTTAGATCACCACCACTAACCACACAAGTAAATTCCAACATTAACTGTACCTCTAAACTACACCTTATAGATTACGAAATTGACCAGTACTCAACCTTGTTAGCAATGAACATCAGCTGTGGAGTTTTGCAACTAGCCATCGTGACAAGTGTGGCCGCAATAATTGCGTATGATTGTGGTCACGAAAGAATCAATTTAACGTCAATTTCACTGCTCTCAGTTGGACCCTGCACCATTGAAAAACAAGAGCTCAAACAAACACAGCAAGATATTCAACTACTGCAGATAAGTGAAGCTGCATCCATACAAATATATCAATGCAAAATCAATATCATCCAATCAGTACACCATTGTGGAATGTTTAGCCACCTTTCGCTAGTACCCGTTGGCTTGAGTAGCTTCATAGAAGAAATTTCTCGAGAAGACTGCATGCAAATCCACCACCACCATACATTTAAGCTTCCGAACGGTCGTATCATAGCTAACTTAAAGTCAAATGCGTCAACAACCCACACTGAAATCATTGCAGGATCGGTCGATAATAGTGGAAACTGTCAAGGAGCTCAATATACTTCAGGATCCAACTCTTGGAACAACGTTATTGTCACCCACGTCCTGGAATTCACGATAACAGACTACCAAAGCGTCGTTCATTTGGAAGATAATATGGCGGTCTTACGAAGCAACGTTTTATGCCCGTACCTAACTGGAAAATGCACTGATCCTGATTACGGAGTCAGTTTCTGGGATTTAATTCCAGATAATTCCTGTGAAAATCTAAATTATGATGTATTGTGGCAAGGACTCGCCACAAGGATCGATACAATCACACCACACGGTGAGCAAGCCGTATTTAGTACGGTCTACTCAGTTACGTCAGGTGAAATCATATTTGCTTTGGAGGTTAAGAAGGCCGTATCAGTATGCAGATTTGATGGATATCAAACAAAACACCCGCGACTTGTGATCGTACCTCGTGCCTCTAAAGAATATTGGTTCACAAAAAGGGCTATTGATGTGCATAATCTAGATCTTTTTACGTATGTTAACTCGAAATTCGTATATACTGAACGTCACATAAAAAGTCAAGTAGAAAACCTATATTATAATCTGTTACTGAAAAAATGTGAACTCGAACGTGAAACGCTACATACACAATTAATTATAGCTCCACACCATCCTGCAGAATTCGCCTTAATGTATACCAAGGAACCAAGCCATGTTGCCGTCCCACGTGGAGAACTCATATACTTAGTCAAATGCCAACCAGTCGAAGTGACTGTTAGAAAAACCGATAGATGTTATTTAGAACTTCCCACGACATATAACAACAAAAGTTATTTCATAGCACCAATTACACGCCTCATGCTTAACCATGGTACAGAGATTCCCTGTTCTGACCTACTGAGCCCAGGATATTATATAAATAGTCAATGGTACGGATTTAATCCCAGATTACACCGAATGAAGAATCCACTTGAACTTATACCTTCCACGAAGACTGATTGGAAATATGAAGATCCAGGAGAAATCATACAACAGGCCTGTACTCAAGCTCGTCACTCGATAATTTACGCCATCAGATAATGTATGTATCCTTCTGAACGCAGAGCCGTGGAAAATATAGTCACTCGGAGCATAATGGGTCATGATACAGATCATCAGAATTTGGAAACAACCAATTTATTCTCCGCCACTGGTTGGAACATGATTGAGGACCTTCTGCGTACTCGATTGTGGGGTATTCTCAGCGGACTCGGACAGACATGTTCGATCATACTGGCCATGTATGTGATAATCAAATTAGTCAAGTTCGTGGTCGATAATTATCAATGTACGAGCTCTAAGATCACTTTATGGCTGGAGCTGGAGATTAACTGCTGCAACATGGAACTCCGCAACAAACCATATCCTCCGAAATCACCATACCACCGGAGAGGCCGTACTGCAAGAAGTCGTAACTAATATACCAACGACAGCTAGACCTGCAGCCATATCGCATGAGCAGGACCCCACTACATCCAATGGAGCCCCTACTCCTACAAGTCGACTGGCCTCACTATATCGGAACCTCAATTAAATCAATTAAAGTCTCTCCCCGTTCACCCTCCCATATCTATCCTTACCATATTCCTTAATCACCTTCCTCTTTCCGTTTATTTAGTATCGTTACAGGATCACCTCAGGCGAGTCGAGGCGCCTCAAAACCTCTCGTTCCAGAGCTACCAATTCACCAGTTACGGAGTAAATGCCATTGGTGTTATTCGGTATCATTTTCAACGTCATCATCATGGTTGAACCTCTATTGGTTCAAGGAGGGCAGAATGTTGATCCATGGATCAACGGTCACCAGAACATTGCACCATCAATCGATCAACGGTCACCCGAACATTGCACCAGCAACCGTCAGCAACTCGTGGCTCCGGTACATGCGACATCAAGGTATTTAACCTCAATTAACCATAGGCCGGAAACCACCTGCATGCCAACAACTGCCAAGGCCAGGAGTTCAACCCCCAACCAGCCACGGGCCCGAAATTATCTGCAAACATCGCACTAAGTGAGGTCCCTGGTAATGAGGTGATTATCGATCACCGGCTAGTCCATCATTTACCATCGCGGTGCTCGGTCGTCGTAATTATAATTAAATCAAATAATTAATTAAATTCAGTTTGTGTTGTTTAGTATCAAAAATTAATATTTGTTAAATAAAGTTATTATAATAATCTGTGCGTTTATTATTAAAATAAACATGGAATATTTAAAGCTAAATTGGTACGTGTAAGAGAGAGAAAACTAGTAGTTGTCAAAATTTGTTATCAGTCTGATCCGGCAGTATCAATATTTTTATCCGTCAATTATTGAAATCTAGTACTTGATCTTATTTATTTATTGTCAATGAATTTTAGAGCTTTTTTTATTAGCTTTTTTTCCTTCTTCTTGTTTCAACCTTGAACCAGATCAGTCATAGAAGTTTTGGGTTTGTGAAATATACACTATTGCGTTTTTTAAACTATTTCTTTTCTTTTGCGAGATTTCCTGTAAATACCAAAATATTTTGGAGCTATTTTGACATTGGTGCCGAAACCCGGGACATTGAATTTCTCTCCTTTTATTTAAGAGAAAATAATATGGAGACTACTGCACGTGGAGTATATAGAGGTCAAATTACACGACTAGCAAACGCCTCGCTTGACTTCCTAAAATCGAATGAAGCCCAAGTAAGACCTGATCAGATTGAAAATTTTGATGGCGCTTCAGAAGAATTACAATCGCTATTAATGCAGCTAATGGCCGCCAACGAACAATTAAAGCGAATGAATGAAACAATTTCTGCATCCACCAAACAAGAAGATCAGCAACGAGAATGTGAAATGGTGATGGAGTATAATGATAATTTTATCGATATTGAATCGCGTCTAGTGACCCGAATCAATCGCATTAAAGCTGTAAGAGACAAAATCTTATCACCCTCAACAGAACCTCCTAGAGCAAATGAAAAGTGTGTGGTAAAATTACCGAAATTAGAGCTTAGACGATTCTCTGGCGAGAGTAGAGATTGGCTATCCTTTTGGGAGCAATTCAGGACACTAGTGCATGAAAATGAAGCATTATCTGCAAGTGATAAATTCTCTTACTTGCAATCCATTCTGTATGGAAAAGCTGCTAACACGATTTCCGGATTTTCCCCTAAGTCTGAATGCTGCGATGCTGCCATAGCCCTTTTACAAGAAGAATATGGAGACAACGAGAAGTTGATCGAGAAACATATGCAGGAGTTTATGTCACTTAGTTTAGTTTCTACTAAGCAAGATGTGGTTGCTTTGCGGCATCTTTATAACGTTGTGGTTTCTAATACCAGATCGCTTACCTCTCTTGGGGTGTCTTCAAATAACTACTAAGTAATGTTGAAAACTGTTCTTCTTCGCTGCCTACCACGTGAACTACGTGTTGAATTTTATCGTAAGTACGAACCTATGAAACATGTTGCAAGTAAAAAATCGGCTAATTTCGATGACGATGATGGAGCCAGTTCCCAAGCTTCAAATTCTACTCTTTCTAATGTATCCTTCACTATCTACAGAGGTGTGAATATATTGTTAAAATTTATTAGACATGAAATCGAATCATTAGAGAGAGCAAACTTTAGTATAAAGGAGTCGCGCGTGCAGCCTTCAATTTCTAACGTGAAAACAAAAACAGATCCCGACGGATAACACTAGGTTTTGCATATTCTGTAAAACGGATGCCCACTATTCCGGCAATTGCGAAGGAAAGCTGAGACTGAGTGGAGAAAAAGAAGTGCTAAAAAGAGAAGGTCGGTGTTTCAAATGCATGCGCAAGGGCCATACGTCCCGTCATTGCAGTGTAAAAAATATTCGTTGCCGCAAGTGCAGTGGACGTCATTTTGTAGCTATGTATGATCCTACATACGCTGTTAAACGAGAGACGTCATCAAAAGAAGTACCATCAAACAAGTCCGTTGCAACAAATCTGTATTCTAATAATAACAATTGTGCTTTTAATATTTATTTACAGACAGCATGTGCATTTGTTTCCCAATCTGGAAATTCACCACAGTCTGTTTTAATCCGAATGGTCTTAGATAGCGGCAGTCAACGTTCTTATATAAAGGAAAGTATTGCACGAAGTTTGAATCTACAGCCAATTGACACAATTAAAATCAGAATCTTCCCTTTTCGATGCTCAAAGAATGTTCCATCTAGAATCTGTGATCGTGTTAAAATCTGTATACGCAGTTTATATGATGCCGAATTAGCATTTGTAATTGCTGTGGTGGTTCCAGACATTTGTGTTGATACATTACCAGTGCCAAGTCCTTCTGAGGAGATATTTAATAAATTCGTTTTAGCAGATGCTCGCCACTTGGGTACACCAGTTGAAGGTATTTCCCTACTCATTGGCTCTGATTATTATTGGCAGATCGTGTCAGGTGAAGTCCATCTGATTACTGATTCGCTGTATAGGTATGATAAAAAGACGACGCAGCTGCGAATTGTGTTTGACGCGTCGGCGCATACTGCAAATATGACAATAATTACAAATAATGTTATCGGCTAAAGATAGAGACGTGCATAGATTTTTTTTGGTTCTCGGAACCCCTAAAAGAAGTTACTAGGTAACCGACCATTTCTGAATATCGAATGACACGTGTTACATTTGAAGTCAAATGTCGCCCCTTTCTTCTCTGTGCTACAATTCAGCATCACCTGGCTAAAGAAAAATTTAACCATCCGAATGTGTGTCCGTTACTACGAAGGTCATTCTACATGGATGATTTGGTAACGAGCACTGACAGCTATGAGTTTGCGGAAACATTTTATGATAAAACGAAGGAAATCATGAAACGAGCATCGATGAACGTTCGAAAGTGGAATACAAATTTTCCGTCTTTACGAGAAATACTAGAAGCTGATTCTAAATTGCCCACGAGCCAGAAAGTGTTGGGAGTTATTTGGTGCAGTGTATCTGACGAAATTACTGTTGATTTGGAACCAGCTCGTGTTTTCATATCACAATTGCCTACAAACAATGTTACAAAGAGGATTGTTCTACAGCGGATAGCTCGTGTATACGACCCATTTGGTATTCTTTCGCCATTTATTATTAAAGTTAAAATTTTATTCCAGAGTCTTTGGCGTGATAATTTACCTTGGGATGAGTGTTTATTTTATGAGTTTATGAAAAGCTGCAATAAGTGCTCTCTAGAATTATCTTCGTTAAAAGACGTTTTCATTCCTCGCACATTTTGGCCATATTCAAAAAACGTTTTGCTACAAATTCACATATTCGCCGATGCTGGCCCATTTGTTTATGGTACTGTTGCCTACATGAGAGCTGAAACTGGAGATACATACTATAACTACCAGAATTATTTGCGCCAAAAGTAGAGTAGCGCCATTAAAGAAAAGGGATAGTGACAAACTAACAATTCCCAAACTGGAATTAACGGTTGCCTTGTTTGCTGGAATTATTTAACGCTTAATACTTCTATCGAATGTAAGAGAGTGTATTTTTGGACGGATTCTCGCATCGCCCTGTACTGGATAAATGGCAACATTCGGAAGTGGAGCTCTTACGTATCTAATCGAGTTAGGGAAATTCGTGAATATTCTTCAATGAAAAATTGGAATTATTGCCCAAGTGAACAAAACCCTGCCGATTTTTTGACTAAAGGGGTATTCGGAAGGAACGTACCAAACTCAACTGTCTGGCTTGCCGGTCCTGAATGGTTAGCTAGGGAACCATCAAGCTGGCCCTTATTTAATGAAGAGGAAATTGAAGATCCAATATTATTATCATCTGTAGATATAGCCGATGAGACAAAGCAAGAAAACTAATGCGATTAAATGCACTAATATGCAACTGCAAAAATAAATTATTTTCAAACCTAGTAGTTTTAGCCCCTTAAGGGTTGAAAATAATTTATTTTTGCTTGACAGTACACCCACAATCGAATTTGAAGCATAAACTTGAAAAAAAAAGAAAAAAAAATTTTAAGAAACTCTTTTCTTTACCTTAATATATTGATCAGTTGTGAACACAAAATTAATATAAATACTAAAAAAATCGACTAAAAGGTAAAAAATAAGAAGATTTTAAACAATGTAAACTTTTAAATCAAAGTGGAAAAAATCTCACACATTCCTTAAAGAAAAGCGTGGGGTGCGTTTTTATGAAACAAAATGCTCAATTAGTGAAAATTCGTAGCTCTCTGAAATGTTAAAAGGTACTCACGGCAGTCATGTTTTTTTAAGTTCAGGTTGGTATGGGCGCCCCACGCTTTTCTTTAAGGAATGTGTGAGATTTTTTCCATTTTGATTTAAAAGTTTACATTGTTTAAAATCTTCTTATTTTTTACCTTTTAGTCGATTTTTTTAGTATTTATATTAATTTTGTGTTCACAACTGATCAATATATTAAGGTAAAGAAAAGAGTTTCTTAAAATTTTTTTTTCTTTTTTTTTTTTACTTTTTAGTAACGAATAGCGTTAATTAATACATTACAATTTCCAAACTTTTAATTAGGTTAAATAAGGAAACTTTTTTACATGTTTTGTATTTGTTTCTTTACAACAGTTCTCAAGTGCAGCCCAAAAATGCACAATTTGATGACCCCTCAAAAATCTAATAGCGCTCTACTTTTTTTTTACATTTTGAAAGGTAATGTGCTCGCGTATACTGGCTGGAGCAATAAAAACTAAAAACTGGAAACATATTTTTTTGCATCTTTTTAAATCATATTTTTATTTGCTATTGGTAGCTATGTTATGTCTTCCGCCATTTTTTAGTGAACGCCATATTTGATTTAAAACGACGTCATACAGTTTACTTTCTTACTCACTTTAATACACTTTCATTTGATATCCATACCGAGAGCGAAGTAAATAAAAGGGTAAACCGCCATTTTGTATTGGCCGCCATTTTGAATTGAAATGACGGGACACAGACAACAGTATTCTAATTGTCACTCCCTTCCATTTGATACCCATGCCGAGCGCGTTGTAAAGAAAAATTGATCCTCTGTTTTGTGTTGGCCGCCATTTTTCTACCGCCATTTTGAATTTAGGATGACGCTAATTGTATTCAACTTCTTATAACCTTTCATTTGATACCCATATCGAACGAGTGGCTTCTAAAGAAAAATGTAATCCATCATATTTTTTGGCCGCCATTTTTAATTTGGAACTATCATTTTCGTGTGTTTTCGTCGGAAATACACATGTCTGTTAATTTTTACCAATTTTTATTGAAGGGAAGTGAATTTTAAGACTCTACATTGAGTAGAACGAATAATTCCAAGCATTTTTTATTAAAAATCGTTTTTTGTTACTCAACAACAAAATCAACAACAAAAAATGTAACAAAATGTCATATTCGTGTATTGTCATCAGGAATATGTATGAAAGGCTATGCTCCCTTCGTGTGCGAGGTAAATTTAAGAACATCAGCCTCATAAACGTTCACGCACCTACAGAAGAGTCCCCGGATGATGATAAAGAAGAATTCTTCGAATTAGTTGAACGGGAACTTAATGCCTGCCCCAGGTATGATGTAAAAATCATACTGGGAGATCTGAACGCCAAAGTAGGCCGGGAGCCCATATACAGGCAATATGTCGGCAACCACAGCTTGCATGAAAACACTAATGACAATGGACAGCGAGTTGTAGAGATGGCAGCAAGTAAGAACTTGGTCGTTGCAGGTACTAGATTTGCGCGTAAAGATATCCATAAAGCCACCTGGGTATCTCCTGATGGAGCCACTCGCAACCAAATAGATCATGTGTTGATAGACCGCCGCCACCTTTCGGGTCTGATGACGGTACGAACGTACCGAGGTGCCAACTTCGACTCGGATCACTATCTTGTTGGTATGGTGCTCCGAGAGCGCATTACAACGCTGAAAAGCTTTGTATCCGCTGATCAGGCTCGAATCAACACAGCTGCACTACGCAATGAAATGGCCAGAAACAGCTACGGTCATGCATTAGAACTCGCCCTAAGTCCTGGGGATGAGATGCCGGGCGTTGAAGAGAACTGGATCCGCCTTAAAAATACTGTCATTAGTCATTAGTAGGTACTGCTGATTCCATCTTAGGCAGAAGTCGTAAAGATCGGAACGACTGGTTCGATAATGAATGCAAGCTGGCAACTGAACGTAAGAATGCTGCGTACCGAGCCATGCAGCAGTCTCAGAGAACACGGGCACGCGAAGAGAACTATAAAGAGCTCAGAAAAGAAGAAAAGAGAATTCACAGACGGAAAAAAGAAGCCTGGGAAAAAAATCTCGTCTGTGAGCTAGAACAGTACAGAGAACGACGGCCGCACCAGGCGCGGGAGTTCTACCAAAGAGTTCGCAGTATGACGCAATTCACACCACGTTGCACATACGGCAAGGACAAAGAAGGTAATCTGATCACCGATCCTAAAGGCATCTTGGAGCGATGGGAAGAGCACTTTCATGAATTGCTAAATGGCGAGCTAACTGAGGATTCGGAGGCTCCACCAATATCTGATGACAATGCTATGCTGCCGCCACCAAGCATAGAAGAAGTTAGCAGAGCCATCAGCCGGCTCAAAAACAACAAGGCCTCGGGTGCAGACGGCATCGCAGCGGAGCTGGTTAAATATGGAGGGCCTACATTACACCAAGCGATTCATGAATTAATTGTGCAAGTATGGGAGCAGGAAGTGATGCCAGAAGACTGGAGAAAAGGCATCCTCTGTCCGGTACACAAAAAAGGAGATATCACAGCGTGCACTAATTATCGCGGTATAACGTTGTTGAGTACCGTATATAAGATATTCTCCGCTATCCTACAAAACAGGATGGCCCCATACGCCAGAAACATCATAGGCCATTACCAGTGTGGCTTCAGCCCAGGCAAATCAACGACTGATCAGATTTTCACCTTGAGGCAGGCTATGGAAAAATGTCTAGAGTTTCAAAACTCAATTCAACACCTCTTCATAGACTTTAAAGCCGCCTATGATAGCATAGCCAGGGTAGAACTCTACAAAGCCATGAGAGAATTCGGCATCCCCAACAAACTGACAAGACTATGTAGGTTGACCATGATCAATGTGTCAAGCCAAGTAAAGGTATCCGGAACACTGTCCAGACCAATCAACATCTATAATGGACTCCGACAAGGGGACGGTCTGGCCTGCCTCCTTTTCAACCTGGCGTTGGAGAAAGTGATCCGAGATTCGGGCGTGACATCAAGGGGTACAATCCTCCACAAGTCCACCCAATTACTGGCTTACGCAGACGACATTGACATCATTGGAAGAACAACAACAGCTGTACAAGAAGCTTTCGCTCAGATTGAGCAAGCGGCAGGAAATCTGGGACTGCACATTAACGAAAGCAAAACAAAGTACATGGTGGCCTCGTCTGGAAGAACACCTAACATTGGTCCCACAATCAAGGTAGCGGAACACGAGTTTGACGTGGTAAAATCATTTACCTACCTTGGGTCAATAGTAGCAGCCGACAATAGCATGGAACCAGAAATACGCGCACGACTGCTAAAAGCCAACAAAGCCTACTATAGTCTGTCAAGGCTCAAATCCAAATATCTAACCATAACGTCTAAACTTTTACTATATAAGACGATGGTCTTACCCGTTCTCACATATGCATCCGAAACGTGGGTGCTTAGCAAAAAGCACTCAAATCTCTTGGGCGTGTTTGAGAGGAAAATACTTCGGAGGATTGTTGGCCCCGTATGTGAGGAAGGACGATTCCGGAGACTCTACAATGACGAGATCTACGAGCGCTATCGCGACATAGATGTTGTGAAGAAAATAAAGCTCGGTAGGCTCCGGTGGGCAGGGCATCTAGCTCGTATGAGTGAAGATGAGCCTGCTCGGAAAGTTCTCTGCGGTAAGACCTATGGGGTGCGACAGCGAGGGAGGCCCAACCTTCGCTGGAAGGATGGCGTGGACCAGGACGCTCAGAGTTTAGGGATGCCAAACTGGATGACATCGGCTCAGAATCGGGACCGGTGGAGAGAACAGTTGCGCGAGGCCAAGACCGGATCCCGGTTGTAGAGCCGTTAAAGAAGAAGAAGAAGAATATGTATGCCTGCAAAGTTTCATCTATTTGCATTGAGTAAAAGGCGGTTAAATTAACGTTACAAGATTTGATGCTCCGAAGTGAAAGTAAAGAAAAGAGTTTAAAAAAGGGAAGCCAGTTCTAACATCAGGCAGGTGTGGAAAGAATGATCAACTTTAGTGAAACTTTTCTGGAAGAGATGGAAGCTTGAATACATTCAACAATTACGAAGCAATCATCAGATGAAAAATTCATCGACAAGCAACATAAATGAAGGAGATATAGTCATATTACATGATCAATCCGCGCCTCGTTTACTTTGGAAGCTGGCCTTGGTAGAAAAGATCTTTCCCGGTCGAGATGGAAAAATTCGTTCTTGCGAAATACGTCGTTCGAAGCGTATTAACCGAAATATGATCTGAAAAGATTTTCATGAGATTCGGTCCAGCCGTTTTTTTGTTTAAGCGGCGTAAGTGATTTTTGTACCTGCACGATACCGCCCGAATCACGAAAGATATTGACTTACTTGAGGTGCCGTTCGAAGCGTATTAGCGACAGTATAATCTGAAAAGATTTTTATTATATTCGGTCGAGTGGTTTTTTGGTTTAAATGACATAAGTGATTTTTGTACCTGCACGATATCGCGCGAACTATAACAGATATCGACTTAGTTGACGTGCCGTTCGAAGAGTATTAACCAAAATGTGATCTAAAAAGATTTTCATAAAATTCGGTCGAACCGTTTTTTTTTTGTTTAAACGAAGTACAGTGGCTCACAATGAAAATCGTCCACCTTACGACTAAGAGAAATTGAGTCATTTTTTTCAGCTAGTTCTCAACAAAGTCAAATAAAAATGTATGTAATTAAGTTTTTTATTAACTGTCTTCAAAATAATAACGAAAAATTATAAAATTCAACAATAACAAAAAAAGGAAAAATTAAAATATCTTAAAAGGTCCTATTTATATCTCACAGTGAAAATCGTCCAAAACACTCAATACGGGGAAATGTCGTTAAAAAAGGAATGTGCTCTACCTTTTACACTTTCTGTTGCATACTATATTGCAAATTCCCGTTAGTTTCAGCATTTGCTGTGGACTTTAAGGATAATTTTCTATCTTAGTTACATATCAGTGAACGTGATCGCAATGAATAAACAAACGAGTATTGAAATTTGTTCTTTAATAATCTCTCATTTTAAGGCGGGCAAAAGTCAAAGAGAAATAGCCGAGATTGTTAAGAAAAGTCGTACAACTGTACAATATATTATTAAAAGGTTTCTCTTCGTCGGAATATGTTTTTTGTACCTGCACGATACCGCCCAAACTAAAAACTATATCGACTTCATTGAGGTGCCGAAAAAAGAATATTAACGAAGAAATGCTCAGAAAAAAATTTCATTATATTCGGTCGGGCCTTTTTTGTTTAAATAAAAAAACTTGTCAGAAAGACCTTAAATTGACAAGTTTTGCTAATACATATATAATAAACTCAATGGAATGAGACCCGTTCTAAACGAAGTGATCTTTTTTGGGATCTGCACAGCGATTGCCTTCGAACAAAACATCACTTGTCAAAATCCGACAACCTTCTAAATTTTCGTTACAAACAGAGCGAATTTTTCAACCCTTGCATTAACAGTTTTTGATGGGGAATTGTTTTCTACGCAAAATACAGTTTCAGAAAATTGCGGTTCATCTCGGGATTTCCAGTAGTTACCGCAAAATCTGTTCTTTGGAATTTCCAAATAAGTCATTCGCTTCTCAGTTTGTCAATGGCGCTTCAGCCCGTTCAATACAGTTTTGAACACCTGCTTTAGTACAGCGAACGAAATACGGAGGACATGTTTGTTTGCTAATGTATAGGATAAACAAATTTTCTAGAAAAATCTTGTGGATTTACTACTATTATAGTTATTTGAACTAGCTTCTCTCGGGATTGCTTTATCATCAGTTCTGGTACTAGCCAATTTTCCACTAGTGCTAAACGTATAACTATTTTGTAAGAAGTCATTTTATTCCATCTTCGTTCATCATACTGGGAAGTTAGTCGTGCGGACCGAAGGGGTCAAACACACATCCCAACTAGTTTATTTATTGTCAATGAATTTTAGAGCTTTTTTTATTAGCTTTTTTTCCTTCTTCTTGTTTCAACCATGAACCAGATCAGTCATAGAAGTTTTGGGGTTGTGAAATATACACTATTGCTTTTTTTTATTGCGAGATTTCCTGTAAATACCAAAATATTTTGGAGCTATTTTGAGAGTATCTAGTATTTTTTTTGCGCCAGAAAATCAGGTCAATAGTGAGAATAATGTAACACATTGATAGACAGAGAATTTTTTAAATGTGACCCCGGTTGAGTTCCATTTTCAAATTTTCACTGTTTCCTTAGAATTGAAAGGGGAACACGATGATATTTTTTCCAAAATTTTAAGTTGGTGAGTTGAAGACGAAAAATGGTAATGAAACTTTATAAACAAATTAATAATAATTTATTAATACCAAACTCAAATTTTATTTATACCACTACATAGAGTGACTCGATATCTTCAAAATCGACTTGTTTCATTTTTTTGTACGACTAATGGTTTCAAGGATACAGTAATTTGAAAGGTCGGCCGAGCGTCGTTTTTTGAAATTTCTTGCAACTTACAAGCGTCTATATCTTCTGAAAAAAAAAATCCCAATTTTTTTTCGCGAAACACGCTTTTCATTATTTCATGTGTAGAATGTGCCTGCCAAATTTCAAAAAAATCGGAATCATCAATTATTATTTTTAACGAAAAGCGTCCGGTTTGACATGGAATCACCGATATATGTAAGTCGCGATTTTTGAAGTTATACTTCCTTAGGCGCGTTTTGAAAATATTATGAGAGTAAATTTTGAGGAATTCGCAACACAGGAATCCGATAAGGCGCTGCACGGAGAATATTGGCGACGGGGCGGTGGCAATGGAGGGCAAGCATTTCAGCTCCCATTCTTCATGCGCACTAGGATTATCATTATTATGGGCATATGAAAATTCGTAGCCGCTGTCGGTTCAAAGTCTAGTAATAACAACTCTTTCAACTTCATACAAAATTCTTTGAATAGAAAAGATAAGGAAGGGCAATTAATTAAAACCAGGGAAGCATTTGGGTAACACTTAGGCTGGTCGTCCACTGGAAGCGTATTCGTGCGGCTTCGCGCTTCGGCCATACAAATGAGCCGCTTGTAGCCGCTCATATGTATGGCCGTAGCGCGAAGCCGCTCGAATACGCTTCCAGTGGACGACCAGCCTTATGCACAGCATTCTTTAGTATTTGTGTCTAACCCGGACAATGGCGGGAGGGATTGCGTTTCTCAACAATCATCCCGATGAGAACACTACACTTGGCTAAATGTTTGGAGCAAACCCTTCGCAAACCTAAACAAATTTCGCTACGCCTCTGTTCAAATTAGACAATGTATTTTGTTGTTGTGGTCAAGGTTGTTGTTGTGGAGAGAGAGAATTAGAGAAAAATTCGCGAGCTCAAGTGCTTCCCTCGAATCCGTATGCATGTACGCAATGTTCGGTTCCTTATCTTCTCTATTCAAAGACAAAATTTCCCCCCGTTAGTTGTGGGCGTGCATGTATGAACATCACTGCTGAGCAAAATACTTCGTGAACTCGGCGAGACAAAGCTCTCGATTCTTTCTTTACGATAAAGTATGCAGAACAGAAAAGGAAAGAAAATTGAATCAGCTGTTTTCTTCCATAAATCAAAACAAACGAGCAAATATGCACCAATACATTATGTTTATCCCCATATAAACTCATAAAAGTTTCGCTATTTAGTTGTGTGCAAACGCGTATAAAAATGTTGCATTCTCTCTCTGATAGCCTGACATCGTCATTTGAAGAGCTTGTGCATATAGCTGTTTGCCTTTCACTCATTAACCATATGAAGATGAAAGACTTGTTAATTCCTAGACTTTATGTCGGTTCCACTGACATATAATAATGGACTGCTCATCAGCAATTATTCCCATACAAACCTATGGCACCAAAAAGGTATAGTCGACTCGCTCATCCATAAGCCCCCAAACTGACAGAAGCACTCAGAAGAACAGGAAAAGCAGGCGTTAAGAACTTAAATCAGATACACATAAAATTTGCAAATTAATGAATAAAAGGCATTTTAAAAGGTGAAAAAGTGAAAATAGTGTTTATTAATTTTTTTAAACAAACTATTTGTGTTGTTTTAATGTTTTAAGTACGTATTTAAAAAAATGTAAATTTCAAAAGTGATTCCCTTGTTTACATGGAGTGAAAAAAGGGTTGTAGCCTGTGGAACAAATTGGTGCCATGAAAAATTCCTCATGAGCAGTCCATTCTATATGTCAGTGGTCGGTTCACGATGTCGATGGGTGAGAGGGTTTTCATGCCGAGGCTATGGAGAGAAATAAATTTCATGTTCGATTCATCAGCTAAGCGTAAGTTGGGGTTTTCGTGGGCATAGGAAGATTCATAGTGTTAATTGTGTGTTGTTTGTGGATTAGGGGTTTTACTGGCCGCAAGCCAATTTCTCTAATAAAAAAGAAAAGTGAATAAATTAAAAACAAATAACAAGGTGACCATTTTTGTTTACATTCGTGGTGGTTTTTTCGTGTTAATTTAGGGAAAAAATATTGGATTTATGTGGTAATGAAATTCAAAATGAATTTGAAATGGCTAAAAATTATTATGGAATAGTTATTAAAGCATAAGTACAAGTACCAACACACAGCATGAATAACAATAACTTTTGAACTTTTTCCTACACATTTTTCAGCCCTAATATTTTTAAAAATTGTTCTATAATAATCTGTAATCACTTTAAACTCACTTTTAACTCAATAACCACACAAATTCAACATTTTTGCCCTAAGTTTACTCGACAAAACCACCGCGAATGTAAACAAAATTGGTCACCTTCAGAAGTAAACCATTAAAACATTGATTCACTCAATTTTTTGAAATTCTTTTAATTCAATCACTGAAACACATCACTGGTAATCCATGTTTAGAAAAAAGTGATAAAATACAATATTTTGCTACCTTTTACTGCAAAAATAAGTTTAAAAACTTGGCTCCACTATGTTATTTACATGAGAAATGTCATCCATACAAGCAAATGTAGGACCGACACCGGATGCTTCCAGGCTTGTAGCTACGATGGGATTGCTGGAGACCCAAGCAGCGTGCTGCAAATTTAAGACAAGAGATGAACATGTAGCACGCTACTCTGATGCTGCTTTGCTTGTCATTTTACCAGCCTCGGCCATTGACACATAGAATGGGCTGCTCATCAGAAAACTTTCATGGCACCAATTCGTTCCATAAGTGACAAACCTTTTTTACTGACATGTGTACACGCCAGTAACTTTAGTAAATAGTTGCCACATATCAAAATGTACACGACACTAATAACATCATTACGCCGTGCATCGACATAATTATGAAACAGTATGAATTTACAAGTTCAGCGGTGTCATCACGCGACGCGTTTTGTTTAGCTGAATGAAGAATGGAAGATGGGAACAAAAGTATTTTAATAGCAGTTTACATTACTTCAAAGCACAAGTTAGACGATATCATCTATTTCATGAACCAACTATTATGGCCATACGCAAAAGACGGAGGAGTATTTCTTGGCAGAAGAGAACAAAAGTTACCAATTCTTCTAAGTGGAGGCTTCAACGTTAATTTTTCACCTCCAAGAGCATATAAATCTCAACATGAATAGTGATCCATTGATCAGTTTCGTTTTTCCATTTTCGTGACGAGCACCACGAACACACGTTTACTCAACACGACAGAGCAGGCGAACTAAAAAAGCTAGAGTGATGACAAATATATCAATGAAGAGGGGAAGGATGCCGAGAGAAGGGAAAGGTCGCAAGGTTACCACAATCGCGGCAATATAATCAGTCTCATTACTTAATTGTCACACCTGACCACATACGTACGCACACACACACACACATGCTTCCACCCAAATTTTTGCTTAAAATGCTCTTGGGACCCAGCGGGAAAAGGAGTACGGGGGGCGAACGGCTAACAAAGACCTCGCAAAGTGGTGGCACCTGATTTGTCACTTCTGTCAAGACCCGAGAAAAGTCACTGCAGACGAACACCTAGCAGACCTGTTACCAAGTCCTAATCCCACCTCCCCGCGGTGCCCTCTGGGGTACTTCTTCGGAAGGAGCTAACGGGAGACGGGCGAACGGCGAGCTCTCTGCGCCACAAAACAGAGTTTTAAGTCGGTTGGGCTGAGGGTTAGCAGCCCGCTCCCATAAAAAACACCATTGCTACGAATCGGCAAACAATGCCTCGGAACCGGACGGACAACACGACGACGACCTTTGCTTTTCGAACAAGGACACGAATCGGATCATGGAATGTGAAAACACTGCTGGCTGAGGGACGGCTGGATGAAGTCCTCAACGAGATGAATCGATATAAAATCAAGATCATGAGACTTAGCGAGACCAGATGGCCCGATGCGGGGGAACATATCTGCCCAAACGGCGAGTCTTTCTTATATTCTGGTAGAAACGAAACTGAAAGCCGTAGGAGTGGCGTTGGCGTAATACTCACCAAAGAAGCCAGGTCCAGCCTCATTAGCTGGTCACCGGTTTCTGAGAGGATTATTACCGTGCGCCTGCGTACCAGACTAAGAAGTACTACGGTAGTCCAATGTTATGCTCCAACTGAAGACGCAGAAGATGACATCAAGGACGAGTTCTATATGCGACTGAATGAGGTTTTTCGCTCTATTCCAAGGGGAGACATCATTGTTTTAATGGGTGAATTAAACGCTCAGATCGGCCGTGACAACACCGGTCTTGAACACACAATTGGAAACCAAGGCCTAAGCCAAGTTACCAATAACAATGGTGAGCTTTTCGTTGACTTTTGTAATTCCCACCAACTCATGGTAGGTGGAACTTACTTTTGTCACAAGAAGATACACCAAGAGACCTGGGTATCGCCCGATGGTAGAACGAGAAATCAGATAGATCACGTGGCCGTCAGCCGCAGATGGAGAACTATTCTTGAGGATGTCAGGAGTTTCAGGGGAGCGGATACTGGAAGCGACCACCATTGGGTTGTAGCAACTATTCGCCTTAAAATCGCCGCAATCAGAAACGTGCAACATGATGCTAGAACCCGTAGACGGTTTAACGTAGACCTTCTGCGGGAGAGCGTTAAAAAGCGGTAATTCGCTGGAAACTTTGAAGAATTATTAAACCAGCAAACCGTTTCTGACGACACAAATATTGAGGAATTGTGGAGTACGACAAAGGGCGCGATATTGACGGCTGCGGAAACAAGCATCGGTTATGTCCAAAGAAACCAGCAACACTGGATCTCGGACACAACCTGGCAAAAAATAGAACGCAGAAGGGCCCTCAAAAATAGCGTAAACTCCACAAACGACCCGGAAAGACGTCACCAATTAGAACGGGAATACTCCCAATTACCTCGGGAGGTTAAGAGAAGTGTCCGGCGTGATAAAAGGCAGCAGATAAACGAGCTCGCAGAAAAAGCGGAAAACGCGGCAAACACAGGCAACAGTAAGGTGCTGTACCAAATCACTAAACAGCTCTCGGGAAAGCACTCTACTAAAAAGCATGCCGTCAAGAGTGCGGATGGAAGGCTGCTGTGCAACGACGAGGAGCAACTCCAAAGATGGAGAGATTACTTCTTCGCCGTCCTGAATGGTACACTTACACAGGAACCTCAGGAAAACAGCAACAATGCACAGCCAATAAGAATTGCCTCCCGGGCCCCATCCAAGACGGAAATAGTAACCGCAATTCATGCGATGGCCAATGGTAAAGCAGCTGGGAAAGATGGCATCCCGCCAGAATTGTTGAAAGCCGACTCAAGCCTCATAGCAGATGCGCTTCTGCCAATCCTAGAAATAGCATGGAACACCGGTACCTGTCCGGAGGATTGGACGGAAGGTATCATAGTCAAAATACCAAAAAAGGGGGACCTAACAATATGCGACAACTGGAGAGGCATCTGTTTACTATCTACAGTGGGCAAAATTTTGTCCCATATATTACTATCTAGGATAAGTGAGTCAGTTGACCGAACGCTTAGGAGGCAGCAGGCCGGATTCAGGATGGGCCGCTCCTGTATTGATCACATTAACACCTTGAGAATAATAGTGGAGCAGTCTACTGAATTCCGATCCCCCCTTTACCTTGCTTTCGTAGATTATGAGAAAGCGTTCGACTCGGTCAATAGAAGCTTTATATGGCAGGCACTACGGCGACGTGGATTGCCTGATAAAATAATAGAATTGATAAAAGCCCTATATAACAATTCCAAATGCAGAGTTCTCCATAATGGAAAATTATCCGACAGCTTCGAGGTGAGCTCAGGAGTACGACAAGGATGCCTACTTTCGCCATTACTATTTCTTATAGTAATAAATGACATCCTTGTCGGCGCTCTAGATAATCGAACAGGTGGCATACAATGGCGTTTGGTAGACCGCCTTAAGGACCTCGACTACGCCGATGATATCTGTTTGCTGGCCCACAGACACCAGGACCTCAAAAACATGTTAAACAATTTGGCAACAGAAAGTAGTCCAGCAGGCTTAAGGCTAAATCCGACTAAAACTAAAGAAATGCGGCAAAATGCAAACACCATTGAACGGACAGCGCTGAATAACCGTGACGTGGAACTGGTAAATAAATTCTGCTACCTCGGTAGTGTTATTACCGAAAATGGTGGGGCAGAAGAAGACGTAAGTTTCAGAATAAGCAAAGCACGAGGCGCATATGCATGCCTGTCCCGCATATGGAGATCAACGGAGATCTCAACTAACACCATATGCGGCTGTTCAACTCCAACGTTAAGGCAGTTCTCTTGTACGGCTGCGAAACATGAAAAGTCACCCAATTCATCACAGGGCGCCTACAAGTGTTCATCAACAGATGCCTTCGTCGTATCCTAAAAATCCGCTGGCAAGATAGAATTTCAAACGAAGAACTTTGGCGCCGTGCCGGCCAAGAAAGGATAGACGACCAAATCAGGCGAAGGAAATGGAATTGGGTTGGCCACACCTTGCGACGCGAAAACGAAAATCTAGCCAAACAGGCCCTTGACTGGAATCCGCAAGGTTCCCGTCGAGTAGGAAGACCTAGAACAACGTGGAGGAGAACCCTACTAGAAGAAGCCGCAACAACTGGGAGATCCTGGTCGGAGCTAAGAGCTGTCGCGCAAAACAGAGTCCGCTGGAAGGCAACTGTTTCCGCCCTATGTCCCATGAAGGATTAAAGGAGTTTAAAGAAGAAGAAGAAGAAGGCATCTATGTTTATAGGGCGTAAGTGATTTTTGTACATGCTCGATAGAACGCAAACCAAAAATGATATTGACTTCATTGAGGTGTCGATCGAAGCGTTGGAATGACATCCGTTCAAAATGAAGTTCACTTTTATGGATTCAGCCGAGCAATAGCTTCCCAAAGAGTCATCACTCTTCAAAATCTAAGTTTTCTTTAAAAACCATTTAACAAATACGTTAACCATTACACACATGACGAAATTTTCAAACTTTAGTTCAGAACTGTTTGAACGGCGGATTGCTTTCCATGTCCTACAGTTTTGGGAATTGAGTTCATCGCCGGATTTTCAGTGATTACAGTTTGGCCTTTTCGGACAAGTTTGACAAATCCGTTACATTGATTAATTTTGGTACTATCTCCTGAAATCGTTCGAATTGAAAATGAAGTTTTTACCATTGCAGTTTATCATCAGCGCGTCAACACGCTCAAAATGAATTCGCTTTATAGTGTAGCGAAGGAAGTGCCAGGGACATGTTTGTTTGCTACTGTTCAACAAAAAAAAGTTCTTTAGAAAAGCCTGGCGGATTTACCATTCTTATCGTTATTTCAAAGTGCTTCCTTCCATCACACTGGGAAGTTGATCATGTGGACCGAAAGGGTGGAACCCACATCCCAACTAGTTTTTATTTTGGAATTGACTCCTGAATTTTCTATCACTTCGTACGGTCCGTGGTATGGACTTTCTAATTTCTTTCGGTTACCTCTTCTCAGGTATACGTGGTCTCCTTTCTGTATTCTTGCCGGATTGGTTTTTTTGTCTGTTTTTATCTTATTTGATAACTTCGAATTAAGAATGTAACTGTCTGAGGTTTACTATGTGCCAGGGCACGAAGAGAGAAAACCGCCATAAAGGCCAAGAACGACTATCATTACAAAAAAAAACATGGGGAAGGGATCACACCGAAGGTGGCTTGGACGGTTCGATCTCCGGGAGAGTATCGCAACGAAATGCATCCGCAGCACCGGTTGTCGGCACGACTTGCGCTGCACAAACTGGCTCGCCGGATGGGGTGGGGTCCGCGGTACGGGGATGCAAGAATAGGGTTACAGTTACACTGCTAGAAAACTCGTGCCTATGCCGGAATAAGAAAAAGCGATAAGGGTGGAGAAAACCGTAAAGGGCTAACGAGAGGGGCACTGGAACCGAAAGGAAGTGGTCGATGGTCATGGTCCGGGGCTACTTCACATGGATCGAAAAAGGAAAGAATAAAAATTTAATAGGGCGACGATTGCCTGGGGGGGAACATCCCTAAACCTCGGGTGGCCACACTATGGGGAGAGCACTCACTCCATTATTGGTTTATAATTTCCATTCAACTAATTTTTTTTTTGTGTGTCATCAGAATTCATACATATAACTCAACCAAAAATCGAGTAACTTTCACTAGCTGGTGAATACTTTCATCATTTGACACTGTATTAGCCTATGAAAATGAGCGCGGATACAACGAATTTCAAAGTTCAGAGCAAAGGTTGTTATTGTCTTGTCCAAAGGGACGGTATTCAATACTTAAGGGTTATGCCAATAATGTCTATATCCCACGAAATGGAGTGAGAGAAAAAAAAACCAGGAAAACCACGCTATCAAATAATTCGCGTACACTTTTAGCAATAAAAAGGAACCGACTTTTTACTAAGTTCAATATACTCACGGTAGAGTTTAATTAATACATCAAATCATTTGAGAGAGAACAAAAAAAAATTTTTTTAGATATGCATCACTTTGCTTTAATTCACAAAAAAAACTAGTTGGGATGTGGGTTCGACCCTTTCGGTTCACACGATCAACTTCCCAGTATGATGGATGTTGAATATTATGATTGGATATTTTAATAATAAATGAATAATAGGCAATATAGAATATATGCATAATACCGAGAATTTGTCACAATAGTTTATCAATATTTTCGCTAAAATGTCAAACTAAATGTGCGCACATATAAGATTAGGATGACGAAAATGTATATAAAATTGATGTATTAATGTTTTTCGGCACGTCAATGACGTCGATATAGTTTTTAGTTCTCGCGGTATCGTGCAGGTACAAAAATCACTTAAGTCATTTAAACCAAAAACCCGCTGGACCGAATATTACAAAAATCTTTTCAGATTACATTGTCGCTAATACGCTTCGAACGCCACCTCAAGTAAGTCAATATCTTTCGTGGTTCGGGCCATATCGTGCAGGTACAAAAATCACTTACGCCGCTTAAACAAAAAAACGGCTCGACCGAATTTTATGAAAATCTTTTCAGATCATATTTTGGTTAATACTCTTCGAACGGCACGTCAACTTAGTCGATATCTTTTATAGTTCGCGCGATATCGTGCAGGTACAAAAATCACTTAAGTCATTTAAACCAAAAACCCGCTGGACCGAATATTATAAAAACCTTTTCAGATTATATTGTCGCTAATACGCTTCGAACGGCACCTCAAGTAAGTCAATATCTTTCGTGGTTCGGGGGTTATCGTGCAGGTACAAAAATCACTTACGCCGCTTAAACAAAAAAACGGCTGGACCGAATTTCATGAAATTCTTTTCAGATCATATTTCGGTTAATACGCTTCGAACAACACCTCAACGAAGTCGATATCAGTTTTGGTTCGCGCGATATCGTGCAGGAAAAAATGACCACATCCGTACGCACATACACACACACACACACACATACTTCCTCCCAATTTTTTGCTTAAAATGCTCCTAGGACCTTGAAAGATGAAAATACGTTGAAATTTTCGATTTCGATTTTCGGACCGATTACAATAACTTCCTATACTGGGAAGTTAATAATTAAAAATCGTCGAGTTGCCAGAAAAAGTATCTACCACTTCCTACTACATCCGATACATTCCGAAAGAGAACATTGCTTCCAATAAAAAATTATTTTTGACCATCATTATTTTGCATCAATTTGTATATGTATATATATATGTATATATTCAAACAACAAAAAAATCCTTTATTTATACTTTCAACTTAATTATGTATTGTCTAAACAAATGAGTGGCTTACCTGCCTTCTAGCACGATAAAATGTTACCTCGTTCAGTCTCGTTACCTTTAAACTTAGTTAAAACTCCACTCGGTCGGCTTCATTTTCATTCGTTTTAGTAACTGAAGTATTTCAATATTAATGATAACGCACCATATTATTAGTCCCTATTTGCTGAAAATTAAAGTTAGTATATCAATCCGTGGCCGGTTCGCCAACGGTATTTAATAATCCGTAACTATATTGTAATTGCCTAAAATTCAATAAAACCTGTAAATTTTATATATGTATTTAGTAGCTGAAAAAAAAATTTAATTAAAATTACTTATCCGTCTTGCTAACGGAATATGCAATAATTCAATTTATTAATAATATCAAATTCATTCGTTAAGACTTATATCTTCATTGCTGGAAAAAGGTATTTCATAAAAAAGGAATTTTACTTAACCGATTTGCCAACGTCATAATCAGCATTTCTTTTTGCTCCCGAAAAAGAATTTTTTTGTACACGTAAACTTTATATATCAACTCTCATGGAGAGAGGAAAAATTTCGAACGAATTTTTCTTAGCCGTTTGCTATTTCGTTACTCGGAAAAACTTCCTAATTCAAGTTGTTTTACTTAATCTAAAAATTGATCCTACTATTTTTTTCTTTTGTACCCTGTTAATAGAGGAGCAACAGTTTATCCTATGCAATTTAAATTTACCGTTTCGCCAACGGTACATTCTACGACCCGTTCCTTAAAGGAGAAAATTTCCGTTTTTGTTATATTACTAATCACTATTTCTTAAACGCCACGATTTTCTATCTTCACTTTCTTTATAAAAAATTATATGTCGGACTTCATATATATTTAATTCAGATTCTTAATAAACTACCATACTCTCCTTGATTACCTGGAAACTTAACTCCCGTTTTCCTTTTTCCATGTCCTTTGACTCCATGCGGCTTTAACCTCCTCTACATCTTTTTCCCCAAAATCGGGGCTCGAAATATTGCCTTTTATCTGCCTCCTTATTAAAATCTTCTCACAAACAATCACCGCAGCACTTAAATATTTTTTTTTTCTTTTTTCGTCAGCACTCAACATGTGCTATTTTTTTCCGCTGTTCTGCTGCACTTTTTTTTCAATCTTCCTCACTTCGCTTTTAAGAACTGACTGACTTCAGCCGTTCGCCCAAAGTTCTCTCCCCCCCGTCTCCTGACTTGCATTTTTCGTCGTGCTTGCGGGCAGCGTTGCCACTCTCCCACACTTGTCCCATTTCCGCCTAGTTTCACCTATTAGAACTTTTATCCCATTTTATTGGTTTTTAGTACATATTCTTTTCCGATGTAATTCGGCGATTTAAATTTAACCCATTCCCTCACTGGACACGCATACTTGTAGAACTTAATCTTGTCTAATTGATTTTGTACACATGGTTGTTAATTGTGTTTGAGTAACAGCGCTGATCGCAGAGCTACGGGTATTTTGGCTGCGTTCATGCCCAAGTCCCTTTAGCTAAGTTAGACATATTAGCCACGGCATAACCAGCCATTCCTTAACTGCTTTTGAGCTTTAGCAAAAATGCAACACAACTCAATATTGACCAAAGCTTTGCAAATGAATGCCGAAAACGAATTTTATAAGTAGATATTGATATGGGATCCAGGTTTTGAAGCAAAAAAAAAAGAATTTCTGGTTATTGTTTGTTAAGGAAGGGAATATCGGAAAATTTTATGTTTATTGACGCAATTTTAGGGCTGGGAGATGCCATGCCACGGACGGTGCTAAGTTATCAGCGACAGTACAACAGGGCTGAAGTAATTTGGGCCTAAATGTGTTTATGCCAGATTGAAATTGCTTGTTTGGTGGAAAAGACGGTGGGAGCGACATCGGATGAATAAGTTGGTCGTTTTTCTTGGGTCTTCAGGTGAGTCTTGAAGACTAATAGATTAATTTTTGAATTTGCCAGAACTGATTCGAAATTTGAGTGTCGCCCTCTCGTAGTTTAAGCTTTAGTAAAATGCGGCTTCGGGTTTCTTTCTAACACCTTATAGTGCTTCAGGGCGACCGTTACAACGCGCGTCACCTAGAGTCCGCTAGGGAAGAGGTGACACGAAAAAAACAAACGGGAGGCCCACTATATTTTAGGGTTAACTTCTATGCTCTACTACAACGTGTGGCTCGACCACCCCTGAGATCGAGTCCCATGCTCTACCGACTGATCTAGCCGGGCATTACTAGGTGGCATAGGGTCCAATATTTTAACCGTTCTTGCTACATACTAATTATTACCCTTTTAATTGGTTATGAAAATGTATCCCACATCCCTGTTGTGCTGTCAGGGGGGGGTGTGAGTCTTCTCTAGTTGTTAGGTTGTGGAAGCTGTGGATAATTTTTTCTTCAAACAGACTCAATATCTCCTAGCATCCATGCCCTGCAGACAATCACGCTCGTCATCGGCCACTGGTGGTCCCTAGTGGTCCTTTACACCATGCGTTCCCTGTATAAGCGTCTTATATGTGGCTGATTTTGCCAACAAGCGCATTCAAGAAAAATTTGTCTAGATGGTTAGTCCTGAAATCATAGGCGAACGTCTTACATGGTCGTGTGGGCCTCATGAGCATTGGATGGCGGGCTACCTGGAGAATTGAGTCGGAGCCACACGTGGCGACCACTTATCGGAGGGCCTCGCCCAATTAATTTTATCCTGACCGAGTCACGACCTGGTGGAATCATAGCGTTCTTGGTAGCACAGTAGAATCACAAGCAGGACTAAAATGCCTGATAGGAGGTAGCGACGTCAATGGAGCATGGGACCCGCCCTCAGTAGCAGGAACCACACCAGATTGTTTGTAGAGCCAGACAAAATTGAGGTGTACACATCGGTGGCAGGCGGGAAACTAGGGGGTGTGTGTCCTCGGATCGGGGGGGGGGGGGGAACGTGCTTCATGCTTTTAGGTCCTTGGCGTGAAAGATGCCCAGACTACGACCGTTTTCGTCTTCCACTTCGTATCTACTGGTGCCGATTTGTCTTCTCACCCGTCCCTTTACGAATTTGTTTGCTAGTTTGGCGCAGAATCGTTCGGCTTTTTTACTGATAGGGAATGTCCTGTGATATACCGTCTGACCCGGCGAGAAACTCACCGTCCTGCAGCGCAGGTTGTAGTGTTTCTTGTGCCTGGCGTATGCGGAGGTTAGGTGGTGTTCTACTTGTTCGCGTATTGCTATAGAGTGTGCCCAAATAGGAGCGAATAGCTGATAATACTGAGCGATTCACTCGTTCTGAAGCGTTGGGGTGAGGAGCGTAAACTGCCTTTCGCAGGTGTTGGATGCCGTAGTCCGTTAATAGTTTCTCGAACTCCTTGGATGTAAAATGCTTTCCGTTGTCGGAAAAGATGGTTTCCGGAACGCCAAAGGCGTGGAAGATACGTTGTTCGAGAAAGCTAACGGCGGCGCTGGACGTTTCTGCATTTACCGGGTGGAGGAAGGTAAATTTCGTGAAAGCGTCTAAGACTACAAAGATTGCAGTGTACCCTTTCTTCGTTCGTGGGTACGGACCCATATAGTCCACGTACAAAAACTGGAATGGACGCTGTACCTCCAAGGCTTCGCCCATAGGTGGTCGTAAGATGGTGTTGGGGGCCTTAGTAGTTTTGCACGTTTCGCAAGAGGAGATGAAGGACCGAACCTGACTCGACATGCCGGGCCAATAATATTTCTCGCGCAGTCGGGCAAGGGTCTTTGCTATCCCGCCATGAGCAACTTGAGGAGGCGCGTGGGCGGACTCGATAGCTTGCGCGGTCAGTTCTGCAGGGAGCCACAATTTCCAACAGAGATCGTCCACTTCGGGGTCGCCAGTGCGCGGGGCCGTACGGTGAAATACGTACCCTTCTGAGGTCAGAAGATCGGGTAATTGTTCAGCCTTTGCAGTCACTTGCTCAACGAGCTGGACATATTCTTCAGATTTAAAGGCGGGGGACGATAGGTCCGCGTCGCTGCAGTAGCGCAAGTCGTCAACACAATCTATTCGCGACAGCGCGTCCGGCACCACGTTTTGGCAACCCTTCCGGTGCTCTATTGTAAATTGGAACCCTTGCAGTTTTAGGCTCCAACGAGCTAGTCGCCCGTTTAAGTCAGTCTGATTCATGAGCCACCTCAAGCTTGCGTGGTCAGTGATGATCGTGAAGGGGTGGCCTTCCACATACGCTCGGAACTTCTTCACGCTCAGCACCGCAGCATAGCACTCTAACTCAGTGATTGAATAGTTACGTTGAGCATTATTCAACTTCTTCGAGAAATAGGCGATGGGGTGTTCTTCATCGCCGCGTCGTTGGAACAGGACGCTTCCTACTCCGGTCTTACTGGCGTCACATTGTATAAAGAAAGGACTAGTGAAATCTGGGGTCACCAACAAGGGTGCAGACATCATGGACTTCTTCAGTTCCTCGAATGCCTTTTGGGCTTCGTCGGTCCAAGCAAATTTGCCGTTCTTTAGGCAGTCGGTGATGGGAGAGGCAACGCTTGCATAGTTACCTATGAAGCGCCTGTACCATCCCGTCATTCCTAAAAACCGTCGTACCTGCTTGGCCGACTTTGGAACTGGGAAATCCCTGATGGCTGAAACCTTGTCGGGGTCGGTTTTAAGCGTACCATCGCCTATAATAAAACCCAAATATTTCACTTCCCGGACGCAAAACCGGCTTTTGTTCAAATTGACCGTCAATCCTGCATAGCGCAAACAGTTTGCGACCTGCTCCAACGTCTGGACATGGATCTCGAAACTCGGAGACACCACTAATAAGTCGTCTAGATAGACGAAGACACGTTCTCGAAGGGAGCCTGGAATCACTTTGTCCATGAGGCGACACATGCGTTGCGGGGCGTTACAAAGCCCGAACGGCATCACCTTGAATTGATATAGCGGTCTTCCAGGGACGGTGAAGGCCGTCTTCTCTCGGGATTTTTCCTCCAAGGGAATTTGCCAGAAGGCATCCTTGAGGTCAATCGCCGAGATGAATCGGGTGTCCTGCAACCGTCCTAGGAGGCCGTCTATGTGAGGCAGTGGATAAGCGTCTTTCACGGTCACCGCGTTTACCTTTCGGGAATCCAGGCAAAGGCGAACTTTGCCAGGCTTTCGGACCAAGACGACGGGCGAGTTCCACGGGCTATTTGATTCCTCTATCACACCGAGGCTCAGCATACGATCGACTTCCTCATACATGAGGGTCTGAATGGCAGGAGAGACCGGGTAATGTCTCTGCTTGATGGGTACCGCCCCGCCAGTATCGATTATATGCTGTTCCAGATGCGTTCGGCCTAACCCGGAGGTGTCAAAAGACGGGAAACGCGCTCGTGCCTGGTCCAGTTGTGACTGCTGGGCTTCGGTCAGGTGGTGGCTGGTAGGGTCTTGCGAAAGGGGTAAATGGAGTTCCCCTATAATATGGGGCGCTAGCCTGAAGGCCCGCCAAAAGTCAACTCCGAGGTAGAGTCTTTGTGCCAAACTAGGGACTATAAAGAGAGTAAGCGTGTGTGTACGGTGTCCATAAGACACGGGGACTGTCACGTAACCTAGTATGTCTTTAGGAGTTCCATCTGCAACCTGAACAGTGGTGTGTAGGCGATACAGCTGCACTTCTGGATGTTCTTTGAGAAGCGACTCTGCCCCTCTTCCCAGGACACTACAGCTAGCCCCACTGTCTAAAAGTCCGACTATGGTTTCACCTAGTAGGCCCACTTTGGCGAAAGGTCGGTTATCACCTTCTTCGGTAATCAGGGAGGATATTATGTTCTTAGTATGTTTCCGTTTCTCTTTAGCTCTTAGGCGAATGCGGGGGACCTTGCTGGGTGTTGCTACTCCGACCGTGTCCTTAAAAATCCTTTTACGCACCTTGTGATAATTGACCCATCTTCGTATAAAGGAGATCATGGCCTGGGGAGAGGGGAAAACCGGCAAAGGTTCCATTGTCGTCAGGTCAGAATCATCGTGAGGGCTCATACACAAGTCGAGTAGATCGGAAGGGGCATCCGAGACTAGGTCGGGCGCGGACCCCCAGG
Organism: Thereva unica; assembly: GCA_949987705.1. Classification (NCBI taxonomy): domain Eukaryota; kingdom Metazoa; phylum Arthropoda; class Insecta; order Diptera; family Therevidae; genus Thereva; species Thereva unica. The sequence continues at coordinate 147,241,324 of OX465281.1, read as the reverse complement.
GGGTCTCGCACCCTGTCTCGCGTTTCCCGAACAGTTTGGGCAGTGTGGAGTAACGACATCTGGTCGGCCGCACTTGTAGCAGAACAGATTCCTAGTTGAGGATAGACAGTCTGGAAAGATGTGACCCGGCTGATGACAATTCCAGCATTTAATTATCTTGCGCGGCGTGACCAAAGGGGGTTGTAAGGCCTCTACTTGACCGTCCTGGGTGTTGTAAGGGTCCGATCCCCACCCTGACACAGATGGTTGAGGTTGGACCGCATCTATTTCGTGCACACGAGGGACAAACTTTCTTTCTTCTCTCTTCGATTTCTGCCAAGTTTCTACTCTGATGCAAGCTTCGCGCAACTGTCGCATGCTATTGAAGCTTGAGCCAATGATTGCGGAACCCAAGGTGGAATTTAGGTTCTGAATTACTATTTCAACCAGCTCTGCCGCTGGCAATGGTTGGCTTAGGCGATTGTGCAAAGCGATCATTCGTGCGGCGTACTCGTCATAAGTAAGATGTTGTTGTTTCACCTCTAGCATAGTCTTTATTATTTGGTAATCGGACTCCCTACCACCGAACTGTTCTATTAGGAGGGCCTTAAAACAGGGCCAAGAGGGATCGGGGTTTTGGCGGGTGAATTGCGTCCAATACCAATCTTCGGCTCTCCCAGACAGCAGCGCACACACATGTCGACTTAACTCGGCTGGGGAGACGTCCTCAAAACGGGCTCTCTGATCTACTCGATACAGAAATTCCTCGGCTGAGAGGTCATTTGGCTGTCCGCTGAACCTTAAGTTCCATCCTATGACTGGAGACTTCCTCCGAGGAAATGACTTGGAGATGTCGGGTCGGTCTTGTCGAGGGGGCTGGACCGGAGGCACGGCTGGAGGGGTCTCGGGTAAGGTTGGAGAGTTCGCAGATGTGATGTCTTGCAAGGACTTACTAAATTGGACCAATTTTGCTTGCATTTCGGCAGTATCTCAGCGTGCTTGTGCTAGCTCCTTTTCCAATGTTTTCTCGTCCGTCTCGTTTTCGGGACTGCTGGGGCCGGCGGGTGGAGGGGCCGAGTCGAAAACATCTTCGTCGTCTTCCGCTTCAGGAGCGACCGAGCTTGCCCCTTTTCGTGTTTTGGGCATGCTGGGGGGGGATCTGCGATGAGTGACACTATCTGCTAGGGTTCAATGCAAGGTAGACGAAACCTAACTGTTACCGCCTCGAAGCGTAGGGAAAATGTTCTTAGATATTTATATATATATGGGTGTAGTAGTATGTATATGACGCAGAAGGGCGAAATCTCACGATTACCGCCAGAAAATGCGGAATCTAGTGAACTAACAGTTGTATCAATCAATTGATAGATTGAAATGTAACAAAAAATAAATGGGTATTAAAAGCAAACCCCAAGCTCTAAGCTTCTAGAATCTAGAAATTATAAAAATTCAATCCTGTAATAATTTCCAAAATCCGACTTCCGGAACCGAAGGGATTTGAAAGATATCTATCCATAGAATTCAAAAACGTATAAAATTCAAGTTAATTACTTATTCTTGTTTTTCAAGATCCTTATAACTAATTAATAGTCGGAGACAAATTCAAAAAAAAACTCCTTTGTTTTTCTTCTTAAAAAAAAATTCCTGTTTCTATATTATATAAATGAATAAATTCTACCACACAATGCCTTTAAGTAACAGCATCATACAGACCACGTTCAATATAATTAAATAAGTAAAGGTAAATCCAGAGAAAAATTTATAAAGATCACTCTCAAAATATAATGTATATAATGATTTGATTTATAATCTTGTTTGTTTTTGTAAATTTTGTTCATATAAATGTGTGTGGCCCCCGGGGAAGGAACGTCCCTCCCAAGGCAACGGTGGCCTAGGGCGCTGTGGCCAATCCATAAGGGCGATTCTATACAACTCTCAATCTGAGAGGCGACAGCGATTTCAGAAGCACCATTGATTGAGAGTTGAAGAGAAGATTGGATAAGAAATGGGGAAGAATATAGGAGCCTCTGTAGGATATGGTTGAGGAGCTGCTCTGCCGCCCCTCCACGACTGGTCAGCTCTCTACTGAACTCCAGGAAGGCGGGAAGACAGAAAGGCTCCATCTAAACGGGATCGGATGGCTCTTAATGGGAACATTCACAAATTGCCACCAGGCGAAACCAATCGATCTGGCCAAGCGAACATCAGCCACTTGCAGCCAGACCCCTCCAAAAAAAAACACACTACAATTGAACCTTGATATCGGACCCGTCGCAAGGCCAGGCGGTATCACGCCTATGAACCCAGACGAGAACAGATCCGGTATCAAGGTGTCCATCCGACCATACTACTAGAAAAGAAGAAAGAGGAAAGGGAGGTTCCCATTATCAGGACAGACTCGTGCAGTGCCAGGCTGTAGACGCCTGTTAGCCAGACACAGAGCTGAACTGACGTGGAATAATTATGTGCAGAGGCTACTGCTGGAAAAAAAAAAGGATAAAATTTTGGAAGAGGAAGAATGATTGAAAAGTAAGATAAGGTGGATAGATTACAGGTACCACAGCAAGCACCTTCGACCATTATCAAGTGCCCCTGTGGAACCAATGTCCAGCGACCACTTATGAAGGGATGAAGAAGTGATAGAAGCCTCCTTGATTTAATAGGGTAGACCGTTCCGCCAATCCACCACGACTGGTCAGCAACCCTGCTGAATCCCAGGAAGGCGGATTGTCAGAACGTTCATTGGACGGGGACGAGTTCATTCCGCAGCATCTACCCTGTCGCAAGGCCAGGCGATAGGACGCCTGGTAGCCCAGACGGTGCAGGTCCGACGATACGAAATTCACCCGTCCATACTAAGGATAAGGAAGAGTAAAATCTAAAGGGATGTGTTCTCTGTTAGTGTAGACTCGCGCAGAGTCAGGCGGTGTACGCCTGTTAACCAGACTCCGAGTCTCACCAACAGGAACTGATCACAGCTACCGCAGAAAGATGCGATGGTGTATGTGGAGGCGTTTTTCACCTCACCTGCCTCAAACCTCAAGTAAGTGGCAAACCTCCGACCCCTAGAGGGTCAACTTGCAATGAATGCTTCAACATTCAACCCTGCCACGTCCTAAGACTAATGAAAGACATTTCTGATGTCTTTCTCGATGGGCATGAAAAAGTCATGGGTCGTTTTAACACCTTCTCTGGAAATGTCTCACATTTTCAGATGTTAGCCGATGATGTCCAGTCGATCAACGTCCGCCTTGATAGCTTATCAGACACCCTTGATTCTGTTGCGTCCAACTCGGGTTCCCTAATGAATAAACTCCAAGAAATTTCTTCCCGGGTTGCAACAGTCTTTGACTCGATCGACGATATACATTCAGCGATTGTCAATCCTGTAGCCACTTCATCCTGCTCTGTCAACTCCTTAGCTCCTCTTCATCCAATATTAGACGACATTAAAAGGAGTACGAAGCGTGTTCGGGCTGATATTGAATCGCTGTCAACAGTAGTGGTGCAAAATCACAATGCCCTGAGTTCTCTATCGCTAAAATTTGAAAATGTTTGTGATAGAATAAACTCCCCCTCGGTGGCGCCAGTATCTTATGACGCCTCGCAGGTAGGGGAGCAGCTTCTTTCTACACCCTGTCCCACAGCTGTTTCTCTAACGGCGGATGATGCAGCTGCTCTTAACACCACAGCCCTGAACGACCCGGTCATAACACTTGAAAAGGGCACTTCGGTGGAGACTGCCCCCAGCCTGGCTCGTGACCACAAGAAAGCCCGTAGAAAGAATGGAAAACGCAAACGCAGTCGTAAAGTTAACGTTACGGATGCTGTCACTGCAAACCCCTATCTAAGCTCGTCTATCCGCGCACCCTCACTTCCAATGGGCTCAAACTATATCCCAGAACCGGTTGCGGCATCAACCTCTTCTATTAGTATCATTGGTCCGTCGGGCACTGGAGATGCTGAGTCTCCGGTAACCTGCACTAATCTGACAACGGTACCCAGGCCACGAACTATTTTCATTTCGCGTTTCTCCCCAGAAACTACGTGCGAGGCAATTAAAGAATACCTAATGGGGAAAACTATTAATCCTGCTACAGTCTCCTGCAGGAAGATCAGCAATGTCTCCAAACCGGTTGCGTCTTTCATCTTGACTGCACCGCCCAATACCGCTGAAAAGCTTTTAGACCCCACGTTCTGGCCTCCTGGTGCCTTTTCAAAATGTTTTGTCCCCCGCACGCGCGAGCAGCGCACTCCTGATACTCTACAAGTTTCAAAAAACTTAAGACGCTTTCCCTCTATTACCAAAATGTGAGGGGAATCAGATCTAAAACCCAAGATGTGTTTCTGTCGACTTCGGCCAGTGATTTCGATATAATCGCTTTTACAGAAACATGGCTATACAGTGGGATTCTTAATGCCGAACTTTTCGACTCTTCCTTCCAAGTTTTTCGGAGGGATAGATATATTGACTCGGAGGCTCGTGGAGGTGGTGTACTACTTGCATGTAGTAACCTTCTCAACTGTTGCTTAATAAAGCTTCCGGATTTTTCCAACACTTTAGACATTGAGGTCCTCGCTCTCAAAGTCTCCCTTGTTCATAACAACTTATTCTTAATCTGTTGTTACATCCCACCAGATATGTTCAGCACTCTTGACGATAGAGGTCAAAATCTCTATGATATTCTAATCGCTTGCATAAATCATATCCAAGATATGATGGATTCCAAAGATGAACTCCTACTTGTAGGTGATTTTAACTTACCCAATGTTAAATGGGTATCGTGCGATGATGACGATAACTACCTTCCTGGAAACAACCTTAACTCTAAGGAATCCAGCTTTCTGAATTCCTTATTTGCCTGCGGCTTGTGCCAAATGAGCGGTGTGAATAATATTTTAGGAAGGCGGCTAGATCTTGTATTCTTTTCCGACTCAGACAACATGAATGTTGAGCCTAGCTCAATTGTCTTGTCACCTGTCGATAATTATCACCCTCCTCTCCTACTGAGCTATTGTTCTGTCTTTAACAATAAGCCAATCCCAGAGGAGCCAACTTTTACCTTTAACTTTAAAAAAGCCAACCTTGAGGAACTGTCATCCAAGCTCACTTCGGTCGATTTCAATTGGTTGCTCTTACCTAATGAGTTGGATGTCGATGTAGCCAGATTTTACTCCGTCCTGTATGAAACTTTCGCATCCTGTGTACCTATCGAGCCGTTAAAATCATCCAGATCATCCCCACCGTGGTACAACAACGAGTTGAGACGTACCAAAAACCTGAAGAATAAACTATGGAAAAACTACCTGAAGAAGAAAGACACTGCGAGTTTCGATGCATTTCTCAATTGCTATGACCAATTTCATGCTCTCTCCGAAACCCTCTATAAAGAGTACCTCAGAAACATGGAAGGTAAAGTGTTTGGTGATTCCAGAGCATTCTTTCAATTTATCAACACAAAGAAAAAAGTTGATAATTACCCTTACACCATGAAATACGAGAACTCCCTTAGTTCTAATTCAGCAGAAATTTGTGACAATTTTGCATCGTTCTTCCTCAAATCTTTCTCGTCCCCTGTATTCCAACCAGATGAAGACAATTTTCGACATATCAATGCAATCCAAGCGGCTCAAAACTTTTCCCTGTCTATAACCAGGGATGATATCTCGAAGCATATAAATGAACTTCCACAAGACTTTTCGTCCGGCCCTGATGGAGTCCCTCCAGCTGTTCTAAAATCCTGTGCAGGGGCCCTACTGTCTCCTCTTCTATATTTATTTCAAAAATCTCTAAATAAAGGGCGCTTCCCAACCTTATGGAAGAACTCTTTTATAATACCCGTCCATAAGAAAGGCTGTAAAAACGAAATATCTAATTATAGGCCAATTGCGAAGTTATCGTCTATACCAAAACTCTTTGAATCTATTATTTATTCTGCTATCGCCCCTATCTGCAAGAGGCTTATCTCAACAAACCAGCATGGTTTTCTTGCAGCCCGTTCCACTACTACTAATTTACTGGAGTTCTCTTCACACACAATTAGAGGCTTTGTCACTGGCTGCCAAACTGACTGTGTCTATACAGATTTTAGTAAGGCTTTCGACAAGCTCTCCCACTCTATTATAGTTCTTAAACTAAAGAAATTAGGCTTTCCGCATGCCCTTGTGGATTGGTTCCAGTCGTACTTAGCCGATAGAACCTACCAGGTTCTATTCCGCGGAGTCAAATCGAAGAATATCGAAGCGTCCTCTGGAGTCCCGCAAGGCAGCCATCTTGGCCCTCTTCTTTTTATTTTATCAATTGACGATATTGTTACACTGCTAAAGCACTGTAAAATCCTTATTTACGCTGATGACATCAAACTGTATCGCCACATAAGGAGTATAGAGGATTGCAAACTTCTGCAAGCAGATCTAAACACCTTCTATTCTTGGTGTTCCAACAACAACCTTGTGCTTAATATTAGTAAATGCGAGATCATGACTTTTTGTAGGAAACGTGGTGTTATAACTTATGACTATACTTTCCTTGACAACAAGGTCTCCCGTACTGAATCTGTAATCGATCTTGGGGTTAGGTTAGAAAGTAAGTTGGATTTCTCCACCCACATCAATTATATCTCCTCCAAGGGCAATTCAGTCCTGGGATTTATAAAAAGATGGTCCAAAGAGTTCAACAACCCCCTCGTCACTAAACACCTGTACGTATCTTTGGTTAGGCCTTTGCTTGACTACGCTTCCCAGGTATGGTCTCCTTACTACTCCTCCCATGTTAGTAGAATCGAATCGGTTCAAAGGAAGTTCGTCCGGTTTGCACTCAGCCACCTCCCATGGGATGACCCACTCGCTCTTCCGCCTTATGAGAACAGACTTAAATTGCTCAACTTAAGCTCCCTTCATAAGCGCCGCGAGGTCGCTGACGTTATATTCGTTCATCGACTGATGAATGACAAGGTGGACTCTGGTTTCTTAAGAAACCGCGCGTCATTTAGAGTGAATAACTACAACCTGAGAGGTGAACCTCTTTTGCACATTAATTCCTCTAACACCAATTATGGCATGTTCGAACCCGTTAATCGCATGCTTATAAATACTAACAACAATAGGAGTGTGTTTAGCTTGCTAACCAGTGAAGTTGTCCTTAAAAGGACCCTTCTCAATGTGTCGTGACTCTCTATGTGCTCCACTTCCTTTTTAGTTTTGCATGCTCCTCTGTTTAATGTTTTTGATCTTTTATGTTTTTAATATTTTATGTTTGCATGTCTCAGCTGAGCCACGGCAGTGGTAAATATTTCTCAGCCCTGCTGGGAAGTGTGCCTTCTGTCTTAGAAGGGAAACTCTATATATGTATATATATACATATATATATATATATATATATATATGTATGTATGTGTATGTATATATAGATTTTCATGCTTAGCTGTAAAGTGCGCCTTCTGTGCTAGAAGGGTTAACTCTAGAAGATACTGACAGATGAAGCTTTTGAAGAAGAAGAAAGATAGAAAAGAGGAAGCAGAAGGAGTTTTGAGGGCTAGGGTACCGCGGTAAGTACCTTCGCCCATTATCAAAAAGCCGGAGGGATATGGAATGGAGCGATAAGTAAACGAAGTAGAAAATCCTTTCCGGCTCCTCTCGCTGGCCTATGACAAAAAATTTTATTTTTTTTCTAAGTGTCGGCGGAAATAATAGGTGAACAAACTAGAAAAGATTGCATGGTGGGAGGATTAATAATAACTAAAATATTTATGCCGACTAGAAGGAGATAAAGGTGTCTACTAGGGACAATCAGTCGTTTCCATGCTATCGTTTGAACCAAGAAAATAATTTACTTTAATATTCTTGCCTAACCGTTGGGCGCCATTTGTAACTGTCTGAGGTTTACTATGTGCCAGGGCACGAAGAGAGAAAACCGCCATAAAGGCCAAGAAAGACTATCATTACAAAAAAAAAACATGGGGAAGGGATCACACCGAAGGTGGCTTGGACGGTTCGATCTCCGGGAGAGTATCGCAACGAAATGCATCCGCAGCACCGGTTGTCGGCACGACTTGCGCTGCACAAACTGGCTCGCTGGATGGGGTGGGGTCCGCGGTACGGGGATGCAAGAATAGGGTTACAGTTACACTGCTAGAAAACTCGTGCCTATGCCGGAATAAGAAAAAGCGATAAGGGTGGAGAAAACCGTAAAGGGCTAACGAGAGGGGCACTGGAACCGAAAGGAAGTGGTCGATGGTCATGGTCCGGGGCTACTTCACATGGATCGAAAAAGGAAAGAATAAAAATTTAATAGGGCGACGATTGCCTGGGGGGGAACATCCCTAAACCTCGGGTGGCCACACTATGGGGAGAGCACTCACTCCATTATTGGTTTATAATTTCCATTCAACTAATTTTTTTTTTTTTGTGTGTCATCAGAATTCATACATATAACTCAACCAAAAATCGAGTAACTTTCACTAGCTGGTGAATACTTTCATCATTTGACACTGTATTAGCCTATGAAAATGAGCGCGGATACAACGAATTTCAAAGTTCAGAGCAAAGGTGGTTATTGTCTTGTCCAAAGGGACGGTATTCAATACTTAAGGGTTATGCCAATAATGTCTATATCCCACGAAATGGAGTGAGAGAAAAAAAAACCAGGAAAACCACGCTATCAAATAATTCGCGTACACTTTTAGCAATAAAAAGGAACCGACTTTTTACTAAGTTCAATATACTCACGGTAGAGTTTAATTAATACATCAAATCATTTGAGAGAGAACAAAAAAAAAATTTTTTTAGATATGCATCACTTTGCTTTAATTCACAAAAAAAATAATTAAAAATCGTCGAGTTGCCAGAAAAAGTATCTACCACTTCCTACTACATCCGATACATTCCGAAAGAGAACATTGCTTCCAATAAAAAATTATTTTTGACCATCATTATTTTGCATCAATTTATATATGTATATATATATGTATATATTCAAACAACAAAAAAATCCTTTATTTATACTTTCAACTTAATTATGTATTGTCTAAACAAATGAGTGGCTTACCTGCCTTCTAGCACGATAAAATGTTACCTCGTTCAGTCTCGTTACCTTTAAACTTAGTTAAAACTCCACTCGGTCGGCTTCATTTTCATTCGTTTTAGTAACTGAAGTATTTCAATATTAATGATAACGCACCATATTATTAGTCCCTATTTGCTGAAAATTAAAGTTAGTATATCAATCCGTGGCCGGTTCGCCAACGGTATTTAATAATCCGTAACTATATTGTAATTGCCTAAAATTCAATAAAACCTGTAAATTTTATATATGTATTTAGTAGCTGAAAAAAAAATTTAATTAAAATTACTTATCCGTCTTGCTAACGGAATATGCAATAATTCAATTTATTAATAATATCAAATTCATTCGTTAAGACTTATATCTTCATTGCTGGAAAAAGGTATTTCATAAAAAAGGAATTTTACTTAACCGATTTGCCAACGTCATAATCAGCATTTCTTTTTGCTCCCGAAAAAGAATTTTTTTGTACACGTAAACTTTATATATCAACTCTCATGGAGAGAGGAAAAATTTCGAACGAATTTTTCTTAGCCGTTTGCTATTTCGTTACTCGGAAAAACTTCCTAATTCAAGTTGTTTTACTTAATCTAAAAATTGATCCTACTATTTTTTTCTTTTGTACCCTGTTAATAGAGGAGCAACAGTTTATCCTATGCAATTTAAATTTACCGTTTCGCCAACGGTACATTCTACGACCCGTTCCTTAAAGGAGAAAATTTCCGTTTTTGTTATATTACTAATCACTATTTCTTAAACGCCACGATTTTCTATCTTCACTTTCTTTATAAAAAATTATATGTCGGACTTCATATATATTTAATTCAGATTCTTAATAAACTACCATACTCTCCTTGATTACCTGGAAACTTAACTCCCGTTTTCCTTTTTCCATGTCCTTTGACTCCATGCGGCTTTAACCTCCTCTACATCTTTTTCCCCAAAATCGGGGCTCGAAATATTGCCTTTTATCTGCCTCCTTATTAAAATCTTCTCACAAACAATCACCGCAGCACTTAAATATTTTTTTTTCTTTTTTCGTCAGCACTCAACATGTGCTATTTTTTTCCGCTGTTCTGCTGCACTTTTTTTTCAATCTTCCTCACTTCGCTTTTAAGAACTGACTGACTTCAGCCGTTCGCCCAAAGTTCTCTCCCCCCCGTCTCCTGACTTGCATTTTTCGTCGTGCTTGCGGGCAGCGTTGCCACTCTCCCACACTTGTCCCATTTCCGCCTAGTTTCACCTATTAGAACTTTTATCCCATTTTATTGGTTTTTAGTACATATTCTTTTCCGATGTAATTCGGCGATTTAAATTTAACCCATTCCCTCACTGGACACGCATACTTGTAGAACTTAATCTTGTCTAATTGATTTTGTACACATGGTTGTTAATTGTGTTTGAGTAACAGCGCTGATCGCAGAGCTACGGGTATTTTGGCTGCGTTCATGCCCAAGTCCCTTTAGCTAAGTTAGACATATTAGCCACGGCATAACCAGCCATTCCTTAACTGCTTTTGAGCTTTAGCAAAAATGCAACACAACTCAATATTGACCAAAGCTTTGCAAATGAATGCCGAAAACGAATTTTATAAGTAGATATTGATATGGGATCCAGGTTTTGAAGCAAAAAAAAAGAATTTCTGGTTATTGTTTGTTAAGGAAGGGAATATCGGAAAATTTTATGTTTATTGACGCAATTTTAGGGCTGGGAGATGCCATGCCACGGACGGTGCTAAGTTATCAGCGACAGTACAACAGGGCTGAAGTAATTTGGGCCTAAATGTGTTTATGCCAGATTGAAATTGCTTGTTTGGTGGAAAAGACGGTGGGAGCGACATCGGATGAATAAGTTGGTCGTTTTTCTTGGGTCTTCAGGTGAGTCTTGAAGACTAATAGATTAATTTTTGAATTTGCCAGAACTGATTCGAAATTTGAGTGTCGCCCTCTCGTAGTTTAAGCTTTAGTAAAATGCGGCTTCGGGTTTCTTTCTAACACCTTATAGTGCTTCAAGGCGACCGTTACAAGAAAGAAGTAATTGCCTTACCGTTTCTTGTGCGTTCTTTAGTTTTTTTTTTTTATGTGGCAGTGCTAAGCTCAGGAGTCACCCTTTGTACTACTAGTCCGTCATGTCATTTGTCACGTCATGGTGCAATGTCTAGCAGTAAGCTTAGTACGGCGGTTAAAAGGTACGGGGGGTATTGAAGAAGGTGGTGATGAACCCTGCGTTTGAACTCTTGGATGTTGTAGGAACTCGGAAATACTGACTGCGAGAGGTTATTCCACAGTCGAGTTGTTCTATTAACAAACGAATTCATATCTTGTTGAGTGCGTGAAAGGGGTAGTTGCAGGTGAAGGGAATGAGACGAGTGGGCTAATCTGGTGTTGCGGGTATAAGATTGCCGTGGAGGCGGAGAGCGTTTAACTCGGAGGAACAGTCACTATGATAGTAGCGATAAAATTTTGTCAGTGCTGCTACATTCCTACGATGGCTCAAGGGGTCGATGGTGGAGCAGGCGGTGTCCTCATCAATTAACTTGAGTGCCCTTTTTTGCACCTTATCCCAAGGTGGTTATTGGGGCGCCGATTTTTGTGGACTTGTTAAGGGTGGTGCTAGTAACCACCACCAAAAATCTCAAGTCCATATCGTGCACGGGCGAACCCCCTAACTCACCCCCTAGAAATGATTACTTTTAAAAAAATAGTTAGAGGCCGAGTGCCCCGCTGGATTTTTGTGGACTTGTTATGGGTGGTGCTAGTAGCCACCACCAAAAATCTCAAGTCCATATCGTGCACGGGGGATACTTTTAACCCACCCCCTAGAAATGATTATTTTAAACACAATAGTTAGAGGCCGAATGCCCCGCTGGATTTTTGTCGACTTGTTAACGGTGGTGCTAGTAACCACCACCAAAAATCTCAAGTCCATATCGTGCACGGGGGATACTTTTAACCCACCCCCTAGAAATGATTATTTTAAACACAATAGTTAGAGGCCGAGTGCCCCGCTGGATTTTTGTGGACTTGTTAAGGGTGGTGCTAGTAACCACCACCAAAAATCTCAAGTCCATATCGTGCACGGGCGAACCCCCTAACTCACCCCCTAGAAATGATTACTTTTAAAAAAATAGTTAGAGGCCGAGTGCCCCGCTGGATTTTTGTGGACTTGTTATGGGTGGTGCTAGTAGCCACCACAAAAAATCTCAAGTCCATATCGCGCACGGGCGACCCCCCTAACTCACCTCCTAGAAATGATTACTTTTAAAAAAATAGTTAGAGGCCGAGTGCCCCGCTGGATTTTTGTGGACTTGTTAAGGGTGGTGTTAGTAACCACCACCAAAAATCTCAAGTCCATATCGTGCACGGGCGACCCCCCTAACTCACCCCCTAGAAATGATTATTTTTAAAAAAATAGTTAGAGGCCGAGTGCCCCGCTGGATTTTTGTGGACTTGTTAAGGGTGGTGCTAGTAACCACCACCAAAAATCTCAAGTCCATATCGTGCACGGGCGACCCCCCTAACTCACCCCCTAGAAATGATTATTTTTAAAAAAATTGTTAGAGGCCGAGTGCCCCGCTGGATTTTTGTGGACTTGTTAAAGGTGGTGCTAGTAACCACCGCCAAAAATCTCAAGTCCATATCGTGCACGGGGGATACTTTTAACCCACCCCCTAGAAATGATTATTTTAAACACAATAGTTAGAGGCCGAATGCCCCGCTGGATTTTTGTGGACTTGTTAAGGGTGGTGCTAGTAACCACCACCAAAAATCTCAAGTCCATATCGTGCACGGGGGATACTTTTAACCCACCCCCTAGAAATGATTATTTTAAACACAATAGTTAGAGGCCGAGTGCCCCGCTGGATTTTTGTGGACTTGTTAAGAGTGGTGCTAGTAACCACCACCAAAAATCTCAAGTCCATATCGTGCACGGGGGATACTTTTAACCCACCCCCTAGAAATGATTATTTTTAAACACAATAGTTAGAGGCCTAGTACCCCGCTGGATTTTTGTGGACTTTTTAAGGGTGGTGCTAGTAACCACCACCAAAAATCTCAAGTCCATATCGTGCACGGGGGACACCCCTAACTCACCCCCTAGAAATGATTATTTTTAAACACAATAGTTAGAGGCCTAGTGCCCCGCTGGATTTTTTGATTTTTGTGCACTTGTTAAGGGTGGTGCTAGTAGCCACCACAAAAAATCTCAAGTCCATATCGTGCACGGACACCCCTAACTCACCCCCTAGAAATGATTATTTTTAAACACAATAGTTAGAGGCCGAGTGCCCCGCTGGATTTTTTTGCACTTGTTAAGGGTGGTGCTAGTAGCCACCACAAAAAATCTCAAGTCCATATCGTGCACGGGGGACACCCCTAACTCACCCCCTAGAAATGATTATTTTAAACACAATAGTTAGAGGCCTAGTGCCCCGCTGGATTTTTGTGGACTTGTTAAGGGTGGTGCTAGTAACCACCACCAAAAATCTCAAGTCCATATCGTGCACGGGGGACACTTTTAACCCACCCCCTAGAAATGATTATTTTAAACACAATAGTTAATGGCTGAGTGCCCCGCTGGATTTTTGTGCACTTGTTAAGGATGGTGCTAGTAGCCACCACAAAAAATCTCAAGTCCATATCGTGCACGGACACCCCTAACTCACCCCCTAGAAATGATTATTTTTAAACACAATAGTTAGAGGCCTAGTGCCCCGCTGGATTTTTGTGGACTTGTTAAGGGTGGTTCTAGTAACCACAACCAAAAATCTCAAGTCCTTATCGTGCACGGGGGACACTTTTAACCCACCCCCTAGAAATGATTATTTTAAAAACAATAGTTAGAGGCTTTAGACCTCGATGCATTTTTGCATACTTATTAAGGATGGTATTAAGAAGAAAATACATCACACAATTCTCATTTTTTTTCTAATTTTTTGTTGAGACGAATACATAACATTAGAAATGGTTGTTGTGTTCTTATCGCGACGATTTTACTAGCACTGATATGGTTCTGAAAAGGACCATCGCTGTTTCTCGTTATTTTCTAATGTTTGTTTGTGTTTATAATTTTTTTGTTTCTATGAAATTTGTTAAAATTATTATTGTTAAATTATATATTATTCAGCTATATACCCCATTACTACCTGTCTGTCTTTGCTAAAAAAATATTTTTTTTAATCGAGTCAGAAATAGGCTCAAAATATGTCCAGAAATACTACCTCTGAAAGTCCTATAGAAATCGGATTACCCGTTTTCGAGATTATAACCATACAGAAAGGCAATCAATAAAAGTTCTTAACAGCCCGAGCTGTGACCGTCAGAAAAGTGGTGGACTTTTCTGAAAGGATGAAAATTGCAGGAATGATAGTATTTGCGAAAACTATCTGCATTTCGAAAATCGGAGTAGAAAATGTATGTATGTATATCCATATTAGAGTGAAAACTTTCTTTATCTATACAATTGAAGTCCTCAAAAAGCTCTATTAAAATAAAATATCCAGCATCAGCCAAGTATAAATAACATTATAGACAATCGTATCCACAAAATCGTGTTAAAAAGAAACGAATTGCCTATAGTACGGTTAGGATATATTTAGGCAAATATAGATATTGAGATTGAGCTTGCTGAGTTGTACAATTAGAATGATGAAAAAAGTTTTAACTCACTTTCCTTCAAGTTTTCGGTCTGATCAGATAGTGGGACTAGGGAATCCAATCCCGCATCAAAATCTCACTCCCGCAAGCTTGTGGGATCGAGGACAACAATAGATTCTGTAGAGTAACTTGGCATTTACTGTGTTTCCATGAACTAGAGTAGTGTATTCGCTGAGTTTTCAGAAAGCTTTTCCCCTGACCTTTCTGGGTGGATGTGACAGATAAATAATAATATTACATCATGTCTCCGTTGATATATGTATGTGCAGTAAACGCACTTAAACAAACCCATATGCAAAACCCGATTCAAGCCCACGTGCTTCGTAGAATTTTTTTGGATTCAACGAAACTTTACCCAACCCTCGTTTCCATTGGCGCTTACTCTGAGTTAACCCAGGATAAACCCTGCATGGAAACTCAGTAATTGATCACGTTCGGGTACAAACACATAAATCTACTTAGACAATTTTGAGTTAAAGCTGTATTGCTTAGTGGGCAGATATCTTCAACTAACGAATTTAAATATTTTGTGAATTGTAAAGCCTCAATTATAATGGACGCAACATAAAGCAAAGAAGCGGAGAGTGAACGGAGTGGGATTTTGCTGGTTATACTGACGGAATTAAACGTATGCAAATATCATTTGTACTTTCTAATTTTTCGGCAAGGTTTTACCAAATTTTGGACTTATGCTTAAAATTTTTAGTTTATTAATTTTTGAAACTTTCACCCGGTCCGTTCCGTTCCGTTGGTCCAATATAACCACCTCAATATAATTTCTCTGTATTGAAACTCAGTTTGGCATTTCAATCCGGTCTGTTGTGTTCCGTTGCGTTCAGTATAATTGAGGCTTAAGGCCCTACGCACACGATTCGACTGATTAGAAATCTCTATTTCAAACTGGTTTCACAATGATCACACGCGCACAACCAATTAGCAGTGAAAATTAAACTTTTGCCCACACACGAGCACTTGGACTTTGGATCAATCGGTGTTCTGTTCCCACATAGTTTTTACAGGTTTTGGCAAAATTTCAAGTAGTTTAAATCAAGTGCAACCACGTAACGGATATCGCTCCTGACCAGCAGAACAGTCGCTCGCGAGCAGTTCAAACAAGTTTCAAATCGGTATCGTTTCTGTCGCCACGTGTATGGATTCCCACTTCCATATACGGGCAAGATGACGAAACAGATGCATGTACTATTTGGAATCTGTCGTACTTTGAAATATTTCTCGGTCTTTGTAAGAGGTGCTTCTACTGCCCAAATCCCGGGAATCCCGCGGATCCCGCAGGTCTAGTCCCGCATCACTGATCCCGTAAAAATAGTGCGGGATCCCGCGTTTGCGGGATTGGATTCCCTAAGTAGGACTCGATAGTCGCATGAAAGTGAAAAAGTAGCCGCAAATATGCCTTACCTTCGCAGACATTTTTACAGACAACTAGGATAAATGAAAAATGGTTATCACATTTCATAAAATTTAGGGAACGGAAAATTCATATCGCCAGTATGTAAGTATGCATAATAGTTGAAGTCAAATTTATGGACTCGTATTAATTAAGTTGAAAAATTCTAGAAAAAATAATAGTTTTTCAATGCTTATATTATTAAATATACATTGAATATAAACCCACCCCCTCGAAGACCCTTTTGTTAAAAATAATTGCTTATAGCTGAAGGACCGAGATTTTGCAAAAATATCTTGCATTTCTGGATTCAGAAAATCTAAATCTATAGAAATCATCCGGAAAATTCAACGACCCCTTCATGAATAGCGAACCCCCCTCAACCGCGGACACCGTTCACCGAGTCTTTCAAACTAAGCAAAAAGTGCTCGTTAAGAATCGCTTTTGACAGAGAAAGAACGCACTATATCTTTCTGCATCGTGCGCACCCATCGTTAAAGCAAAAATTACCCACAAAGATACGACGCTCTCAAAATTTCCCATAAGCTCTCTTGCGAGTGAATATATCAATCGACAAGGTGCAAGCGAGACAAAATTCAATTTAAAAACAAAACAAAAATCGAAGAAAGAGAGTGTAAATAAAGAAATGTTATTTTACGAAGTGCGAAAGAGACACACTGATTTCTCTTCTCCGCAAATTTTTGTGCGTCTAGACTTTTATTTTGCTTGTGTGAATTCATGTACCATCTTCGTGTACTTCCTGCTCTGCATGTGTTTGTGTAGTTTGCCGTTGCTCCGCCCTCTCGCCATTCCGGAGCGCGTATATGAATAGATTAGAATAAATAGATTTTTACTTTCCTTTTTCTTCGCACAGAAAGGATTACATTGTCGTATCTTTCTGAGTAATTTTTGGTTAAAGCATAGAAAGAGCATTAACTCGTTCAGAAAAATTTAAAAAATAAACTTCGACGCAATTTTCTTACGACCCTTTTCCTTTATGAATGGAATTCTGAATTGACGACCTATTTAGGCGCATTTTTTGGATAAAAAAGTTTGAGGGCGCGAAGTCTGGACAGGGCGAGAAATCCCCCGGCACGGCACAGATCCTCCGGCCAGGCGCTGTCTGTTACTCATTTTTGTATTGTAAATACATACAAAAAAAATTGTTTCATGGCTTTTTTTCCCCCGTGAAAACTTTTGCAAGTTGAAAGTGAAAATGATATTAAAGGAATTATTTTTTAGAGTTTTTGAAATTCAGCCCCAATTATTAAAATGTAACCCACTTGATATCTCTAATGGTCGGTTCACCAGAAAAGAATTTTTTGCCACATGAAATTAGCGATTCATAAAATATTTAGTTCAATCTAAACTAGAGATATCGAATATTCGGCCACGCTCTCGGCCGAAGCCCCGAATTCGCAAACATTTCGAGCATAGAAAAATTATCACTGTAGATGCGATCTTAATACTACAATAATATTTCCGGTGTTAACACAATTGCGCGCAATTCCATAAACGATTTGCAGCCACTCGATTTCTATTTTTTGTTTTTTATTGCTTTTCTCAAGAAATTTGTTCCCCGGTTCGGAGTCCCCTTTCATAATATGGATTGTTGTTTTTTTTGTTGCTTTTCCGATGAAATTTGGATTCCTTTCATATAATTTTTGGTGATATGTGCGTTTTTTATGATTTGGTATTCGGCCGCATAACCTGGATTAACCCACAAAGAAATTTTAGGGGTGGCGGTGACATTTAAAATACAGGGAACAACATTTGCGCTGGCATAAACATCAGGCGGCGCAGAGAAATCAAATCTATGGGGACTTCTGCCGCAGGCCGCCGCCGTCGCTTGGCAAGTCGTTTGTTCATTTATTCGGCCGAATACCGAACATTAAAAAAGTGGCCGAAAAGCAGCCAAATATTTGTGGCATCTTTATAAACCATACCAAATTGATAATAAACTGTCTTAGAAAAATGATTTATCATATATTAAGTAATTAGTTCAAAAATTATCTCATTACTAACAAAACACAATTAATTCAACAATATTCTTCAAGCCATAATGCTCAAAAGAGTGGCTTTCGTGGATACTAGGATGCTAGGGAGTTCATTATTTTTAAATACATGTATTATTTCACATGGCATTGCGTCACTTTTATTTAAATCTTTCCGCCTAATATTTCACGTCACATTACTTCATTGGAGTATTAGTTAATTCAATCACTGTTTTTAGTTAAATTAATTTATTATATCTAGTTAGCATTGAGGTGGTGGAGGAGTGGCCACTTCCGGAGTTGAAGTTTTTAATGTTATTTCTTAACACCACTCTTATCAAGTGCATACACAAAAACCCAGCGGGGCATAAAACCTTTAACTATATGTAGTTTCAAAAATAATATTTTCTAAGGGGTGAGTTAAGGGGTGAATTGCTATGGGCTTGAGGTTCTTTGTGTTTTTTTAACACCACTCTTTTTAACGAGGGACCATATTGTGGAGCGGGGTCTTCTACAGCCTTTAACTATATTTCCAAAAATATGTAGTAATTATTAATACCATCCTTAGCAAGTATGCGAAAATGCAGTCTCTAAAGCCTCTTAACTATTTTTTCGAAAATAATCATTTATAGGGGGTGGTATGTATATGGGTGGCTCCCGGGGATGTTATGAACTTGAAATTTTCGTTTCTAGGGGGTGAGTTAGGGGTGTCGCCCGTGAACGATATGGAGTTGAGATTTTTGGTGGTGGTTGCTAGCACCACCCTTAACAAGTCCACAAAAATCCAGCGGGGCACTCGGCCTCTAACTATTGTGTTTAAAATAATCATTTCTAGGGGGTGGGTTAGAAGTGTCCCCCGTGCACGATATGGACTTGAGAATTTTCGTGGTGGTTACTAGCACCACCCTTAACATGTGGACAAAAAACCAGCGGGGCACTCGGCCTCTAACTATTGTGTTTAAAATAATAATTTCTAGGGGGTGGGTTAAAAGTGTCCCCCGTACACGATATGGACTTGAGATTTTTGGTGGTGGTTACTAGCACCACCCTTAACAAGTCCACAAAAATCCAGTGGGGCACTCGGCCTCTAACCATTCTGTTTAAAATAATCATTTCTAGGGGGTGGGTTAGAAGTGTCCCCCATGCACGATATGGACTTGAGAATTTTCGTGGTGGTTACTAGCACCACCCTTAACATGTCCACAAAAATCCAGCGGGGCACTCGGCCTCTAACTATTATGTTTAAAATAATCATTTCTAGGGTGTGGGTTAAAAGTGTCCCCCGTGCACGATATGGACTTGAGATTTTTGGTGGTGGTTACTAGCACCACCCTTAACAAGTCCACAAAAATCCAGCGGGGCACTCGGCCTCTAACTATTGTGTTTAAAATAATCATTTCTAGGGGGTGGGTTAAAAGTGTCCCCCGTGCACGATATGGACTTGAGATTTTTGGTGTTGGCTACTAGCACCACCCTTAACAAGTCCACAAAAATCCAGCGGGGCACTCGGCCTCTAACTATTTTTTTAAAAATAATCATTTCTAGGGGGTGAATTAGGGGTATCGCCCGTGCACGATATGGACTTGAGATTTTTGGCGGTGGTTACTAGCACCACCCTTAACAAGTCCACAAAAATCCAGCGGGGCACTCGGCCTCTAAATATTTTTTTTTTAAAATAGGTAATCATTTCTAGGGGGTGAGTTAGGGGTATTGCCCGTGCACGATATGGACTTGAGATTTTTGGCGGTGGTTACTAGCACCACCCTTAACAAGGCCACAAAAATCCAGCGGGGCAGTCGGCCTCTAACTATTTTTTTTAAAAATAATCATTTCTAGGGGGTGAGTTAGGGGTATCGCCCGTGCACGATATGGACTTGAGATTTTTGGCGGTGGTTACTAGCACCACCTTTAACAAGTCCACAAAAATCCAGCGGGGCACTCGGCCTCTAACTATTTTTTTAAAAGTAATCATTTCTAGGAGGTGAGTTAGGGGGGTCGCCCGTGCGCGATATGGACTTGAGATTTTTTGTGGTGGCTACTGGCACCACCCATAACAAGTCCACAAAAATCCAGCGGGGCACTCGGCCTCTAACTATTTTTTAAAAGTAATCATTTCTAGGGGGTGAGTTAGGGGGTTCGCCCGTGCACGATATGGACTTGAGATTTTTGGCGGTGGTTACTAGCACCACCCTTAACAAGTCCACAAAAATCCAGCGGGGCACTCGGCCTCTAACTATTTTTTTAAAAGTAATCATTTCTTGGGGGTGAGTTAGGGGGTTCGCCCGTGCACGATATGGGCTTGAGATTTTTGTTGGTGGTTACTAGCACCACCCTTAACAAGTCCACCAAAATTCAGCGGGGCACTCGGCCTCTAACTCTTTTTTCCAAAAAAAACTCACTTTTAGGGGGTGAGTTAGGGGTAGGTTTATAATTCGGGGTTAATAATTTACGTATGATATTTTTCGAGACCCCACTGTCTGTCTGGTATCATTATTTACTTGTTTTTTTAAGGCCCGATAGTCAGTTTCAAAATTTAATTTTTTTTTTCTAAAATCGTTCGATCGAACGTTCGGAACTTCAGACTCATAATAATTAATTTCAGAAAAGAGAAAAGCGAGAAGAAAATGGCATCAATCCAGAGCTCCACAAGATAAAACTAGACTGAATAATCTAACTTCACACCTAAAAGAAGAGATTAAACGTCTGAAAAATGACAACATAAGTGAGTCACTGAGGAAATTAACCAATGACTCCAGCACTGAATATTCACTTTGGAAAGCAATTAAAAATTTAAAAAGACCCATCATACAAACGCCTCCAATTAAGAACTTAGATGGTAGTTGGGCAAGAAGTAATGAGCAAAAAGCATCAAGATTTGCAGAACATTTAGAAAAAATATTTCAACCTAATTCCACGGACAGCAGTGAAATACTACCCGAAATCTTGGAACAAGGAACAGCAAATATTCCTTTTACTACTCCAGCTGAAGTTAAAAATGAAATCAAAATACACATTAATCCAAAAAAGGCTCCTGGTTATTATCTTATTACTGGAAAAATATTGAGAGAACTTCCTAGAAAAGCTCTGGTTAAAATCACAAACTTATTAAATGCATCGTTTCGGTTAAAATACGTACCACAAATGTGGAAGGTAGCTGAAGTCATTATGATTCCCAAACCTGGCAAGCCACCTCACGAAGTAACTTCATATCGGCCAATATCATTATTACCGATTATGTCAAAATTATTTTAAAAACTTTTATTGAAAAGACTAAAACCTATCATCCAAGAGAGACATCTCATCCCGGATCACCAGTTTGGTTTTCGGAGTCAACATTCCACGATAGAACAAGTCCACCGAATTACTAATGTTATTGATCAAACGATGGAAGAAAAAAAGGTTTGCTCAGCAATATTTTTGGATGTTGCGCAGGCTTTTGATAAGGTCTGGCATGAGGGATTAAATTATAAACTTAAAATGCTCCTTCCTGCAGAATACTCACAAATACTCCAATCGTATATTTCAGAGAGATACTTCAGAATTAAGCAAGAAGACGCGTATTCTAATCTAAAGAAAATTCAAGCAGGTGTGCTACAAGGCAGTGTACTGGGACCAACCCTCTATCTCCTATACACCAATGACCTACCTACGTTCAGTCACGTTCAGTCAAAACGTTGTTGCTACTTTCGCCGATGACACTGCAATCTTGGCCATTGGTAACAACAACACTGAGTCTACCGAAAAACTACAATCTTCGATTGCCGAGATACAACGCTGGACTAAAAAATGGCGAATTAAACTTAATGAGACGAAATCTGTGCACATTGCATTCACAAATAAACGTATCAATCCCAAGCCAGTATACATCAATCAGAAAATAGTTCCGTACGAAAATACAGCAAAATATCTAGGCATGACGTTAGATGCAAAACTCAGGTGGAAGCCGCATGTCAAGAAAAAACAGGAAGAACTAAAAATGAAGTACAGGAAGATGTACTGGTTAATGGGCTGCTCTGTCAACTTACAACAAGCTATTGTTGTATAAACAAGTTCTAAAGCCAGTTTGGACTTATGGTATTCAACTCTGGGGTTGTACTAGCCAAAATAATAAAAACATAATTCAACGCTTCCAAAACAAAGTTCTCCGTGATATTGTCGATGCTCCCTGGTACAATCGTAATGACAACCTACATAAGGATTTGGATGTAAATAAGATCGAAAACGTCATCCAAAAATATGCTCAAAGTCATCAACAACGGTTGCATCAGCATATCAATGCCGAGGCCCTCCAACTCCTAGATAACGATGACTTAACCAGAAGACTAAAACGAATCAAACCGTTCGAACTAGTGTAAAAAGCAAAGTTAAAAGCTCTCAAAAACATGAACTATAGTGCACATTAAAAAAGTGACAAATTTATCAAAAATAAAAAAGTGTATATCATAGGATAAGTACTTTATAAACTTAAAAATCGTAGCAAATTAAGTCAAAAACAAATAGCTTATTAGTATGTAGTTACTAGATTGTTATACCAATAAACAAAAAAAAAACATAGGCAAGTCAAACATGGCCAATTAAAAACTCAACCTGGGAATAAGCTTAGTTTAGCTTATCTTAGCCAGAAGCTTAGTTTTTACTTCATTGTATGAAACTCAAACTCAAACTCAAAAAGTCTTTATTCAAAATTTACATAGACAGTTACTTGCGGAGCTTATATGTTAATGGTTTCACTAGGCCTAAGGCCAACTGTTGTTCCTGAGACTTAGCTTATTGGGTGGTTACACATTGTAAGGTTAATTTAGTAAACTAGACTTATGTGCTATATATCTATACAAGTGAATAACTTTTGTATAGTTCCCATCTAGATAGAAGATCACAGAGAGGAAAGGAAACTGTTACCTAAACACACTTAAGGGTTTGTGCATGTCAGTCCCGGGTGTTGGATAGGTAGCAGTGCATCCATATAGAGAGCGAGAGGTCACACCACCCTAGCCAGGTTCATGCTCACCTTCTCAGTGCAGCGTGCGACCCGCACTCTATACTTCAGTTACATTTGGTAGCGTGTGTATACCAGGCATGTGGTACAATGTTGTTGATGTTACTTAGAGTTAGTTGTCATTAGTATAATCCCTTGCCGTTTGGCAATGATGATTAAGAATAAGGAGGTATTTATTGAATAATTGGTAAAGAAGTGGCTCAAAGGTGTTAGCCCCTGTGGTGACTGGAGTCTCTGCCATTATAGAAGTCGGGGATACTGCCGTTATTAGTCCTATTGTCAGTAATTATGTCGAATGCAGATAAATAATAGTTGCTAAGGTTATGGATGGAGGCGTTCCAGCATTGGCTGACCAGCTCATTGGGGTGATCTGAACACTTGAGCGCCCTGTGGGTCCAGAGTGATAGTAAGTACTCCAAAATAGGAGCAACTTGGGCGTCGTTATATAATTCAGTATTGGAAAAGTATCTGTTACGCGTCTTATACTTCAATGAACAGCAGTGCCTGAGAATCTTTCTCTCTATTATTTCTAATTTCTTTGCCCAGGTTGTGGACACTGGAAACCAACAGGAGAAGCCGTAAGCAATTATTGGTCGAATTATTTGTTTGTAAAGAAGGAGTTTTGACTTTTTATTAAGCTTGCTTGTGCGTTTGAAGAGCGGATAATAGAGGCCAGAAACTTTTTTAACTTTAGAGATAATTTTCTTTATATGCTCGTTGAACTTCCACAGGTGGTTAATATGTAATCCTAGATACTTCATCGAGTTCACTTGAGGGATCAATTTGTTATTAAGGCTAATGTTTATATTTTTACATTCCTTAACAATTCTGTAGCTACATTTGCCACTTGCGTTTCTTACAGCCAATACTTTCGATTTATCCTCATTGATTGTGAGCCCCCAGGTACTATAGTATTTGTTAATCTTGTCTAAGTGTTTTTTGAGGTGCAAGACACTACTCTTAGGAGACCCACCCGTTGAAAAGATTATTGTGTCATCTGCGTATAGTAAGGCTTTTGAAGGGGAATACTCAATTGTATGTGGGAAGTCTGAGAGAAAAAGATTAAATAGTTTTGGACCGATGATGGAACCCTGTGGTACACCTGCCTGAATCGGCGCTTCCGAGGAGGTCACCCCATTGTAATGTATATGAAATCTTCGATCCTGGAGGAAACTGAGTACAATTTTGAGGATAGTAGGGCTGAAGTTTAGGTTATGAAGTTTGAAGATGAGTCCGTGATACCATAGCGAGTCAAATGCTCGTTTCATGTCCAGAGAGCAAACAACGGTGGCTTTTTTTTGTCTTAGCCCATTAATGATATCCTGTTGCAGAACTAGTAGCGCATGTTCCGTGGAATGCTCATTCCGGAAGCCAAATTGGTAGTTCGGAATTATTTTGTTGATGTGAGTATGGAGATCGAGTTCAGAGGCGATGACTCTTTCTAGAAGCTTACCTAAGTTTGAGAGTGATGAAATTGGACGAAAGTCATCAATTGTGTTGTTGTTGTTTTTAGGTATCGGGGAAATCCTGGCGCTCTTCCAGGCATTAGGAAAGTATCCGTTATTTAAACAATTGTTGATAATACAAGTGAGAAAAAGTATTGCTGAATGTGGTAGTTTTTTGATAATGAAGTTTGGAATATTATCAGGCCCCGCAGATTTCTTTCCGTTGATAGAGGATATAATCTCTGTTAATTTTTCAGGGGAGACGAGCGGTTGCGGCAAGGGCCCTATTGAGAGGTTACTGTCGCTGAAGGAAAGAGGACGAGGTAGGGTGTTCAATGTAGCCTGAATAGAAGTGACGGTATTTTTTACGAGTTCTGTATGTTCTTGGTGGTAGCAGGGATCTCTGGACTTGTATACACCCCTAAAATGAGAAGCAAATGCCTCCACAATTTCGTCAGCGGTGTTTACAGTGTTGTTATCAACGCGTAGTTCGATAATTGGGCTCCTACGATTAATGCCTGTGAGGGAATTTAGCTCTTTGAATAAAGTTGGGCCAGGTTTCAAGGAGGAGAGTTTTTTTTGAAATCTAGAGTTAATGAAATGAGTTACTTGGGCTTCCACTATACGTGACAGGAGCATGAGTCTGTTATTTAATTCGAGTGTTCGGGCGTTATGGTTGAATAGGTTTCTTGCCAGCATTCCCTTCAGGTTACTGCGAAGTCTCTTCCTAATTAAGAATAATCTTCGAGTTAAGGGGGGGAGTTTATCTAAGAATCTAGAGGAAGAGACCAGAGGTACGTGTTTATTAAAGCATTTGTTAATTCTGTCTGTGTATATATCAATATGATAGTCGATTTCCTGGTTCGTTAAGTTTTGGTTAAATGGGGGCAGATGGTTGGAGAGTTCGAGGTCAATGTCTCGCCCGAGTTCGGAATTATTTAGTAGTCTATAGTTTCTGAACTTAGCAGGGAAGCATGTGAGAGGATTGCCGGTTTTGAAAGCTATTTCGAGAGACACTAAGTAATGGTCCGAGAAAGAAGGAAGGGTTGTGCAGTTATCAACAGAGGCAGCCCCAAGTAGTTGATGGGAGACTAGATAGAGGTCAATACAGCTGGCAGACCTTGGAAATGTGGGTCCAGGGGGACTGACAATTTCAAAGAAATTCCTATCAGGATTATTGAGGGTCCAGTTTCTTAGCTGTCTCCCATTTCTGTTAATTGACCCAGTCCAATCTGGGTGCTTGGAGTTCAGATCGCCACCAATAAGCAGTCCGTCGTAACGGCAGTCTTGTTCGAGACTGTACAGGTCATCAAGAAGGCGGTACATTTTCGTCGCACCGTGTTCAGGCGGAATGTAAAGTGAGATGAAGAGGAATTTCGATTGCACATTGTGATTATCGATAAAGATCAATTCGACAGCAACGTTCGAGACATTTAAGTTTAAGGAAATTTGTTTAGATGAGAGGTTGTTTTTACATAAAATGGCGGTGCCTTGGAAATGGTTATTCCGGAAAACCTTGTAACCTTTAAAGGAAATGTTATGTTTGACGTGCAGATGTGTCTCTTGAATTAAGATGATATCAAAATTATTCTTCGCAAGCATGTCCTGAAGGGACCATCTTCTTGCGACAGCCACCAGCGAGCCAACGTTAAGGGAAGCAACATTGAGAACTTTAGCGATTTTTGCAGAGATCAAAACAAAAGCCTAAATATAAGGCTGCTCTTTCAGTCCCCTCACTGGCGCTATAGTAATTTGGCAAAAAATGATTAATTTTGGTAATAAGTTGGCCGAAGGTTAGCCCGAAGTGTTTTTGCGATTGGTTCAAAAAATCATTAAAACTATTGTTAGGTGACCCGTAAGTTTCACTATTGCTGTATTTGTTGGTAAAACTTTGCTGCCCTATTTTGAGACAGTCGGCGTAGGTAAAGCCCGGCGGTGTGGGTTTATTCATATTGAGGTTTTGAGAATTATCGAATCCAGGGCTCGGCTTGGGACTTCTTTTCCGATTTTCGAGATTTTTAATGTACTGTGGGCAACCACGGAAGCTAGCGGGGTGACCTGTTTTTTTACAGTTACTACAATAAGGTAATTCATCAGTACTCTTAGCACAGCCCCTGGGTAGATGGGTTTCGCTACATTTTACGCAGGTGTAGGGGTGATTACAGTTTATAGCCGAGTGGCCGAATTTTTGGCAGTTGCGGCACTGTAATACACCTTGCCGCTTTACTTTTTCCCAGGTGATTTTATGATTTAGTAGGTATGTAATTGAGCGAAGTTCTTCAATATTTTGTTCTGGTGGGAGTTGTACCAGAAAAAAGTCGTGAACATAGTTATTTTTAATAGAATGGGGGGTAGTGAAAGGTTTAATAGTGTTTATTTTGATGTTTGGGAAATTGGATTTCAAACTGTCTTGAATCTCGTCTGGAGAATACCAGGCCGAGAGCCCTTTAAGCAGGACTGAAAGAGGTTTTATGGAGGACGGGGTAAAGGTGTGCGAAGGAACCTCACCTTTTTTTAGCATTTGAAATATATCTCTATGTTGGTCAATAGAGCGCACTAACAATTTGTAGCCATTTTTGGTTTTAATTATCCTGTGACCGGAATTAGGGAACAGAGCATTAATTCTTTTATTTATACCCGCAATATCTGCGTCGTAAATAAAAATAGGCGGAAGGAACCCTTTAACATCTTGAGCACGAGCACTAGCACCACTAGCAGCACCACCTCTCGAGTCACTATTGTTAAAATTATTATTATTATGATTTCCAATGTTAGGATTCTTATTATTATCATCATTGTAATTATCATTGCTATTTAAATTGGTTAGGTAACGGTCCTCGCTGTCGCCGAGTAGTTGAAATCTGTTCTGACTTAAATTAGGTTTCTTACAGCTAATGTTAGTTGAAGCAAGTCACTCTGGCAGTTCCCTCCTTTTTCTTTTGAGTTTGAAAACGTTCCAGTCCTCAGTGCTGACGGCATTTGTTTCAGCGATTATGCCTTCCATACAATTACCAGCGTTAGTCATCCCGTTAGCATTTGGGACAATTGATCTTGAGTTCTCCTGTACTGGAATGTTTGATGCGTACACTCCGGTGGCGTTATTACCTTGAGACCTCCTCTTGTCTCCCTTTAAGACTTCCGCGACATTCTTTTGATATGTTAATAAATCTCCTGTTGGATTATTAGATGAAGTTTCCCCATGTGGTTTTTCGTTGGAGTTCACAACTTTCCGCAAGTTTCCACTGTTCCCATCCATGGGATAAGGGCTTACGCGCACTGCGTGGCCACGTGATAATTCACCGTTTTTCACTTCTATTTTATTTAAGTTTAAATAAAAGGAAATGATAAGAAATAAACAATTTAATTGATGACGAGATAATAACAAAACAACGAAAAGTGAATATTTAACTTCCGCACTTCTTAACAGAGATGTTATCGGCTTGAAGCTACGAGCAGAACTCCTCATTGTATGAAATTATGCCGAATGTTTTCACTAAGTGGTAAGTTTTTTAATGAATGATTCCTGGACAAATTGTTCTTTTGCTATCGACACAGACGTTTGGAATAGTATTGAAGTGAAACTTTTTTTGTCGCGGTAGAGAAGCATTCTGTGTAGAGATATGAAACCATCACGAAAAATGTAAGGAATCGAGGGAAATTGAAAAAGTAAGCTGGCTGAGGGAAAGTACCTATGCCAAATCAACTTTTGAGGTTTTGGTAAGGACCAAAGCTGGGTTTGTTGCTGAATCCGTTTTTGTAGGTTTAGTTAGGGCAAAATGTGGTTCTGTAGGAAAAGTTTGCCTTTGGGGTTTTATTTATTTATTTATTGAAGTGTTAACTTCTTTAGGCGCGTTTGGAACTTTTTCGCTGGGGGTAAAACAAAGAATTCGCGACACGCGCATTTTGTTGCTACACCCGTTTCTGGACACATGATGGCGACACGCGCACTTTGTTGCTCACTCGTTTCTGGGCACTTGTGCCTATGCAGCTGGCTAGAGCATGGAAACTTTTAGCAAAAATTACTCAGAAAGATACGACAATGTAATCCTTTCTGTGCGAAGAAAAAGGAAAGTAAAAATCTATGATCTTCTTCTCTATTCATATACGCGCTCCGTAATGGCGAGAGGGCGGAGCAACGGCAAACTACACAAACACATGCAGAGCAGGAAGTACACGAAGATGGTACATGAATTCACACAAGCAAAATAAAAGTCCAGACGGCACAAAAAATTGCGGAGAAGAGAAATCAGTGCGTCTCTTTCGCACTTCGTGAAATAACATTCCTTTATTTACCCTCTCTTTCTTCGATTTTTGTTTTGTTTTTAAATTGAATTTTGTCTCGCTTGCACCTTGTCGATTGATATATTCACTCGCAAGGGAGCTTATGGGAAATTTTGAGAGTGTCGTATCTTTGTGGGTAATTTTTGCTTTTAGTTTAGCTCCACTTGCAAACAGCAGCGCATAATTATATGTGTGCGAGGCAAAATAGCCCGCCCTTGGTGGGTGGGATTGGGTTAGAATGTTGCAATGCAGAAGCAAAGTCTAGTAATAACAAGTCTTTCATCTTCATACAAAAATTTCCGACCGTTGATTGTGTGCGTGCATATATGAACATCACTGCTGAGCAAAACTCAACGCATACTTCGTGAATTCAGCGAGACAAAGCCAGATTCTCTCTTTACGATAAAGTATGCAGAACAGAAAAGGAAAGAAATATGAATCAGCTGTTTTCTTTCAAAAATCAAAACAAACGAGCAAATATGCACCAATACATCCCCATATAAACTCATAAAATTTTCCGACTTATGGTTGTGTTCCAGCGCGTATACAAATGTTGCATTCTCTCTCTGATAGCCTGACATCGTCATTTGAAAAACTTGTGCATGCAGCTGTTCGCCTTTCACTCATTAACCATATGAAGATGAAAGACTTGTTAATTTCTAGACTTTGATGCAGACCCGCTCTCAAAATCCATGGCATATTCACGCCGCTCTTAGCATTCATTTCATCCTCTCGCACACATTCGCTGCTGTGTGCGATGGCGTGCGAGAATATGACATGAATTTTGAGAGCGGCGCGAGAATATAAAACGAATGCTGAGAGCAGCTTCTGCATTGCAACATTCTAACCCAATCCCACCCACCAAGCGCGGGCTATTTTTCCTCGCACACATAGAATTATACGCTGCTGTTTCTATGCGGAGCTAAACCAAAAGTTGTCATGCTCTAGCCAGCTGCATAGGCACAAGTGCCCAGAAACGGGTGCGAACCAAAAATGCGCGTCACCATCGCTGATGTCTGTTGCTGGACCTCGACTAAAAGTTGCCATGCTCTAGCCAACTAAATGGCTGCAATATTTAAATCTTTTGCTTGGATTAATCGCTTTCGGCGACATGGAATACGTTTCGGCGTTTCGCCTATTCGACTGGGCATCTGTATTTTACGTACATATCTGAGGTAGTATTCCAGTAGGGAAAATGGCAGGTATTTATTGTGGGAAGTCGATTTGGAAGTACTTCTTTAATTAGTGTTCTCTGTAATGACTTATAAATAATGCAGAGGAGAATGGTTTTGGTGACCAAGCGTTTGATTTCGCGCAAAAAGCGTGTTGAAAAACTTCGTAGCTGCTCGTTTTCTTTGTTAGCCATCACAGTTGTCTCAGCCATTAAGTTTTATGTCTTTAATGTATAAACATACATATATTTGAATTTATGTTTATGATATAAATATAAATCGCTTAATTTTACTTCAAGCTACCCCACCCCTTCACGCCTACGCCAACTAAATTATATTATAAAAATTTACAGTATAATAACTTTGTATTATGAGTTTAGTAATAATAATGTAGTATAAGTACTTCCAAATGGAAGGGAAAAAAAGTACTTCCCAGCCTAGGCCATCGCCGTGTTAATGTAATGCCTTTTTTGTTCTGGGTGGAAGTACTGAACTGCTTCTGTAGAAGTAGTTTTTCCAGTAATTCCATTCCCAACTGGTATGTTATATTATTTTCTATGTATTATATATTATCTATTACGTACTATATACAATGTACTGCATATTATGTACTATGTTCTGAAAAAATTCAAAATGAATCCAGTGGATTCCCATAAAAATTTAGATCCGTGACTTTGGCTAAATATAATATGACTTTTTTGCATATTTGCACAATGTTTAAAATAGCAAAAATTTCTGTTTCGTGACTATTGCATCAACCCGACGACAAGTACTATGTACTACATTTTTCCTATGAACTATGTACTATGTATTTATTACTATATATGTATTATCTACTATTTTTACTAAAAACTACATTATCCCAGTCATCCATCGTCCGATCTTTGTGTGATAAGTTTAAGATAAATTGTTTAATTTCCAAAACATTGCAACACATTTTGGAGGGAGTGCATATAAGTAACAATTAAATAAACTTTAACAGAATATTCATAAATAAAATATATTAATCCTTATCGTCCTGTATTAAGATTGATTTGGACATTTAGACTAGCCATAGAAGTTAACACTTCTAAAGTGTGGTCCTACGCACACTCGTATTTTTTTTATTTATTTCTATAAATAATAGAATATGGTTTAGTTGCCAAATCCATTTTTGCGGTTTTAGAGATGGCAAAAGCTGGTTCTGCAGGAAAAATTGCCTGTGGTGATATATATGTATATATATATATGTATACCACCAAATAAAAGAATTAGTGAATTAATAGATTTCATACACGAAACACTACTGTCATACACAACAGAAGTAACAACTTTAATTAACAAAAATTGAGGTGAAATGTTAATGATATTGAACGGTGATTTTAGTGTAATTTTTGCCAAGCCAGAAGCACAACCTCTGATGAACTTCTTAGATAATAGATTCAATTTCAAACTGGATAATCTTTTGAATGGAAGATTCATATTTTTTGCCAAAAAATGGTAGGCGGAAGGTACTATAAAATATACACTTAAGCAAAATTTCTTAAAATTATTCGAATATCTCCAACCTTTAGGTATATCTTGAAGATTTTTGACGTGGTTTTCAATTATGCGTGCTAATTCACCAGGTAAAACCCGTTTTGCTTTCTGTATAAATGAAGCATCACTTTCCTTATCTTTTCGCAACTCTTCAAGTTCCTTTTTTAAATCGTCGCACTCCGTTCGCAATTTTGTTACGTCATCTTCCGTAAATTTTCCCTTACTATCTGTTTGTGTATATTTATGCGTTGTAGGAAATATCGCGTTATCATTATCATTACCCGACATAGTATCTTCTTCTATGCATTGTGCGGTAGAAGTTTCCGCAATTGGCGTTGGCGTATCTACACTTTTTGGCGGGACCAACAAAGTATTATCCAGAATTATAACTTTGGAAGTAGTTTCTTCTGGAATTGAATTTGAAGCGCTTAGTTTAACTGGATACGCCTTTCGTTTTAACTGATTTGTTTTTTTTTTGAAAGAATATTTTCATCGAAGTGCTTTTCACAAACCCGGTAATCTTTCGACAAAGGACCCCGCAAACTTTCTATGGAAAAACGATCTCCGTCAAATTGATATTGTGATATTAGATTCTTCGTACCTTTCTGATGAAAAGTCATCACGGGCACGAAGCACGAAACCTGAAATTTTTAGTCCAAAATGCCCATTGAAAACTTCGACTTCGGCCGAAAATCAATTTTTTATGTTTGACTGATACTGATCTTTCAACTAAAGAATAAAAAAATAATCGCTATCACATGTTAGTACGAAAACGTTTATAACGATAGCAATGTCCCTTTACAAAAATTGAATTTTGAAAAAAAAAAAATTACTTTTTTATGCAAAATAGTGATTGTGTGTTGTTGAAATACGATATTTAATGCAATCAAGCGACAATTTGATGGAAAATAATAAAAAAAGAAACAAAAACCTAATCGAAAAAAATTGATTTTCGGCCGAAGTCGAAGTTTTCAAAGGGCATTTTGGACTAAAAATTTCAGGTTTCGTGCCCGTGATGACTTTTCATCAGAAGGGTACGAAGAATCTAATATCACAATATCAAGTGATTTGACGGAGACCGTTTTTCCATAGAAAGTTTGCGGGGTCCTTTACATTTAGCATATCCGTTTTATTTAAATTCCCCAACCATATTGCCCTTCTAGTACTATTCACCGGTAATTTAAAAAATTTCACTTCTAAACTGTCATTTTTTGGCACCACATACCAAACACTTAATAT
Organism: Thereva unica; assembly: GCA_949987705.1. Classification (NCBI taxonomy): domain Eukaryota; kingdom Metazoa; phylum Arthropoda; class Insecta; order Diptera; family Therevidae; genus Thereva; species Thereva unica. The sequence continues at coordinate 147,208,577 of OX465281.1, read as the reverse complement.
GGTGCTTACCACTGATATTTAGTAATGGACTGCTAAATAAGCAAAATCCCATACAAAAAAGTGGCACCAAAAACTATTGCTGACTCGCTCCCACGTTAAATTCCTATGAACTGTAATCGTCAGCGCATATCAGCGATGTAAACATAATAAGAAAAAAATAGACAGGTATAGTTTTCGTTCTTCTGCCTCACTCTTGAGCTATTTTAAAAAGTCCGTTAAACAGGGAAAATAACTGTCACAGTTTTGGAAAAAATACATTTATTTAATGAAAAACTGCTAATAAATAGAAATGAGTGATGGAAATTAATTTCTATTAATTATAACAGACATCTTATCACTTATTTTCGCCTATATTCGAAGAAAAATTTTTTGTTTACATGAAAAAGGTTTTCTATTTCTGGAGAAAAATGGTGCCATTCAGCATTGTCAATCAGCAGTCCATTACTATATGTCAGTGGTGCTTACCCATTTTAAAAATATTTCGAGAGTAAAAAAATGAATAAAATAATTTCTAAAAACTAATTAAATGCAATCAATATTTTTTAGCCCGAAATTTCGCAGTCCTTACAACGCAAAGAAACCAGTTGGTTCTGGGTCGCTTATAAAAATTCATAAAAAGCACTTTGAAAACTACACCCGCACCGCAAAGCAACGTGTAACACTGTCTTTTAATTTATTTTTAAAACTATTTTAATAAAAACACTCAATAAAATAATTTTTAAAAACTAATTAAATGCAATCAATATTTCCTACCCCGAAATTTCGCAGCCCTAATAACGCAAAGCAACCAGTTGGTTCTGGGTCGCTTATAAAAATTCATAAAAAGCACTTTGAAAACTATACCCGCACCACAAAGCAACGTCTAACACTCTCTTTTAGGTTACTATTGTTAAAAATACTTCTGTATTGTTATGTTCTCAGGTTCGATTAATGTAAACAATAAGATGTTCGTGATAATTATTTATTTCTGATTAACTATTTCTAACACGAGATACACACACCAGGGCAGTCACGACGGAAGTGCCTTCTTGTCCAACCTTGTGGAGGATGCCCTATGAACAGGATGCCACATGAACTTTTTAGTACATTTATTTTTTCTAGTACATCACTGTACATCCTCCCTTTTGAAGAAAAATACAAAAATAAGAACAATGTATCATATTCATTTTAGCAACATAAATTCCAATTTCAGAAAGTGTTCTTAATGAACCATTTTTTTTTTACTAATTATTGATAGGATATTAGAAAGAAGTAGTCTCAAATATTACGATAATTATTTTTTTACCAAGCCACTTCGAAGCCTCATTCCTTCCGGAAACGATGATTTTGGCTGTGGAGCTGCATCTTGTGCGCTGTTAAAAGTATTTGGCATATAATCGGCTTCAACAATTGGTTTTATGAAACTTTTGTTTCTGCGAATAACTTGTTTGTCTGTTGATATCCAATAAGACCTTGGTTGTTTCGCTAAACTCTGTATAATCCCGTATCTTTTTAAATCGGTGACGAAAACTTTTGTACCAACTGGTAATTCAGATAATGGGCGTACCTAGTCTCTGTGTTGCTAAGTGATCTAGATGCGAATGCAGTTGGTTTCCAATCATTGCCATCGAATTGCTCCAATACCGCTCCCAGTCCATAGAAGGACGCATCAGCGGCAACACGAGTTTCACGATTAACATCGAAAAGAGATAGCACTGGAGGTTTCGAGAGAATTTCCTTAATTGTCTGTAAAGCATTTTCATGAGTGTTGTTCCACTCCCACTTAACGTCGTTATGTAATAGCTTTCGTAGAGGCTGTGTGATATCAGCCAATTGGGGTACAAATTTGACATGAAAATTTACCATTCCCAGAAAGCTGCGCAATTCATTGAGGTTAGATGGAGATTTTAATGCTAAGATTGCTGAAATTTTCTCTGGATCGGGTGATATTCCGTGTTGACTCACTATATGTCCCAAAAATTTCACACAATTACTTTGAAAAACACATTTATCACGGTTGAGGGTGAACCCTTCCATTTGCAATTTCTGTAGAACTCGATGTAAGTTTTCGTCATGCTCAATCTTTGAATTTCTAAAAATTAGAATATCGTCCATCAGGCACACAACACCTTGCAATCCTTCTAATGTTTCCATCATAATTTTTTGGAATTTTTCTGGCGCGGAAGTTATGCCAAAACGCAATCGATTAAATACAAATCTAATGTAAGGTGTGAGAAATGTTGTAAGTTTTCGCGATTTCTCGTCAAGAGGCACTTGCCAAAACCCAGAATTGGCATCTAGTTTAGAAAAGTATTTTGCATTTCCTAGAAGTGATAAAGTTTCATCGACAGATGGTAATTGTAAGCGTTCGCGTCGTATAAATTTGTTAATTTGGGTGTAATCTACACATATACGTACCGATTTACAGTCTTTCTTTGGCACGACTACCATACTAGTGCAAGATCCGGTATAAGAAATATATACCCTCATCTGTTATTTGATGATGACAACTATTATATGATAGATAATATATACATTGATAAAGCGCACATGGGTTGCCTAGCTAAATCGCGTACCGAAGGTGTTAAATAAAAGATATTGTAATTAACTTTTTTGGGCCAACTACCCTCATTTGTTAATCATAAAATTCGACCATTAACTGACAGAATATGACACAAAGAAGAGGAAAAATAGGGGTTGCCTGATTTCTGCCGGGCCAAATTGTGGGGTTGCCAGGTATAAACAGGTAAGCAAGCGTAGATAATATACCCTCATCTGTTATTTAATCAATTTTTTTATGAAATGAAAGGTTATTTCATTCCTTATCCAACAGTATTGGGTTGCCTCAGCAAAAGAGTGGCACAACGAAGGTTGCCTAGATTTTAGAGTTCTTCTGTAAGACGATTTTTTTGTTCTTTGTTTTTGTTCGTTCCATATGTTTTTTTGAAACATGCAATACATGACGGACTAGTGACACAAAGGATGATTCTAGAGCAAAGCCTTCTATATTTACAAGCCATGCTGCATGTATGTGTTTGTGGTTGTATGAAGTCCCAACCAAAATTCGTGAAGTGTCAAAATCCCATTAAAATCAAAGGGAAAGAAGTTTTCGTGCCGCGGAAAGTGCTGTTGCGAGTGTGGTTTTGTGAAAAATAAAAGTTATTTCATCAAAATCAAAAACGTGAAACAGTGCAAAAATTAAAATAAAATGTGTGTCTTACGTTAATAATTTAAATATAAATGTTAAAAATAGGATTTGCTGGTTTTATGTTGGTTATGGTGGAATAACATGTCAAAATCCCGAGGAAAACAAGTGATTCGCGCCGCGGAAAGTCTTTTATTAATGAAAGCGCCGTGATTTTTTGTTAAAAATAAGTTTTTTTTTTAAAATAACACGTACATAATATCAGTTTGGCGCGATTTTTGTAGTTAAGCGAATTGTTACTTGAAATTGTTCTTTGGGGCCATGGTGTCACATGACGGATCAGCCAGTTTTCGTTGCAGCCAGTTCCAGTTTTAGAGGAATATAAGCAAATGAAGATAAGTTGAAACGAGTAGTTTGCTAAATATTTCCAAATATTTATATAAATTTATTTTTAGCGGTAGTTTCCTCCACTTACGGCTTTTGCTTGGTGTGACGGCATGATATTTGAAATAATATCCATTAAGGAAGAAAGTCAGGGATGCAATTATACTTATTTTTTACATTATTAACGCAACTTTGTAATATGTAGTAAATAAATGTTGCAATTAATGACCATAATTTTTGTTTTTAATTGGTTAAAGAAGATTCATTGATTCCCAATAAACCAACATAACCGCACTCCACACAGTTTGACAGCTAAATTGAAGTCCTATTATGCTTTCATTGTGAGTGTGAGATTTCTTTGTGCATGGCTTGTAAATATAGAAGGCTTTGTTCTAGAGCAATTTTAATGTAGTCCCACAAGAATCGTGTTGAGTTAAACATTTCCGTATTTATAACTAGAGCTCGTGTATTATTTTACTAGCAAGGGAATGAATTATGCGATTCAGTAACGATTTCTTTTATAGAGAACCGCAGAGCTCAGAGATAAGCCAAAGTCTAGAAATTAACAAGTCTTTCATCTTCATATGGTTAATGAGTGAAAGGCGAACAGCTGCATGCACAAGTTTTTCAAATGACGATGTCAGGCTATCAGAGAGAGAATGCAACATTTTTATACGCGCTGGAATACAACCATAAGTCGGAAAATTTTATGAGTTTATATGGGGATGTATTGGTGCATATTTGCTCGTTTGTTTTGATGACTTCAATTTTGACAGCTGATTCAATTGTCTTTCCTTTTCTGGTCTGCATACTTGAGAGAGAATATGGCTTTGTCTGGCCGAGTTCACGAAGTATGCGTTGAGTTTTGCTCAGCAGTGATGTTCATATATGCACGCACACAATCAACGGTCGGAAATTTTTGTATGAAGATGAAAGACTTGTTATTACTAGACTTTGAGATAAGCCACCTATGTACTATTGACTATTCCATCTATAGCCATGTCAAACAAAGAGCAATATATATTCGAAAATGTAGTGCAGAGAAGAATGAAAGAACTGTCAACGGGAACATACGGTTGATTACTCTACTCACTTTCATGCAATACTATCACGACAGAACGCTGTTTTTTGTAATTGAACTGCATATAGCTAATCTCTTATTGTGCTTACAGGTGACGTCAGCAAAAAGGACAAGGAATGACAAGGTATTCCCTTCTTACAGGCAAGAAATCTTATAAAAATATAGAAGTGCAAAGACGAAGGACCAGACATCAGCGGGATCTTGAACTTTTGTCCTCTGTGATCCATAGAGTTTTCGCATTTTTTCGCTCTTCTTGGTTTTGCAGGCGCACTGGCTTTAGCAAAACTTGTACATGGACAACGAACGGCATCGCTTGATTCCATATTTCTTACGGAAACAATGATAATGCAACTCGAGCTTTAGTTGATTAATTTCACAAAAGCGGAACTTCGTCAAAATGCGTCCTGAGGAATGCGGTTGGGTTTTTGATAACTATTTAAAGTCAACGTGGTTCGTAGGTGATCCAACGCCCTTACAAGTTGAGCAAATTCTCAAAAAAAAAATCAAAAAAATGAGAGCGATGAAGAAATGGAAATACATTTTGAGATAGGTACTTCTGACGAGTCAGAGTCGGAATAAGTTTTTATATAGTTTGCATTCCATATATTGTTGCTGTTAAATTAATGTGTGAATAAAAAAAATCATTATTAATATTTAATCTAATTTGAATCTAGCATTTGATCAATGCAGCTGCGCTCACACAATCGGAAAAAGAGTTCTTTCAGAAGAACTCTAAAATCTAGGCAACCTTCGTTGTGCCACTCTTTTGCTGAGGCAACCCAATACTATTGGATAGGGAATGAAATAACCTTTCATTTCATAAAAAAATTGATTAAATAACAGATGAGGGTATATTATCTACGCTTGCTTACCTGTTTATACCTGGCAACCCCACAATTTGGCCCGGCAGAAATCAGGCAACCCCTATTTTTCCTCTTCTTTGTGTCATATTCTGTCAGTTAATGGTCGAATTTTATGATTAACAAATGAGGGTAGTTGGCCCAAAAAAGTTAATTACAATATCTTTTATTTAACACCTTCGGTACGCGATTTAGCTAGGCAACCCATGTGCGCTTTATCAATGTATATATTATCTATCATATAATAGTTGTCATCATCAAATAACAGATGAGGGTATATATTTCTTATACCGGATCTTAGACTATACCTGCAACCCATTCTGTCGGTTCCTCAATTTTTGAAATAATTTCTTCCTGCTCCATTCGTTGTAGCTCAGCCTTTATTAGAGGTTTCAAGGAAACTGGTATTCGACGCGGCATAGAGATTGCATAAGGTCTAGCCTCTGGTTCTAAAGTAATGGAATAAAATTTGTTCACCTTGCCGACACCTGAAAATAGTTTTTCATATTTTTGGATAATTTCACCTTTTACCTGATCTCCCGAAACTTCTATTTGATTAACCCATTTCAAAATAGTTAATTTCTCAAGAGCTGGTCGACCAAGTAATGGTTCAGCAATTGATGGAGACACGTAAACTTCCTCTGAACAGCACCTGCCACGCCAACAAAGTTTTGTTAAAAATTTTCCTTTGACATCTATCCGATCATTTGTGGGACCGAAAACTCGGGTATAAACTGAAGTTAATGTTTGACCGCTTATTTGTTCATATATGTCTAACGGGACTACTGTTATGTCAGAGCCGCAGTCTAACTTGAAATTTAATTTGCGGCCATTAACTTCTACTGAAGTAAGCCATGGAGAATTCCCAGAATTTATGCTGCCTATGAAAAACGTTTGTTCATCACAGCTTTCGCGCACACTATGCACTGATTTGCCTTTTCTGCAGACTTTTTCGTAATGTCCCTTTTGTTTACACTTCTTGCAGGTGTTTTGTTTTGCTGGACATCTCCGCTTTCCATGAATGGTTTGAGAACCGCACCAGTAACAGCTATTATTGCCCGTTCTTTCATCACTTTGTGATTTACTCGGTTTTACTGCATTTCCAAATCTTATCTTTTGCACTGTAAGTGGGGCTGAGCACTGTAAATCTCTCAATTCGGTCTGTTGTTCATGCACCTCTTCCCTCTGTCTGCATGTTTCGATTGCCCTATCCAAGGTCAAATCTTTGTCTAGTTGCAAGTGTTCTGACAAGCGACTATCTCGAACGCCGACTACTATACGGTCCCTTATGAGTTCCTCTGTCAGTGAGCCGAATTTGCAGCTGCTAGCCAATTTGTAGAGGTCTGTGATAAAATCAGTGACAGATTCGTTTAAACCCTGCTTACGATTGTTAAATCTAGCCCTTTCATAAACAATGTTGACATGCCCCGTGAAGTGCTTCTCAAACTGTTCTAAAATTTTATTGTATTTTTCCTTCTCATTGTTGCTTAGGCGAAAACTATCAAAGATGTCTTCAGATTTGGGTCCCATGAAAAGAAGAAGGCTGTTAATTTTTACGTTATCGGGTTGCTGGTCCAATCCTGATGTTGCGGAATATCTTTTGTACCTGCGTAACCAATTTAGACCAGTCTGAATTAGCGAAAGAAAACTGTCCAGGTGGTGGAACTCGAATTCCTGTGATAGCCTCCTGATTTTTGCTACTACTCCCGTCGCCGCCCAGGATTATTGCAATCGAGAAAAATTGTTTTTTTTTTTTTTTTTTGGCACTTGATAGAAACGTGATGCGTTAAAAAATGAAAAAAAAAAAAATGCAAATAATTCACTGAAGCACCACACCTGACACCATGTATTGTTATGTTCTCAGGTTCGATTAATGTAAACAACAAGATGTTCGTGATAATTTATTATTTATTTCTGATTAACTATTTCTAACACGAGATACACGCACCAGGGCAGTCACGATGGAAGTGCCTTCTTGTCCAACCTTGTGGAGGATGCCCTATGAACAGGATGCCGGATGAACTTTTTAGTACATTTATGTTTTCTAGTAGTACATCACTGTACAACTTCAAATAGAAATACTTCAAATAATTCGGTTACAATTTTGTATTAAAATGAAATAATTTACGGCGTAATCTTATTATACATATATAAAAATTTTTTTGGATCAGGCTGTAACCTTGCTGGTTATCTGTACTAACACGAGTGCGATCGCTTCAGGTCGCCTTTGAAACTGTGGGGTGAAAAAATTCTCAAGTTGTAATGCGTGTAGGGGTTTCACATGTGTTTCCTTTATTTCAATTCCACATTTCCCTATGTAGTCCATTCAAAACGTGGCGGGGGGGGGGGGGTGTTCTAAAAAAACACCGTTAAGAAAATCGAACCCCAAAGGTTTAGGTTTAAGTTTATGCTTCAAATTCGATTGTGGGCGTACTTTCAGGCAAAAATAAATTATTTTCAACCCTTAAAGGGTTAAAATTACCCCTACAATATAGTTCATTGAAAACTAGGGGGAGGGGTGTTCCAAAATAACACCGTTAAGAAAATCGAACCCAGAGGGTTTTTGGGGTCGCTGATCACGAAAATCGAGGTCCCGCGGTCCTAAAATTAGGGCGTCACCCCTAAAAATGCAAAAAACACCCCTTTTTAGGGGGTTTTCGCGATTATTTCAGTAATAATGAAAACTAATGAGATGAAATGCACTTTTTTTAATATTTATTTGCGAAGGTGGTTGATTTATACAAAATTAAGGCGAACTTAATGGTAAGGGGTACTCCTAAAGGGTAGAAATTACCCCTAAATTGGTGAAAAATGGCAAAAATTGCCTTTAGGGTTCGATTTTCTTAACGGTGTTATTTTGGAACACCATAACGCGTTTTGAATGGACTAATGATTTACATTGCGCGAACTGCTTGAGAATGAACAACTAATACCATGGCGATTGCTCCAGGTCGCCTTTAAAAATGCATTATGAAAAAATCTGACTTTATTTATTGTACACAATTTATGGGTGGGGCGTAACTTATGTGATGTTGTTTCGTACCCTTTCTTTTTTATGGGAATTTTCATAAGGGAATTAATTAGAAAAAAAGCAGAGTAGCTATTCTTTTTCAACTAATAGGAGATTTTTGTGGATGTGGTTAAAAGGAATTGTAAATGGGTTAGTAAATCAAGAGTGTCACATCTTATTGAAAATAGATAATCTTTGGTATTCATTTAGTAAACGATGGTTGCGTTCTAATGAACCGATTGTTTCATGGTGGTATGCAGTTGATGTTATATGGTTAACCTTTAGTAGTTTGCATATTTCCTTGAATATTTCGTTTTTATACTCTGTACCTTGGTCCGTTTTTATTGTATTTTGGAGTCCGTATTTTAGGATAATGTTCTCCACGATGGCTTTGGCTACTTCTTCTGCTTCTTTTGTGCGCGTTGAGATTGCTTCTATATACTTTGATAATTCGCACTGTGCCGTTACTATATATCTATATCCGTTTGAAATTCTTAGTGGTCCAACTATATCTATCGCCACTATCTCGAAACATTTTGAGGGTGTCTCTGTAATCACTAATTTTTCTTTCGTATGTCTTATTATATTATTAGTCCAGTAAATAGGTCGAAAAAAGGCCTTCATAATGCGAAAAATACCGCACGCGATTTTTTTTACCAAATGTTTTTACATATTTTTATGAGCTTAAATTCAAAATGGCGTCATCCCCACCCTTATGCTTCACTTACAATGAAGGAAAACGTGTTTAATTCTATATCTCAGAAACGATGCGTTTTACGACAAAAATGTATATAATCTTTTTTGTAGATAAATAAGTGATTTAACTTTATTGTTCAGAATTTTTTTTTGTAAAGTCAATATGTTCGGAGTTATAGTGCTTGAAACTTTATATATAACTTTCTTTGAACTATATTTCGCTAACGGTTAGCCCACCATAAAAAAGTCCTTCCAAGACTTATAGAACACACGATTATCTAAAATTTGCTCTTATTGTTTTTAGATAGGGCTAATATTTCACGAGTTATAGCGCTTTAAATGTCGGAAAATGTAAATTCAAAAAAAAATTTCCTAATAGCTTTTTCTTTCCCCGTTTCATTTCAAAATTGATTATATCGTGTGTTGAGCTCATCATTACCCACATTTTTTGCCTTTACTTTTTTCTATAAAGTTGATATTTATGGATTTATTACACCTCAAAAGTTTATTAAAAATCTAGTCAACTATTTATTTACGATGACAAGTTATACCAACAAATTTGTTTGTTATAAAATTCCGTTGAAATTTTACTTTAAAAATATTTTCCTAGCATATATACTTTAGCTAATGTTCATACATATAATTAGGAAATTTCGTTGGCGTACGTTTGCAGAATCGGAATGATAAAAGAAGTTTGGACATTGTGCAACGTATTGCAAATATTTCTGATGCCAAAGCTACAGGTGCTAGGTATCATCATTCCTGTATGCGACATTTGAAAACCACACCATCTACAGGGGGCAAAAGGGGTCGTCCTAATAAAGAAATGTCCGAGGTGATGCAAGTTATTAGTAACTTTATAACCAACAGTAAGGAATGTCAATTTAGAGTTTCTGAGTTGCTCGCGTTAATCGACAGGGAAAATCGTCCGGAAATTCGTTTGTTTAAGCATTCACTAAGGTTCAAATGTTTTGGAAAATCGGCAACAAAAACCAAAGTGAACTTATCAGCTCTGCCTCCAACTAAAGATGCTGCTCGACTTTTCTCATTTCGAGTATATTATCAAGTGCAAACTTGGCTTGGTAGTTATCAAAACCCGGGGGAATGGGACTGGAAGCGAACAAGATTTGGCTTACAACCAGTTGTACCATAATTTGCTCTAACTGCAGTGGAGGAAATTGCGAAAATGTGACGAAGGTTGCAAACCTCCTTGAAAACAATTAAATAAATGAGAACATTTGCGAGTTTTCAAGTCTCCCAGATATATCATTCGACGAAGACAACGTCAAGTCATTAGATGGCAGCTTCATTGGTCTATTCGATTGTCAACCGACATCTTCGAAACATAAATATAAATAACATGTTATAGCATCATTCTGACTATTCTGGTATCTATTTTGTTGGTAATGATTTCTTTGTAATTATTTTGATATCGGTTTTGATGGGAATACTTGTTGTTTTGCCATGGTTTTCTGTATTGGTATCTGTTTTTATGTGGAATACTCTGTTTTCTTTTATTGTGGCCTCGGCATTTTCTGCTAAAGTGACTGCTTCACGGTAAGATTTTACCCGACTGACTTCTATTGTTTGTATTATACTCCTGTCTTTCAAGCCTTTCTTGGAAGCATTTACTCCTGTCTTTCAAGCCTTTCTTGGAAGCATTTAATGTGATTCATTTATTTTTGTTATAGTTTCCCGTCCGCTTTCTCCTATTTCCGTCAATTGTAGTTCGGTTAGTTCCGCGATGATCGTGTCTATCTTTTCGGCGTATTCTGTGACCGTGTTTTCTTGCTGGACTTTTGTTAGCTTTGTTATCACCGTGCTTGTTGATTGTATCGGTTTGTACGTTGCCTCTAGATTCCTAATGAGATCCTCGATTTTTTCTGGTTTTGGTAATGAGCTCAATTTCCTTCTTGCTGTTGTGTTTTGGTGCCTATTACCAGTGTTAAGAAGTCCGTTTGTTGATTTTCCGGGATATTTTTCTCTAGAACTATGACTATACTTATAAAGTTCTGTAAGTCTGCGGGTTTTCCTGTGAATTCTGGTATTACTTTGAGGTTGGAGAATATGTTTGTGGACGTCATGTTTATTGTTTCGTTTATTTCTATTCTCACGAAAGCCTCAATTCTTTTTAATGTTTCCTTAAATGTATTTTTTACTCGTAGCTCTTCTTCATCCGGCAATTTTTCTTCAGATATTTCTTCTTTAAATTTTTCCCTAATTTCATTTACCGTAAGAAGTAATTTGGAAAGGTATTTTTCCGTATACTTTCTCTTAAGAGCCTTTTTTAGATTCTTTAGTATCTTCGTTAATTCCTCTAAATATATCATAACCTCCCAGGCAGAAAAAGCCCCATCTGGACCAACATTACAAAAAAACAATGTTGGCATAACGTAGGTTCACGACATTGGCAAAGAACGTCGTCCCGATGTCGTGTTATTTGTGTTATTAATGTTGGCCCAACATTGGCAAACAACGTCTGTATAGAAGTTTTCAAACGCCGTGACACAAATAATTTGAAGGGTTCTGCGCACCTCGTTGCCCAATTTCATAAATTTTTTTCTATCATTTCCCCTCTTTTAACTTAAAAAGGCAACAAACGCAGAAAAAACTCAACAAAATAATTTGGGAAGGGATGTGCGCATGCCGGATGAATAAAGTTAAGTAATCTTTATATGTATTGAGCAGAGCTTTTAAATACATGTAAAACTCCTGCTCAACAAAGGCAGTTTATCCATCGTAATAAGCATAATTTTACTATAATTATGCTAAATATTTCTCATCCCTAAATTTAAAATAAATTAAAAGAATTGCTGGAAAAATTTCTTTTAAAGATATGAGCATTTTCATTCATAAATTGAGAGTTCTCCCCAGCCGCAAGCAACACAACCTCCCCAGGCAGAAGCGCCCTTGCGACTGGCGGAAAATGTCAAAAATCTAGTAATCAAAGTGATAAAAACACAAATGTCGTATTTTTTAGTAGAAATTACTACAAATTATTTCTGTAGCATATGTGTAAAATATAAAAACCTTAAAATAAAAAAATATATAAAAACGGGTGTTTTTCAGTCATAATTTGTAAATTTTTTAAATAATCATTGAAGTCCCAGAAAGATACACCTCTCGGTAGCAATACGCAGTCGCGACTGATTACATGGCAACAAGTGATTTGATAGGAGGAGTTAACTGAAGCTTTTGTCTGAACTTTTAAACATTTTTAAGAGCTTAGCTGGGGAACATGCGCGGGATGTCACGAGGTTTGAAAACAACTATACACAACCATGTGCCAACGTTTTCCAAGAATATCGAACCAACGGTGGACTGCAACGTCGTTAGATAACCTTGAAACAACGTCGGCTCATTGCATGTGACCAACATCGACTCATTGTCGAGTTAGTATTCTGCAAAAAACTGTTTAAGTTTTAAACTTCTAATTCGATAATTATTGTGCCAAGATTAATTTTAGCTTTTTCTCAAAAAAAAAAGCTTATACAGAGGCTCTGTCCGTCTGTCCGTCTGAAGCCTACTTTCATCTCTGAAAGTACTGCCGCTACAGACTTGGGCCATATCTCAAAATGTAGCTCTTGGTCAAAAGACCAAAAACTGAGAAAATGGTCTGGAAATTTCAACCAGAAGTATATTTAAACAACAAAAAAGAGCCTTTAAAGAAAATATTGTGACTAATTTTTGTGTTCTAAGGCTTATAACTTCTTAATTATTCATTTTACTACAAAATTTCTAAGTAATAAATTGTAGATTATTTAATTCTAAACAAAAAGTGTCCTTGCAAATTTCCGGTAAGATGTGCCGTTTCGGAGATATAGTGGAAAAACCATTTGCATACGTTTTCCAAGATGGCGGCCAAATGGGGGGAGGGGTTAGAATCCCGAAAACTCAAACTTAAGCTCACACTGACACCCCCTACACATCCCAAAAATAAAACCTTGTCCTGCATTTTTGCAATGTTAAAGTACCATTTTCATGGACTATAAAGGGCTAGGGAAAGTACCTCGTCTGTGGGGCTGCGAGTTCGATCCTTCGACTCGCGGTGCTTTTTTTTCGTCATAATAATTTTTTTTAATTTCCTTCGGGGATTTTGTTTCATATGAAACAAGTTTTTGACATGAATACGTCTCTAAATTTGCTTCCAGAACAAAAACCGATGATAACGAAATTATGGCATATAGTTTTTATTTGCTGCTCAAAAACTATTGTTTATATTGAATAAAGAAATATACCATGACGTGGGTGAAGAATCAAAGAATTTTATTGTTTACATTTGATTTCCTTTTTTAAGCTATGATGACTATATATTGTAGTGTTTGTTAAATACTTTGTTAAGTTTTAGATTACGCAGTCTCACAACTTATAACCTACATAACAAACCTACTTTAACAAAAACTTTTCAAGATTAATTATATATAGCGTTGGTCAGTGTGATACTTATGAATCTCCATGGCCAAACTAGGATACAGCATTATGACAATAATTAAATCAACGCAACGTGAAATAAAAGTTTTAGTTAAGAACGAATTTGGCTTATTTAGCTTATTATAGATTGAGTTATAGCTCACAATTGAATATGTACCAAAGGTTTTAATTTATCGCCGCTTTGAGATTTTACCATCAACGCAGGCTTAGTTTATTTATTATACTACAATAAATCATCGTAGCTAAAAAAGAGTACTCAAATTCATCAAGAATTGAACCCGGGCCCATTCGCACCCCGATCTAGCGCCTTCCCATTACTCCAAACACTAACTTGTAGGAATGTGGCAATAAACATATTTATTCATGCTTACGTAAAAAGGTACATTCCAATGCTAGATATGTATAAAGTTTCGAAGAAAGTAAACAACTGAATTATGACAACAGATTTTCTATTATTTATGAAATGTATTTTGTATATTTTATGGAAATTGATAATCATAGGTAAAACGAAGAGTAATGTAATATTGCCATAGATGGTGTTCACTATTCTTTGTCATAGATGGGGTGCAATTAAAATATATCAATTCTTTCAAATTTTTGGCGGGTAATTATTGGTGTTGGTCTTATTGCGAGGTGGGGGTACTTGTGTGCGTGCACGTGCATATATGCTATGGATAAACAGGTGCCTATGTTTTTCAGTAGATGTTCTACATTTAAAGAAAAGTGAAGTGCGTGCGTGATTTTTTCTTTAAAAATAAAAAAAAAGTTACATTGAAGTGTAAATTAATACAAAAGGTGCGGTAAGCCGAATTTTTAACAATAAGACATGTATGTTTAAGTAAAATAATACACCTAATTCTGTTGTGCAAAGTGCATCACATTAGATTTGCCTCCAATCCTAAGAAAAATGTTTAGATTCGTTTTATATAGTGTTTACATGTGTGATGTGCTTTTTTTTGTTTCAATTTGACACATTCGAATTATTGGCCTCGATTCCCAGATCCGGCGGGTTGGAAGTGAGTGCGGATCAATCTCCACTTAATATATTGTCATCCAATCTGAAGTGTTATTCAACAGAAAGAATACAATGAAAAAGCGTAATTAGTGGCTAGTTGTTATAGATAACGTACGTAACGATAATGAACAACAGCAAATACAAAGCCCAAACATCCCAATTCCAGTTATTATTTAAATATCCCATTGCATCCCAATTCCAGTTAAAATTAATTTAAAATATCCCATCAAGGAAAGCGGTAGTTTGCCGAGTTCGTAAGGGCAAACAGCTAATGCCTTATTTACGCCTAAACATAGAAAACAAGGTGTTTTTTTTTATAAAATTATGCGATTTATCACCTTTTTATAAACAATATAAGTAATTTTTCATTTGTAACCGATACCCAAAATATAAATAATTTATTATTCCATGAGTTTTTTTTCCTATCATTCTTCGTTTTCTTTATTTTTACATTTTTTACATTTCGAATCGAACTTTTTTCTTCTCCTTCAGTCTAAAAAAGTGGGTACTCAAAATTATTCTGTCAGATGGCGCTCTAAGTTATTTCAATTGCTCAATAAAGGAGATGGTGCTACTAGTTAGTCGAAAAGTATTTACTCGAACTGTTGATGCCAGATGGCATTAGATGATTAACAAAATGTATTCATTTAAAGTGGTTAGTCGCAACTATGGTATCAGATTGCGTTAGGTACTATAAAAAAACATGTAGTTCACAGTACAAATGTACAGTAAAATTTTGAAATACCGAATGCCGAGTTCGTAATCGTAATTTATTTCTAAAAATATGACATATTCCTTACAAGTTAGTCAAATCCAGCACTGTTGATGTCAAATAGCATTCCCTATCATTTCGATGATTAACAAAAAGGGTACACATGGTACACGTCTCAAGAGGGCGGATTACCATTTTCTTCACAACCCCTCGACATGGGTATCAAATGAAAGGGTATCATAAGTAGAATACCATAAGCGATATAATATACTCAATATCTGGTTAGATCCATGGCTGTCATCTCAAGAGGGCGGATTATCATTTTCTTCACAACCCCCTCGACATGGGTATCAAATTCCATCCATCCATCCAAAGGCGCTACAGCCCAAATCGAGCCTTGGCCTCCTCTAGGGCATTTCTCCAAGTCTGACGGTTCCTTGCAGCAGTTCTCCAGTTCCGAATGTTCAGCATTGTCTCTGCGTCAGCCGTCACAGAGTCCATCCATCTTCTCCTGGGTCTACCTACTGGTCTGTTTCCTGGAATTTCGGCCACCATAAGCCGTTTTGGGATACGGTTATCATTATTCCTGATTACGTGGCCGGCTAGTCTTAGTCTGTTGATTTTTATAAACGTTGAGAGTTCTGGGTCGCCAAAAATTTCATACAGCTCGTTGTTGTATCTCCTTCGCCATATCCCATCCTCTCTCGTTGGGCCTATTATGCATCTGAGCACCTTCCTCTCAAACCTGTTGACTTGTTCCTCTATCTCCTGGGTCATAGTCCAAGTCTCGCTGCCATAGCACAGTACTGGTCGTATTACTGTTTTGTAGAGTGAAAGTTTCGTTTTTCTGTGCACAAATCTTGAGTGCAATATTTGTTTTTGGGCATAAAAAGCTCTATTAGCCAGTAGTATTCGTCTAGTAACTTCTTCCTTTTCATCGTTTCTTTTTGTAATTGTAGACCCAAGGTAGACTGTTTTATCGACTACTTCTAGATTATGTTCGTCGATAGTTATATTTCTTCCCATTCTAAATCTTCCAGCTCTGGATTGTTGCATCACCTTCGTTTTTTCTTCATTGATGTTGAGCCCTATGTCCTTGGCCGCCTCTTTTAATTCGACATAGACTTCTTTCGCTGCCAAGAAGGACCTTCCCACGATGTTCACGTCATCCGCATATCCAAGTAATTGTACAGACTGCGTTGCTATGGACGCATTTCTCCGTACTGATGTTTTTCTTATCACCCATTCTAGGGCCAGGTTGAAAAGCATGGGGGCTAGTCCATCTCCTTGTCTAAGACCTTGTCGCACTTCGAACTCTTCTGTTATTGCATTTTGAATCCTTACTTTCGCCAGGGAGCTATTCGTTGCGCATTTTATCAGTCGTACCAGCTTGGAGGGGACTCCTAATTCCAATAGGATCCTATACAGCCTCTCTCTGTTTATCGAGTCATATGCCTGTTGAAAGTCGACAAATATCTGGTATATATCTATATTCCTTTCCCAGGTTTTCTCCAGAATTTGTTTTAAGGTCAGCAGTTGGTCCGATGTTGACCTGTTTGTCCTAAAACCAGCTTGATATTCTCCTATAAGGCCTTCCGCTATAGGTTCTAGTTTTTGTTTCACAAGGATTGTGAAGGTTTTGTAGCTGGTGCTGAGGAGTGAGATGCCTCTGTAGTTTTTACAGGTTAATTTATCTCCTTTCTTGTAGATTGGACATATAATCGCTTTCTTCCAGTCATCTGGTATAACTTCTTCCTCCCAGACGTTACATATGAGTTCGTGTAAGTTCCTTAAGAGTTGCGGCCCTCCTTCCTTTAGAAGCTCAGCTGCGATTCCATCGATGCCTGGGGATT
Source organism: Thereva unica (assembly GCA_949987705.1). Lineage (NCBI taxonomy): Eukaryota > Metazoa > Arthropoda > Insecta > Diptera > Therevidae > Thereva > Thereva unica. The sequence continues at coordinate 147,191,411 of OX465281.1, read as the reverse complement.
TGCTGCTTTTTTGCCTTTTCACAGCTTCCCGTACCTCATCCAGTGTTGGTGGTTCTATTGGAATACTATCTTGAGGTATTACCATTGCTTCCGCCTGTGAGTCTTCGTTTATTCTTTGGGTTGGATTCAATAAGTTTTGAAAATATTGTCTCCATCTTTCCTTTATCCTATCCGGGTCTGCTAATAGGTTCCCATCCATGTCTCTACAAATATCCGTTCTAGGCTGAAACTTATTACTGATCTGGCGTGTTCCTTTGTAGGCTTGCCTAGTTCTACCTTCGTTGAAGTCTTCCTGTATCTGTAGGATCCTCCTGTTTAGATACTCTCTCTTTTTCTTTCTGCACAGCTTGTCTGCAGTTCTTCTTTTTAGCTTAAAGAATTCCATCCTTGCTCTTGTGGGCCTTGCGATGTACTCCCGGTGGCTCTGGTTTCGTTCTTCTATTGCAGCTCTGCAATCCCGATCAAACCAGTCAATTCTAGTCTGTCTGGGGGCCCAGCCTAGGGCGTCTTCTGCTGCCTCCTTTACGCTGTTTTTCAGTTTTTCCCATTTGTTGTTAATGTCAGGCTCTTCTCCTACTCCTTCTCTCAGGTTTTGTACGATAGCATTCTGATAGGCCTCTCTTCTTTCTTCAAGTTTCAGCTTGTCTATATCGTACCTTAGCTGTGTTTGCCCTCTTTGAGTTTTGGTCGTTATCCGGGCTCTAAATTTCACTTTGACAAGATAGTGGCCCGAGCCACAGCACGCTCCCCTCATAGTTCTCACATCCAGTATACTCGTGGCCCCTCTTCTCTCAATTAGGACGTGGTCTATTTGATTATATGTAACCCTGTCTGGTGACTGCCACGTCATCTTATGAATATTTTTATGTGGGAACATTGTTGAACTTACTACCATTGAGTTCGAGCTAGCGAGATCGATCAATCTACTACCATTGTCATTGGTAGCGTTATGTAGGCTGTGCTTTCCTATGACTCCTAGGAATTCCTCTTCTTTTCCTACTTTGGCGTTCATGTCTCCAAGCAACATTTAATATCGTTTGACGGTATTAATCTGATGACGTTTGTTAGCTCCTGGTAGAATTCCTCTTTCTCCTCATCCGTCTTGTCTTCTGTGGGCGCATGGACGTTTATGAGACTAATGTTATGTAGTCTTGTTTTAATCCGAAGTGTACATATCCTATTATTTACTGGCTTGAAGTCCAGAATCAGTGATTTCATTTTCTTTTCGACTATGAAGGCAACTCCGAACTCTCTTCTTCCATTCGATGAACCACTGGAGAGTATCGTGTGGGTTTTGAGAACCATTATGCCACTGTGAGTCCATTTGGTTTCCTGTAGAGCGGTGATTGCTATGCCGTATTTTTCCAATAATAATAAAAGCGAACGCAGAGCGCCCGTCCTGTTGAGCGTTCTGACGTTCCAAGTTCCAATGTCAAATTCCATATTTCGTTGCCTGGGTCGTTGCCGTTGAGTCCGTCCTATCCGAGGCCTGCCTTGAGGATTCGTGACGGGTGAGTTTTTACGGTGGAAGGTTGTCAGCCTGCCGCCCAACCCCAACCTGGAGGACCAGTCCGGTAATTGTTTCGTTTTGAGGCGCGAAACACTCGCCTTTCACCCTCCTCCGTCAGTTACTCTTGTATATACAAGAGCATCCAGGGAACACCCGATGTAAAGTCAACATCTTCGTGGAGGTGGAGGTAGGATTCGGTAGCATATCGGAAGGACTTAGGTCGTGAAGACCTTGGGTCGCAGATGGCGTTTCTCAGGACTTGTCCCTTTGGTGTACCGGGTATCAAATTAAAGGGTATGATAAGTAGAATACAATAAGCAATATAGTATACTAAATAAATAGTTAGATCCACCGAGGCCACCTCAAGAGGACGTATTACCATTTTCTTCGCAACCCCCACGACATGGGTATCAAATGAAAGGGTATGATAAGTAGAATACAATAAGCTATGTCTTAATATCCATGGCGGCCGTCTCAAGAGGGCGGACTACCATTTCTTCGCCACCACCTCGACATAGGTATCAATTGAAAGGGTATCATAAGTAGAATACCATAAGCGATATAATATACTCAATATCTGTTAGATCCATGGCTGTCATCTCAAGAGGGCGGATTATCATTTTCTTCACAACCCCCTAGACATGGGTATCAAATTAAAGGGTATGATAAGTAGAATACAATAAGCAATATAGTATACTCAATAAATAGTTAGATCCACCGAGGCCACCTCAAGAGGACGTATTACCATTTTCTTCGCAACCCTCACGACATGGGTATCAAATGAAAGGGTATGATAAGTAGAATACAATAAGCTATGTCTTAATATCCATGGCGGCCGTCTCAAGAGGGCGGACTACCATTTCTTTACCACCACCTCGACATATGTAGGTATCAATTGAAAGGGTATCATAAGTAGAACACCATAAGCGATATAATATACTCAGTATCTGGTTAGATCCATGGCTGTCATCTCAAGAGGGCTGTTACGAGATGACCTACAACGAGAGGGACTAAATTCAAGATCTTAGGAACTCTTACCTGTAAAAAACAAATGCGTCCTTCTCAGCACCCACAAAACATTGCACCAAAACATTGCACCAAAACGACCACCATCTGACAACTGTCAGATGACCACCAGCAGAGCCGAGGTAGCAGATGGCGGGAAGAACCAAAAGCGAAGTTACAGGAACTGCAATGCCATCGCCGAGGTTTCCGAAGACGACAACCAAAAGCTCGACCAACAATAGCGAAGAGAGAGCGAAATCAATCTATGCGGGATATAGGTCAACAGCTGATCGATGAAGAGGAAGCGAGACAACGAGTCATCGTCCATGGGAAACTATAGCCGGGGGTCAATGAACTCTTCAAGAAGCGCCGAGAAGAAAACCCGCTAGGGGTGAAATTATAAAGGTACGTGGAGGAGAAAGGAGCTTTCTCTTTTGCCCAGCAATTTCCAACAGACAGGATCGAGAAAATATAGTGGTGTACATATATTGGTAATTTTCGTAAAAACATTTGAAAAACTTGAATTATATTTATTATATTTATTACATGAATTGTAAAATTAAAAGCATATAAAATTTACAATATTTAAGTGAAAGAACGTTAAGAACGTGTAAAATTAAGTGTAAAGTGGATTCCCGAATTTTAAATTTATGAAAATAAAATTTATAACGTAGAGAAGAAGTGCGTATTTTATTTACAAGATAAAGTGGATCGTTTAAGCAGAGGTGTTCGGACAATTTGCCACCTCGCAATTAATTATTAGTAATTATTATCCAAGTCACGTTCGTCCGTGAACCTGGCTGGCGGGCAGGGAATTTTAAAGAACTTTGGCACATTCTCTGTGAAGATCCTCCACTAATAAAATTTCTTTGGAGATTATTTCTTATTTACAGAAACGAATAGACGATCTTCAACCGCAAGGAAACCTGAGCTACGAAGCATGGTCCTTCGAGCCGGATAGCAGAAACATATGAGGAAGAAAACCAGCAAGTGATAACGAAGTGATGAAGTGATAACTAAAACAAAAGTTCGGTAGCAATCCGCGGATAATCGAAATCAAAAAACTGTGAAAGGCTTAGCTTACAACTAAGAACAAACAACCTGTGAACTTGTGAAAGCCTTAACTTAAACGATCGCGAATCTGTGAATAATCAATCGATCGCGAATCTGCGAAACTTCAGTGAAACCGCGGAAACCGAGAAACTAAAAATTTAAAATTTGTGAAAAACAACGAACGGAATCACTAACGGAAAATTTGTACGGAACCTTTTCACGGTCGTGTAACGGAAATCGACTAACGGAAAATGTTCAGTATTCAGTTACAATCATAAACAGCTAGTGAAAATTTAAACAGTAATAGTGAAATTTAGTGGAAGCAACAGCTACTCAACAAAAGAAAGACACCAAACACAACAGCATCCCCCGTAGATCACAAGGGCAATAATAGAGAAGAATACTTTATGAATTACGGAGTACCAGTATTAAATAAAACCACAGTGAGTAATTTTGAAATCTTATTATATTCTTTTAAATAATATCATAATAATAAACGAGTCACAAAATTAAAGACATTAAGAAAATTAAAGACATTAAGAAAATAAAGACTAACGAAAGTGTAATTATTTTGAGTTTTATTCAAGAGTTTTTACAATATATGTACATACTATATAATAAATAATTACATATAATAAATAATAAATCGGGGTGAAGCTTGATGAAATACCAATTTTAAAATTTTTTTTGAAATTTATTTGAACTTACCTTGTTGTGTGTCTTTTGCTGAAATCTGCGTAACGTATAACTTCTAAGTGTACATATAAGCTTCAAGATCATGGAACCTTTAATTACACAACAAAAGGTTCAGTGGGATTTAATACAAGGGTGTATTAACAATACTAAAAAACAAGCACTCGACAAAAGAACAAAAGCATTTTATGAGAGGAGACTTCAGCAGTTCGAAAACCTATGGGCTGAATTCCAGCAACGACACAAGCAAATCCTGGTTCTTCAATATTCAACGGAAGGGTTTGATAAAACTAAATGTGAGTATTTCGTGGATGATATCTTTTATAAAGTCGAAGATTACTTTATGACAAATGTCGCGATGTTGGAAGCAGCCATTGAGAAGTTAACCCCGTCAACTTCTCCCATAAATCAATTGTCCATCGATTCACAGCACGTTCCTCGCGAGAATAACAACACTACGTCATTAAAAATGCCGAAGTTAACGATAGAGAAGTTCAACGGAGATTATACAAAGTGGACCACCTTCCATGATCTGTTTAAAACAATGGTTCATGAAAATAAAAGTTATGCACCTGTTCAAAAGTTGCAATATTTAAAACTTTTATTAGAAGGGGAACCAGAACAGTTAACCTCGTCATCTACAAATAACTGAGGATAATTATCAACCTACTTGGGAGCTTCTCAAAGAACGTTATGATAATAAAAGGGTGTTGGTATGGTTTCAATTGGAAACATTATTTAATCAGCCTGCTAGTTCATCTGAGACAGCGTCAAATATCAAAACGTTGTTAGACACCACTACAGAGTGTTTGCTAGCATTGACCAACTTAGGAATTGAGGTAAGAAATTGGGACCCACTTATAGTGTATTTAGTTGTAAAGCGGCTTCCTTCTTCTACCCATCAACTCTGGGAACAATCAACTGGAGGACAAGGCGAACTACCAAATTGGAAGACGTTGCAGGAGTTTCTGAAGACTCGATTTAGGACACTGGAGGCTATTTCTTCAAAGAAACAAACCTTCACCAATCAAGGTCCAAGATTCAACACGAGAACCTATGCCAAAAATTTCCACATCGCCAACCAGCAATCATGTTCTTTGTGCGCTCAAGCACATAGCATTAGACAGTGCTCCAAGTTTTTATCATATGCCATACCCAGGAGGATGGAAATAGCAAAGACTAAGTCTTTATGTATCAACTGTCTTGGCCAGGGACACAGATCTACGAATTGCCTCAGTCAGCAAAGATGTCGACAATGCCACCAACGGCATCACACCTTACTGCATAACGAGAAGATAGCTGACACTAGAGCACATCAATCCAATAGCGCAAAGGAGCAACTGATCGATTCAAGCACCAACCACGCTAGCGTCAATGTTGCAACGGGTCCAACAGCGGATGCATCATCCTCGGCAAGCGAGCAACCTACAAATTGCACCAGCCCAATAAATTATGGTTCGTATGTTGTGAGTGAGGTCAAATCAAACCAGGTATTATTGGCTACTGCTTTGGTGAGAGTCGTATCACCAAGTGGGAGAGAACAGGTGGTTCGTGCCCTGATCGATCAAGGCTCACAAGCATCCTTCATCACGGAGACCATCATGCAAGACCTAAAACTAAAGGGACAACCAGTTAACGCGAGGATCCGTGGAATAGAAAATAAAAATCTTAGCTGTCCGAGACTAAGAACGAGCTTCAGCATCAAACCTCTAAGAAGGAGTAATTATAGCATTGAAGTGACTGGACTGGTACTTCAAAATCTGACCGACATTGTGCCAACGCATTCCATCGCCCATCAAACTTGGGAACATATAAAACATCTTGAACTAGCAGACCCCCAATACTATCGACCAGGTAAGGCGGACTTGTTGCTAGGAGCAGAAGTTTATGGTAAAATCATAAGGAGCGGATTGATAGAGAGTATAAATGGAAGCCCTATAGCTCAACATACTGCACTGGGATGGATTCTTTCCGGAGAAGTCAATGACCAAGAGCAAGATTCAGTACAAGTACAAAACTTCAATGTGCGTATTGAATCGGATGATCAGTTGAAGCGCTTTTGGGAAATCGAAGAGGTACCAGAGCAGGCACTAAACACAGAAGAGGAAATCGAAAGCGAACAAATATTTCAAAGGACTACGCAGCGAACTTCAGAAGGACGATATGAAGTTCGATTACCACTTAAACCAGCAACCGAAGAGCTTCATTTAGGTAAATCTAGAAACATCGCAGTCGCACGGCTTCATCAAATGGAAAGACGATTCGCCAAGGATCCAAGGTTACATGAAGATTATTCTGCATGCCTTAATGAATATCTAACGTTGGGACACATGGAGAAGGTAACATCAACCGAAGAAGAACACCGTCAATTGCTGAATGGAACAACCGCCTACACTTGCAGTTACCTGCCACACCATGGAGTTTTCAAGGAAACAAGTATTACAACTAAATTGAGAGTTGCATCAAGGGCAACCGAGAGTGGTACATCTCTCAATGATATGCTGCTCAAGGGAGCCGTGATACAGGATGAATTAACCGCGTTATTAATCCGTTGGCGGAAACATCGAGTTGCCTTTAATGCAGACCTGGAGAAAATGTATCGGCAAGTCCAAGTCAGACCAGGTGATGCGGAATACCAGCGGATTGTTTGGAGGACCTCCCCTCAGCAGCCAATCGAGGATTACCGCTTAAGGACAGTGACATTTGGGACCAAGAGCGCACCCTACTTAGCAACAAGGGTAATACAACAGCTAGCAATGGACGAGAAAACAAAATACCCAAAGGCATCCGAAGTCGCCGCGGCCGACTTCTATGTCGATGATCTGTTGTCTGGATCCGATTCTGTTGAAGAAGCATTAGCAACGCAGCAACAATTATTAAAGATGATGAAAGCAGGTGGATTTTCGCTCCGAAAATGGTCATCGAACTACAAAGAAATACTAGAAGCATTACCCATGGAATATCGTGGTACAAACCTTACTTGCGACATGTCCCACGATGATAGCACACGAGCCTTAGGCATTATCTGGCACCCATCAAACGATACCTTATCCTACACGTACAGAGTAAGTAAGGATCCAACGAAATGGACGAAACGCACAATTCTTTCCGAAACGTCCAGACTCTTCGATCCACTCGGGTTGTTGGCGCCCATAATACTGCAAGCCAAACTCCTCATTCAAACTCTATGGTTGAAAGGTCTTGATTGGGACGAGGATCTCTCGCACGATCTCAAGGCGGATTGGCTAAAATATCGGGAAGGTTTATTAGACATTGATAACATCAAGATTAACAGGTGGACACACTGCATAAAAACAAATATTAAAACAGAACTACATGGGTTTTCAGACGCTTCCATGAAGGCGTATGCTGCCGCCGTATACCTTTGTGTTGTTAATGAAGAAGGAAAACGACATTCGACTTTGATCGCTGCCAAAACAAAGGTTGCACCCCTGAAGACAATAAGTCTGCCCCGTCTGGAATTATGCGCAGCAGCATTACTTGCAAAACTAATGCGATATGTGACAACATCACTAAAATTAGAAACACCGCACACGAGTCATGCATGGAGTGATTCGGAAATTGTGATCGCATGGCTAAGCGGTCACCCTACCAGATGGAAGACTTTCATAGCCAATCGGGTCTCATACATACATGACATTTTGGGAAAAAATATATGGAAACATGTGCCTACCAAACAAAACCCTGCGGATTGTGCCTCTCGAGGAATGTCTCCAACTGAATTACGCGACCACACACTTTGGTGGAATGGACCAGATTGGCTGCGGAAATCGGAAGAGCATTGGCCGAAGGAAAAGCAAGCAATACACACTGAACTGGAACAAAGGAAGATTGTAAACTTGCAAATTAACGTCGACAACGACACAATAGAATCAAAATATTCATCGCTTACCAAACTTATTCGTGTAACCGCATATTGCAAGCGATTCATCTTTAACGCCCAGAGGCCACAGTCGCAGAGGAGAAATGCGTATTTAAAAAAGGATGAATTAAATGATGCCTTAATGTATTGGATAAGACAGAATCAACAAAGGGAATTCGGCTGTGAAATCAAGGCAATCAGCCAAGGAAAAACGTTACCACGCCAAAGTCGACTATTGAAGGTAACTCCATTTATCGATGACAAGGGCATTCTCCGCGTTGGAGGCAGATTACAACATGCCGACTTGTCACCCCACCAAAAATACTCGATACTTTTACCCGATAAATGCCATCTTACAGAGCTCATCCTTAACAAGGTACATCGAGATACAATGCATGGAGGCGCGCAACTAATGACACAAGTCCTTTTCCAACAATACTGGGTACTAAATGCGAGAAACATGATCCGCCAGGTAATTCATAAATGCTTAACTTGTTATAGACAAAGAGCCGTCACACAAACCCAACTGATGGGCAACCTACCTGCCCCAAGGGTACAAGTGGCACGCCCATTCACCAACACCGGAGTGGATTATTGCGGGCCGTTCGAGCTTAAAACACACAAAGGGCGAAACCCGAAAAAATATAAAGCATATATCGCCCTCTTCGTGTGCATGGCAACAAAGGCGCTACATCTAGAGTTAGTGACTGATTTAACTGCTGAAGGTTTCATCGCTGCATTCCGTCGATTCACTTCCAGGCGAGGATTGTGCAGCAACTTATTTTGCGATTGCGGTACCAACTTCGTAGGAGCAAATCGGATACTCAAGAAACAACAACAACAACTGGCACAACAAATAAATGATGAAATGGCCACTATACTGGAGAATGACGGAATAAATTTCAAGTTTGTACCACCATCCTCACCACATTTCGGAGGATTATGGGAGGCTGGAGTGAAATCTACAAAACACCACATCAAACGAATCATTGGGAACGTGAACCTTACCTATGAAGAGTTCAATACGACTCTAACTCAAATAGAGGCATGTCTAAACTCCAGACCACTCACCGAGATAAGCACAGATCCAAATGACTACACTCCATTAACTCCAGCCCATTTTTTAATAGGAGGAAATTTATTGACAATCCCAGAACCATCACTTATGGAAATAAAGATAACCCGATTAGATAGGTGGCAATTAATGCAACGATTAGTTCAGAACTTCTGGAAAAGATGGAAGAATGAATACCTGAGTCGATTACAACAGAGGCCAAAATGGCTCAATACACAATCGAATTTGAAGAAAGGGGAATTAATCTTATTAAAGGAAGATGATCTACCACCAGGCCAATGGGCTCTCGGTCGAATTCTAGAAGTATGCCCAGGTATAGACGGACTGGTACGCGTCGCAACCATAAAAACAAGAAATCGAGTGCTGAAACGCCCAGTCACGAAACTCTGCAAATTACCATTTCAATCGACGACCGATAACCCGAACTAAACTTAAAACAATATCACAAATAATGATAATCACTTAAGGTTTATCAAATTAATCCACGCACTCGATGATTAAATAAATTAATAAAAGGGGGAAATACATTACATGAAGAAATCTAAAAGAAATCAATACATAACAAAACACATACAAATCTAATTAAAACAAAACAATGTCAAATTATGAAACTAATATAATCCAAAAATAATCCACATACCTGAGAATTATATACATCCTAATGATTCTCATTTTCCAACCCCCATTCCGGAGAGCGAGTAAGGGCGCTATAACCCTTCCTGTCCACATGTTTTTTCTCGTTACAGATAGATCCAGCCTTAGAAGGACGAAGAATGCACCCAGCCTTACAAATGTTGGCATCTATTGGAAACGATGCCAAGGGGGGGAGTATGTTACGAGATGACCTACAACGACTAAATTCAAGATCTTAGGAACTCTTACCTGTAAAAAACAAATGCGTCCTTCTCAGCACCCACAAAACATTGCACCAAAACATTGCACCAAAACGACCACCATATGACAACTGTCAGATGACCACCAGCAGAGCCGAGGTAGCAGATGGCGGGAAGAACCAAAAGCGAAGTTGCAGGAACTGCAATGCCATCGCCGAGGTTTCCGAAGACGACAACCAAAAGCTCGACCAACAACAGCGAAGAGAGAGCGAAATCAATCTATGCGGGATATAGGTCAACAGCTGATCGATGAAGAGGAAGCGAGACAACGAGTCATCGTCCATGGGAAACTATAGCCGGGAGTCAATGAACTCTTCAAGAAGCGCCGAGAAGAAAACCCGCTAGGGGTGAAATTATAAAGGTACGTGGAGGAGAAAGGAGCTTTCTCTTTTGCCCAGCAATTTCCAACAGACAGGATCGAGAAAATATAGTGGTGTACATATATTGGTAATTTTCGTAAGAACATTTGAAAAACTTGAATTATATTTATTATATTTATTACATGAATTGTAAAATTAAAAGCATATAAAATTTACAATATTTAAGTGAAAGAACGTTAAGAACGTGTAAAATTAAGTGTAAAGTGGATTCCCGAATTTTAAATTTATGAAAATAAAATTTATAACGTAGAGAAGAAGTGCGTATTTTATTTACAAGATAAAGTGGATCGTTTAAGCAGAGGTGTTCGGACAATTTGCCACCTCGCAATTAATTATTAGTAATTATTATCCAAGTCACGTTCGTCCGTGAACCTGGCTGGCGGGCAGGGAATTTTAAAGAACTTTGGCACATTCTCTGTGAAGATCCTCCACTAATAAAATTTCTTTGGAGATTATTTCTTATTTACAGAAACGAATAGACGATCTTCAACCGCAAGGAAACCTGAGCTACGAAACAAGGCCGGATTACCATTTTCTTCACAATCCCCTCGACATGGGTATCAAATGAAAGGGTATGATAAGTAGAATACAATAAGCAATATAGTATAATCAATTAATAGTTAGATCCACCGAGGCCACCTCAAGAGGATGGTATTGCCATTTTCTTCACAACCCCCACGACATGGGTATCAAATGAAAGGGAATGATAAGTAGAACACAATAAGCTATGTCTTTATATCCATGGTGGCCGTCTCAAGAGGGCGGACTACCATTTCTTCGCCACCACCTCGACATAGGTATCAATTGAAAGGGTATCATAAGTAGAATACCATAAGCGATATAATATACTCAATATCTGGTTAGATCCATGGCTGTCATCTCAAGAGGGCGGATTATCATTTTCTTCACAACCCCCTAGACATGGGTATCAAATTAAAGGGTATGATAATGAGAATACAATAAGCTATGTCTTTATATCCATGGCGGCCGTCTCAAGAGGGCGGACTACCATTTCTTCACCACCACCTCGACATAGGTATCAACTGAAAGGGTATCTTAACTAGAAGACAATAAGCAATATAGTATACTCAATATCTGGTTAGATAAACGGCGGTCATCTCAAGAGGGCGGATTACCATTTTCTTCAAAACCCCCTCGACATGGGTATCAACTGAAAGGGTATGAAAAGTAGAATACAATAAGCTATGTCTTTTTATCCATGGCGGCCGTCTCAAGAGGGCGGACTAGCATTTCTTCACCACCACCTCGACATAGTTATCAATTAAAAGGGTATCATAATTAGAATGCCATAAGCGATATAATATACTCAATATCTGGTTAGATCCATGGCGGTCATCTCAAGAGGACGGATTTCCATTTTCTTCACAACCCCTCGACATGGGTATCAAATGAAACGGTATGATAAGTAGAATACAATAAGCTATGTCTTTATATCCATGGCGACCGCCTCAAGAGGGCGGAATACCATTTCTTCACCACCACCTCGACATATGTATCAATTGAAAGGGTATCATAAGTAGAATACCATAAGCGATATAATATACTCAATATCTGCTTAGATCCATGGCTGTCATCTCAAGAGGGCGGATTACCATTTTCTTCACAACCCCCTCGACATGGGTATCAAATGAAAGGGAATGATAAGTAGAACATAATAAGCTATATAGTATACTCAAAATATATTTAGATCCACGGCGGTTATCTCAAGAGGGCGGATTACCATTTTCTTCACAACCCCAAATGAAAGGGAATGATAAGTAGAACACAATAAGCGATTTAGTATACTCAAAATATCCACGGGGGTTATGTCAAGAAAGCGGATATCCATTTTCTTTACATAGCCCATCGACATGGGTATCAAATGAAAGGGTCTCATAACTAGAACACACTAGCATGAAATAATTAAACAGGTGCATTTACGAACGAATTCAAAGGAACACTCGAACGAGGTCATTAGATCAGCATGTTGAATGAAAAATCGAGCTGGTTATGGATCAATAATTCCATAGTACAGAAAAAATCTTGGCCGAGAAACTCGAAAGGAGCTTGTAACGGTCAGTTTTGCACGGAAATCCCTAAATATCTACTTGTCTCAAAATCACTGTAGGAAAAGAAATCTAGTGGTGGGTCGATAAAAAAGAAGGAGGCGGCGGAGAAAAAGGAAATTTTTTTTGAAGGTTGAAAAATAGAATTTTGTTTTCGAGGAGTCTGTTTTGGGATTTAGAAGCGAAAAGTTGTCCGGATTTTGTTAGTTTTTGGCTCCGCGTATAACTTCGCACAAGAGTAGAATTAATTATACAATCCAAGAAAAAGAAAGCTTTGCATATATTGTGGTGATATGTGAACAAGAAGCAACAAATTGTATAAAAAGGAAGCGTCAGGTTGCAGCTTATTTGAGGAATCTAACCGTTGGAATCATGGTGCATTCGATGGACGTGCTGTAGTAGTATCATTGCCAAGCAGGGTGCAAGATTTTCACAACCTTAGCACCAAAGAATCCGTTTTTTTTGAATTATTTGAGATAATTTTATCCGTTGGATTGCTGCGTTCGCTTTATCTCTAACAGAACGAAGAAGGTCTTCTCCAGGATTGCCTTGGTTCGGAGGTGCCACCTTCTAAAATATCGCTGTGTTGTTCGAGTGTCATCGATCCCGCCCAGGTTGTTTTTGAGCAATTGTTAACTGGCCAAGGAAAAAACCGAAACTTGCTCGAGGAGAAGTCGTCATCTTTCCTGGTGAGACAGATGTGCTGTCCATGGTAACTTTTCTACTGGATGAGTAACCTCAAAGAAATTGGATATAAGGTATTTTTGTATTGCTTTGTATATGAAAATTGCGAGACGGATATTACGAAGCCAGCAGTAAATTATTGTGATTCCCCCGCGAACCACTGCCAGAAATAATTTTTTTGATTCAGTTTTTAAATAAAAATACATGGACATAAAATAAAAATAAAAATAAAAACAAAAACACACATACACAACAGAACACAACACATTATATTGTTTCATGAGTTAATCTATTATTATAATGCAATAATTTTTAAGTGCAGTTGATGCAGTTGATATTAATTTGAACTATATTTATACTTTTGTGTAAATTTTTGAGAGGGCATTTGTTGTCATAATTTTTCTTGTTGTTTCCAAGTAATTTCTTCTTACTTAAATTAAACCCGATATTTGTGATATCATTTGTGATAAAACGAGGCGTATTGGTACCAAGGAGACGCGTTTTAAAATCCTTTATCGTATGGAATTATCCAGACCGTTGGAATTGTAAATTATTGTTTTTGTATTTGAAAATGTGGATGTTGTTATATCTGACATAGATACGAGTTCGTTTCCGTTGAATATTAATTTTACCTCTTTGTGATCTTGTGGTAATAAATGCTTCTGAAATAAACTAGATAATTTAATGTTATAAATGATGAACTCCATTTGCTAAATTTTTTTTGAATGGTTGGGGCGGAACTTAGTTCCTCTCAGGATTTTCAGGTGAGGTAGTTCCTGGACAGGTGATGGTTACCCATCCTATCATCTGACAATGGAACGGACTACCTTGACACGGCTCAGGCTGTGCCCGAGGGATGATTGAAACTAAAGATTTGCATAGTCACAGGTAAGTGGTGAACCAACCGCGGTAAGGCCCGGCCACACACCCCACGACCCCTCCGGCGAGCTAGATAACTCCGTGTGGCCGGCGTAGGAGTTCCGGATTTTCTTTTCATTTCTTATGTATGGTATTGGCTCCTTGGTCATGCTCTTCCGGGCTTGTGGCTAAGGGGGTAATACCTCGCATAAGTGGCGCCCACTATTATATCGCGCCATTATGCTGTTACATAAATGGCGCCCAACGCAGCTTTCAAAGCCCGTTGACTGTCCTATACGGACCTTGAAGTTTAAATTTTTTTTGGTGTTTAGTACCACTTGTGCCTTCACGGACAACTTTTGATTTTTTTGTTTATGGTTCACCACTTTTACCAAGCGCTCGCTGTGGGCTAAGGTAGTACCGCGAGGCCTTAGCCTTTGTCTGTTTTGCCGAATTTTTTTTTCAGCGCTTGTCCAAATTCTATGTGAATTTTTCTTTGTTTTCGCTTTTAGGCCTATCCGTTCACTTACGCGGTAACTTCTTCTTTTTTTGGAGTAGCTTCGAACCATGCTGACCTGCACGGCTTGCTAACAAGCGGTGTTCGCTTGGCTATGCGTGCAGGTGGAGTAGTGGTTCATCCCTGTCTTGTTTCTAGGGTCGGCGACTCTGGTATCAGGCGGGAAACCGCCTGCCACTGCGTCGGTCTTTGAACAGGATCTTCTTTTAATTTTCCTGGTGGACGTGGAAGTTGGTACAAGGGCTTAACCGTCTTTGGTAACAGGCGTGTTAATGCCTGCCACTGCGCCCCTTGTTCCTTCGGAAGGTCCATCCAGATTTTTAAATTCTATTTTTTTGTTTTTGTCCTGATTCGTTTTTCTCCGTCTGTACATACCCTTCAGATTGATTTTCCGAAAGGTAGCTCGGTTGTGGTTGAACAGCGGATTCCCCAAATTTTTTTTTATTTTGTCGAAGAAGTTTCCTTTCCTTTCGTGGCGATGCGATTTTGAGTTTTGTTTCCGTTCTTCTTTCGGGTCTACCTGAAGCTGGGTCGGCGACCTGGATGACACCTGGTGATGACTATGCTTCATAGTTTTCACCAACTGCCATCGAGGACATCGACCATGCGGGAGCCCTGAGGGGAAATGTTATCCGTCTCAACCATTCCTCGCTTATACTGAATTAAAGCTAATTACTCACTCTTATACACTAATATATATAGACATTAATACACTTTGATTGTTTTACACACTAATCACTGTTGATTCTTTTTCGGGGGTTACACACAATATTATTAACTTCTAGTTGATTTGTTTAATGCAACCTTCTTCTTACTGGTTATCGTTTGTTTTTGTTTTGATTATATCGGGGGGCATTTTTTTTGTTTGTTAATACTATAGTAGGTAATCATGGGCGACTTGTGCGGACGCACCTTTTATGGCCTGCCCATCCGGCACAAGGTGCTACGAAGGCCGCATATTTTTTCATCTTTATCTCCTCTCGCAAAGGAGTTTGTACCTCGACGGTCACCTGTCATCCTGGCTTTTACTCCAGTTAGGAGATGCTCAGTATCACGACTACCACTATCTGGGACTGGGGGCTATCCTTCGTCGTCGACCGCCATCCAGACTGCGCCGATGGCAGAACATGACTCAACTTCTAGCACGGTAGGGAGATGTGGACCGACAGCCGACGAGATTAAAGCTGTGAAATACGCACGGAATATTGTTAATTGCCTAAAAGAAAAGCCGGAATCTTTCGATACCATAGCGTCAAGAGCATGTACTGTATTTGGAGATGTGAAGGATAATCATTTTGTGGTAAGCAATGTGATAGAGATTATTTTCAACCCATCTATGGACGACCAGACTTTCGGAAGTATAGGAGCTAAGTTATATGTACTGTTTGACTCTATGAACCCTGTGGGAAATAGTGTTTTTAGGAATTTGCTTAGGCTAACGCTAGCATATCATCAGGATGAAATCACGCGACACAGCCCAAGGGACAGTCGTAGGATGAGAGGTATCACTCTATTTTTTGCTGAAGTATACAGACAATTTAAGAAGGGTGGATTGCGTATGAAGGAACTTGGCCAGAATATTAGGTTGCTAATGACCCAGTTACTCCAGGAGCCAACTCCAGAAAACATTGAATGCATATGTCGCGTTTGCACGCTAGTAGGTATTGCACTAAATGAGGATTGTCCGGCCAAAATCATACGTGGCTTGTATAAGTCAGCACCGTCCGAAACTTCATCGAAGGTAACTCTCGAGCGGTGTTAAAACTAATTTCTTAATTTGTTGATTTGATTAACCCGGCATTAGTTAGGGTGACTAGGTTATTTATTGCTAATGCGTTTCATATAATTTACACATTTCTAAGTTATAGTTACTCTCACGAGATTCTATGTACTTCTCCGGACTTAGCGTTAATTTATTTTCTTTTTATTAGGGTATGGCTATACCTGTGTAAGTGTTAACTGTTCCAATATCTTTCATATTGAAATTATTTGACTGTTGTTGCTTTACAACTGTTATACTCGATTTGGCCGGTAAGAGTCTCGGTGTATATCACGCCAAAGACCTACGTCGTTGATTTCCTGAAGGTCTCCTTGTCATTTTGTTTATAAATTTTGGTCATGCTGCGGGTGTACCTCGGCGAACTAGTTGCCTGTCGTCCTACTGGGGTGAGTCACATGCAATGTGGGATTGCGTGAGATTGACTCCACGGTATGAGAGGAAACCGGTTCTGGCGAGGATGTCTGTAAGTTTACAGGAGCCGGAGGGGGACAATATGGAATTGCCTTCAGCCGGATCCTGGGACTTCCAGATATTCTTCCGAGTGATCTACGGACTGCTCCACCTTTTCAAAGTTGGCGTAATCACTCCTCTCACCTCGTTCCGTATTACTACTCTTACCTGTGATGCCCGGCTAGCTCACTAGAGCATGAGACTCCTATTCTCAGGTTGTGAGTCGAGACCCACATTGGCGCCAAAAATATTAGGTCTTACGGCATAAAAACCGTCCGTTTTTTTCGGCTCCTCACTGCCTCGCGAGTCGGCCTTGTGGACCCGAGGGTATGTAACGGTCAGTTTTGCACGGAAATCCCTAAATATCTACTTGTCTCAAAATCACTGTAGGAAAAGAAATCTAGTGGTGGGTCGATAAAAAAGAAGGAGGCGGCGGAGAAAAAGGAAATTTTTTTTGAAGGTTGAAAAATAGAATTTTGTTTTCGAGGAGTCTGTTTTGGGATTTAGAAGCGAAAAGTTGTCCGGATTTTGTTAGTTTTTGGCTCCGCGTATAACTTCGCACAAGAGTAGAATTAATTATACAATCCAAGAAAAAGAAAGCTTTGCATATATTGTGGTGATATGTGAACAAGAAGCAACAAATTGTATAAAAAGGAAGCGTCAGGTTGCAGCTTATTTGAGGAATCTAACCGTTGGAATCATGGTGCATTCGATGGACGTGCTGTAGTAGTATCATTGCCAAGCAGGGTGCAAGATTTTCACAACCTTAGCACCAAAGAATCCGTTTTTTTTGAATTATTTGAGATAATTTTATCCGTTGGATTGCTGCGTTCGCTTTATCTCTAACAGAACGAAGAAGGTCTTCTCCAGGATTGCCTTGGTTCGGAGGTGCCACCTTCTAAAATATCGCTGTGTTGTTCGAGTGTCATCGATCCCGCCCAGGTTGTTTTTGAGCAATTGTTAACTGGCCAAGGAAAAAACCGAAACTTGCTCGAGGAGAAGTCGTCATCTTTCCTGGTGAGACAGATGTGCTGTCCATGGTAACTTTTCTACTGGATGAGTAACCTCAAAGAAATTGGATATAAGGTATTTTTGTATTGCTTTGTATATGAAAATTGCGAGACGGATATTACGAAGCCAGCAGTAAATTATTGTGATTCCCCCGCGAACCACTGCCAGAAATAATTTTTTTGATTCAGTTTTTAAATAAAAATACATGGACATAAAATAAAAATAAAAATAAAAACAAAAACACACATACACAACAGAACACAACACATTATATTGTTTCATGAGTTAATCTATTATTATAATGCAATAATTTTTAAGTGCAGTTGATGCAGTTGATATTAATTTGAACTATATTTATACTTTTGTGTAAATTTTTGAGAGGGCATTTGTTGTCATAATTTTTCTTGTTGTTTCCAAGTAATTTCTTCTTACTTAAATTAAACCCGATATTTGTGATATCATTTGTGATAAAACGAGGCGTATTGGTACCAAGGAGACGCGTTTTAAAATCCTTTATCGTATGGAATTATCCAGACCGTTGGAATTGTAAATTATTGTTTTTGTATTTGAAAATGTGGATGTTGTTATATCTGACATAGATACGAGTTCGTTTCCGTTGAATATTAATTTTACCTCTTTGTGATCTTGTGGTAATAAATGCTTCTGAAATAAACTAGATAATTTAATGTTATAAATGATGAACTCCATTTGCTAAATTTTTTTTGAATGGTTGGGGCGGAACTTAGTTCCTCTCAGGATTTTCAGGTGAGGTAGTTCCTGGACAGGTGATGGTTACCCATCCTATCATCTGACAATGGAACGGACTACCTTGACACGGCTCAGGCTGTGCCCGAGGGATGATTGAAACTAAAGATTTGCATAGTCACAGGTAAGTGGTGAACCAACCGCGGTAAGGCCCGGCCACACACCCCACGACCCCTCCGGCGAGCTAGATAACTCCGTGTGGCCGGCGTAGGAGTTCCGGATTTTCTTTTCATTTCTTATGTATGGTATTGGCTCCTTGGTCATGCTCTTCCGGGCTTGTGGCTAAGGGGGTAATACCTCGCATAAGTGGCGCCCACTATTATATCGCGCCATTATGCTGTTACATAAATGGCGCCCAACGCAGCTTTCAAAGCCCGTTGACTGTCCTATACGGACCTTGAAGTTTAAATTTTTTTTGGTGTTTAGTACCACTTGTGCCTTCACGGACAACTTTTGATTTTTTTGTTTATGGTTCACCACTTTTACCAAGCGCTCGCTGTGGGCTAAGGTAGTACCGCGAGGCCTTAGCCTTTGTCTGTTTTGCCGAATTTTTTTTTCAGCGCTTGTCCAAATTCTATGTGAATTTTTCTTTGTTTTCGCTTTTAGGCCTATCCGTTCACTTACGCGGTAACTTCTTCTTTTTTTGGAGTAGCTTCGAACCATGCTGACCTGCACGGCTTGCTAACAAGCGGTGTTCGCTTGGCTATGCGTGCAGGTGGAGTAGTGGTTCATCCCTGTCTTGTTTCTAGGGTCGGCGACTCTGGTATCAGGCGGGAAACCGCCTGCCACTGCGTCGGTCTTTGAACAGGATCTTCTTTTAATTTTCCTGGTGGACGTGGAAGTTGGTACAAGGGCTTAACCGTCTTTGGTAACAGGCGTGTTAATGCCTGCCACTGCGCCCCTTGTTCCTTCGGAAGGTCCATCCAGATTTTTAAATTCTATTTTTTTGTTTTTGTCCTGATTCGTTTTTCTCCGTCTGTACATACCCTTCAGATTGATTTTCCGAAAGGTAGCTCGGTTGTGGTTGAACAGCGGATTCCCCAAATTTTTTTTTATTTTGTCGAAGAAGTTTCCTTTCCTTTCGTGGCGATGCGATTTTGAGTTTTGTTTCCGTTCTTCTTTCGGGTCTACCTGAAGCTGGGTCGGCGACCTGGATGACACCTGGTGATGACTATGCTTCATAGTTTTCACCAACTGCCATCGAGGACATCGACCATGCGGGAGCCCTGAGGGGAAATGTTATCCGTCTCAACCATTCCTCGCTTATACTGAATTAAAGCTAATTACTCACTCTTATACACTAATATATATAGACATTAATACACTTTGATTGTTTTACACACTAATCACTGTTGATTCTTTTTCGGGGGTTACACACAATATTATTAACTTCTAGTTGATTTGTTTAATGCAACCTTCTTCTTACTGGTTATCGTTTGTTTTTGTTTTGATTATATCGGGGGGCATTTTTTTTGTTTGTTAATACTATAGTAGGTAATCATGGGCGACTTGTGCGGACGCACCTTTTATGGCCTGCCCATCCGGCACAAGGTGCTACGAAGGCCGCATATTTTTTCATCTTTATCTCCTCTCGCAAAGGAGTTTGTACCTCGACGGTCACCTGTCATCCTGGCTTTTACTCCAGTTAGGAGATGCTCAGTATCACGACTACCACTATCTGGGACTGGGGGCTATCCTTCGTCGTCGACCGCCATCCAGACTGCGCCGATGGCAGAACATGACTCAACTTCTAGCACGGTAGGGAGATGTGGACCGACAGCCGACGAGATTAAAGCTGTGAAATACGCACGGAATATTGTTAATTGCCTAAAAGAAAAGCCGGAATCTTTCGATACCATAGCGTCAAGAGCATGTACTGTATTTGGAGATGTGAAGGATAATCATTTTGTGGTAAGCAATGTGATAGAGATTATTTTCAACCCATCTATGGACGACCAGACTTTCGGAAGTATAGGAGCTAAGTTATATGTACTGTTTGACTCTATGAACCCTGTGGGAAATAGTGTTTTTAGGAATTTGCTTAGGCTAACGCTAGCATATCATCAGGATGAAATCACGCGACACAGCCCAAGGGACAGTCGTAGGATGAGAGGTATCACTCTATTTTTTGCTGAAGTATACAGACAATTTAAGAAGGGTGGATTGCGTATGAAGGAACTTGGCCAGAATATTAGGTTGCTAATGACCCAGTTACTCCAGGAGCCAACTCCAGAAAACATTGAATGCATATGTCGCGTTTGCACGCTAGTAGGTATTGCACTAAATGAGGATTGTCCGGCCAAAATCATACGTGGCTTGTATAAGTCAGCACCGTCCGAAACTTCATCGAAGGTAACTCTCGAGCGGTGTTAAAACTAATTTCTTAATTTGTTGATTTGATTAACCCGGCATTAGTTAGGGTGACTAGGTTATTTATTGCTAATGCGTTTCATATAATTTACACATTTCTAAGTTATAGTTACTCTCACGAGATTCTATGTACTTCTCCGGACTTAGCGTTAATTTATTTTCTTTTTATTAGGGTATGGCTATACCTGTGTAAGTGTTAACTGTTCCAATATCTTTCATATTGAAATTATTTGACTGTTGTTGCTTTACAACTGTTATACTCGATTTGGCCGGTAAGAGTCTCGGTGTATATCACGCCAAAGACCTACGTCGTTGATTTCCTGAAGGTCTCCTTGTCATTTTGTTTATAAATTTTGGTCATGCTGCGGGTGTACCTCGGCGAACTAGTTGCCTGTCGTCCTACTGGGGTGAGTCACATGCAATGTGGGATTGCGTGAGATTGACTCCACGGTATGAGAGGAAACCGGTTCTGGCGAGGATGTCTGTAAGTTTACAGGAGCCGGAGGGGGACAATATGGAATTGCCTTCAGCCGGATCCTGGGACTTCCAGATATTCTTCCGAGTGATCTACGGACTGCTCCACCTTTTCAAAGTTGGCGTAATCACTCCTCTCACCTCGTTCCGTATTACTACTCTTACCTGTGATGCCCGGCTAGCTCACTAGAGCATGAGACTCCTATTCTCAGGTTGTGAGTCGAGACCCACATTGGCGCCAAAAATATTAGGTCTTACGGCATAAAAACCGTCCGTTTTTTTCGGCTCCTCACTGCCTCGCGAGTCGGCCTTGTGGACCCGAGGGTATGTAACGGTCAGTTTTGCACGGAAATCCCTAAATATCTACTTGTCTCAAAATCACTGTAGGAAAAGAAATCTAGTGGTGGGTCGATAAAAAAGAAGGAGGCGGCGGAGAAAAAGGAAATTTTTTTTGAAGGTTGAAAAATAGAATTTTGTTTTCGAGGAGTCTGTTTTGGGATTTAGAAGCGAAAAGTTGTCCGGATTTTGTTAGTTTTTGGCTCCGCGTATAACTTCGCACAAGAGTAGAATTAATTATACAATCCAAGAAAAAGAAAGCTTTGCATATATTGTGGTGATATGTGAACAAGAAGCAACAAATTGTATAAAAAGGAAGCGTCAGGTTGCAGCTTATTTGAGGAATCTAACCGTTGGAATCATGGTGCATTCGATGGACGTGCTGTAGTAGTATCATTGCCAAGCAGGGTGCAAGATTTTCACAACCTTAGCACCAAAGAATCCGTTTTTTTTGAATTATTTGAGATAATTTTATCCGTTGGATTGCTGCGTTCGCTTTATCTCTAACAGAACGAAGAAGGTCTTCTCCAGGATTGCCTTGGTTCGGAGGTGCCACCTTCTAAAATATCGCTGTGTTGTTCGAGTGTCATCGATCCCGCCCAGGTTGTTTTTGAGCAATTGTTAACTGGCCAAGGAAAAAACCGAAACTTGCTCGAGGAGAAGTCGTCATCTTTCCTGGTGAGACAGATGTGCTGTCCATGGTAACTTTTCTACTGGATGAGTAACCTCAAAGAAATTGGATATAAGGTATTTTTGTATTGCTTTGTATATGAAAATTGCGAGACGGATATTACGAAGCCAGCAGTAAATTATTGTGATTCCCCCGCGAACCACTGCCAGAAATAATTTTTTTGATTTAGTTTTTAAATAAAAATACATGGACATAAAATAAAAATAAAAATAAAAACAAAAACACACATACACAACAGAACACAACACATTATATTGTTTCATGAGTTAATCTATTATTATAATGCAATAATTTTTAAGTGCGGTTGATGCAGTTGATATTAATTTGAACTATATTTATACTTTTGTGTAAATTTTTGAGAGGGCATTTGTTGTCATAATTTTTCTTGTTGTTTCCAAGTAATTTCTTCTTACTTAAATTAAACCCGATATTTGTGATATCATTTGTGATAAAACGAGGCGTATTGGTACCAAGGAGACGCGTTTTAAAATCCTTTATCGTATGGAATTATCCAGACCGTTGGAATTGTAAATTATTGTTTTTGTATTTGAAAATGTGGATGTTGTTATATCTGACATAGATACGAGTTCGTTTCCGTTGAATATTAATTTTACCTCTTTGTGTTCTTGTGGTAATAAATGCTTCTGAAATAAACTAGATAATTTAATGTTATAAATGATGAACTCCATTTGCTAAATTTTTTTTGAATGGTTGGGGCGGAACTTAGTTCCTCTCAGGATTTTCAGGTGAGGTAGTTCCTGGACAGGTGATGGTTACCCATCCTATCATCTGACAATGGAACGGACTACCTTGACACGGCTCAGGCTGTGCCCGAGGGATGATTGAAACTAAAGATTTGCATAGTCACAGGTAAGTGGTGAACCAACCGCGGTAAGGCCCGGCCACACACCCCACGACCCCTCCGGCGAGCTAGATAACTCCGTGTGGCCGGCGTAGGAGTTCCGGATTTTCTTTTCATTTCTTATGTATAGTATTGGCTCCTTGGTCATGCTCTTCCGGGCTTGTGGCTAAGGGGGTAATACCTCGCATAAGTGGCGCCCACTATTTTATCGCGCCATTATGCTGTTACAAGCTTATGTTTGTTTTTTTACAAAGGCAATAATATTAATTTGAATTCCTGCATTTTGTTATTTTGTTATTACCTACTTATAAAATAAATAAAAAAATATAATGAACAATTAAATACATAATATTTCTTTATACAGAAGATTATTTATTTTTTATTTTAGAATGTATTAAAACAAAAAAGAGTGATATCCCACCAAAAAAACATTAAAAATGTGAATTAGAAGTTCGTGGGCGCGGAAATTATTTATTGGGACAGTTTAAAACACACTTAGGTATAACAAAAAGAAGTGATATGGATTAGTCAAGATGAATCGTTAATAGCATGAAATAATTAAACACGTGCATTTACGAACGAATTCAAAGGATTTTTACAACAATTTTAAAGCATGAATCTTAGCTGCCCTTCGAAATGTAACAAATTTTATTAGAAATACTATAGACTGAGCCACACTGAATTCAGCAAAGATTCATGCTAGGTATACAACGAACGCGACAGCCAAATTTTTCGCGGTTGATAATACTTTATTGAGTTTTAAATAAAAATTGGCAGTTGTATAATTCCTTTGAATTCGTTCGTAAATGCACGTGTTTAATTATTTCATGCTATTAACGTTTCATCTTGACTAATCCATATCACTTCTTTTTGTTATACCTAAGTGTGTTTTAAACTGTCCAAATAAATAATTTCCGCGCCCACGAACTTCTAATTCACATTTTTAATGTTTTTTTGGTGGGATTACAATATTAACGTACATAACGATAATGAACAACAGCAAATCCATAACCCAAACATCCCAATTCCAGTTATTATTTAAATATCCCATTGCATCCCAATTCCAGTTAAAATTATTTTAAAATATCCCATTACAATATTAACGTACATAACGATAATGAACAACAGCAAATCCATAACCCAAACATCCCAATTCCAGTTAAATTAATTTAAATATCGCATTACAATATCGCTCCCATAAATTTTATCTTTCAATGCACTTTTCATGCACTTGCCACATTTCTCATTCCCACGCGCGATCAGTATTTTTCGCTTACTGGCATTCTTGGAATTATATTGCACCCTTTGGCCTTAGTACAGAAGATCGGGTACTTGGTACAGAAAAATAATTATTCAAGTCAGTGGAAGGAAAACCTTAGCTCGGGCCGGTCGTAATTAAATAAATTAAGTTTAAATAAAATAAGAAAGTTTTTATTCAATAAAGTGATTTTATATTATATTTGCCGCACATTGTGTTTTTTTTCTAAAAGAATAATTTCTGGCGCAGTCGGTAGGATACGTCAAGCAAAGTGGCTTACGTATCAACGTTTTATGACGTGAACTAGTTAGTGGGAATTTTACAAATACCGTCACAAAAAGTGATTTGATTTTTTTTTCCATAACAAACGTGCAGTGTTTTGTTTACAAAACAAAATCAATCCACAATTAAAAACAAAAAGTGCGATTTAAAGGCAGCAGAAGTGCCTTAAAGAAAAAGCAACAAATATATAAAATCACTTGGTCTAGTTAGTGGAAACTGTACAAATACCGTCGCAAAAAGTGAATTAATTTTTCATGACAAACGTGCAGTGATTTGTTCACAAAACAAAATCAATCCACAATAAGAAATCAATCAACAAAACGCGATTTAAAGGCAGCAGAAGTGTCTTAAATCCATAAGAGTGGGTTAAAAGCAACAACTATATAAAATCAAACAAACACCAAAAAGAGATCACCACTAGAGCACCAGCGACAAAAGTAGCCGCAATACCTCAGAAGGAAGACAACAAAGCATCAGCATCCGAGTACTATAAAATATGAAATTCATAAGGTCAGGTCCTTCCACTCAAAAACAAAAATAAACAAAATAAAAAGAAATTAGGCATTATTCAATTATATTAAATTAATAAATTTTTTTGTTTTTGCCTATTATATATATATATATATATATATATATATATATATACATATATATATATATGTGTGTGTGTGTAGGATTGCTGATTTGTTCACCCCTGAAATGGTTTAACGAACGCAGCCGCAAGCAGATGACAGAAGGTGTTGAGAAGAACCGGCACTTGGTTTTTGGCTGTCATCAGAGCAGTATCGTTTCAAGAGAAAGATATAACAATAAAATACAAGTTAAGTTTCTAAATATCTTTTTATTTTTTAACACTTTTTCCGCTCCCTGTTAAATCCCACAACTAAATTTGGGGGCTCAACCGGGATTAACAGGCAAAGAGCAACGAAAAGTGCTAAAATCGAGGATTTTAACCCCAGTGAACATTTAAGTGCACGTGCCTCCATTACTGCAACAGGGTTTTCCAGAACCACATCACGATAAGTTTAGGCGGATTTAATTCAAGAAGCGAATAGGAGGAAAAGTGGAAAAAGCCTGGAAAATCGCAATAGTGAAAACAATAAGAAGTTGCGGTATATTTAGCGGCTATGGTGCATATGTGGAAGTGCAATAACGGAGACACAATAAGAAACCAGGAGAGAGAAGAAGGAGACAAAGGGAGAAGACCGTAAGCGAGACAGCGGTCACTTCGGATTTTGAGAGGGAAGTAATTTTTCTTTAAACTCGTGAAAAACAGACTTAACCTCTAATTTTAGTAAGAATTAAAGAAAATCTTCGAATTGGTTAAATTTCATAATTTTCTCAATAAAAGTTTTTATAAAAAAAAAAAAAAAGCAGAAGAAGGTGATGCAAAAATAAGACTGCAGAGGAGACAGCTGGCACTGCGGATTCTAGAGGAAAGTATTTTTCTTTAAACTTGAGTATGCGGACTTAACCGCTAATTTTAGTAACAACTAAAGTAAAATGTCCGAATTAGTTGGATTTCTTTCATTATTTCATAAAATAAGTTTTACAAAACAACCATTTAAGCTAAAATAGTTGATTTAAAATCAAGCGCCATTGAAGTGCGGAAATTGTGATAAAGCAATAAGACCGTAAAGCAGACAGTAATTTCGTTTAAACTCGTGTTTGCGGATTCAAATTCTAATTTTAATAAAAACCAAAGAAAATTTTCGAATTAGCTAGATTTCTTTAATAATTTCATAAAATAAGTTTTATAAAACAAGCATTTAGGTTAGGTATTTAGTGCAAGTAACAAGATGGGCAAAAGGAATGCGCTACGGAGACAGAGTACCGTTGTTGAAAGGGATGAAGAGACTAATTCGTCGAGGGATGAAACCGCAATGTATCAGCAGATGGTGAAAGAGTTAATGAGACAAATGGAAGTGCAAAACACCACCATGCGTACAATGTTGGAAAGTTTCGATAAACGAGACCGCGAACCTTCAAATAACAATCAGGCGAATCATGAGTCATGTTTAAATCATAGTAAATTTTCCTTTTCTGACATCGAAAATTCCCTTAATACTTTCAGTGGTCAAGATAATTACACTATTGACAAATGGGTGCATGATTTTGAAAGCGCAGCTTTTGTGTTTGGGTGGTCAGAACTACAAAAAGTCGTATTTGGAAAGAGACTCCTGAGTGGCACGGCTAAACTGGCAATTAGAAGTCAAGACGATCTCAACACATGGGAGCAGCTTAAGAATTTTTTGGGTGAAGAATTTAAAGAAAAGCCAAATAGTGCTCTAATTCATGACCAGTTAAGGAAGAGAAGAAAGTTACCAAATGAAACGCTTCATGACTATTTGCTAGCAATACGGGAGTTAGGAAACAGGGCTAACCTCGAAGAAACAGCATTAATCAAATACACGATTGACGGAATACCCGATGATGAACGGAATAAAGTCATGCTTTATGGTGCAAAGACCTTAGCAGAATTTAAGGAAAAGCTAGCTGAATACGAATCATTTTTGGAAAGAGTGCGAGCTAGATCCAGGCCATCAAATGCTCAAGGAAATCGGAGAAAACCGGAGGTTTCAGGCAGACCGCAGTCCAGGTGCTTTAAATGTGGAAGAATAGGTCATGTAGCAAGTAACTGTCCGGCGAAAGAGCAGGGTAACAAGTGTTTCTCGTGTAACCAATTTGGACACAAAAGTCCTGAATGTCCGTCCAAACGACAAGAAGACCGTAAGGGAATTGCATTGATGAAGAAGCCAAATTCTTTGCAAAACAATAGGTATAAAACAATTCTCGTGAATAACGTTGTAACAAGAGCATTCGTCGACACCGGTAGTGACCTCACCGTCATACGTGAAGACAAGTACCAGAAATTAGGTAGCCCGAAGCTAGACAGTCCGATATCTTTTGATGGCGTAGGCTCGAACGAAATTTATACGTTAGGGTCGTTTGTTGCTGAGCTGGAAATCGATGATCATCAGTATCAAGAAAAAATTCACGTCGTACCTTTTAGTATTCTTCCAAAGGAATTCATTTTGGGAGACACTTTATTAAAGCGGGTACATTTACAAATGAAATTAGGTGACATCCAAATGGAGCCGATATCTGCAACTGACTTGCTCAAGTGCTTGAATATAACCAACAGGTGTGAGTACGAAGTCGATCATATAACATCGCCACATATTCGGAAACAATTAATTTCCTTG
This sequence comes from Thereva unica, assembly GCA_949987705.1. Classification (NCBI taxonomy): domain Eukaryota; kingdom Metazoa; phylum Arthropoda; class Insecta; order Diptera; family Therevidae; genus Thereva; species Thereva unica. Next base: position 147,163,309 of record OX465281.1, on the reverse strand, counting down.
ATTTCACAATACGAAGTAAGCAAGAATCCAAAACAATCTAATTTCGAAATGAGTATTGTGCTTAAAGATGATACACCGATACATCAGCCGCCTAGACGGTTACCCAAAATAGAGAGCGATCTAGTGGACAAACAAATTTCGGAGTGGCTAAAAGAAGGAATAATTAAACCCAGTACGTCAGAGTATGCAAGTCCAATTGTGTTGGTGACAAAAAAGGACGGAACCCAAAGACTGTGCGTGGATTACAGACAGCTAAATAAAATCGTAGTACGCGACCATCAACCAATACCACTGATAGAAGATCAAATCGACAAACTCCTTAAAGTAAATGTTTTTTCTACTTTAGATTTGAGAAATGGGTTTTTTCATATGTGGATAGCGAAAGAATGTCAGAGGTATACTGCCTTTGTTACACCGGGTGGGCAATATGAGTTCACACGTGCGCCCTTTGGTCTTTGCATATCTCCTACGCAATTCCAACGTTTTATCAATTGCATCTTTGCTGACCTTACCCGGCAAAATAAAGTGCTTGTCTACATCGATGACATCATCGTTCTGGCTGGAAGCGAAGATGAGGCAATTTCGAGACTGCAGGAAGTTTTAGAGAAAGCAGCTAGCCACGGACTTGATATAAAATGGTCGAAATGTGGTTTCTTAAAAAAACGAATAGAATATCTGGGATATGTAATCGAAAATAGTCGAGTTAGTCCGTCTGAAGAGAAGGTAAAGGCCATAAAAAACTATCCGATCCCAAAGACGATGCAACAGGTTCAATCTTTCCTGGGCCTCACTGGATATTTCCGGAAGTTCGTTGAGGATTATGCAATTGTAGCAAGGCCGCTCAGTGATATATTAAGAAAAGGAAATAAATTCGAATTTGGGGAAAAGCAACTAGCCGCGTTTGGCCGAATGAAGGAAGCATTATGTGCGAAACCAGTGTTGTCGATTTATGACCCTGCAGCATATACAGAATTACACACTGATGCGAGTAAACTAGGGTACGGTGCAATACTGCTGCAACGAAATAATGAAGACCAAGAGCTACATCCAGTATATTTTTTAAGCAAGAAGACCTCACCCACGGAAGAAAATTACAGCAGTTACGAACTGGAAGTATTAGCGGTGGTTACCGCCCTAAGAAAGTTTAGAGTTTATTTGCTGGGGCTGAAATTTAAGTTAATTACAGACTGTGCCGCATTCAAAGCCACAATGAATAAGAAGGAAACTACTCCGAAAATAGCACGATGGGCTATGACTTTAGCAGAATTTGACTATGAAGTTGAACATAGGAAGGGAAGTCGCATGCGTCACGTAGATGCTCTTAGCAGAAACCCCATTATTTTATTGATGAAAGATGATAACCTGGTGCACAAAATCCAAGCAGCTCAAGGTCAAGATTCTGGTATTCGAACTATTTTAGAGGTTCTGAAACATGGAGAATTTGAGGACTATATAGTGGAGGGCAAAATTCTATTCAAGATTGTAGATGGCGCTAAGCTGTTAGTTGTTCCAACAGCCATGCAAAATGAGCTAATTCGAACAGTTCACGAGAAAGGTCATTTTGGACAACGAAAGATGGAACAGGTTATAATAAAAGACTACTTTATTCCAAAACTTGCCAAAAAAATCATGAAATGTATCGTTAATTGCATACCGTGTATTCTGGCTGCCAAAACAGGGCGTAAAGAAGGATTCCTACATTCTATCCCTAAAGAAGCTGTACCTCTCTCAACTTATCACATCGATCATTTAGGGCCTATGACAATGACTAAAAAGGGATATCGATATATTTTAACAGTCATAGACGCGTTCACGAAATTTGTTTGGATTTATCCTGTGAAGACAGTAACGACGTCAGAAACCTTGACAAAACTTAAAATGCAACAAGTTACCTTTGGAAACCCCAGTCGAATAATTAGTGACAGAGGAACCGCCTTCACATCAGCCGTGTTTCAGCAATACTGCAACGAGCAAGGCATCGAACACATTAAAATTACAACAGGTGTGCCCCGAGGTAATGGTCAGGTTGAAAGAATACACCGAGTAATAATTTCTGTTTTAACCAAACTAACTATTGAAGAAGAAGGCAACTGGTACAAGCATGTTGGAAAAGTTCAGGCATGGTTAAATGGAAGCTATCAACGTAGTATAGGCACAACCCCATTTCAATTACTTTTTGGCACAAAGTTAAGGACCATCGAAGATATCAACTTGAACGAAGAAATCCAGCAAGAAATTTCTGTACTTTTTCAAGAAGAACGTGACCAAAGGCGCTTAGAAGCACTAAAGAAGATAAATGAAATCCAAGAAGAGAACAGAAGAACATTTAACAAGAAACGTAAGGAAGCTAACAAGTACAATGTGGGAGAGTTAGTGGCAATAGCCCGCACGCAATTTGGAACGGGATTGAAGATAAAAGCCAAATACTTAGGACCTTATCGGGTAGTTTGTGTCAAAGGGAAGGCGAGATACGATGTAGAGAAGATCGGTAATCACTAAGGACCCAAATTTACTTCAACGGCTGCAGACTATATGAAACCCTTTATCATTTTTGATTCCGAGGTGGAGGATGATGGTACAGATGATGAATCAGGTTGCAACGACGGAAGTACTGACGAAAGAAGCCATGCCCTTGAATCAAGGCCAAACGATGACGAAGCGCAAATATCATTTGAAGACGCCTAATGGTATGCCCAGTTAAATTACATGCACTATTACCTTGATAAACCTTAAATATTGAATTGCAAAGAAGTAGATTAAACATTGAATTGCAAAGAAGTAGATCAAAAGAATTTTTTGATTAAAGTAAGAACGACTACGAATAACAATTGAATTAAAGAATCGAATTAATGAATTGAAATAAAGAACTAACTAATTAATTGAAGAAGAATCGAAATAATGAATCAAAATAATGAATTGAAATAATGAATTGAAATAAAGAACTAACTAATTAATTGAAAAAGAATCGAAATGAAGAATCTGTTTGTGCAGAAGTACCATTTTCAAGAGTACTAACAAACGACGTCATACTCAGGTTAGATATCAAAACCCAAATAAAGACGAGCACATGATACAACTCGGAAAAAGAAACACCAGATCGGAGAGCACGTAGCATTATCGCGAATAAACCTCTTCACTCTCAAGCTCACAGCGAAGAAATCGAAAAAAAGAATTTTTGAGAAAGTGAGTCCACGAAGAAGAAGTCTATAAGAAGAAACCTAAAAAGAAGTTTACTGTGAAGTCTACGAAGAAGAAATCTGCTTAAGATAGAAAGCCTACGAAGAAGTCCGTAAAGAAGAAGCTTACGAAGAAGAAATATGCTTAACAAAGAAAGTCTACGAAGAAGACCCTGAAGAAGGAGCTTAAGAAGAAGAGGCCAGAATGAAACGAGGTCCATTTCCCTTCAACGATCACATAACCAGTTTTTGATTCGCCAGGCGGTCGAATCGTCAGGAGAGCCGAGTGTAGGATTGCTGATTTGTTCACCCCTGAAATGGTTTAACGAACGCAGCCGCAAGCAGATGACAGAAGGTGTTGAGAAGAACCGGCACTTGGTTTTTGGCTGTCATCAGAGCAGTATCGTTTCAAGAGAAAGATATAACAATAAAATACAAGTTAAGTTTCTAAATATCTTTTTATTTTTTAACACTTTTTCCGCTCCCTGTTAAATCCCACATATATATATATATATATATATATATATATATATATATATATATATATATATATATATATATATATATATATATATATATATATTAACAATTTCACTAAAATTAAAAGTGAGAAAATTATTAATGAAGAAACAAATAGTATATTAATAAATTTTTTTTTCATTATATTTCCTTTAAAATATTTTCAATTAAACAATTTTAAACAATTTTTATTAAATATATATATTTAAAACGATAGAAATGAAAGAGAGCCCAAATAAAAAAAATAAATAGTATTTGTGTATAGTTATGTCTGTAGTGACCGCGTAAACTTAATTACCAAGTTTACGCAAAGTCACACAACAGCCTCCCACAAAACACGATCAGTCGGAACACTCCATCGATCACCGAACTTAAAGTTCAGTGATCTTACCGTCTCCGTTCCGTTCCCCCATCGAGACAGCCAGTTTCCGGCATCTCCAATTTTGCATCTCCACTTGTGACTCACTTTTCTCCTAGTTCACGGCTACGAATAGAAAGTTAATCAAAAACCAGTTGCGGAAATAAATCAAATATATATATTTGTATACACGGGTATTTGTAATACCAAAAACGTAGTGTGATAGTAAAATAAGGATTTGTGATATTACTTATGAAATACTAGCAATAAATATCGTGAAGTGAATATTAAAGCATTGTTTCAGTTTTCTTTTGTGATCCTCGCCACAAAGGCGACGACAGTGGTGACCCCTAACGGCAACACGCGGAGCACGTTGCTCACTCGAGAAGAAAATTATTAAAACACATTGTGTTTCACCTAGTGAGATAAATTTGCTTAATAAAAAAATAATAATAAATATTACAAATAGAAACATAAGCGGTACAAATAATAATAGCCACAATAATAGTACACTTAATTAAGATCATCGCGTTTACCTAATTCGATCTAGTTCATTATCATCATCATCAATAAATGTATTACATGTATATTACGGCGACCTTTTGTTATGGGTTAAACATGCACATATAAAAAATTAAGAAGCGCCTAGAAAACAACTACTATTGGACATCAAAGGAATTCATACAAGATTTCAATACAATAATAACAACAACAAAGGGAGCAATTTCGAACCGCAACCACAGATAATTTTTATTTCTATTTAATTTTCAAATATACAGACAATTTTATTTTATTTTATTTGCATGTATACATATACACATAATTTTAAGTTTTCCTTTTTTTTTCTCTTTATATATAGATATTTTGGTTTAAATAACTTGAAAATCAATTAAATTGAATTTTTCTCTTAAAATATATTACTAGACATTGCATTTATATAGATAAGAATTATTTAACATACAAAATTTTTTTTCCATATATAGATACATATTTCTCACATTACAAACATAAAAATATAACATAGATACAATTCAAGCACATTATATAATACATTTCCATTGACTTATATAATTTATACCTGTCATTACAGATATACATATATATATATACATATACAAATATATATATATATACATACCATTTCACAGCATATTTGAACTAGAGATTATTTCAATTATTATTTACTAGCATAAAACCCGCGTGCCTTGCAACGCCTTTAAATAAAAACTGTTTATTATGTGCACTGTTTCCCTTGAAAAAAACAAACAAAAAAGTCAGTTGTTATTATCCCTAAAAAAGGTTTATTATAGAGCATTTTTTTAATAAACATGGTAAACAAATTGCTGCGTATATCACCTCTGCTCAACAAATCTGCAAGTTTTGAAGCAGAGATTGGTATGTATATGTCATCAAGAGAAGTGACAAAGGAATCCTAAATAAAGTGAATTTTGAGTCATTCATTTCCACGTGATTATAAGGATGCACTGTCAAAATTTCAGCCCTTCAGCCCCAGCGGTTTGGGTTATCTCCATTTCACCCCTTTAGGGGATGAATTTCGAAAAATCAATTTATAGTGGATGTCCACGTCATTATAGGGATGCACTGTCAAAATTTCAGCCCTATAGCTCCAGCGGTTTTGGGTTGACCCCATTTCACCCCCTTATGGGATGAATTTCGAAAAATCGCTTCTTAGTGGATGTCCACGCCATTATAGGGATGCACTTTCAAAATTTCAGCCCTATAGCTCCAGCGGTTTGGTAAACCCCATTTCACCCCCTTAGGGGATGAATTTCGAAAAATCGCTTCTTAGTGGATGTCCACGTCATTATAGGGATGCACTGTCAAAATTTCAGCCCTATAGCTCAGGCGGTTTGGGTAAACCCCATTTCCCCCTTTGGGGAACGAATTTCGAAAAATCGCTTGTTAGTGGATGTTCACGTCATTATTGGGATTCACTGTCAAAATTTCAGCCCTATAGCTCCAGCGGTTTTGGGTTGACCCCATTTCACCCCCTTATGGGATGAATTTCGCAAAATCGCTTGTTAGTGGATGTCCACGTCATTATATGGATACACTGTCAAAATTTCAGCCCTATAGCTCCAGCGGTTTTGGGTTGCCCCATTTCACCCCCTTATGGGATGAATTTCGAAAAATCGCTTGTTAGTGGATGTCCAGGTCATTATAGGGATGCACTGTCAAAATTTCAGCCCTATAGCTCCAGCGGTTTTGGGTTGACCCCATTTCACCCCCTTATGGGATGAATTTCGCAAAATCGCTTGTTAGTGGATGTCCACGTCATTATAGGGATGCACTGTCAAAATTTCAGCCCTATAGCTCCAGCGGTTTGGGTAAACCCCATTCCACCCCCTTAGGGGATGAATTTCGAAAAATCGCCTTTCTGAGATTTGAAACAAATAATTTTAAACCAGAATTGTCTAATGTTTCAATTGGTGGCATTAATAATGTTCTACGATATACATTAGCCGAGATACCAGGCGTAGAGCGTAAAAAATGGTGACAAATCGTACTAATTAATTAATTAAAAAAAAACTAATCAAAATAGCGAAAAACGGAAACTTACTTCCACCTTCTGGGATATCCATGCATCTACAAAAAAAAATTCAGATTTCTATCTCTTCTAGTTTGGCTACAATGCGTGACGGTACGCACAAGCAGACACACAGACTTACAGACACACACTTTCTTTTATTAATATAGATTCCGCGATAAATTTTGACAAGATTTGTTTGTTTTCAAACAAAAAGAAGACTTTAATTCTGGTCGCATTTTCCATATACAAATCAGTATAATTGTGGCTTACATTTTAGCAAGCATCAGTGTATAGATTATTACGTAGCGTTACTGTACTGCAGTTTTCATTAGGACTCGTAATGTCAAGAACGGGAGAAAATTCGATGGAACAAGACTTTCCGCAGGAACAAGACTTTCCACAAATGGAGGACCCTAAGCCCGGAACTTCGGGAGTTGACGGCATTAAAATATCGAAACTCGACATTCCCAAGTTCTGGGTCCAACAGCCCGCCTCCTGGTTTTACCAGGCCGAAATTATGTTTCAACTGGCGGGCTGTAAGTCTGATAAAATGAAAGTCTACAACGTAATAGCTGCATTGCCGGAAGAGGCGGTAACGGCAATGCGGCTTAGCACAGTAAACCCCTCTACCTCCTCATACGAGGAAATCAAACTGCATCTGCTCGAGAAGTACGGCACTTCCGAGAAGCGCCGTCTCGAGCAGTTGCTATCAGTGCAAGAGCCTGGAGATCGGAAACCTTCCGAGTTTCTCCAGGCTCTCAAGGCACTGGCGGGCGGGTCGTCAGCGGTCAACGATGATCTGATCCGGAACCTGTGGGAGCGGAGGCTGAAGAAACCACCCACCCACCCTAAAAAAAACTAAAGGGGCAGGGGGTCGACATGAGCGAGCATATAACCGGCCGCTCATATCGTTTATTCGTCAGAGACACCAACAATCGGATGGACTTTCTGATTGATTCGGGCTCTGACGTTTCAATTGTTCCCGCCAAGGCGTTCCCGGCCCATAACGGTAGCCCGAACGTCCTTCTGTACGCGGCCAACGGATCACTGATCCGAACTTTCGGCACTAAGTTGCTCGAACTTGAACTCGGCTTACGCCGACGATATGTTTACAACTTCATTATAGCCGACACCACTAAAGTCATTATCGGGGCGGACTTCTTAACGAAGTTCAAATTGTCCGTCGATTTTGAATATCGGCATTTAGTCGACAAGCGCACGAAGTTTCGAATTAACGTGTGCGCTACCGTCGACTACAACCCCGAAACATTTCCATGCCGAGTTATTGGCATATACAAAGAGCTATTAACGAAGTACGCTTCGTTAACAAAACCGCCCAATTTTAACCTCCCGGTTAAACACAATGTGCAACACCACATTGTAACTAAAGGGCAATTACCTTTTGTCACCGCTCGGCGACTCCATCCGGAGAAACTGAAGGTGGCAAAGTTAGAGTTCGACCATATGGTCGAATTGGGGATTTATCGACCTTCGTCGTCCCCCGCAGCATCTCCGCTTCATCTAGTTCCTAAACGGGACTCACATGATTGGAGGCCATGCGGCGACTACCGTCGCCTTAATGCTGTCACTGTGCCGGATAGATATCCGATCCCGCATATACAGAATTTCTCCGTGAATCTTCACGGCTGCACAATTTTTTCGAAGGTTGACTTGGTACGTGCATACCATCACATACCAATCGCCCCAGAAGACGTGCATAAGACTGCACTCATTACGCCATTCGGCCTATATGAGTTTACACGTATGCCATTCGGCCTACGGAATGCAGCACAAACCTTTCAAAGGTTCATAAATGAAGTTACGAGAGATCTCGACTTCGTTTATGTATACTTGGACGATATACTTATCGCCAGTAAAACCGAGGATGAGCATATCGTTCACCTTGAAGAGCTCTTTAAACGCCTCGATAGCTTCGGTTTAACCATTAAGCTAGAGAAATGCGTTTTTGGTGCAACAGAGATTAAGTTTCTAAGCCACCGCATCACAAAGGATGGAATACTTCCATCCTCCGATCGGGTTCAGGCTATCGTTGATCTCGCACCTCCAACTTCTGTCAAATCGATCCAGAAGTTTTTGGGAATGGTGAATTTCTATCACCGATTTATCCCAAAATTGGCTGAACAGTTGGTGCCTATAAACGAGCATTTGAGAGACCTTCTCAACCGCTCACGTGCCAATAAAGTTTTTGACTGGCCAGCAGAATGTCAGGCGGCATTCCTCAAGGTGAAAACCTCGATGGCTGAAGCAACTCTGCTGAACCATCCAATCGAGGATGCAAAATACAGTCTTACGACTGACGCCTCTGATTATGCAATCGGAGGCGTTTTGGAACAATTCAACGGTCATCGGTGGCAACCACTAGCTTTTTATTCCAAAAAGCTGTCACCAACAGAACGGAAGTACTCTGCATTCGATCGCGAACTCCTCGCAATCTATGCAGCGATCAAACACTTCCGCTATTTCGTTGAAGGACGCAATTTCGTGGTCTATACTGATCACAAACCACTGGTTCGCGCCCTTCACACAAAGACCGAACGATCCCCTCGTCAGACCAGACATTTGGGTCTAATCTCTCAGTTTACCACAGACATCAGGCATGTGTCGGGTAAACAAAACGTTGTCGCAGACTACTTGTCGCGCTCACTAGCAACCGACAACGTCGACTCGGTCACCTTCGACCTGCCTACACTAGCTCAGGCTCAACAAGGTGACACAGAGCTAAAGTCTCTACAAGAGCACCCCAGCAACTGCTCACGGGTAAAACTAGTCCTCACACCAATACCATTTACCGCCCATCAGGTGTGGTGTGAAAATAGTATAGGCATTCCAAGGCCTTACATACCCACTTCCTTACGCAGACTAGCGTTCAACTCCGAACATAGTCTCTCCCATCCTGGTATTCGTGCTACAAGACGAGCCGTTACCAAGAAATACTTCTGGCCATCGATCAATAAAGACTGCAATGAGTGGTCTCGATCATGCCTAGGTTGCCAAAAGTCCAAAGTTTCACGACATACCAAATCTCCATTGGAAGCTTTCAAACTTCCAAATAATAGATTTGACCATATCCATATGGATATAGTGGGACCCCTACCCCCATCTCGTGGATACTCTTATATCTTAACGATAGTCGATAGATTCACGCGATGGCCTGAAGCATACCCAATTCGGGATATCTCAGCTTCAACAGTGGCAAAGAAATTCGTCACTGAATTTGTCCCACGATTCGGCGTACCACTCGAGATCACAACCGATCAAGGTACGCAGTTCGAATCGAAACTATTCAATGAAGTTGCCAAATTACTCGGCACTCATCGAATCCGGACCACCGCCTACCACCCGCAAGCAAACGGGATGGTTGAACGGTTCCACAGGCAACTAAAAGCAGCCTTAATGGCAAGGGACAACACTACTCATTGGAGTGAAGACTTGCCCTTTGTCATGTTAGGTATACGCACGGCAATTAAGACCGACTTACAATGCTCACCAGCCGAGCTCGTATACGGTCAGAATCTGAGACTTCCCAATTCGATTTCTATCCCAACGGATGAGAATCCAATTGAAGAATCAGAATTCCTCTCTCGCCTTCGTTCTCACATGCAGAACATTAAGGCAATACATCCTCGGCAGCCCGTCCAAAAGGATGTCTACGTGCCAGAAGCCCTGGAGAACGCCGACTACGTTTTCATAAGAGTCGACAGAGTTCGAAAACCTTTCGAACCTCCATACGAGGGCCCATATGAAGTAATCAAACGATTACGAAAACACTTCGTCGTCAAATTGAACGGCACAACCAAGTCAATATCCATTGACAGGCTAAAGCCAGCCTTCGGTTGTGACCGCGACAACGAAGCTAAGCCGTCTAAAGCGGTAACATTTCGTTAACGCTACGCTGGGGGGGAGTATGTAGTGACCGCGTAAACTTAATTACCAAGTTTACGCAAAGTCACACAACAGCCTCCCACACAATAAACTTAAAGTTCAGTGATCTTACCGTCTCCGTTCCGTTCCCCCATCGAGACAGCCAGTTTCCGGCATCTCCAATTTTGCATCTCCACTTGTGACTCACTTTTCTCCTAGTTCACGGCTACGAATAGAAAGTTAATCAAAAAACCAGTTGCGGAAATAAATCAAATATATATATTTGTATACACGGGTATTTGTAATACCAAAAACGTAGTGTGATAGTAAAATAAGGATTTGTGATATTACTTATGAAATACTAGCAATAAATATCGTGAAGTGAATATTAAAGCATTGTTTCAGTTTTCTTTTGTGATCCTCGCCACAAAGGCGACGACATGTCCTCAGAGGATAGTAATTTAAGTTCTGAATACTCGAACGAAGCTGCAAGGAACCCAACTAGACAGATTTCAGAAATAATCGACAATTTCCACACCCATAATCAAAATTCATCAAAATCTCAAGCCGAAACTTCCAATATGCTTACCTTAAATATAGATCCTTTAAAATATCTGTCGAAACTTCCCATATTTAGCGGAGATTTAAAAGATCTTCAAATCTTCATTGAATTAATAGACAAAGTCCACCCGGTACTCGCAAGATATGATACTCTCGCTCAAATTATCTTTTCAGATATTATCAAATCAAAACTTGTAGGCGGGCAAGGCAAATAATTGAAATAAATGGACATCTTCAGTCCTGGGCAGATATAAAATTAATGTTATTGAACAATTTTAGTGATAGACTAACAGTAGAAGAGCTTTTTGATGAACTAAGGGCAGTTAAATTCAAGACAAACTGTGTAGACTTTTTCAATGAAATTCAAACCATTTTAAGAAGGCTTAATACCAAAACAAAACTAATACTAGAAAACAATCCCGAAACAATGCAAAACGCAATCACAACTAACAAAAATTCAGCCTTAGCGGTCTTTAGAAACAAATTACCTGAACCCATGAAGTCAGTGCTATGTTGTAGAAATCCGGATAGCTTAGAAAAAGCTATAAATATTCTCCACGAATCTGGATACGCATTTGTAAACCCAAACCAAAACCGATCTAATGACCTACCCAACTATAACAATGCACAAAGAAGTAGAAGTCGCAACGAACCTAACAGAAACATCAATCTGCAGTCCTTTCGAAGACAACCCCCGAACTTAATCATTCTAACCTAAATCAAACTAGAAATTACAACCCTCAACCTCATAATAAATTTGGACGACAACAATTCTCACCCAATCTATTCTCAAACACATTCTCAAACAACCAAAGGTTTCAGACCACCAGTAGAAATTTCACACAACCGAACCAGTTTCAACCGAATGTAAGAAATCACCGAAATTTTAACCCTCAAATAAATAGCCCGCAATACCTTCGAAACTTACAAACCAATTCAGGAAGATCACCGCCACCGGAACCCATGGAGGTGAATACTAATCAAGGATTTTCTCTCGAAAACGCCCAAAATTGCGAAGCTCAGAATTTTCAGTCAGCTGCCTCGACTCCAAACTACCATAGATCTTAGTGAATGGAAACATAAGACCCCTAAAGTTTATAGTCGATTCCGGAGCTACTCATTCAGTTATCAACCCAGATCTCTGCCATCCCAAATTCATTGTTCAAACCCCGAAAAAAATTAAAATCCTTAAAGGTGAAGTGAATATAATAGAGAAAGCAATCATTCCATTATTTGAAGAATTAGGAGATCCCAAAAATAAAGTCGAATTCTATATATGTGACTTTCATGATAAATACGACGGCTTGATTGGAAACAACATCCTCGTACCTCTAGAATCTAAGATCGACTATAAAAATAATATACTAGTTACTAAGGATAAAGCAGTAAAGTTGAACTTCAATCTGGAGATACCAGAATATAAGTATAAAATTAAAAAGGAAGGGTTACAAGACGTTGATATTCCCGTATTGCAAAAAGAAGGTTTAGCCTACATCGGAGAGCAGAAGTCTTTGAGAGGCGATTTTCTAATCCGCGAAGAGATATACAATGTCGAAAACTATAAAGCAAATGCCACAATCTGCGTAAAAGATCATGATGGCAAAGAATATAGTTTACGTTCCGATACATAGCGAAAAAGTTAACGAAGAAAACTTCAACATTATCGAAACCAAAGACCCTGTACGTCTAACTGAACAAATTCGATGCGAACATCTAAATCCAGAAGAAAAACAAAAATTACTCAAATTGATCAAGCGATTTTCTCACATCTTCTACCAAGAAAATTCTAACCTAACTTTCACTAATGCAATTCAGCATCAGATACGTACACTAGACAATGTTCCGATACATGTTAAATCGTATAGGTACCCCTATGCACTTAAAGATGAAATTAAAGGCCAAATAACAGAAATGCTGAATAATGGGATTATAAGACCCAGCAGCTCTCCTTACTCCGCCCCTGTTTGGATTGTGCCAAAAAAAATTGACAGTAGCGGAAAGACAAAGTGGCGAGTCGTCATCGATTATAGAAAACTGAACGAAGTAACGATCGACGACAAATAGCCCATCCCTAATATCGACGAAATATTAGAAAAACTTGGCAGGTGCCAATATTTTACTACTCTGGACCTCGCGAAGGGATTTCATCAAATAGAAATTGATCAAGAAGATATTCATAAAACAGCATTTTCCGTTGAAAACGGACATTACGAGTTTCTACGTATGCCTTTTGGACTGAAAACAGCTCCGGCAATGTTCCAGAGACTTATGAATAATATCCTACGTGATTATATCAATAGAATCCGCCTCGTATACCTAGACGATATAATAATATATTCAACTTCCTTACAAGAACACTTAGATTCTTTAAGTAAGATTTTTAATAGATTATCCCAAGTTAACTTGAAGGTTCAACTAGACAAGTCCGAGTTTCTTAAGAAGGAAACAGAATTTTTGGGTCATGTGGTCACTCAAGAGGGTATAAGACCAAATCCAAACAAAGTAGAATGCGTTCGCAATTTCCCTATACCTAAGAATACTAAACAAATCAAGCAATTTCTTGGTTTAAGTGGATATTATAGAAGATTTATAAAAGATTATTCTGAAATAGCCAAACCAATGACAAGGTTTTTGAAAAAGGACGCTAAACTAAATGTGAACGACCCGGAATACATTCATAGCTTCGAAACACTAAAAAACCTTCTTATTACCGAATCCATTTTAAAGTATCCAGACTTTGATAAGACGTTTACTATAACTACTGATGCAAGCAAATACGCACTTGGCGCCATACTTTCGCAGAGCGAGCATCCAATCTGCTACGCCAGTCGTACATTAAATGACCATGAGCAAAATTACAGTGTAATTGAGAAGGAACTGCTCGCAATAGTGTGGGCAACAAAATACTTTCGTCCCTACGTGTATGGGCGAAAATTTATTATAGAAACAGACCACCAACCCCTTTGGTTCGGTCTTTTCGTTAAAAGAACCCAACTCCAGACTCTTTCGTTGGAAGCTAAAGCTTTCAGAATATGACTACGAAGTGAGATACAAAAAAGCTCGCAAAAATAGTAACGCAGACGCATTATCACGGCTAGAAATCAATCATAGCGAAGAATTAAAATCTAATGAAATTCCAATAAGCAAATCCCCACTAAATATCTTTAAAACCCAAATTATCATTCAAAAAGCTCACTCTGGCTCTTTACGAATTAGAAACAAAACTACATTCAACAAAACCCGAAAAACAGTTTATATAAAGTCCCTAGATATCGAAACAGCCACAACACTCCTGAAAAATCATTTTAATCCTAATGGACTAAATGCCATATTTTCTTCAGAACCTGAATTCTTCAACATACTACAATCCGCCTACACCACCCACTTCACTAATAATCCCAAATTTAAAATAATAAAATGCACTCAGATATTAGAAGATATTACAGACGAATAAAAACTAGCGGAAATACTAGAACAAGAACACTTAAAAAATAACCATAGAGGCATAACTGAAGTATTAAAGGAAATACAACTCAAATATTATCACCCTAAATTGAGTACAAGAGTCACTCAGTTCATAAATAATTGTGAAATATGTAATTTGGAGAAATACGAGAGAAAACCGGTGAAACCTAAATTTCAAATATCCGAAACTCCTACAGCCCCAAACAAAATAATTCATATAGATGTATTCTATACCCTTGAGAAAAATTTATTTTGACGTTTATCGATAAATTTAGTAAATTTGCCCAAGCCATTAGAATCAATGGAAGATCCTGGATCGAATTCAAAAGGGCACTGATACAATACCTCAGTACATCGGGAGAGATAGAAAAAAATGTTGTCGATAATGAACTTGGCTTCAAAGCCGTACCCTTAAGAGAATTCCTAAATAATAGGAATATCCAAATACACTTCACTTCCAACAGCAATCACACCTCTAACGCCGATATAGAAAGACTCCATAATACTATCAATGAACACCTCAGGTTACTTCGTCACGACCCAAACAAAGACTCCGACACTGTTGAGGAAAAAATTCTCAAAACTATACACTTCTATAATAATTCAATACATTCTACAACTAATAGAAAACCTGTAGATTTCCATACTGGAAAAATTAATATAAACGAATATAACGAAATCAGGGAAAGAGCACTTAAGTTAAAAGAGAAGAATATAACTAAACTTAACAAACATAGGGAAGACATAGAAGTTCAGTCAGGCCCAAATTTTATTAGAGAAATACGCGGTGGTAAGAACCACGCTAAGTTTAGGAAATTAGAATTAGAGAAACTTGATCAAAACCACGTAGTAGATAAGAACACAGGGCTCAAATACTACAAAGCCCATGTAAAAAGACACAAAAAGTTCCAAAACTATGAATCCCCCACAGTAAAATGAAATTATAAAAGAAAATCAAAAAGAACTCCCATTTCAGGTCAAAATGCAAATACTACTTCCACTGCTACTTCTGGTACTCCTTCCGGCAACGCTTTGCCAATTACTGGAGGTGAATAATTTAAACAATAACAATGGATACGTTACTATTAAAACCGAGAATGCCAACATAATAAACAACTATAAAAAGGTTCTGCACAGCATTAATATTACAGAGTATGAGAATGTCAAAAAGTACATATACAAGAGCATCGAAACACTACAAAGGAAAGAAAATTTAGTTACCCCCATGTTTAGTACCCAATGTCATAACTATGAACTTCTAGAAAAGAAGATTAATAACCTAAAACCGCACCCAAGAGTTAAAAGAGGTCTAGTCGATATTGTCGGTAAAGGTTTAAAATACCTTGCAGGTACGATGGATTCAGACGATGAAAATCAAATAAACGACCAATTAGAAGCCTTATCAAAAAATAATAAACAATTAATTCTGGAAAACAATAAACAAGTTCTATTCAACAACGAAATATCTGACCAGATCACAAACTTAACTAAGCACGTCCAAGAACAACAACTAGCTTTAACTCAATATATCAACCACTTTCATACGGAAAAATCAAATAAAATACTGGACCTAGAAGACGAAATCCAATATATACAACGCGTGTACCAAATTAATTATGATATACATTTACTAATAAATCATTTAGATGACATCAGTCAGGTTATTTTAACAAGTAAATTAGGACTTCTAACCCGTAATATCCTACAAGACCAAGAACTACTACTAATAAGTAATATTGAAAGTTTCGAAGACATAAAAATTGTAGTAGTTTTTCATTCTGACCAAATACTAATAATAGTCCTCATTCCAGAGTATTCAGAAACCAAATTTGCAAAAATCCTAATAGAACCAATCCCGTCAAAGGATAATAATACTATACTCTTAGATAAGAAAATATTCATAATTGATCAATTTAATAATATCTATAGAGATAACGTTAAGGATAATTTGAAGAAAAATCTAATAAAAATAGAAGATAATTGTCTGTCAAATATAATGAATTTTAAAGAGGCTCATTGTCCCGTTGAAAGTTTTAGAGGGGAAGAAATTCAAGAAATAACCCCTGGTATTGTAGTAAAAAATATATCAAAAACTCAGCTAATACATAATTGTAACCAATTTAACTTAAGTATAGAAGGTAATAACATAATTAAATTTGAAAATTGTAAAATTAAGATTAATAAAAATGTATTTGAAAATTCAATTTTTAAATTCAAAGATAATATCATTCTCCCTCATTATATTACAAAGATAATAGAAAATAAGACCACAAGTACGATTACATTAGAAGAAATTCATATCAATAATATCAAAAACAATAGAAAACTAATTGAAGAAATCAGTACTAAGAGCAAAGAGGGCAACGCTATAAATTTTTCCATCAATGCCATTCTAACTATTATAATAATAACAATTGCCATACTATTGATCAGTAAATATCGCCGAACTATCATTTTAAAAAGTTCGTCAGAGCCTCACGCTAACGGTGGGGGTGTTATAGATAACGTACGTAACGATAATGAACAACAACAAATACAAAGCCCAAACATCCCAATTCCAGTTATTATTTAAATATCCCATTGCATCCCAATTCCAGTTAAAATTAATTTAAAATATCCCATTACAATATTAACGTACATAACGATAATGAACAACAGCAAATCCATAACCCAAACATCCCAATTCCAGTTATTATTTAAATATCCCATTGCATCCCAATTCCAGTTAAAATTAATTTAAAATATCCCATTACAATATTAACGTACAGAACGATAATGAACAACAGCAAATCCATAACCCAAACATCCCAATTCCAGTTAAATTAATTTAAATATCGCATTACAATATCGCTCCCATAAATTTTATCTTTCAATGCACTTTTCATGCACTTGCAACATTTCTCATTCCCACGCGCGATCAGTATTTTTCGCTTACTGGCATTCTTGGAATTATATTGCACCCTTTGGCCTTAGTACAGAAGATCGGGTACTTGGTACAGAAAAATAATTATTCAAGTCAGTGGAAGGAAAACCTTAGCTCGGGCCGGTCGTAATTAAATAAATTAAGTTTAAATAAAATAAGAAAGTTTTTATTCAATAAAGTGATTTTATATTATATTTGCCGCACATTGTGTTTTTTTTTCTAATTGCTAGTCTCTAGGCACAACATCCCACTAGTTTTTAATTGATAAATAACACAATTCTTTATTTTTAAAATGTTTTTAAATTCTTTTATTTAACTTACACTGTTGCCCGATTCCACAGTGGAAGCTTAAACCTCGAAATTGAGTTAAGCTTCCGTTTAAATGTTTTTGGTGTTCCTCAGTGGAGGTTTTTCTCTTAAACTGAGCTCAAATATCGCGTTAGCTTAAGCTGCCAAATTTGAGCGCTTAACTTTAAGCCGTGAGGCTTATCGTTGACAAATTAGTCCAGTTAAATTAGAGGTTTGACTGGAAGATAATTCCGAAGTTGCTGAAAATTGGAACAGCCGTTAAAAACATTATTATACGTAAGCTGTAGAGACTGCCACGCGATTGGGTGGCTGCAAACTTTTTTATTAAAGGTCAAAGGGTCAAAATATCAGTTTTTTTGCAAATATATGCTAAACCGTACGTCTTATCAGAAAATTGTGTTTACAAAGTTTGTACATACATTTTCTCGTAGGAATTGCCATTTCTGAGATATTGTCGTTTTAATAAGTTTAAATACTCATATTCTATCATTCCCGACTTGTAAAGGTCATCAGAAGTTTAATAAATCCTTTGTTGGAGTACGCGGCTAATATTTTCAGGGGTGATTCCTGGATATATTTGGAGAAAAAAATTGTTCTACAGAGGGCGGCTATCTCCACTATCCACTAAGATACAGGGTGATTAGGGAAAATGTTTTTTTTTTAATTTACTGAAATTTGAATAACTCCTAAAGTAATTATCATAAAGTAGCCTAATTAGGCTCATCTTTTAGGTAAATGTGTATTCTTTAATTTGGTGTAAAACATAGCAGCCTGAGTGACTCCGTTCAAAAAATATGTAGGCTCAAACCAATGCTATTATGCCGCAATTGAAAGACGAGTAACTTTTTATTTGTTCACGATAAAACTACTACTACTACTACTACTTACAAAACTACCCAAAATAAACACTTATTGTATATGGAAATATTGTAGGTAATAGTTTGGTGCATCAGAAAAGCAAAAAAAAATGTACTGTTAGTAACGAATTTTCTGAGAAAAACGAAGAAATCTGCCAGGTCTAGATTCTAAGCATTGTTTGAGCCTATATATTTTTTGAACGGAGTCACTCAGGTTGCTGTGCTTTATACCAAATAAAAGAATAAACATTTACCTAAAAGATGAGCCTAATTAGGCTACTCTATCATAATTACTTTAGGAGTTATTCAAATTTCAGTAAATTAAAAAAAAAAAAAAACATTTTCCCTAATCACCCTGTATCTTAGTGGATAGTGGAGATAGCCGCCCTCTGTAGAACAATTTTTTTCTCCAAATATATCCAGGAATCACCCCTGAAAATATTAGCCGCGTACTCCAACAAAGGATTTATTAAACTTCTGATGACCTTTACAAGTCGGGAATGATAGAATATGAGTATTTTAACTTATTAAAACGACAATATCTCAGAAATGGCAATTCCTACGAGAAAATGTATAATATATTTTTTTGTAGATAATGGCCTAATCTACAAACTTTGTAAACACAATTTTCTGATAAGGGTTTAGCATATATTTGCAAAAAACTGATATTTTGACCCTTTGACCTTGAATAAAAAAGTTTGCAGCCGCCCAATCGCGTGGCAGTCTCTACAGCTTACGTATAATAATGTTTTTAACGGCTGTTCCAATTTCACTGTTGAACAGAATTGATTTTCAAATTCTACCCAAGGAAATCCTTGATAGGGTATATAGGGGACATAAAGAGGAGCCAAAATCCGAAATTTGAGAAAATTCTGTGATAAAAATAAAAAGTTATTAACAAATTATTGTCAGTATTGAAATTGATATATTTTTTTGTATGGGTGTAACAAAAACCAAATAAACAAAAAAAAACCAAATAACAAAACGAACAGAACAAAAACCAAATAAACAAAAAACGAACAAAACAAATGAAAAGTTAAAAACAAAAACCAAATAAACAAAAAAAAACCAAATAACAAAACGAACAGAACAAACACCAAATAAACAAAAAAAAACCAAATAACAAAACGAACAGAACAAAAACCAAATAAACAAAAAAAAAACAAATAACAAAACGAACAGAACGTAACAGAGGTATTGAAAAGAGGTATGCCTGACCTGCTCCAACTTCTCCCACCCATGTTTATCTTCCTATTGCTGTTTCAATTTGTACTTAAATACACGCATTGCTTCCCATCTCATCAAAATACTACCAAAATTTTCAGCAACTTCGGAATTATCTTCCAATTATGGCGTTTTTTCGTCTATTTTGACTGGACTAAATGTCAATTTTGTGTGAGAGTGATTGCTTTGGTTGTTTGATTCTATTCCGGCTTGTTTAAATTAATTAATTTTTGGAGTTGCGATTAATTAAGGACAATGGATGGTGATTTAGATGATATTATTGATGCTACTGATGAAGAATACTATTACATAGTTATTCGTGTATTATTCGTGTAAGGAGATTTCATACCAATTGTAAAAAGAAAAAAACATTCTACTAAAAAGCATGCCGTGCAGAGTGCGGATAAAAGGCTGCAGTGTGCTACTCCAAAGATCGCGACATATTTGCTTTACCGCCCTGCTGAAAATGTACCTCATAGTCTTATAGCAGATGCGACACATCCAACCCAATAATTAATACGGAAAACTTATACCTTTCCGGGGGTGGACGGAAGGTATTTCAGTCAAAATACCAAAAAAGGGGGACATAACGATATGAGAAAACTGTAGAGGCACCTGTCTATTATTTACTTTGGTAGACAAATGCAAGAGAGCCTTATTTTTTTCACAAATTCTTACATACATTTAAACATAAACAGTTAAAAATCACATAATTCATTTACCAAGAGCAAAAATTTCACAAAATATGACAACTGACTCGACCACAGTGGCCTACAAAATTCAATGAACTAAGTTTAGCTGAACTGAGCACAAAAACAAACTGTGAAACGATTTCGAACTGAGCTAAAGCTTAAACTAACTGTTCAGGTTCAGCTGAGCGAAAGCTTAAACCGACACTGTGAAACCGGGCATGTGTGTCGTCAAATCTTGGAAGTTAAATGTGACCCACTTCCCGGTTTCGGATAGAGCTGAAATTTTGCATACACGTTTAGTTTGGTTGACAATGCAATCTGGCCATTTTGTAAAAATATCAAGATGGCGGTTCCAAAATGGCGCCCGATTTTTGAAATTGTGCTCCGCGGCCCTCTGACATCAAATGAAAGGATATGACAGGTAGAGCACAATAAGCTATGTGGCGTCATTCAAAATTCAAAATGGCGGCCAACACTTACACTGTTTGTCGTCAAATCTTGGACGCTAAATTTGACCCACTTCCCGGTTTCGGATAGAGCTGAAATTTTGCATACACGTTTAGTTTGGATGACAATACAATCTGGCCATTTTGTAAAAATATCAAGATGGCGGTTCCAAAATGGCGCCCGATTTTTGAAATTGTGCTCCGCGGCCCTCTGACATGGGTATCAAATGAAAGGATATGACAGGTAGAACACAATAAGCTATGTGGCGTCATTCCAAATTCAAAATGGCGGCCAACACTTACACTGTTTGTCGTCAAATCTTGAAAGTTAAATTTGACCCACTTCCCGGTTTCGGATAGAGCTGAAATTTTGCATACACGTTTAGTTTGGATGACAATGCAATCTGGCCATTTTGTAAAAATATCAAGCTGGCGGTTCCAAAATGGCGCCTGATTTTTGAAATTGTGCTCCGCGGCCCTCTGACATGGGTATCAAATGAAAGGATATGACAGGTAGAACACAATAAGCTATGTGGCGTCATTCTAAATTCAAAATGGCGGCCAACACTAAATTGCGGAAAGCTTATAATAGACTAAAAAGTAGAAAATATAACCGATCAACTTCCAATTTTGCACACACTCGTAGTTCGGGTGGTTAATGTGTATGAATGATGAGATGAATAGTTGAGTTAAGGGTGAGTTGATAATAAAGAAGCAATACACGTTACAAAAAATCACAAACAAACACAGAGATGCTGCTGTCAACTAAATTCAACTACTCAAATACTGAACTCATGTCTGTATGCATAAATTCAACTAAACCCAGGTAGCAGAGCTGAGTCGAGTTCAGTCAACCTTAACCCAACTCGACTCCCGTTTACATGTAGTTAGACTTGGGTTCAACTTGAGTTCAAGTCATCATGTATAAGTACTAAATGCAATCTGACCTTTTTGTAAAAAAATCAAGAAGACGGTTCCGAGATGGCGACCGTTTTGGCAATTATGTTCCACCGAGCCAACGACATGGGTATCAAATGAATACAGTAAACTGTGTGACGTAATTTTAAATCTAATAGAATTGCCATCATAAAATGGCGGAATACATATAATAAACTAAAAAGTATAAAATAAAATAAATGGTTAAAAAATTTTTTTAAAAAAAATTCTTTTCATTAACTAAAAAATGTACTGAAAAGTAAAAAATAAAAAATATTTTAAAGAAAACGTGAAATTTCAATTTTAATGAAAAAGTTAATTAAAAGAATGGCGCATTTTTCATCAAAAAATTTTGTTAGAATTTGAAATTAGCAAAGCAAAAAATTGAGGGTTATTGTAAATCTCACGCGATTTACAGTTATATTTTCAATTTTTGATGAAAAATGCCCCATTCTTTTAATTAACTTTTTCATTAAAATTGAAATTTCACGCTTTCTTTAAAATATTTTTTATTTTTTACTTTTCAGTACATTTTTTAGTTAATGAAAAGAATTTTTTTAAAATTTTTTTTTAACCATTTATTTTTTTATTAGTCAAAACAAGCACAGTGAACTATTAAAATTATCTATTTTTTAGTTTTCATGGACCCTATGTAACAATTCTATAACAAAAATTTTTTGTCGACACTAGTCAATATACACTTAGTTTTAACAGTATTCAATTCGTAATCACGGCATCATCGTTTCCGCGTACTACCGTGATAAATCCCAATCAACTGTGAGGAAACCGGATAATCAAATGCATCACCGAGAATGTTGATCTTTTAAGCGCGAAGAATTATGTCACCGCTCGGCGTGCCATTGTCTATGTAACTTTATGAACATTTCAACAATTTTTATAATATTTCCATCGTATAGTATGCAAATTATTTGGTTGCGACGATTTTAATGTCATTGCATTCAACTTAACTATCTTGAATATTCTCTTACTTTCGGTTTCTTCTTGGGTTTTAACAAACGGAATGAATCGCTGCTGTCGCACAGAACCGATCAATGGATACCTTTTTTTATGGACTCGGATGGGTTGTTTTTTAACTCGTGCACACGTCTTGCTATTTGAGCTATTGGTTTAGCTATTTAAAAATTCAAAATGATGTAGATGTAATTCAAAGTGATGCATTAGATGTAGTTCTAATGCAGATCCCCAACGTAGAGCGAATGATGACGCACGAAGTAGATCTGACGTTGGCATACAACGTCGGCGTACGACACAGTATGAACGTTGTTATACGATATGGGGTTAATACTGGCATGCGATACAGGGTAGACGTTGGCAAACAACGTCGTGATACAACTCTGGCGTTGCGTTTCATTTCGTCGTTAATCCAACGTTGAAATGACGTTGTCGATCAACGTCGAGACGACTTTGCCGACGCCGTGCGAACGTCGATTCGATAGTAATTTTCTGCCTGGGCTACTATCTTTCCTTTGTAAAGAATAATAATTTTTTTTTTTTTTTAAATCTAATTTATAATTTTAATCTCTACATATTGTTGTAATTGTAAATTTATATATCTATATTTTTTTGTTTAAACTGAACTATTTTTATTCACAGTCCTTACAACTGTTTTTCTTATGTATTTTTTTGTTAAATAATAAGCTACTAAAAATATTACTACTATGCCCATGGTGCCTGAGATGGCTCCAACGATGTGTGTTGCGGAGTATGTGGCGGTGGACGCGTTGCTCGCTGATCCTGAGTTAAGGAAGATTTTTTCCTCTATCTTCGTGTCTGCGAATCCCATTTTGCCGGACTTGGCGGATTTTTTGTTTTATGGCTTTAATCTTGTCTGTTGACGTTGATTGTTCAGGGTGAGTAGTGGATTTGGGGTTGGTTGGAATGTTGAAGACCGCACAACTTCAACGGTTTGGGTAGCGGTTTTGGGAAACTTGTATGGTTATACATGTAGTTCTTTATTTAGACTAAATTTA
Source organism: Thereva unica (assembly GCA_949987705.1). Classification (NCBI taxonomy): domain Eukaryota; kingdom Metazoa; phylum Arthropoda; class Insecta; order Diptera; family Therevidae; genus Thereva; species Thereva unica. The sequence goes on along the minus strand of OX465281.1, from coordinate 147,139,419 downwards.
CATTAATTGCAATGCTACTTTTATACTGACTTATGGCCTAATTAATGTTGGTGAATTCTGCAATTTCCCAATGATTACGGGTTGATTGCAAGACATTTTTTCAATATGTTGTGTCAGTTCTTTTATAGTTCTATGGGTCAGAATTGGGTCAATAATTGTTGCGAGATTGTTGTTGTCTGCTGGTATGTTGTTTCCTAAACATTCTCCCCCTCCGCGGAAAATGATTTTTGGTTGTTAGAGATGTAAGGAGTGGACGGAGTTTTTATTATGAAGTCGTGTTGATGAACAGACGGTTGGATTTTGCTTTCCTTGCTCCTCCGTTTAAATATGGTTCCAAGTATGATGGTGATTACGAAGATAAGTACTGCGATGGTTACAGACAGTGTGTGATGTCCAATTGTTTGTAGCGTAGTTGATCTTAAATTGTTATGTAGAAGTTGTTGCTCCTTGATAGCTCCCAGGAGTTGGTCCGATGGCTTTAGGATATGTTCCGAGGATACTGAATCTGGTGTCTTGATGAGTTCGGGAGAATTAATCGCACGGTCTAGTTCCAGAGGCTTGTTCAACGACGATTATACATAAGTGCTGTCGAATATTTCAGGTAGGATAGTGTTCCTTTTTGTTTTTATGACACAATCCCTTGTTATTTGGATAACTCCGGTTCCATTTAGTTCAATGTCCTGCCGGGTGCCGTTGCACACTACACCGGCTGCGATTGGTGTTGTTGTGATGAATAACCAGGTATTGGTCATGTATAGTTGTTTCCACAAGATGGTTGGCACTTGAAGGGTTTTAATTGGGCACTGGTGCTTAAATGGACGATCATAAACTTCATCTACCACACAATTTGTATTGTCTTGTATGTTGCTAATGGCTGTTGGTAAACATGATAGTTGGTGGTTGTCCCTATTTAGACAATTCTTTATTTCGTTGTCAGGTACTTCAAAGTATGTCTGACTATTATAATTGATGGCGAGTATTGTGTTTGAAACGTCGGCTATTAAGTAGGTATTGTTTTTTAACCTCCTTGGAATTGGTGTAGTCTTCATGATCGTATATTGATCCACCTCGACAATGTTGAAGTACCCGAATAGAGTGATGCTGGTGCTATTTTGTTTCAGATGAATTCTCTCTTCAGGTTTATCTGTGATATAGAGATTGCTTGGAAGTTTCCCCGAGGCATCTTTTATTATGGATCGCATTTTGTTCAGTGGTAGAATCTCAATTATACTGACTCTCCTCATTACGATGGTTATTAGTCTACTATATTGTCTCTCTAGTTCATCTAAGATATTCGTTGCGATCTGATACGCTGTCAAGAAGTGAAGGTTTATCATGTTGGTGTTAATTTTTGTAAACCATCCTTGAACTGTATTGATTTCGATCAATGCTTCATTTAATTTTTTTTGTAAATGAAATAATTTTTTCTGTAATCCCTGCTTCCGTGTCATTGAGGTGTGAGATGGTAGTCAACATGATTGAGGATTGATGTAGTGCTGTTTGTTGAAGCATTTGTTGGTTTTGTTGTAATGTGGAGATATCTGCGTATGCTTCGTCAATCGTCATTAACGCCAAACACGTAGGTTAACGCCTTTCCTAGTAATCCTCTCTTATTACGGGTGAGATTTTTCTCGCTTAATACGTTTATGTCCCGTAGTAAGTAGTCTCCTTGAGTGTTCAAATGGTGAACAAACGCTTCGCAATCGATCTCTTCAGAGGTTCTTTGGGACGCCGTACATACATCTTGCATCTGTTGAATAACTTTTTTTACTTTGATGATATCGGCGTTTGCATTTAATGGCAATGTTAGTTCAACTCGAAGAGTCCCTCGCCTTAGACTTACCTTACCCATGTCTTCGATGTATAACCCAGGTTTCGGATGAGTTATTGTATATGCGCCTTTTGCCAATGATATTGTCGATAGAAGACTCAGGCAAGTTACTGCTGTATTCCATATAGATGGTTGATTGCCTTTAGCTTGTTTGCTTGCTGGTTTGATCTGTTTTATTTTTGACTTCATTGCTTCATAGTTATCCTTGGCGAGTCGTTGTTTTTCTATTGGAACCAAGTTGTTGTATCCTGTTACGGGCCGAATTCGGATACCATTACTTCGGGTTTCGGGACTTGTGAAGTCTTTTAGCTTCTTCAATCTCTTGACTATATATCTTTTCTTTACTTGTTGAGGAGTCGAGCATGTATCTGGAAACTTTCTTTTTTGAGTAGATATTGGCGATACATTGACTGTAGTTATTTGGTTATTGTCATCTTGTTGTTCCTGATTTTGTGCGTTTTCCTCGATGGGATTATCATATATTGGTAGTCTACATAGTTTTATCACAGGGCGTTTCAGCACTGTGTTATTTCCACAGGGGAGAGTAACAACGCGTATTTTTCCATCTTTTCCGGGATGCACTGCTATTATTCTTCCAAGTCTCCATTTTGCAGAAGGCATTTGTTCGTCCTTAATGAGTACCAATTCATTGATCTTTAAATTATCCTTTTCTTTCCACCATTTTGGCTTCTGTTGAAGATGTGATAGATACTCTTCTTCTTCTTCGTCGTGCCCCTTTAATCCCTCATGGGACATAGGGCGGAAACAGTTGCCCTCCAGCGGACTCTGTTTTGCGCGACAGCTCTCAGCTCTGACCAGGATCTCCCAGTTGTTGCGGCCTCTGCTAGTAGGGTCCTCCTCCACGTTGTTCTAGGTCTTCCAACTCGACGGGATCCTTGCGGGTTCCAGTCAAGGGCCTGTTTGGCTAGGTTTTCGTTATCGCGTCGCAAGGTGTGGCCAACCCAATTCCATTTCCTTCGCCTGATTTGGTCGTCTATCCTTTCTTGGCCGGCACGGCGCCATAGCTCTTCATTTGAAATTCTATCTGGCCAGCGGATAGATACTCATGCGACCATATATTCCAGAAGTCTTCACTGATTTTGTTAGTCATTTTCCATCTCGTTAAATGAATAGTTGTTTTTTCTCCGTTTTCTACGCTCGGCGGACTTATTGGTGCTCGCCCCATCATGAAGTGTCCGGGTGTTAGAACGCTGCAGTCTGTTGGATCGTCATTCAGTGGGCATAGTGGCTTAAGGATTGCCTCTATTTGAAATAAGGTGGTTGTTAGTTCTTCATAGGTGAGTACTGTGTTGCCAACTATTCGTTTTAAATGATATTTTATAGATTTAACACCAGCTTCCCATATTCCCCCCATATGAGGTGCTGTTGGTGGGTTGAAGTGCCAGAGAGTTCCGTCGTTGGCAATTATATCTTTAGTATCTTCTGTTGCTCTCTGAATAGCTTGATGAAGATCTACATATAGTATTTTTTGAGCTCCTATGAAATTAGTTCCGCAGTCACTGTACAGGTGTTTGCAATGACCACGTCTGGCGGTAAATCGTCTGAACGCTGCTAAAAATGCCTCGCTTGTTAGGTCGCTAACAGCTTCGATATGAATTGCCTTAGTGGATAGGCAAATGAATAACGCAATATATCCCTTATATGTTTTGGATCTTGCTATCTTGGATGCTTTCAATTGAATAGGACCTGCGTAATCTACGCCGGTGTGTGTAAATGGTAATGATGGCACTACCCTTGGTGATGGAAGATTTCCCATTATCTGCTGGCACGTCCTTGCCTTGATGCGGAAGCATACCGTGCAGCTGTTAATATGTTTCTTAACAGTATTTCTGGAATTTAGTATCCAATATCGTCTTCGTATGTAAGCTAGTGTTTGCTGGGTACCTCCATGGAGTGTTTTAAGGTGTGCTTCTTTAATGACCAGGTTGGTGAGGTGCGATTTTTTTGGTAAAATTATTGGATGGCGTTCGTCGTACGGAAGTACTGATAGGTTTAGTCGACCGCCAACTCGAAGTATTTTTGAAGTTATACTTCTTTAGGCGCGTTTTGAAAAATATTATGAGAGTGAATTTTGAGGAAATCGCAACGCAACGCAAAGTTGGATATGGGCGAAGGGGTGGAGGCAATGGAGGGCAAGCATTTCAACTTCCATTCTTCATGCGCACTGGGATTATCATTATTATGCACGGTATACAGAAAACGAAGGTAATGTAAAAGCGACGGCAGCTTCGAATACCGTAAAAAATGGGCGCCTGGTGACGTCAGCCATAAGGCTGAAACAACAACAACAGCTTCGATTTTGGTGGGTTAATGCCGATTACCAAACTTAAAGTGCTAGTAATTACCTTTAGAATAAACCCTTAGTCATCGTTCGCGCTTGTATAGTTGTTGTATAATAATAATTATTATCACATACATATATTTTTAATGTTTTAATTATTAACCCCAGTATAGGAAGTTATTGTAATCGGTCCGAAAATCGAAATTGAAAATTTCGACGTATTTTCATCTTTCAAGGTCCCAGGAGGATTTTAAGCAAAAAATTGGGAGGAAGTATGTGTGTGTGCGTACGTATGTGGTCATTTTTTCCTGCACGATATCGCGCGAACCAAAAAAGATATCGACTTCGTCGAGGTGTTGTTCGAAGCGTATTAACCGAAATATGATCTGAAAAGATTTTCATAAAATTGGGTCGAGCCGTTTTTCTGTTTAAGCGGCGTAAGTGATTTTGGTACCTGTACAATATAGCCCGAACCACGAAGGATATTGACTTACTTGAGGTGCCGTTCCGAAGCGTATTAGCGACAATATAATCTGAAAAGATTTTTATAATATTCGGTCGAGCGGTTTTTTGGTTTAAATGACATAAGTGATAATAAATGAAATATGATCCGAAAAGATTTTCATAAATTCGGTCGAACCGTTCTTTTTTTGTTTAAACGACGTTTATGATTTTTGTACCTGCACGATACCGCGCGAACTAAAAACTATATCGACTTCATTGAGGTGCCGAAAAAAGAATATTAACGAAGAAGTGATCTGAAAAAAATTTCATAATATTCGGTCGGGCCTTTTTTGTTTAAATAGAAAAACTTCGGATAATTGTCAGAAAGACCTTAAATTGACAAGTTTTGCTAATATCTAATAAACTCGATGGAATGAGACCCGTTCTAAACGAAGTGATCTTTTTTGGGTTCTGCACAGCCATAGCCTTCGAACAAAACATCACGTGCCAAAATCCGACAACCTTTCAAAATTGTGCAAAAATTTCGTTGCCCTTTACGAAATGAGCACTTTTTGACGGGGAATTGTTTTCTACGCGAGATACAGTTTCAGGAAATTGCGGTTTATCCCGGGATTTCCGTAGTTACCGCAAAATTTGTTCTTTTTGGCCAAGTCAGACAAGTACCTAACAGTTACAGTTTTGCTAATATCTCCGAAAAGCTTTGGAATTCCAAATGAAGTCATTCGCTTCTCAGTTTGTCAACGGCGCTTCAGCACGCTCAATACGCATTTGAACAATCGCTTTAGTGCAGCGAATGAAATACGGAGGACATGTTTGTTTGTTAACGTTCAGGAAAAATAAATTCTCTAGAAAAATCTTGTGGATTTACCACTATTATAGTTATTTGAACTAGCTTCTCTCGGGATTGCTTTGTCATCAGTTCTGATACTAGCCAATTTTCCACTAGTTCTAAACGTATAACTATTTTGTAAGAAGTCAGTTTATTCCATTTTCGTTCATCGTACTGGGAAGTTAATCGTGTGGACCGAAGGGGTCAAACCCACATCCCAACTAGTTATTATTATTGTTATCGTTATTATTTAATATGGCGCCCCAAAAAATTCTGCCATACCAAAGGGGAGCCCCTGTGCACGCCACTGTTCGGCATTAACGCCAAACACGTAGGTTAACGCCTTTCCTAGTAATCCTCTCTTATTACGGGTGAGATTTTTCTCGCTTAATACGTTTATGTCCCGTAGTAAGTAGTCTCCTTGAGTGTTCAAATGGTGAACAAACGCTTCGCAATCGATCTCTTCAGAGGTTCTTTGGGACGCCGTACATACATCTTGCATCTGCTGAATAACTTTTTTTACTTTGATGATATCGGCGTTTGCATTTAATGGCAATGTTAGTTCAACTCGAAGAGTCCCTCGCCTTAGACTTACCTTACCCATGTCTTCGATGTATAACCCAGGTTTCGGATGAGTTATTGTATATGCGCCTTTTGCCAATGATATTGTCGATAGAAGACTCAGGCAAGTTACTGCTGTATTCCATATAGATGGTTGATTGCCTTTAGCTTGTTTGCTTGCTGGTTTGATCTGTTTTATTTTTGACTTCATTGCTTCATAGTTATCCTTGGCGAGTCGTTGTTTTTCTATTGGAACCAAGTTGTTGTATCCTGTTACGGGCCGAATTCGGATACCATTACTTCGGGTTTCGGGACTTGTGAAGTCTTTTAGCTTCTTCAATCTCTTGACTATATATCTTTTCTTTACTTGTTGAGGAGTCGAGCATGTATCTGGAAACTTTCTTTTTTGAGTAGATATTGGCGATACATTGACTGTAGTTATTTGGTTATTGTCATCTTGTTGTTCCTGATTTTGTGCGTTTTCCTCGATGGGATTATCATATATTGGTAGTCTACATAGTTTTATCACAGGGCGTTTCAGCACTGTGTTATTTCCACAGGGGAGAGTAACAACGCGTATTTTTCCATCTTTTCCGGGATGCACTGCTATTATTCTTCCAAGTCTCCATTTTGCAGAAGGCATTTGTTCGTCCTTAATGAGTACCAATTCATTGATCTTTGAATTATCCTTTTCTTTCCACCATTTTGGCTTCTGTTGAAGATGTGATAGATACTCATGCGACCATATATTCCAGAAGTCTTCACTGATTTTGTTAGTCATTTTCCATCTCGTTAAATGAATAGTTGTTTTTTCTCCGTTTTCTACGCTCGGCGGACTTATTGGTGCTCGCCCCATCATGAAGTGTCCGGGTGTTAGAACGCTGCAGTCTGTTGGATCGTCATTCAGTGGGAATAGTGGCTTAAGGATTGCCTCTATTTGAAATAAGGTGGTTGTTAGTTCTTCATAGGTGAGTACTGTGTTGCCAACTATTCGTTTTAAATGATATTTTATAGATTTAACACCAGCTTCCCATATTCCCCCCATATGAGGTGCTGTTGGTGGGTTGAAGTGCCAGAGAGTTCCGTCGTTGGCAATTATATCTTTAGTATCTTCTGTTGCTCTCTGAATAGCTTGATGAAGATCTACATATAGTATTTTTTGAGCTCCTATGAAATTAGTTCCGCAGTCACTGTACAGGTGTTTGCAATGACCACGTCTGGCGGTAAATTGTCTGAACGCTGCTAAAAATGCCTCGCTTGTTAGGTCGCTAACAGCTTCGATATGAATTGCCTTAGTGGATAGGCAAATGAATAACGCAATATATCCCTTATATGTTTTGGATCTTGCTATCTTGGATGCTTTCAATTGAATAGGACCTGCGTAATCTACGCCGGTGTGTGTAAATGGTAATGATGGCACTACCCTTGGTGATGGAAGATTTCCCATTATCTGCTGGCACGTCCTTGCCTTGATGCGGAAGCATACCGTGCAGCTGTTAATATGTTTCTTAACAGTATTTCTGGAATTTAGTATCCAATATCGTCTTCGTATGTAAGCTAGTGTTTGCTGGGTACCTCCATGGAGTGTTTTAAGGTGTGCTTCTTTAATGACCAGGTTGGTGAGGTGCGATTTTTTTGGTAAAATTATTGGATGGCGTTCGTCGTACGGAAGTACTGATAGGTTTAGTCGACCGCCAACTCGAAGTATTTTTGAAGTTATACTTCTTTAGGCGCGTTTTGAAAAATATTATGAGAGTGAATTTTGAGGAAATCGCAACGCAACGCAACGTTGGATATGGGCGAAGGGGTGGAGGCAATGGAGGGCAAGCATTTCAACTTCCATTCTTCATGCGCACTGGGATTATCATTATTATGCACGGTATACAGAAAACGAAGGTAATGTAAAAGCGACGGCAGCTTCGAATACCGTAAAAAATGGGCGCCTGGTGACGTCAGCCATAATGCTGAAACAACAACAACAGCTTCGATTTTATATGGGAAGTGTTCCACATGTGACATCAGCACTAAAATACCGTATACGGTATACAGTCTTTTACATTACCTTGCTTTTTAATACCGTGATTTACTATGGGCATTATGAAAACTCGTAGCCGATGCTGGTTCACGATGTCGATGGGTGAGGGGGTTTTTATGCTGAGGCTATGGAGGGAAATGAATTTCATGTTCGAGTCATCAGCTAAGCGTAAGTTTGGTTTTTCGTGGTCCTAAGAAGATTCGTAGTGTTTATTGTGTGCTTTTTGTGGGTGAGGAGTTTTATTGGATGGAAGGCAATTTCTCTCACTCGTGTAATATCTTAGACGCGCCAAGTTTTTAACTTGTAAAAAGTAGGAAAATATTGTATTTTAGCATTTTTTCCTCCACGTGCATTACCGGTGATAAGTCAGTTAGGGATCTGAGTGAATAAATTGAATGAAATTGATAAGGTGACCAGTTTTGTTTACATTCATGGTGGTTTTTTCGCGTTAATTTAGGGAAGAAATGTTGGATTTATGTGGTAATGAAATTAAAAATGAATTTAAAATGGTTAAAAATTATTACGGAATAGTTATTAAAACATAAGTGCAAGTACCACCACACAACATGAATAACAATAACTTTTGAACTTTTTCCTACACATTTTTCTGCTTTAATATTTTTTAAAAATTATTCTTTAACAAGCTTTAATCACTTTAAATTCACTTTTAACTCAATAACCACACAAATTTAACATATTTGCCCTAAAATAACTTGATAAAACCACAACGAATGTAAACAAAATCGGTCACCTTCACAATTAAACCATTAAAACATGTTGGTTCACTCAATTTTATGCTATGGCTATGGAGGGCAAGCATTGTAACTCCAATCCTTTAGCTATTAAGTTTATTATTATATGGGCATATGAAAATTCGTAGCCAAAGTCCGTCCACGATGTCCATGGGTGAGGAGGTTTTTACCCAGAGGCTATGGAGGGGAAAAAAATTACATATCCTAGTTTTCAGCTAAAGCCGGCTCTAAACGATGCTATGAGCACTTTCCAACGTTGGACGTTTGATGGTAGAACGCATTGTGTGGCCGCTACTCGAACTACGAATGTCCAATGTCAAGCGTCCAACGATGGTGTTTGGACAGGTTCGGAGTTTTGTCAGTCAAACGTTGGAAGCGTTGATGCTGAACTGGCCGATACATTAATGTCCTTAGTATGAAACTCTTCATATCATATTTAAATTACCCTAACCCACTCAATTTAATTGAGTAATAACTAAAAGAAGAAGCTAGGGAAGCGAACAGAATTTGGAAGTGACGTTTATTTCAGTAGTGGCAAAGGAAGTAGAATGAATCTACCCAAGGTCGATGAACCCACAGGTGAGTTACGAAAGCATACCGGCAAAATGAGTCTACGCAACGCCTGGAATTCCTCGTTGTGACCGAGGACACAGACGATGTCCTTTTGGATTGCCGGAGATTAGCCGAGCAAACTGCTGCACTGTAACCTTCAGCTAAAGGCAGGGCTAAGAGCAACGAACGTCTTAGACTATAATGGTACGATCGTTTGATCTACTGACTAAAGTGGAGGAGAAGCTCAATTCCTCAATCAGAAGCTAAGGCGGAAATGAATAAAAAAGAAGTGAGTTAGGCTTAGAAGTACCAGTAGTATTATGGTAAATAAATGCTGATCCAGCTTGCGACCCATATTAAGCTTAACATTCATTACGTTTTGGTAGATAATTTTGGCCAGTCTTAAGAGAATTTCATGAGGTATCTTAAGCCCATCTTAAGATAATTGTAATTAGGCCTAATGACCCAACGAGTTGGTGATTTTAGTTAGGATTAGAATACGGTATAACAGACAGCCTTGAGCGTATCGGCATCATAATGCTTGCACCTTCCAACGCACGAAAATAGAAAGAATCCAATAAAATATTTGTGTAGAAATTAAAAATTTGTCTTAAAATCACGCCAAAGAAGTATAACTTCTAATGTGTGTACAGAAGTACACACACCCACTGTTTTTTCTTCATCAAAGAATGGACTTAGCGACAGAAGTGTGCTTTTCGTCGGAACTGGTTTCTATTTTTGCAGCATTTGGATTTCTTCAGTAAAGGCGTTCTCCTGCACGCACTTTATTATGATTTTTTGTGATTGAATCATTTCATCGGCTGTCAGGTTTCTTGAAGTCGGTATGTTCATTTCTCTACATTTGTCAATAAATCGTTTGCAATAAGATATAACTCTTATGCATCTTCTTAAGGTTGAAAATCGATCAAATATAGATGTATCTGCTACTAATGTTTTTGTTGCCACAAATGCATACTTTTCCGAGGCCTCAGAAGGTTCGTGAGTGATTTGTGGAGCGGTAATTGGCCAAGAATTTTTGTTTAATCTGAGTCAGGATGGCCCATTCCACCACAGTTGATGCTCACTGATTTGGTCAGGGTTTATACCTCGTGATGCACAGTCCGCAGGGTTTTCATCCGTCTTAACGTAGTTCCACTGGGTTGGGTTGGTTACAGACAGAATTTTTGAAGATTCGATTTGCTTCAAATCCTTTCTGTTTGTTTAGTGATCCCTTTATCCGTGCAATGGTTATCATGGAGTCTGACCAAAGGTATATTGTTGGACGTTGTTGGAGTTCCAAAGCCTTAATGGTTTGGTTCATCAGTTTACTGAGTAGCTCTGCTCCACATAACTCAAGACGTGGGATTGTCAGTTTTGATTTAATGGGTGCAACTTTAGATTTTGCTGTGATCAAATGAACTGATGAATTCCCAGCCGATGTTATTATTTTGCAATAGATTACTGCTGCATATGCTCGTTCGGATGCGTCACTAAACCCATGAATTTCTATTTCATTTGACTTCATGTCGTAGTTTATCCACCTTAGAATTTTTAATTCTTCCAGTTTGGGTAACCTCGCTTGATAAGATAGCCAATCTGACGTCAACTTAGGGGAAGGAGTTTCATGTCATGCAATTCCAGATTTCCATAGCTCTTGGATCATAATTTTTGCTCGTAGTGTGACAGGGGTAATCCAGCCAAGTGGGTCAAAAATTTGTGCTATCTTAGATAACATTATTCTTTTTGTAACCTTTTCATTGCTATTCACATTTACTTTAAAATGAAAAGTTTCGGATGTTGGATTCCTATGAATGCCCAGAGTTTTAATTGTGTCATCTTTATTAATCGTCAGAATCCCCTTTTCTCGTAGATCATCTGGTATGCTCCTTAAGATTTGTGGATGATTACTTGTCCATTTTCTCAATTTGAAGCCGCCTGATTTTAGCAACTGTATCAGATCGGTTTGTAGATTTCGGACTTCTTCCAACGTGTTAGCTCCAGACATAACGTCGTCTACATAAAAATCTTGAGTTATGGTTTTGCTGGCTTGAGGGTACCTTTCTTTTTCGTCTGTTGCTACTTGTTGTATGGTTTTAATGGCTAAATATGGAGCTGAGGTTGTTCCATAGGTTACGGTTGTCAATCTATATTCTTTTACGGGTTCGGTTGTATTGAATCTCCAAAGAATTCTATGGTAGTTTTGATCTATTTTTGCCAATCTAATTTGGCGATACATTTTCTCAATATCAGCTGTGAATATGTGTGATAGATCTGGCTGTAGTTTAGGTCCGGCTAACATGTTGTCGTTAAGGCTGACACCCGTTGTTGTTTTAGCGGATGCGTCGAATACCACTCGTAGTTTGGTTGTCGTACTATCATTTTTTATTACGGCGTGGTGCGGAATGTAGTATACTTTTTCTGAGGGATCGTCCGATTGTTTAACCAATTCCATATGAGTCAATGCAGCGTGGTCATTGCAAACACCTATACAGTGACTGCGGAACTAATTTCATATGTTTCAAGTGAATATACTCTGCCATGAAGTTCTTATATTCCTGCTCTAGATTTTTATTAGCCCGGAATTTTTTCTCATTCTTTAGTAGACGGGCTAATGCCTGCCTTTTAGAGTCTCCTAGTGGCTGCATTGACTCTTTAAATGGAATCTGAACGGTATACCTTCCATCCACATCACGAACATGAGTCCTTTGGAAATGCTGCTCACATATCTCGTCATCTGGTTTTATTATGTGGTCGTTGGTTGCTTCTTCGATTTCCCAGAAGAGTTTAAGTTGGCTGTCAGGCTGGTCTCTGGATATTACTGTCAAAATTTGTTATCAGTCTGATCTGGCAGTATCAATATTTTTATCCGTCAATTATTGAAATCTAGTACTTGATCTTATTTATTTTTGTCAATGAATTTTAGAACTTTTTTATTAGCTTTTTTTTCCTTCTTCTTGTTTCAACCTTGAACCAGATCAGACATAGAAGTTTTTTTTTGGGTTTGTGAAATATACTCTATTGCATTTTTTTAAGCCATTTCTTTTCTTTTGCGAGATTCCCTGTAAATACCAAAATATTTTGGAGCTATTTTGACATTGGTGCCGAAACCCGGGACATTGAATTTCTCTCCTTTTATTTTATTTTCCAATATCGAAAGCAAAAGAAAATAATATGGAGACGCTGCACGTGGAGTATATAGAGATCAAATTACGCGACTAGCAAACGCCTCGCTTGACTTCCTAAAATCGGATGAAGCCCAAGCAAGACCTGATCAAATTGAAAATTTTGATGCCGCTTCAGAAGAATTACAATCGCTATTAATGCGGCTAAGGGCCGCCAACGAACAATTAAAGCGAATGAATGAATCAATTTCTGCATCCACAAAACAAGAAGATCAGCAACGAGAATGTGAAATGGTGATGGAGTATAATGATAAATTTATCGATATTGAATCGCGTCTAGTGACCCGAATCAATCGCATTAAAGCTGTAAGAGACAAAATCTTATCACCCTCAACAGAACCTCCTAGAGCAAATGAAAAGTGTGTGGTAAAATTACCGAAATTAGAGCTTAGACGATTCTCTGGCGAGAGTAGAGATTGGCTACCCTTTTGGGAGCAATTCAGGACACTAGTGCATGAAAATGAAGCATTATCTGCAAGTGATAAATTCTCTTACTTGCAATCCATTCTGTATGGAAAAGCTGCTAACACGATTTCCGGATTTTCCCCTAAGTCTGAATGCTACGATGCTGCCATAGCCCTTTTACAAGAAGAATATGGAGACAACGAGAAGTTGATCGAGAAACATATGCAGGAGTTTATGTCACTTAGTTCAGTTTCTACTAAGCAAGATGTGGTTGCTTTGCGGCATCTTTATAACGTTGTGGTTTCTAATACCAGATCGCTTACCTCTCTTGAGGTGTCTTCAAATAACTACTACGTAATGTTGAAAACTGTTCTTCTTCGCTGCCTACCACGTGAACTACGTGTTGAATTTTATCGTAAGTACGAACCTATAAAACTTGTTGCAAGTGAAAAATCGGCTAATTTCGATGACGATGATGGAGCCAGTTCCCAAGCTTCAAATTCTACTCTTTCTAATGTATCCTTCACTATGGACAGAGGTGTGAATATATTGTTAAAATTTATTAGGCATGAAATCGAATCATTAGAGAGAGCAAACGTTGGTATAAAGGAGTCGCGCGAATTATAAAAAAACCGTTTATTCAGGCTGAAAAATATATTAAACAAAAACTACTTGGAATAAAAACACAAGATTTAAGATATTACAATTTATTTAAAAGGAACGAGATTTAAGTTTAAAAGTCCGAACTCAAATAACTTCTAATTATTCTTCAAAAAGCTTTCTAGCCATCGAAAAACTTCAAAGTGTTTAGTTGCAGTTTTTCGATGGGAAAATTAAAATATTCTTTGTTGGGATTTCTCGGAAAACTCGGGTATAATCTCGTTACCCGAGATTTCCGGTATGCATGCAGCAGACAACGTTATCTTGTCTTTTGCATACATAACCCCTCCTCGGTTTGAGTAAGACTTCTCCTGAAGTCTTTTGGAATTTCTGTTTGAATTTTGTCTATTAATTACTTTAATTTGAGTTCGTTTTCCTTTCTTCAAAATTATCAAAAATGCTATACAAGCTATAACAATGCAAATAAATGATATGCTTATTACATAAGATACATTTTTGTGAAATTTCAGTTCTTTAATTTCTTCTATATTTTCGAAATGTTTAAATATAATACTATCAAAAGTTCAAGGTTTTATATACGATTGATTAAAATTATTATTTGGATAAAAGTATTTGTCTTGAATGCTTTTTCTTTGATTGTAAAAATTTTCTTGATAAAGTTTTATATTACAGTTACAAAAAGAAATGAGATAATTTCCATTCAAAGTTATGTCTCTGTCATCACAATTTTGTATTAATTTCTCTTTTCTAGCATTTTTTATTAATAAACTTTCTTCATCTAATATTTCAATTTTTGTGTTATTATTATACCTAAGCTTACACTGCTTTTGCCAAATACAGCTTTTACTAACTTTTAATTCTCTTAACATTACATTTTCTTGATATTTCAGCACTTTATTTTCAATCTCTACAATATATTCATTATCTTCTTCAATTTCTAAAAATTCTTTATTTGGTAGTGGTGAAATTAATTTCAAGTCAGTTTTTATATAATCTTGAGGAATTTTAATTGCTATTATTAAAAGATCTTTTTTATATGTAATAATGCCTAATTTGATTAATTTAAGCTTATAAAAATCAATATTATACATTTCTATCTCTTCTGCAGTTAAAATACTAGGATGTACAATATTGTGCTTTGCTGAAGCTATGTTGTCTTGAATTTGATTAATTTTATTTTCTAAAAATCTTAATTTTAACATTTGATCAAGGTATAAAGATTTTCTCAAAATTTCATTATTTTCTTTTTTTAATTCTTCTACTGTTTTGATAATTTTTTCTCTATCGTTTTCAACAGCATTTTTCAGTATGTTCATTGAGTCATTAAAATGTTTATTTATCGTAATCTGTTTGTTGATTGTTGTTATTGCATTATGTGTGTTTTCATTAGTTGTTTTTAAATGTTCTAAAATTTCCTGTCGGTCTTCGTCATTCATGGCTCCGAAAAGCCATTTTTGTGCTGTGCCAACAATGTTCATTAGACCTCTTCTTTTTCTTACCTCTTTCTTCTCATATGTATACGGTGTTATAGATTTAACTTTGGATTTGATTACGTTTATTTCTGTCTGTATCAAGTTCTTGTTATCTACATCTAATTTTTGCAAGTTTGTTTCTATTTGTATTAGTATATTATATATTTCTTTCGGATCAATGATATGTAATAATGTAGTTGTCTGATTAACTATTTCTACTTCTCTTATCTTGATTTGTATATATCCAGTTTCTTCATTTATTGGGTTGACCTGTAGTAACCCTTGTACTGTTGCAATCGTCATGAGGAATATTATTACGGTGTTGATTACCTGTGGATTTTTTAAATGGTCTTTTAATATTTGAAACGTGAACATTTCTTAGGGATTTAATTCTATAATAAGGTTCGTCCTTATGCCTAACTCGTTTGTAATTCTTGATTGGTCCTGCTATCCTATTTTCTATATAACTCTCCCTACTTAAATTTGTTTTCTTAATTATACTATTTTTCATTTTATTGATTCTTTTCTGAAGTTTCTCAACTTCTATTTTCTCTTTTGCTTCCCTTGGAGTGCATTTGATTGTAGAGTGATACCGATCGTTATAGTTTCCTATAGCCATCTGTATCTTCATTTCTACTGATAATTCGTTATCCTCAATACCTGTTAGCTTTTCTAACAGGGTTGAGTGTAACCTTTCAATATCTGAATTTCCCGTATGGTTGTTGGGTTTTGTGAGGTGTACCTCGATGTTTTCTGTTTTAAGATATTCTAATAATTGTTCCGCTTTAAACTCATTGTCCATTATTAATTTATTTGGTTTCCCAAATTTCGCTACATGTTCCATTATTAGGGTCTTTTTAACCGACTTCAAAAAAGAGGAGGTTATCAATTCGAATGTATGTTTTTTTTTTTTTTCTATGTATGTTACGCGATTACTCCGCCAATTATGAATCGATTTTGATGATTCTTTTTTTGTTTGGTACGTTATACCTCAGAGGTGGTCCCATATAAATTTTGTAAAAAAATGGCGGTCGGTTCCAAGATGGCGGCCGAATTTTGCAATTTTGTTTCCCGACCCCCTTCATGGATATCAAATGAAAGGGTATGACGAGTAGAATACAATTTTGTAAACAAACTTAAACTAAAAAGTAAAAAATAAAAAATTTAAAAAAAAAAAAAAACCGACTTCAAAACTACATATACCTATGCATGCATATGTACAAACTTAAACTAAAAAGTAAAATATAATATTTTAATTACCTCAAAGCAAGAGCCTTAAAGGACAGTTAAAAAAATTATTGATATTTATATATGTATGTATCTATTTAATATTTTTAAAAAGTTCATTTTGGAGTCGGTGCCAGCCAAAGGTATGTATTAACGTAAGTTTTCTTTTGCACCCAAGCTTTCAGGGTATGTATAAACGTAATTGTTCTTTGGCTGGCACCGACTCCAAAATGAACTTTTTAAAAATATTAAATAGATACATACATATATAAATATCAATAATTTTTTTAACTGTCCTTTAAGGCTCTTGCTTTGAGGTAATTAAAATATTATATTTTACTTTTTAGTTTAAGTTTGTACATATGCATGCATAGGTATATGTAGTTTTGAAGTCGGTTTTTTTTTTTTTTTTAAAATTTTTTATTTGATCTCCAGTTCCTATCTGTAATGCAATATGCTGCTGCAAATTTTGTCAGTTTATCAATTACTGTCACAAAAGCTTGCTTTTTAAAATGGAATATATCTAAATGAATGATGTCATTTTTTTCTTTCGGTGTCTCGGTTATTAGGAATTTAGGTTTGATAGGGTTTCTATCATATTTTATCTGTTGACATTTCTCACAATTATTTATTATTAATTGGATATGTTCTCTTAATTTTGGAAAGTATATTTTTTCTTTTAAATTGTAGTAACATTCATTTATACCACTATGCATTGACTCTTTAGCATGATAAATAGACAGCTGTTTATGAAGTTCATCTTCTGTTAATATCTCTGTAGCTCTTCTAGAACTTCTGATAAATTTAATTTTTTTATTTCCTGAAAACATTGATATAAGTATGAGTTGGATTTTATTGTAATCTGTGTCGGATACTTCCGAATAGATTCCTGTGTATCCATGTTGTATACATTGTTTCAGTTTATCTCTTAGCGAATTTTCATTATCTAAAGGATTTATCTCAATAATTCTCCGTTTATGCAAGGTTTTTATTTCCTCACTAGGACTATAAGTTAAAATAATTTGTGTTTTGTACTTGTTAACAATATCATCCTTTATCCCTATATGGTCTAATCTCTGTTCGTCTACAGAATGTATTGTTCCTGAAATCATGAGATTAGATGCTTCATCGTTATTTTCATTAATTTTTTGTGCAGTTTCTAGTCTGCTTAGGTAATCAGCTACCTTATTTTCCTTTCCTTGTAAATATTCGATTTCATAGTTGAATTCTTGTAATTTTAACAACCATCTTTGATGACGTTGCGAAAACTCTTTGCCTTTATATTTGCTATTGAGATATTTAATTGGGACATGATCTGTAATAATTTTGAACTTATTACCATATAGGTACGGTCTAAAGTAGTTAACAGCGTATATAATTGCAAGAAATTCTTTATCAGTGGTACTGTAATTTTTTTCATGACTGTTAAGAGTTCGTGAAACGTAACAAACAGGATGACCTTGTTGTGATAAAACTGCTCCGATAGCATGATCACTGGCATCTGTGGTTACTGTAAACGGTTTGTCATATTCCGGATATTTCAATATTGGATGAGACGTAATTAAACTTTTAAGATTTTCAAAAGCTGCTATATATTGCGGATCATTTATGTTTATCTTGCTATCCTTTTTTAAATATTTTATCATAGGGTAAGCTACTTTTGAGTAGTCTTTTATAAACTTTCTGTAGTACCCTGTAGCTCCTAAAAATCCCTTAAGCTGTTTTTCTGTCTTGGGTACTTTTATTTCCTGAATGGTTTTGATTTTATCAGGATTAGGTTTAATGCCATCAACTGTTAATATATGGCCTAAAAATTCAGTTTCTTTTTTCAGAAAACTGCACTTATCTACTTGAATTTTCAAATTGTGCTCTTGGAGCCTACAGAAAATTTTAGTCAGAGATTTTTCGTGCTCTTCTAGAGTGGTTGAAAATATCAATATATCATCTAGATAGACAACACAAATTTGATTAATATATTCTCTCAATATATCATTCATTAAACGCTGGAACGTAGCCGGAGCATTTTTTAACCCATACGGCATACGAACATACTCATAGAGACCAGAAGATGTAACAAACGCTGTTTTTTCAATGTCTTTCTCAGCCATTAGTATTTGATGATACCCTTTGGCTAAATCCAAGGTACTAAAATACTGTGCTTTACCCAGCTTGTCTAGGATGCTGTCAATATTTGGTAGGGGATATTTATCATCAATAGTGATTTGATTTAATCTCCTATAATCCACAACTATCCTATACTTTTGTACACCTGAATTATCTTTCTTTTTGGGTAAAATAATAATTGGAAAACTATATTTGCTTCTACTTTTCCTAATTATACCTTGTTTTTCCATCTCATCTATCTGATTTCGTGCTTCAGTTTCATGCTGAGGTGGAATACGGTATAACTTTGAATTAATTTGATCGTTTGTGGTCGTCTTTATTTCGTGAACCACTGAACTTGTGCTTGTTAAAGCATCGCCTTCTTTAAATAAAAGACGGTGAAATTTTTTAATTAATTTTGTGATCATGAACTTTTCTTGATCGTTTAAGTGATCTAACATTAGATTTTGAATTCCACTTATTTCTAGAACGTTAACTTCGTCTTGGACGGTTTTCGTTAAGAATGGGAGTCGCACTTTGTTAGTCATAATAATTTCTTGTTCCTTTATATTTATTGCAATAACGTTTTTTAAAATAAAATCCATACCAATTAAAAGATCGTATGGTTTTTCTAATTGCATTGCAATCCATTTCATTCGTGCCATTTCAGAGTATTTAAATTCTATTGGACACAAAGTTGAAACGGTTATGTTTGGTTTATTTGATTTCCCATCAATAGTGTTAATCGTCGTTGATGAATTATTTAAGATTTGGTACTTAGAGGATGGAAATTTATTTTGGTTTAGTATACTTATCGTTGAACCTGGATCTACAAATGCTACATATATATCATCTTGAATTGTTAAAGTTATAAAGATTTTATGCTGGTCCGAGGCTAGTTTATAAAAAAAGCTTTATCGATAGTATTTGTTTCTATTTTGCTAGCTGCATCTACATCCATAGGTTCTAGCCTTTGTCTATATTCATTTTGTCTATTACCATAGTTAGTTTGTCTTGTCTGTAGTGTTCTGTTATTGTTATTGAAACTGTTGTTATTGTAATTATTATTAAAATTATTATTACTGTTACTATTCCGTCTAAATTCGTTTCGTCTGTATTGCTGTGAATTATTATTAAAATTATAGTTTGACTTATAAAACCTGTCATTTTGTTGATTATTATTTCTTTTTTCAAAATTTTTATTATGAATATTGTTTTTATTAAAATTTTTTATAGTTAAGTTTAAATTTAAATTTCCTTGATCTTGTCCAATAAACTTATTAACTATTTCCCTAATTTCTGATAACCTAACTTTTGTCATTATTTCGTATGCTAATGATCCTGAAGCTAATTCCTTTATTCTTTGAATTAACATTCCACCGAATATGTCGAGCATAGTTACGCCGTTGTCTTCAAAGGCTGCAAACTCGGTAATATCTTCCACGATTCGTCTTAATTTATCATCTAAATCTTGTATGCTACTTACTTTTAAAGAATTTATTTCCCTTGTTATAGTAAGTTGATTTTTAGATGACCTGTAATGCCGCTTTAAACTGGATTTACATTCATCCCAATTAGCTGGTGGAGTAACTTGTAGTAGATTTTTTGCACCTCCTTGAATCTTTTCGTTATAGATGATCTGGAACACTCGATCAGCTTCGTCTCCATATTCCGATAATGCTGTTGTAACTGACCCGATGAATGAAGGTAATGTACCTGGATCTCCTTTAAATATCGGCAGGTATCGAATTTCCTTTTCGATCATTTGTCTTCGGCTTCTGGGCTGCATACTCTGAGCCATGAGTTGAGTTAGAGTGACTAAGCACTGTTCCACTGGATTTTGTTGTGCCATCTCCACGTTTCTTTTGAATAATTAGTATCACCACGATGTTGTTGCCTTTCAATCTTGATGTTTATTTTTCTCGCTCTGGTTTCGTTTCTGTACAAGACACTAAATTTCACTTTGTCTTGTTTCGTATCCCACTTTATTTGATTGAGAACTTTATATTCCTTGTTCTTTATTTAATTTAATTATTTTTTTTTTTTTGAAAAAACAAAATTAACTCTTTGTTATGATATATTTATATATATATATTTATTTTTAACAATGTGAACTTTGCTTTAAATTTCACTTTCAACGTCACTTTTGTTTTTCGTTCGTTTATCACTGAATCCCTTTTCTTTCGATAGAGATCCTACCGACTGCGCCAATTATAAAAAAACCGTTTATTCAGGCTGAAAAATATATTAAACAAAAACTACTTGGAATAAAAACACAAGATTTAAGATATTACAATTTATTTAAAAGGAACGAGATTTAAGTTTAAAAGTCCGAACTCAACTAACTTCTAATTATTCTTCAAAAAGCTTTCTAGCCATCGAAAAACTTCAAAGTGTTTAGTTGCAGTTTTTCGATGGGAAAATTAAAATATTCTTTGTTGGGATTTCTCGGAAAACTCGGGTATAATCTCGTTACCCGAGATTTCCGGTATGCATGCAGCAGACAACGTTATCTTGTCTTTTGCATACATAACCCGCGTGCAGCCCTCCATTTCTAACGTGAAAACAAAAACAGTTGCTGCCTTATCGATCCCGACGGATAACACTAGGTTTTGCATATTCTGTAAAACGGATGCCCACTATTCCGGCAATTGCGAAGGAAAGCTGAGACTGAGTGAACGAAAAGAAGTGCTAAAAAGAGAAGGTCGGTGTTTCAAATGCATGCGCAAGGGCCATACGTCCCGTCATTGCAGTGTAAAAAATATTCGTTGCCGCAAGTGCAGTGGACGTCATTTTGTAGCTATGTGTGATCCTACATATGCTGTTAAACGAGAGACGTCATCAAAAGAAGTACCACCAAACGAGTCTGTTGCAACAAATCTATATTCTAATAATAACAATTGTGCTTTTAATATTTATTTACAGACAGCATGTGCATTTGTTTCCCAATCTGGAAATTCACCACAGTCTGCTTTAAACCGAATGGTCTTAGATAGCGGCAGTCAACGTTCTTATATAAAGGAAAGTATTGCACGAAGTTTGAATCTACAGCCAATTGACACAATTAAAATCAGAATCTTCCCTTTTGGATGTTCAAAGAATGTTCCATCTAGAATCTGTGATCGTGTTAAAATCTGTATACGCAGTTTATATGACGCCGAATTAGTATTTGTAATTGCTGTGGTGGTTCCAGACATTTGTGTTGATACATTACCAGTGCCAAGTCCTTCTGAGGAGATATTTAATAAATTCGTTTTAGCAGATGCTCGCCACTTGGGTACACCAGTTGAAGGTATTTCCCTACTCATTGGCTCTGATCATTATTGGAAGATCGTGTCAGGTGAAGTCCATCGGATTACTGATTCGCTAACTGCTGTTCGTACAAAGTTGGGGTGGACAATTCAAGGACCAAGTAATGAAGGTTTAATTAGCACCGATACTACCATTATGTTCTCATCTACATTCTTCAGTGAAGATTATTCCGAAGCCAGTTTAAATAAATTATGGGAATTGGAAGCAATAGGTATCAGCTCACCTTCAGGCTGCCCGACCAGAATGGGAGACGAAATTAATCAATATGTAACACAATCAATTGATAATCGATATACCGGTTCACTTTTGTGGTTATCTGATCACCCCTCTCTTTTTAGTTATCGTGAAGGTGCTCATCAACGGTTCCACAACCTAGTGAGAAAATTGTCAAGGGAACCGCATAAATTGATGGAATATGACGCTGCAATGCAAGAATTAATATCGGCAGGAGTTTCCGAGCCACCTGAAAGCTTATTAAATGAAGGTAATCTATTATATTACATGCCACATCGACCCGTGTATAGGTACGATAAAAAGACGACGCAGCTGCGAAATGTGTTTGACGCGTCGGCGCATACTGCAAATAACGTTTCTTTGAATGATTGTTTAGATGCCGGCCCAAATTTTCTTCCGGATATATTGACAATATTATTGAATTTTCGTATTGGTCAAATTGCCCTTATCGCTGACATTGAAAAGGCCTTTTTACAAATAATGTTATCGGCTAAAGATAGAGACGTGCATAGATTTTTTTGGTTCTCGGAGCCCCTAAAAGAAGTTACTAGTTTACCGACCATTTCTGAATATCGAATGACACGTGTTACATTTGGAGTCAAATGTAGCCCCTTTCTTCTCTGTGCTTCAATCCAGCATCACTTGGCTAAAGAAACATTTAACCATCCGGATGTGTGTGCGTTACTACGAAGGTCATTCTACATGGATGATTTGGTAACGAGCACTGACAGCTATGAGTTTGCGGAAACATTTTATGATAAAACGAAGGAAATCATGAAACGAGCATCGATGAACGTTCGAAAGTGGAATACAAATTTTCCGTCTTTACGAGAAATACTAGAAGCTGATTCTAAATTGCCCACGAGCCAGAAAGTGTTGGGAGTTATTTGGTGCAGTGTATCTGACGAAATTACTGTTGATTTGGAACCAATTCGTGTTTTCATATCACAATTGCCTACAAACAATGTTACAAAGAGAATTGTTCTACAGCTGATAGCTCGTGTATACGACCCATTTGGTATTCTTTCGCCATTTATTATTAAAGTTAAAATTTTATTCCAGAGTCTTTGGCGTGATAATTTACCTTGGGATGAGTGTTTATCTTGTGAGTTTATGAAAAGCTGCAATAAGTGCTCTCTAGAATTATCTTCGTTAAAAGACGTTTTCATTCCTCGCACATTTTGGCCATATTCAAAGGACGTTTCGCTACAAATTCACATATTCGCCAATGCTAGCCCACTTGCATATGGTACTGTTGCCTACATGAGAGCTGAAACTGGAGATACTATAACTACCAGAATTATTTGCGCCAAAAGTAGAGTAGTGCCTTTAAAGAAAAGGGATAGTGATAAACTAACAATTCCCAAACTGGAATTAACGGCTGCCTTGATTGCTGCTCGACTGTGGAATTATTTAACGCTTAATACCTCTATCGAATGTAAGAAAGTGTATTTTTGGACGGATTCTCGCATCGCCCTTTACTGGATAAATGGCAACATTCGGAAGTGGAGCTCTTACGTATCTAATCGAGTTAGGGAAATTCGTGAATATTCTTCAGTGAAAAACTGGAATTATTGCCCAAGTGAACTAAACCCTGCCGATTTTTTGACTAAAGGGGTATTCGGAAATAACGTAGCAAACTCAACTTTCTGGCTCGCCGGTCCTGAATGGTTAGCTAGGGAACCATCAAGCTGGCTCTTATTTAATGAAGAGGAAATTGAAGATCCAATATTATTATCATCTGTAGATATAGCCGATGAGGCTATGCAAGATTCTTATGATTCCGTACTTGACGTCACCAAATATAGTTCCTATACGCATCTTCTTAGAGTTACCGCTTATGTGCAACGATTTATAAATCGCATAAAGAAAACCAGTCACAAGAAAAATAAATTTCTCGTCAGTGAAGAGCTTCAGCTAGCAGAAATGTACTGGATAAAAAACGTGCAACACAATTTTTACAACAACGAATTACGAGTGCTCAAAAGTGGTAAACCCTTACCATCAAATTCATCTATACTAACGTTGAATCCCATTCTTGATGACACTGGTGTGCTCCGGGTTGGTACGCGTTTACAATGCATGGATAGTCAGTATGAGAATATTTTTCCTGTTATACTACCTAGATCATGTTATCTTACAAAATTAATAGTCCTTGATGTACACGAACGAACATTGCATGGTGGAGTAAATATGCTTTTATGTCGGGTTAGAGAAAAATTCTGGATTCCTAAAGCTCGTTCATTAATGAAAACAATTGTACGCAACTGTCGAATATATCGCAAATTGTTTAGCAAACCCATAAATCAGCCATTTGCACCGTTGCCACGTAGCAGATTAATAGCATCGAAACCGTTTCAAACGGTAGGAATTGATTTTGCTGGTCCCTTATATGCAAAGACTATTGTGGATGATTCCAAGATGGAGAAAGTGTACATAATGTTGTTTACCTGTGCGGCAATTAGAGCAGTACACCTTGAATTGGTACCTAATATGACACTTAAGAGCTGCTTATTAGCACTGCGACGATTTATTGCTCGCAGAGGATTACCTGAAAGAATAATTTCTGACAATGCTCGAACCTTTAAACGTGCAGCGAAGGAGTTACAAGAGCTGGGTACTGTGATCTGCTCCGAAGAATTTCAGTACTATGTGACCAATTGTAAGATATCTTGGGAATTCATCGTAGATCGTGCACCTTGGTGGGAGGGATTTTGGGAGCGCTTGATTCAAAGTACGAAAAACATCTTGAAATTAACTATTGGAAAGGCGCGTCTTAACACGGAGGAATTACAAACTATTTTGATAGAAGCTGAATCAATTATAAACAGTCGGCCATTAACATATATTAGTGATGATCCAAAGGATTTAACACCCTTAACACCATCCCACTTCTTGCAACCATCTATTCCTCTCGTTTCCGATTTTTTAAAGCCTATTAGGGAAGCCAGTTCTAACATCAGGCAGCTGTGGAAAGAACGATCAACGAAACTTTTCTGGAAAAGATGGAAGCTTGAATACATTCAACAATTACGTAGCAATCATCAGATGAAAAGACCATCGCCAAGCAACATAAATGAAGGAGATGTAGTCATATTACATGATCAATCCGCGCCTCGCTTACTTTGGAAGCTGGCCTTGATAGAAAAGACCGTTCCCGGTCGAGATGGAAAAATTCGTTTTTGCGAAATACGTTTAGCCAATGGTTCTCGCCTTAAAAGACCGGTACAACTTCTTTATCCCCTGGAAACTGCCTGTGATTGGAGGCCCACAAATGCCGGGCCCGGAGGATGTCAAAATTTGTTATCAGTCTGATCTGGCAGTATCAATATATTTATCCGTCAATTATTGAAATCTAGTACTTGATCTTATTTATTTTTGTCAATGAATTTTAGAACTTTTTTATTAGCTTTTTTTTCCTTCTTCTTGTTTCAACCTTGAACCAGATCAGACATCGAAGTTTTTTTTTTTGGGTTTGTGAAATATACTCTATTGCATTTTTTTAAGCCATTTCTTTTCTTTTGCGAGATTCCCTGTAAATACCAAAATATTTTGGAGCTATTTTGACAATTACTGTTTGTACTCATAGTACAAATTTAGTTTATCATAAAAATCAATCAATTTAATAGATCACATAATTTTTCATATAGTACAAATTTAATAACCCAAAAACAAAAAAACTTTTTTTGTCATCATAATTTCTCCCATTCAAAAGTAAAAACATTTATTATCTTTAAATTTTCATTTTTCGGCATGTAAGCATGTTGACCAGCAACATTAGAATTTCTGATAAAACATCAAGCCAGACGTAATCTGATCCGTCCGGCCATGAGAAAATATGCGAAGCGGCTAGATAACGCGAATTTCCATAGGGAATCGGCAGATGCTCAGAAATTCTAATGTTGCACAAAATGCATAGAACATTCTTTTAGCAAAGTAAACAGTTTTGTGTATATAAAAGAAATTAATGGATAATTAAATAGAACAGTTATTAATAAGACTTCAAGCGTTTAATGTCTAATTGTCCTGTGTTTGGGTGTTTCGCTCAAGCACAAACTTTACAAAACAACAAAGCAATCGTTGTCAAGGTGAATCACTTTGTCAACATTTTTAAATAACTTTGTCAAGGTGTAACACCTTGATAAGTTAAAAGTAAACTTCAGACAATCAGTCCACCGGGAAGTAAAAGAACTTCTCGCACTAAACATTGGTGACCCCGACGTGATCGGGTGTAGCACTTGTATCACGCAACTTACATCTTCGCATCAATCTCGGGAGCTAATCAACAGCTGTCATCATGTCGAAGACTTTGGAGGAATTAATGCAGGACCAATTCTATTTGGGGCAAGAGATCCAGAGAGTCGTCAGCAATTATAAGAAAGACCCAGCGGACCGAAAAAACAGGGACTATTACCTGGAACGCCTCCGGCGGCTAGAAGATAATTGCCTATCTTTTGAAAGGAATGACATCAATCTTAAGGAGCTTCCCAATCACGAGACCCATGAATACACGACAAAAATTATTACACAGCAAGCGCCAAGATAATTCAAGAATATCGGAAGCTGTTTGAGGAAAAGTTGAAGGAATTTCCCAGGCCATCTGCAACACCAACTCCAAGGCAATCTGCAACACCAACACCCAGGAAATCAAAGGTTCAAGTTAATGTGGCAAGCCCAACCGAGGCTGAAACTGCAAATACTGAAGAAGTCAAAAGGATGAAGAGGAGGCAGCAATCAGTACTCCAATCCTTGAATCGGTTAATGCAATCAATTGACAGGAACCAGATGCATGACACGGTTTACTGCAAAGTAAAACTTGAAGCAGTCAAACATTATTGGTCCCAGATTGAGGAATTAAACAGTAGGCTGTGGGAGTTAGTTGACGATCCAACCAAAATCCATGACGATACCGATAGTTACATCCAAGCTGAAGAAAATGTGCAGCACCTACTCGTAGCATTGACAACCAGATTGCAGGAGCAAAGGCAAGGAGCCAGCAACAGCCAACAATCCAGTCAAGCAAGCTCATTTAAACAATTTCACGATTTATACACAGAAATGGTGCATAAACAAACATTGGCCGACTGTCAAAAAATGTGGTACCTGAAAGCCAACCTAGTAGGAGAAGCAGAACGTCTGATAAGACATTATTCTTTGTCAGAAGAAAACTACACAGCAGCTTGGAGAACACTTCAAGATCGCTAACACAATCCAAGGATACTTGTTGCAGCTCTGGTCAATAAATTGTTATCTCAGCCTTCTCATGCAAACGAATGTGGAACGGCAACATCAGTAAAGAATCTACATGATATAACCCAAGAATGCCTTCTGGGCTTAAAAAATTTGGGAGTTTCAACTGAAAACTGGGACCCATTACTGCTTCACATCCTGCAGCGAAAGTTAGACAAGAACACTCATGCAATGTATGAGCAGTCCCTTGCAAATCCAAAGGAGTTAGCATCTTTGAAGGACTTCTTAGCATTCCTTGAAAAACGTTTCCAGGCGTTGGAGGCCTTAGGCGGAAAAGGGAATGTGAAACCAGAACAGCACAAGAAACCATCAAAGACATTCTCATCACTTGCATCTACAATAACCCGATGCATTTTATGCAAACAAAACCCTCAACTGTACCAGTGCAAACAGTTCCTGCAAAAAACCCCCAGTGAGAGATTACGCTTAGTGCAAAAAAATAAATTGTGCGGGAATTGTCTCAGGAACGGTCACCATTGGACCGATTGCAAATTACGAGCTGGCACCACATGTACCAAAAAGCATAACACGCTGCTGCATTTAGATATTCCCGAGGCTAAGGCCAATGCAAAGCCAACTGATCATAAGGATATAATAAAAACAGAAAGCTTACCTGGATCTAGCAGTAGCACATTATCCTTAACCACCAAAAATATGGGTTTTCCAAAAGGATATGTCATATTGAGCACAGCACGTGTAAAGTTAATTTCCAATGACGGCCGAACTATAGAATGCCGCGCCATCCTGGATCCAGGATCACAAATCAATGTTATTACAAAACGATTGATAAAAAAAATGCGTCTAGAGCCAGAAGAAGTTACACTATCAGTAGAAGGCATACAGCGAGCACCACAAAAGGCCAGAGGACGCATCAACATTATACTAGAATCCAATACTAGCGCCTTTAGTACGAGAATTGAAGCCTTCGTCATGCAGGAAATTACATCGTTGCAGCCAACTCAGAAATTAAATTCTACTGAATGGAAGATACCGAACAACGTTAGATTGGCTGATCCCCGATTTGACAAGCCGGCAAAAGTCGATCTACTGCTTGGTGCAGAACACATTCTCCAACTGTTGTCAGTAGGACAGATAGACCTAGGACCCAACTTACCAACGCTACAAAATACCATACTTGGATGGATCGTTTCAGGAAAGGTAACCCAACCGAATCAGATAAATTCAACAAGAGCGATATGTAACATTCTTACTGAAGAAGGAAGGCTCACTGATGTAATCGAAAAATTTTGGAAACTGGAAGGAAGCAGAGGAGCCAACAACTGAAATGAGCGTTGCTGAGAAACGATGTGAAAAAATCTTCAATCAAACCACAAGTCGCTTGAGCAATGGACGATTTGTAGTAGCGTTACCATTCTCTCAAGATCCTAAGAGCCTGTGCGAATCCAGAACAGTAGCACTGCGCCGCTTCTATGCGCTCGAAGGGAAACTCATGAAAAACAGTCAATTGAGAAAGGAATATGTAGCGTTCATGGAGGAGTATATACAGCTTGGCCACATGCAACTGGCAACCAGTAACAGTCTTCTACAACCAAACTATTATCTGCCACACCATAGCATTCTCAAGCCAGATAGCGCCACTACAATGTTACGAGTAGTGTTTGATGCATCAGCCAAGACAACATCTAACAAGTCGTTGAATGATATACTTTATGCTGGGCCGACAGTACAAGATGAACTCTTCTCAATTCTCTTACGTTTTCGACTCCCACGGTTTGTATTCACAGCCGACATACAGAAAATGTACCGGCAAATAGAAGTGCGCAAGGATCAGCAATTCCAACTTATTTTTTGGAGGAAGGATCCAAACGAGCAGGTGAAATGCTACCAACTTCGAACAATTACCTATGGTACCACTTCAGCGCCATATTTGGCAACAAGATGTCTTCAAAAGCTCGCAGAAGATCGAAAGGAAGCATATCCATATGGAGCACAAATCCTCAAACACGATTTCTATGTAGATGACGTAATGACTGGATCAAATAGCGTGGCCGAGCTCTTTCAGAGTCAAAAGGAACTAAACCAGCTGCTCACAGAAGGCGGGTTTACACTAAGGAAGTGGTGCTCTAACCATGCCAAACTACTTGAGCACATAATGCCGAAAGATTAAGAGATACAACTTGATTTCACTAGCAATCAGGAAGATCACGTAAAAACGTTAGGATTAATTTGGTTTCCAAAGAACGACGAATTTAGTATATCAGTGTCCAAAAATGACGCCAACCGAGTAACAAAACGGACCGTTGCATCAGACTTAGCAAAAATATTTGACCCATTAGGCATGATCGCTCCAGTTGTTGTTAGAGCAAAATTGTTTCTTCAAGAACTATGGGAGCTAAAGATGGATTGGGACGCTGCGATTCCGCAAGAACTGTATACCAGATGGATAGAGTTTCGGCAACAACTTCATGCACTAAACGAAATAAAGATTCCACGACACATTTATAGTCACCGTCTGGTGAAAGATATATAACAGATATATATATATATATATATATATATATATATATATATATATATATATATATATATATATATATATATATAATATATATTACATAACATAACCTAGAAGTAGTCGATAAAACAGTCTACCTTGGGTCTACTATCACAAAAAGAAACGAAGAAAAAGAAGAAATAACTAGACGAATACTACTGGCTAATAGAGCCTTTTATGCCCAAAAACAAATCCTACACTCAAGATTTGTGCACAGGAAAACGAAACTCTCACTCTACAAAACAGTAATACGACCAGTACTGTGTTATGGTAGCGAGACTTGGACTATGACCCAGGACATAGAGGAACGAGTCAACAGGTTCGAGAGGAAAATTCTCAGATGCATAATAGGCCCAATCAGAGAGGATGGAATATGGCGAAGAAGATACAACAACGAGTTGCATGAAATTTTTGACGACCCACAACTCTCAACTTTCATAAAAATCAACAGATTGAGACTAGTCGGCCACGTGATCAGGATGGAGGACAAACGCATCCCAAAACGGCTTATGGCATCAGAAATTTCGGGAAGTAGGCCAATAGGTAGACCCAGGAGGAGATGGATAGACTCTGTGACGGCTGACGCAGAGTCAATGCTCAACATCCGGAACTGGAGACATGCTGCAAGGGACCGTCAAACTTGGAGAAATGCCCTAGAGGAGGCCAAGGCTCGATTTGGGCTGTAGCGCCATTGGATGGATGGTCTGGTGAAAGATATGCTGCTCCATACTTTTGCAGATGCCTTTAGAAAAGGCTTACGGTGCAGCATTCTACATTCAAGCCACTACTCAAGATGAAACGGTGCTTTGTCGGCTGTTGTGTGCTAAGTCAAGAGTAGCACCCATAAAGAAAATTACAATTCCGAGACTGGAACTATGCGCAGCTAAGTTGGTAGCTGAATTAACTCACCGCGTCAAGAGGGATTTGCATCTGAGAAATAAACCGAGTTATTTGTGGACGGACTCGGAAATCGTATTATCATGGTTAAATAGTTCCACGGCAGCGCTACCAACCTTTGCTGCTAACAGAATAGCATCTATTAAAGGTTACTTTATACCAGAACAAAACGATCCTAGTTCCTTTCACCAGGAAACGATCACTACCGGGAATTTGGGAACCTACATTCGCGGGCAGAACTATAGGCTTTTCACAACAAGCCAAATATTTAGGAGTGACGCTAGATGCCAAGCTCAATAATTGGAAACAGCATATGGACACTGTGATGTGTAGAACGCGCAGATCCCTGTGGGCTTGCCGCAGAGCTTGTGGTTCCACCTGGGGTTTGCAACCGAAAACCATGTATTGGATATACACCACCATCATAAGACCCATGGTAACTTATGGAGCTTTAGTTTGGTGGCACAGAACGAAGCTTAAGGGTTCCATAACCATTTTAAGCAAAATTCAAAGAATGGCTTGCCTCTCCATCACTGGGGCCATCCGCACCTCCCCAACGGCAGCGCTGGAGACTCTCCTCAATTTGGTACCCCTCCACCTTAAGGTAGAGAAATCCGCCATAAACGCGGCGCTGCGGCTGAAAGCGAATGGTTACTTGGGCGCTGGTCTTGGGCGAGGGCATTCTATAATAATCAACCTCACAGAAGAGATTCCGGAAGCGGAGATGCTATCGGACGGCATGCCCTATAAAATCTCAAAATTTAAGCAACCTTCTGTACATATACAGGAAAGGCTTACCTGGACTTTTCCTAAAGTTTTGCCGGGCGGGCTAGTATGGTACACGGATGGCTCTAAAACGGAGACAGGTGTAGGCGCAGGAATCTGAAGTGAAAGTTCCAGATTCAGCAAGGCTATAAGTCTAGGCACTCTGGCAACTGTCTTTCAAGCAGAGGTGTACGCTATTCTGGCATGCACTCATGAGAACTTAAGAAGGGCCTACCAAAATAAACGGATTTTTATCTTCTCTGATAGCCAAGCGGCAATTAGAGCGATAAGGTCCCGTAGGACCAAGTCGAAATTAGTTTGGGAATGCCAACGTGCTCTTCATGAGTTGGGTGTTCTCAATCAAATTACACTTGTCTGGGTCCCGGGTCACCGGGGCTTCGAAGGCAATGAAAGTGCGGATGCCCTGGCTAAACAGGGCTCTGATATTGCATTCATTGGTCCAGAGCCGGCTATTGGGGCACCGTCCAGCTTGCTGCAAAGGGCCCTGGCCGATCGGACCTTGATGAAACATATTGAACGCTGGAGGTCCGCGCCTGGACTGGCCAACTCTAAGCGGTTCCTTCCAGGGCCGTCCCCTAAGACGGCCAAGGAATTATTACGGCGCAGTAGGAGTGATGTTAGGACACTTGTTGGCGGATAGGAAGGGCGGAGGACCCTCTTTGCCTAGAAGAGGATGAGTCTGCCCTCCATGTTCTCTGTGAGTGTCCTGCAATAGCGAGGAGCAGGGTCTCTTTGTTCGAGAAGTCCCTGCTCGAACACTCAAGTCTAAGCGACAAACCACTAGGCAGACAGCTGAACTTGTTCAGGCGGTCTGGCCTACAAATATGAGGTGTAGGGGTTGTAGTACAATAGGCCAACTAAATGGCCGCAGTACCTTTGGACCTAATACCTCACACGGGAAAAAAAATACCAGAACAATGGTGTCATGTCTCATCAAGGGACAATCCGGCAGACATAGTGTCAAGAGGTCTATCACCAGAATGTATGCAAAATTGTACACTGTGGTTTTATGGACCACTCTTTTTACATGGTAAGACGGAAATTTGGCCACCAGCTAAACTACAAGAACCGATGACTAAGGTTAGCGTACCAACAGTATCGCTCACTACAACCACACACAACGATGCATATTTCGACGTAAGCTGTATAAAATACAATAACTCTTTCCGGAAATTACAGCGAATAACAGCTTACACACTCCGATTCATCAACCGCTGCCAAGGGAACCCAAGAGATACGACCGAAGGAAATTCATTAACTCCTAAGGAACTCGATGAAGCATTATATTTCATCATAAAATCCATGCAGAAGGAGGAGTTCATGTTGGACCTCAACCATTTAAAGCGCCATCAGGAGGTCAACAAAAATAGCCCACTTTGCAGTTTGACACCATTTCTAGATGCAAAGGGAGTAATACGCGTATGTGGAAGACTAGAGGCGTCAGGATTATCATACGACGCAAAACATCCCATGCTGCTGCCTTACGGTCTTCCGCTAACACGACTATTATTAACTGATCTTCATAAGGAAAATTCACACATTGGGCCACAAGGATTACTCGCCGCCGTTAGGCAACATTTCTGGCCGATTAAAGGAAAGGCCCTTGCACGAGTTATAGTTCAACACTGCACCACATGTACGAGAGCCAAGCCGAAACTATTTCATCAGTTGATGGGTAACATACCTGTGGATCGAGTGCAGCCCACCAGACCATTCATCAATGCCGGAGTAGACTTTTGCGGGCCAATTTCAATTCACTACAAGTTGAGGGGCAAAAGACCAACAAAAGCTTATATTGCAGTCTTTTGCTGCTTCTCTACCAAGGCAGTCAATTTCGAGATTGTCTCCGATCTAACAACCGACGCCTTCATTGC
Organism: Thereva unica; assembly: GCA_949987705.1. Lineage (NCBI taxonomy): Eukaryota > Metazoa > Arthropoda > Insecta > Diptera > Therevidae > Thereva > Thereva unica. The sequence goes on along the minus strand of OX465281.1, from coordinate 147,106,214 downwards.
AGCACTTAAACGGTTCATCGGTAGTCGAGGACATGTTCAAAATCTCTACTGCGATAACGCAACCAGCTTTATTGCGGCGAGCAATCAACTAAGTGAGTTGAAGGATGTCATTTATTCGGCTAAAGGCAGAGATGCCATTACCAGCACCTGCAGCTCCAAATCCATCAATTTTCGTTTTATACCACCAAGAGCTCCTCACTTCGGCGGACTCTGGGAGGCGGCAGTCAAATCAGCAAAACATTTATTAGTACGATCCATGGCAAACGTATCAATGACTTATGAGGAATTAGAGACAGCAATGATTGACATTGAAGCAGTGTTAAACTCACGCCCAATAACGCCACTATCTAATGATCCAAATGACCTCAGTGCTCTAACTCCTGGTCACTTTCTTATTGGGGAGCCCCTTACAGCAACTGTCGACCAAACTGGAAAGGAGTTACAAGGAAGTTTACAGAATAGGTGGAAAATGTTAACACACCTCAAGCAAAATTTCTGGAACAGGTGGTGACAAGAGTATCTGAGCGAACTCAGCATCGTTATAAATGGAATACACGGTTCAATCACGTAAAAACCGGAACGTTGGTTATCTTAAAGGAAGACAACATGCCAATCATGAAGTGGCCACTGGGAAGAATTGTGAAGATTTATAAGGGGGAAGTGATGAATTGCTCAGTCTACAGCGTACGCCAAGTAGAATGAAACGAGGAGCGGTGAACTTTGTCGGAAATATGGCAAATGCATTATTTGGAGTATTGGACAACGACTATGCTGTAAAAATGTCAGAAACCATTGACAATATTCGAACTAATGAAGAGCATCTACTAGCACTAGTGAAGAATCAAACATCCATTATAGATTCGACAATTAACGTCATACGAAAGGACCAGTCAACAACAGAGGCAAGATTCAAGAACTTGGAAAACCAATATCAGCAACTCCTCAATACCGTCCATCGCGACACAGGAGAGACCTATGCATTAAAAATGCAAAACTTAGTGACGACACTTGCTATACAAATGACGCTACTTACAACGAATTTGCGTCATGTCCATTCGTTGATCCTGGACATTTTGGCAGACACGAATCATGGAAGACTGAGCCCTCAGATCATATCACCTCGCCAACTGAAGGAGGAGCTTATGACCATTCGAAGCCACTTGCCACCATCATACAGCCTTCCGACCGATGGCCATAGCATGAGCAGCTTATACCATCTCATCACAGCAGCTGGTTGCAAGACTGATAAATACGTCATTTTTCATCTCAAAATACCGTTACTAAATGCATGTGTTGGAGGCACAATTTATTAACACCATCACGAGACAAAGAATTCTTCCCAACTCGGACACTTTGTGTGAACTCTATCGGAGAAATTAACGGTTAACCTTATCACTAGCAACCCAACGGGTTATAGTTGAGAAGAGAAGAAAAATTCAGTCAAAAAAGGCAAACTCTGACAGTCAGACGCGATCCCGGGACGGTCCACACCGAAACTCTATTAAAAGACAGTTAATAGTTAGTGAGAGTGTTTCTTGGTTTTTTTTTGTGGTGAATTGTGGAACATAGTGAAAGTGATTAAATCTATAATTGCAACCCCTCAACTTTAATCACAACAACAACATAGGAAATTCAAAGATAATTTCAAAAATAAACATGGTCCTTCGAGCCGGATAGAAGCGATATCGAAATCCGACCCCGAACACGTGCACGACACGTATTGTAAGGTGGAGCTGAATGAGGAGAAATTTAAAGTAATTAATCATATTCCGTGAAAATAACATGAGTGCAATATTTTTTCATTTTTTTTGAGTCAATATATAAAGAAAAGTTTTTTTTTTGATTATTAAATGACACCTATGAAGTATCCCTAACCGTATTTCTTTTTTACACAATTAAAATCAATTTTCTTTGTTTTTTCTGCTGCTTTAAAATCATCATACTTGAATAATTTAAACGGAGTCCACTTAATTCTTCATGTCCATTATTTTAATAATAGTTATATAAAAAAAAAAAAATCAAGTGCTTGATAACGGTTAAGGATAAGGATTTTTTTTGGAAACCGGGAGACGTTTTAGATATCGGTTTCTTTTGAATTTGGTTTCACAACGGTAAACAAAAGGTTCGCTATTAAATCTTTAAAATTTAAAAGAAACAACAGGAAATATTAAGCAGTTGCCATGGCTACAGGTAGTGAGACATCGAGTTCATCTGCAAGTAAACTTAAGGTGCCGGTTAGTGAATTGATCGCGGAACAAATGAGTTTGAAGTCTGAACTAGAGACGTTTCGAGGAACCTATATCAAACTGGCGCGAGATAAACGGTCCACGGGTGTCATTAAGGGAAACCTTGCGAATATAAAGGAAACTTGGGATCAATTTCGTGCTAATAATCGCCTAATCGACATTCACGCAGGGGAAACAGACCAACAATCGCGTTATTTCACAGAGGGAGTTTTTGGGATAGTCGAAACATTTTATTCAAACTTTCTTGGCGAACTGAACGATGCCTACGACCGGCTCACGCGGGTACCAAATGTAGGGATACAACCATCCGCTTCAGCCATCTCCATAGCTGAAGGAGTAGAACCAGTAAATTTACCGTATACCTCCACAGCCACGCTCAATAACATACCGATGTCACAAGTAAAATTGCCTCGAATAGAGATTCCGAAATTTTCAGGTGAATACATCAACTGGCGATCGTTCGCAGATCTGTTTACCACCTTAATTCATACCAACGAAAGTATCCCAAAAGTACAAAAACTATATTTTTTAAAAACAAATTTATCTGGTGAAGCTGCCCGATTGGTAAGACATCTCGACGTGTGCGAATCTAACTACGAAACTGCATGGAACTTGCTCGTGCAACGTTATGACAACACTAGAGTAATCGTGAACAACTATTTGAAGATTTTAACAACACAAAACGTTATTCGTAACGAATCCTCCGATGCAATAAAGGGCCTGGTAGACACAACCAACGAATGTCTACATTCCCTACGTAATTTAGGAATCCTTGGGATACTTGGGATGCCATGGTCGTTTTCTTAATTATACAAAAGCTTCCCCGGGAAACTCGAGATCTTTGGGAATGTTCATTAACTGGCGACAAAGAGCTTCCCACTGCTTCAGCATTAATCACTTTTCTGGGATCCCGTTTTCGAACGTTGGAAATGTCGAAAGGAAGTCCCAGCAGTTATCCACCGGAAACATATAGATATAAAAGAGAAACTCGATCCTTCCATGTGAAAAGAACACCCGCTTGCTTGTTATGTGAACAAGGACATCCCCTACGACAGTGTCCACAGTTTCTAAACATGAACCAATCATGTCGAAGGAAATTCGTAAGTTCAAAACCATTGTGCCAAAATTGTTTTGCAATCAGCCATCCCACACAAGGCTGTAATAGCCCCAGATCATGCTATCATTGCGGACGTATATCCACATATTCTACGTGAAGGTCTTAAGAAAGGCGACGCAAATGCACCCGTTGCACAAAATACATACCTCGGATGGATACTTTTCGGAGATATTCGTCATTGTTCAAATGGTAACCATGACTTCAGTGCTCACATGAACATCATTACCTTACATAACAACGTCGAAATTGAAGGTCTATTACGGCGTTTCTGGGAGATTGAAGAGGTTCATGATGAAAGGCGACTCACTAAAGCGGAAACCGAATGTGAGGAATTTTACAAACGAACACATCGCAGACTCCCATCCGGCAGATATGAAGTAAGATTGCCTTTTATTAATTTCGAACATCCCTTATTGGGCGAATCTCGGAACGCTGCGGTGTCAAGGCTCCATAGCATCGAAAGGGTTTTTGCTAAAAATCCTGAAATATATAACCAGTACAGTGTACACCCAATGTCTCAACGAATACACCGTGTTATCACATATGCAACCTGTAACAGCGTCCGCATATAAGCTTGCCAGTACACCTCAAAATGGCAACCCTTCACTCACAATTAATTACTTGCCTCACCACGCCGTATTTAAGGAGCGTAGTACCACAAGCTGTAGAGCAGGGCCGTCTTTAAGGCAGGGCCGACCGGGCCCGGGCCCAGGGCCTCCTGCAAAAGGGGGGCCTCTTCGTAGAGATTTTTATATATTTTTTAAAAAAGGTTACTTAAACAAAATGAAATCAAGTTATTTTAAAAATGAAACTACTAAATTCATATAATATATATTCGTTTTAAACTTTATTTTTCAGTTCAGTTTTTTACGACATTTTTTAGCCGAAAAGTCATTAATCAAATCATTAAAATCTATTTCTTTTAATAAATCTGATTCGATACACATAATAGATAAATAGTTTAGCCTTGACTCGGTCATTGAATTTCTTAAATCGCTTTTTAAAAATTTCAAATAAGAGAATGAGCGCTCGCCAGTACAATTAGTTATCATCAAACTTAAATATATACGTAAACAAATTTCAATATTAGGAAAAGTAGAACTAATACAATCTTTTTTAATTTTATGAAACAAATCAGGAATTAGTAATATCTCATCATCGTTACAAGTTTCGTTTAAATAATGTTTAAAATGTAAACATTCAGAAATTAAATTTTCCGCTGTAATATCTTTATCATAGATATTTGCCAAGTTTTCACAAGCGCCCTCGATCTGTTTGTTATTGATTTTTCGGAGCGTCGTAAAAAATGTGAAATTTTCATTCAATTCATCGTAAACTTTTTGTCTTTTCTTCAAATCAGTACAAATAGAGTCAATAATAGGTAAAAAAATTTGATCCTTAATTTATCATCGGAATTAAAAAGTTGTTCCTCGGAAGGTCCCTCGAAATAAGTTAGTCTGGTACTTCTTTTTTTTGTTCTTTGATTGCATGAATCATCGCTTAATACCGTAAAATTTTTAGCTTTCTCTAAAAAATGATTAAACTTATCTCTAGTATCATACAAATAAGAATTTAAAGATGCTAATAGGTGAGTAGCTACTTGTAAATTCATGTCTTTTTTTTTGTAAAGTTACATTAACATCGTTTATACGACTCAAAAGATCGTTCCACACAATAGTTAAAAATATATTTTCAAATTTTTTTAATTTTTTAAACAATGACTGCGCTTCGTATTTCGTATCTTTAGCTGTGTTTTGATCTTGCGTTATTTTTTCGAGAACTGTACATATTTTATCATAACCGTTATGCAAGGCAGTTATGGCATCGCAACGAGCTGACCATCGAGTAGTCGAAAGAGATTTTAAGGTTTTATATTCCGGTCCTAAAGCAGACAAAAGTTGTTGCCATCTATTAGTCGATAATGAAAAAAATGTATACAATTTTTGCACTAAATAAAAATAAGCTACGACTTCCGGAACACACTCAGCTGCTTTAGTGCCGACTAAATTTAAAGAATGCCCGGCGCAAGGAATGTAAGTAGCATATTTGTTAATTTCTCTGATTCTCGCTTGCAAGCCTGAGTATTGTCCTGACATATTCGAGGCATTATCATATGACTGTCCTCTGCAGTCTTGAATATCGACGTTATGTGTTCCGTAGGAACGATTTATCGCTAAATTTTAAGTTTATTTATAATTTTAAGAAACACTGGATGAATTGAAATTTAATTTAATCGAACTCTAATGTTTGAGAAACCTTTTTATGGACCTCATCGCTTCATGCCTCAATCGCAGTTTCTTATTAAAAAAAAAGATAATAAAAACCAGATGTTGCTTTCAGCCGTCGCAAACAAATTCCTCGTACTCAAATCTCCTCAACGAGTTTGAACAGGATTTCGACGGCCTAGTAAACAGACCATAAAAAAAGGGGGTTTCAAGTTTTTCTTGGAAACTCAAATTTTGAATTCTAGAAAAGCCCTTTCTAGAATTTTCTTTGTTGAATTTGGGTCGACGGCCGGCGACTCGTCCCGGTCGTCATTATTGGTTTTGAGCTCAAACCAGTCGCTTCGCCAACTTAGAGATTCGTCTCCGTTTAACGTTCTCAAACGTTTGCTATTTGGTGTCCGAGTACACCGGCGAAGCGATTTCATAAAAAATAAAGATTCGCGATTGAGGTCCAATCTACATACATTTATTAATTTGATCAAAGATTTTATATTGAAATTCAAGTTTTGTTTAGAATTTAATTTATTATTTTAAGTATGTAATTTTGAAGTGTCAATAATTCAAGTTTGTTTAGAATTTATTTTATTATTTTAAGTATACGCAATTTTGAAGTGTAAATAAAAAATTTTAATACGAAATCGGTGTTGTCAAAAACAAACTTATTTTTTGCTACGCCACATTTTTTGGTGCCTCCTGTGAGGACTCGCGAGCGACGAGATTGTACGTGTGCGCTTTTATTATGTGTTTTTTGTTGGTGTTTGCGATTCCTCTATAAAAACAAAGACTTTAAAAAGACAGAAAGGTGACAGTTCTGAAAAACAATAAAAACTCTTTACGGAAAGTGTACGACGGTGCCATTCTTCTGGGTGTCACAAAACATCGCCGCAATTCATCGCTCGACAACTTTCGTCGCCCCGGCTGCGAACTTCGCCCGGACTACCGATTTCATTCCAAGGCTATCATTTTGTAAACATATTCAGGTTAGTAAGTAAGGTAAATTTTCAGGTTCGCCATCATTTAAAAGCAGATAAATTAAAATCATGGCCGACAAAGAAGAACGTATAAAATTCATCGCCCAAAAAAGAAAAACTTTAAAAGGGCAAATAACTACTTTAACTAATCTCTTCGATGGAAACCAGTTAGAAAATTCAACTTTGCGACTTCGCCTTGATCGTGTCACCTCTCTTTTTCAATCTTATGGAGAATTGCAAGATGAACTTGAATTGATTGACCCTGAAAACACTACGATCGCAGACATAAACGATATTCGGAACAATTATTACGATATCGCTGGTAAAATCACTTCTCATTTAAAGGTCAATGACCCAGATACAAGTTTGAATCGTTCTTTCGTAAATTCGACTTTAAACTCGTCGCAAAGATCTAACGACGGTAGCGCATACAGGAACATCATAAAATTACCAACACTCGAACTTCCAAAATTCAGCGGTCAGTATGAAGACTGGGTAACTTTCGAGGACACGTTTAAGTCCATGATTCATGAAAATCCGAACTTGACGAACGTTCAAAAGTTCCATTATTTAAAATCCGCACTCACGGGAGCCGCGGAAGAAAAAATCAAAGTTCTCGAAACAAATGACGCGAATTATGTAGTCGCTTGGGATATGCTCAACAAAGCGTTCAAAGCAAGACGTGTTTTGATTTCGCGTTATCTCTCCATGCTTCTTGAATTACCTGTGCAACAAAGGGAGTCCCAAGAAAGACTTTCTAAACTCGCCACCGATACAAGGCAGGTCATAGCAGCCTTGAAATCGCTGAACGTTAATATCTGCGATGAGATGATCGTTCGCATCATCGAAAGTAAGATGCACAAAAACACTTGCGATAAATGGGAAGAAGGGCTGAATCGCGATACATATCCGACTTTACAATCGCTGTTCGATTTCCTGGATCGGTATGCTGACGTTATTGTTATGCGCGAAGGTTGCAATAAAAAACGGGAAAATTCCGAAAACGATTCTCACCAAAACAAACGACAAAAAACCAGTCAAAGGGAGAAATTGCATCGCGCCTTTGTTATGAATCAGGGAAAAAACTGTCCGGCGTGTAAAACAAAGCAACATCCGTTGTACCAATGCGATTCTTTCAGAAAATTAACCCCCAAAGAACGTCTTGATGTCGCCAAAAAAGCACGTGTGTGTTTAAATTGTTTGAGAGATCATCGCGGAAAACCTTGCACGTATTCGGGTTGTCGGACGTGCAATGGAAAACATAACACCCTTATTCATATCGACTTCCGAAAAAACGGAGTTCCCAGGCCATTTGAAAACAAAAACGAATCCGAAAAAGGTGATCTCTCTACAAACAAAGAAAACCAAGCATGACTAACCGGTGAAATTGTCATCCCGTGTTTAACCACTCTTTTACCGACTCCTTCGGCACAGTTGATGACCACAGCTGTGGTGTGGTTAGAAAATGATAAAAGGGAGAAAGTGAAAACGCGTACGCTCCTCGACACCGGTTCAACGACGAATTTCATTAGCGAGCGGCTCGCGAAGTTGTTGCGTTTATCGATGCGACGGTGCCCCCTCCAGATTGGTGCACTAAATTCTATGATGACAATTTCCAAGCAGGTGGTCGACGCTAAGGTTGGCTCTTATTCCAGCAATTACTCCGAAACAATAACCTTTCACACTGTTCCAAAAATTTCCAACTCAATTCCATCAGATGTTTTTCCACGCGACTCAATTGAAATACCTCGACACATCAAACTTGCTGACCCTCAATTTCATTTACCCTCTCCAGTCGATTTGTTAATCGGTTCAGGAACAACCCTTTCTTTATTTTCAATCGGTCAATTTAAGTTATCCAATAATAAAATCGATCTTTGTTTACAAAAAACTCGCTTGGGATGGATTGTAGCGGGTGATATTAAGTGTAAAAAACCACGTACTGTCGCAACTTGTAATTTGGTTGATTTGCAGAAATCTCTTACGCAATTTTGGGATCTCGAAGAAATAAAAAACGTTTCAAATCAATCGCCCGATGAATCTTTATGCGAAAAACATTTTGTCGAGAATGTTTCGCGCGACTTAACCGGACGTTATGTAGTACGACTGCCCTTCAAACCAAATGCACAACCCTTAGGAGACAGTTTTCATTCTGCTTTAAAACGGTTAAATTCACTTTTCAAAAGCTTTGATAAAAAACCGGAATCAAAAAATGAGTATGCAAAGGTCATTCAAGAATATATCGATCTCAAGCATGCCACAGTAATAGACGGTGATCCTTCCGTTGGCTATTACATTCCTCATCACGCGATTTTTAAACAATCAAGCGATACGACTAAGCTCAGAGTCGTGTTCGATGCCTCGCACAAATCCACAAGCGGTCTTTCTCTTAACGACACCCTGCTCGTCGGTCCCACCATTCAAGATCAAATTTTCGAACATTTAATTCGATTTCGTTTTCCCGAATTTGTTATTATGGGTGATGTCGAAAAAATGTATCGCCAAGTGTGGATACACCCGGATGATCGTGATAAACAGCGCATTTTATGGTATATTAACGGCGATTTGAAAATTCTTCAATTAAATACTGTTACATTTGGAGTCTCGTCGTCGGCTTTTCTTGCCATCAGAACAATTCATCAGCTCGCCGATGATGAAAGTCATGATTATCCTCGCGCGGCTAACATTTTGAAAAATAACATGTATGTTGACGACTTGGTAACATTCGCTGATACAATTTCTGAAGGGCGCGAAATTCGAAAGGAAGTGACAGAGGTTTTAAATCGCGGCGGTTTCAACATCCGGCAGTGGGCATCACACGATCCGCGTATTCTCGACGGTCTTCCAGCCGACGCGTTAAATACAAAACTCCTTTTACATAAAGAACGCCAATTAAAAACTTTAGGCGTTTCTTGGGATTCAAAAGAAGACAGTATTTGTTATTCTGTTAGTCCTGTTTCGCTCGACGATAAAGTCACAAAACGTTCTGTTCTATCTGAAATAGCGAAGATTTTCGATCCTCTCGGTCTTCTCGGACCTGTAATTTTGTATGCAAAAACAATCATGCAACTTTTATGGAAAAGGAAGCTCGATTGGAAAGAATCATTGCCACAAGACTTATTCACTAAATGGCAAGACTTTATTACCGAGCTTAGTTTAATTAACGGCTTAAAATTTAAACGCAAAGTTCTTTTAACAGGACACACGACTTTTGAATTGCACGGCTTTTGTGATGCGAGCGAAACAGGCTACGGAGCTTGTATTTACGTTAGATCGGAAGATGCGAACAAGCGACGTTTCGTACTGTTATTAACGGCCAAATCAAAGGTTTGTCCGGTCAAACCACCTACATCAATCCCGCGAGCCGAATTACTTGCATCGGTGACACTAGCGCGACTATATGAAAAGGTCATTGGTACCGTAAAATGTAATGTAAAATCTTTTTTCTGGTCTGATTCAACCATTGTTTTGCAATGGCTTCAAAAACAACCCCACACTTTACAAACTTTTGTTTCCAATCGCGTTAGCGTCATCCAAGAAAAGACCGACATAAAAAACTGGCGTCACGTAGCAGGTGTCGACAATCCCGCCGACGCACTCTCCCGCGGTCAACTACCCTCCGCGTTCTTGAAAAACGAGACCTGGTCGAATGGGCCCATATGGCTTTCTGGTCCTCAGAGCGAGTGGCCGAAAAGCATCGTCGAACCAAAAGACGATCTACCGGAAATGAAAAGGGCTTGTTGTTTTGCGATTAATTCGGTCGATGACGATTATCTAGCTCGTTATTCTTATTCTCAACTCCTCCGAATTTCATCTTATTGCATCCGATTTTTTGAAATTTTAAAAAGAAAACGCGAAATAAAGCAAAACAACAAGGTTGAAAATGAAACGCTAAGACAAAGATTAAACGACGAATTGGAAAGTGAATCTCTTCCGAGTGGTTTACTTACAGTCGCCGAAATAGTCAAAACAGAAAAACGCCTGCTAAAAACCATCCAAGACACTCATTTTCACGATCAAATTCACTGTATTAAAAACAAAATTCAACTCAAAGGATTAATACCGCATTTCAAACCATTCATTGACAAAGATGGCCTTTTACGAGTCGGTGGTCGGATCGAAAAATCTGATCTCTCTTACATGCAAAAACATCAGATTTTACTTCCAAGTTATCATGTTTTAACAGACAACATCATCCGCGAAATACATTTGAATAATCATCACTCGGGAGTACAAACTACATTTCATTTACTGCGTCAAAAATTCTGGATTTTTGATGGTCACAAACAAGTCCGATAAGTCATACGAAAATGCATACCATGTTTTAAGTTCAGTGCCAAGCCCGTTGATTATGTGATGGGAGATTTACCTGCATCTCGTATGCAGGTAAGTCGACCATTTTTGTATGTTGGTACAGATTTTTGCGGCCCATTTTGTGTCAAAGAAAAGAAGTTTAGAAATCGCGGAAAGGAAAAAATATATGTTTGTGTTTTCATTTGTATGAGCACAAAGGCCGTTCATCTTGAAGTCGTTAGTGAGATGACGACCAAGGCTTTTATTGCCGCTCTTAGTAGATTCACCAGCAGGCGCGGATTAGCAGCTCATATATTTTCAGATAACGGATCAAATTATGTCGGAACAAACAATGAATTTCAAGAAATATATTCACTTTTAAATTCCGAATCTCACAAAGATCAGGTCAATCAGTTTGCTCTCAAAAATCGAATCACTTGGCATTTTACACCTCCTTTAAGTCCACATTTTAATGGAATTTGCGAAGCAACAGTCAAAATTTTCAAGCACCATCTAAAACGTGTGATTGGTGACTTGTTATTAAAGCTAAGTATGCTGTTCTTAAGTACGCCGGTCAAGAAAAGTACTTCTATTATTTCTCGACCCCGGTACAGAAAATTTTGACAAGTGCGAAAAATTTTGAAAATAGGAAAATAATATCTGCCAGCGGGAAATTTTTTTTAGAGTTTTTATTTAGTGCCTAGTTTTATAATAATATAATATAAGTTATTTTGTAGGTACGACATTGCAGAGCATAAATCGGAATCACAGTCTTCAAATGAAGGCTCCAACAGAGGATCGCCACCATCATCTCCCGACTTCTTCGGGTTTTGCTTTACCCGATAGCGGTAGCCCTCTCTTAGATAGGTTCATGCGGACTTACACTCGTCTACTGAAAATGAATCGTAACAGTAATTTACAAACTGAATTATAAAATAATTGCATTAACAAATCATGGATAAACTTACTTGGCCTGTTGAAAACTTCAGCAATACTTCTCCATGCACTTTGCAGTACGTTGGAGTTGCAATGATCTTTGTGGGATAACTCCCAAATCTCTTCATGTTTTTGCACCTCCCTCGCCAATAATTGCAACTCCACCGTACTGAAGGACTCAATTCTACTTCTTTTTTTCTTTGTAACAACAGGCGTTTGTTTTTGCGTGCTTCTCACTGCAGAAAATTGGGCCTCGAATTTTTCCATTTTTGTGACAAAGGAATTTTGTATCGAAATGTCAATTTCGGTCAAGAAAAAATTGTTTTCCCAATTTTTTCTTTACCGCATCAGAAAAATGCTCCATCTGTGTGTCAGGACAGTACTAGCACTTTTCTTGAGCGAACAGCGTACTAGGTACAGAAATTTCTTAAGCAAAAATTCCTTGAGCATTTCTTGACCGATTCCTTAAGCGTTTTTTTACATAGAGTTTGTATTGGGATATTTTCCTTGACCGCCGTACTTAGGAACAGCATACATAGCTTAACGTACGAGCACTTTGAAACACTAACGGTTGAAATCGAAGGGATACTAAATTCAAGGCCACTTTATCCAATGTCTTCGGACCCTAACGACTTGCTTGCCATGTCACCTGCACAACATTTTATTGGCGAACCCCTGAATCCTTTACCCGAAAACGATGTACTTGATATTCCAGCTAATCGACTGGACTGCTGGGATCATCTGAAAAAGGTCCGCCAAGACTTTTGGTCTCGCTTCCGCCTCGACTGTCTCCACGAGTTTCAAATGCGCAAAAAATGGGTCAAGGATGGCGTCCAGCTGAAGGAAGGCACGATGGTATTGCTCAAGGACAAGAGCGTGCCCTGTTTCCACTGTCCATTCGCACGAGTCATCGAAGTACACCCCGGCGAAGATGGCATCGTTCGTGTCGCGACCGTCAAAACAGCGAATTCAACTTATAAGCGATCTGTCAAGCTTCTTTGTCCGCTCCCATTTGAAAGTCGCAGTGATTTTTACAACGCGCCTTTGATCTAAATGTTTTGATTATTATCAAAGTAGAATTTAAGCCAATAGACATTGTTGTTTATACTTAGTTAAGTTATATGTAAATTTATTAGCCTTTTAGTTTTTGAAATTTAAAATTATTCGGTTTGTAATGATAAGAATGATATGAATAGAATTATTTGATTAATTTATAAGATCAGATGTTTGAAAGATTTATCAACTTTGTTTAATTTAATAACTTAATAAGAATTAATGATTTATAAATGTTATGTTGATTTTGCTCGTCAATCTCTCAAGGCGGGGGGCATGTTCCGTAGGAACGATTTATCGCTAAATTTTAAGTTTATTTATAATTTTAAGAAACACTGGATGAATTGAAATTTAATTTAATCGAACTCTAATGTTTGAGAAACCTTTTTATGGACCTCATCGCTTCATGCCTCAATCGCAGTTTCTTATTAAAAAAAAAGATAATAAAAACCAGATGTTGCTTTCAGCCGTCGCAAACAAATTCCTCGTACTCAAATCTCCTCAACGAGTTTGAACAGGATTTCGACGGCCTAGTAAACAGACCATAAAAAAAGGGGGTTTCAAGTTTTTCTTGGAAACTCAAATTTTGAATTCTAGAAAAGCCCTTTCTAGAATTTTCTTTGTTGAATTTGGGTCGACGGCCGGCGACTCGTCCCGGTCGTCATTATTGGTTTTGAGCTCAAACCAGTCGCTTCGCCAACTTAGAGATTCGTCTCCGTTTAACGTTCTCAAACGTTTGCTATTTGGTGTCCGAGTACACCGGCGAAGCGATTTCATAAAAAATAAAGATTCGCGATTGAGGTCCAATCTACATACATTTATTAATTTGATCAAAGATTTTATATTGAAATTCAAGTTTTGTTTAGAATTTAATTTATTATTTTAAGTATGTAATTTTGAAGTGTCAATAATTCAAGTTTGTTTAGAATTTATTTTATTATTTTAAGTACGCAATTTTGAAGTGTAAATAAAAAATTTTAATACGAAATCGGTGTTGTCAAAAACAAACTTATTTTTTGCTACGCCACATTATGTTCATGTAAAAAACTAAGAACAACTTCACTTAAATACTCAGACTTGTGTTGTTCAATGGGAATAAATAATAAAAAGCGCTCGATGGGACGTTCTTCAGTTGTATAGCGAACTACGAAAACTAACTGATCTGTGTGCGAAACATCGGGCGTAGAATCAACACAAATAGAGTAATATTTTGATTTTTTTAATTCGTTGATAATAAAAGAAAAAACTTGTTTTCCCATTAATTCAATGAATTCTTCGCAAGTATTCGCAGACAAATAAGATGTTATACCGTGCCCTTTATTTCCGTAAGTCTTAATATGATCTTTTAAAAAACTATCGTATTCGCTTAAAAGTTCTAAAATCCCTTAATAGTTTCCATTTTGCGTTGAGCCAAGTGTTTGATTACTGCCTCGAAAAGCTAGACCTCTTGAAGCAAGAAACTTTATAACGTCAGTAATTCTACGAAGAACTTGTGTCCAGTAATTTTTTTCATTATTTAATTGAATCGTCATTTGGGTATTTATCAAATTTAAGTTTTTTCGTCTTTTGGAGTACGTTATTAAAGACACTTTATGAGATCGACTTTCTTCGTGGTCAACAATACGCTCTGGATGCTTCCAGTCATTAAATCCAAAAACCGCGAATTGATTTCGTTCATTTGAAAATAAACGGCAAATAAAACAATAAATATTACCGCTCGATGGAGAATAAGAAAGCCAGTCTCGTTCCACAGTTTCTCCATTGTGCAAATTGCGATAAAAAAGAGATGAATGAAAAAATCTTATTTTCTGTTTCTCGCTTTCGTTATAAATTCGAGCTGAATTTGTATAGTCAACATCCTTATTATGGAAAAAAGATGGATCTTTTTGCAAACAAAAGTTTCGTAAATCTTCGTTAATGTCTTTCCAGGATCCTATGTCTGTTGAGTATTCTGTTGTAATTGTACTCAAATTTTCAGATTCATCTGTTGGTATGAAATGCAAAATTTTAAAAATATTTAACATTTAAATAAAAGTTTGAATATAATATATTATATATACTTAATAGTCATAATAATGAAATAAACAAAAAGTTTTTTTTATCGATTTTAATCAATGTTTATTATACGATCCTGGCTGCGCGCGTGAAAATAAAAGAGACAAGTCCGAGACACTTTTTTTCTTATCTTCATCTTTCTGTTGTGAAAATTTAGTACGTTTAGTGTACAGAGCAGTCAATTTGAACGTGTGAGAGTATGAACATGGTCTGTGGCTCGAACCTCTTTTTCTTGCTTTTACACGCTTGCACATCGCATACATGTCAATTGATGCTTCACTCGAGCAATAAGGCTGCTCGCACACTACATCAGGAATTGTACGAATTTGTATAAGGCTGCTCGCACACTGCATCAGAAATTGTACGAATTTGTGCGAATTCTGATGAAAATGTATACAATTTCATCAGAATTCGCACAATTTCGTACAAATTCTGATGTAGTGTGCGAGCAGCCTAATAAACCTCGTCAAACCGTCCTGATTCCACACCCTTGTAAATTTTTTTTCTTCAATTTTTGTAAATAAGATAGATTTTTTACTCTATCACTTAAAAAGCTCATGTAAATGATAATTTAATATTAAAACAAAATGTACCTGTACACTTATCATTTAAAATCTCTGAATTCTTGAGCAAAGGAAACAATGTTACATCATTGGATTCCGAATGTTTTGTCTCATCAATTGGCCCATGCTCATTATTTACGCTTGCACCAATATCTATAAAGAATATTTAATATAACCTTCTACTTATCAGTTACAGTTTTACCTGCTTCTTGAAAACTTTTGACATTAATAAAATTAGTTATCTTCGGCAACTTTGAAATTTGCATTTGTTCTTCTTTAGCTTTTTTTCTTTTTGCTGCCCCGCTGGGATGAATTCGCTGCATTGTAATAATTAAGATCAACAAACACAAATCACTAAACTGAAAAAAATATCTAGCAGGTTTAGCGGTGCGTAGGTTACAACACGTTGTTGCCGCGGAATTGCGAAAAGAAAAAACTGCGTCTGATACTTGTGTTGAACAGTAGTCGCGTTTTTTTAATGAACTATATAGTTCTTTCATCGAGTTCATTAAAAAAACGACAAGCGAAAAAGCGCCTACTTCGATGCTTAAAAATTTCAAAATTAAATGGAAGTTAAGTGTCAGTTGACAAGTGAAAGGGAAATTGATAAATTTCCCAAAACCTCGATAGAGACCCCGATAAAACCTAGGTCTTGAGATTCGTATGGAGAAGAACTATATAGTTTATTAAAAAAACAGGGGCTTGTCACTTGTTTTAACATGATTACCAGCAGCCCGAGACCGTTATTCTCTGCGCATGCGTGTCAATATGAAATTCTTGGCACCAAGCTAATTGCGCGTAAATTGAAAAATATAATTACTTATAGTACGTAGATACACACACACTGTTGTTTAATTTAATAACTTAATAAGAATTAATGATTTATAAATGTTATGTTGATTTTGCTCGTCAATCTCTCAAGGCGGGGAGCATGTTCCGTAGGAACGATTTATCGCTAAATTTTAAGTTTATTTATAATTTTAAGAAACACTGGATGAATTGAAATTTAATTTAATCGAACTCTAATGTTTGAGAAACCTTTTTATGGACCTCATCGCTTCATGCCTCAATCGCAGTTTCTTATTAAAAAAAAAGATAATAAAAACCAGATGTTGCTTTCAGCCGTCGCAAACAAATTCCTCGTACTCAAATCTCCTCAACGAGTTTGAACAGGATTTCGACGGCCTAGTAAACAGACCATAAAAAAAGGGGGTTTCAAGTTTTTCTTGGAAACTCAAATTTTGAATTCTAGAAAAGCCCTTTCTAGAATTTTCTTTGTTGAATTTGGGTCGACGGCCGGCGACTCGTCCCGGTCGTCATTATTGGTTTTGAGCTCAAACCAGTCGCTTCGCCAACTTAGAGATTCGTCTCCGTTTAACGTTCTCAAACGTTTGCTATTTGGTGTCCGAGTACACCGGCGAAGCGATTTCATAAAAAATAAAGATTCGCGATTGAGGTCCAATCTACATACATTTATTAATTTGATCAAAGATTTTATATTGAAATTCAAGTTTTGTTTAGAATTTAATTTATTATTTTAAGTATGTAATTTTGAAGTGTCAATAATTCAAGTTTGTTTAGAATTTATTTTATTATTTTAAGTACGCAATTTTGAAGTGTAAATAAAAAATTTTAATACGAAATCGGTGTTGTCAAAAACAAACTTATTTTTTGCTACGCCACATTATGTTCATGTAAAAAACTAAGAACAACTTCACTTAAATACTCAGACTTGTGTTGTTCAATGGGAATAAATAATAAAAAGCGCTCGATGGGACCTTCTTCAGTTGTATAGCGAACTACGAAAACTAACTGATCTGTGTGCGAAACATCGGGCGTAGAATCAACACAAATAGAGTAATATTTTGATTTTTTTAATTCGTTGATAATAAAAGAAAAAACTTGTTTTCCCATTAATTCAATGAATTCTTCGCAAGTATTCGCAGACAAATAAGATGTTATACCGTGCCCTTTATTTCCGTAAGTCTTAATATGATCTTTTAAAAAACTATCGTATTCGCTTAAAAGTTCTAAAATCCCTAAATAGTTTCCATTTTGCGTTGAGCCAAGTGTTTGATTACTGCCTCGAAAAGCTAGACCTCTTGAAGCAAGAAACTTTATAACGTCAGTAATTCTACGAAGAACTTGTGTCCAGTAATTTTTTTCATTATTTAATTGAATCGTCATTTGGGTATTTATCAAATTTAAGTTTTTTCGTCTTTTGGAGTACGTTATTAAAGACACTTTATGAGATCGACTTTCTTCGTGGTCAACAATACGCTCTGGATGCTTCCAGTCATTAAATCCAAAAACCGCGAATTGATTTCGTTCATTTGAAAATAAACGGCAAATAAAACAATAAATATTACCGCTCGATGGAGAATAAGAAAGCCAGTCTCGTTCCACAGTTTCTCCATTGTGCAAATTGCGATAAAAAAGAGATGAATGAAAAAATCTTATTTTCTGTTTCTCGCTTTCGTTATAAATTCGAGCTGAATTTGTATAGTCAACATCCTTATTATGGAAAAAAGATGGATCTTTTTGCAAACAAAAGTTTCGTAAATCTTCGTTAATGTCTTTCCAGGATCCTATGTCTGTTGAGTATTCTGTTGTAATTGTACTCAGATTTTCAGATTCATCTGTTGGTATGAAATGCAAAATTTTAAAAATATTTAACATTTAAATAAAAGTTTGAATATAATATATTATATATACTTAATAGTCATAATAATGAAATAAACAAAAAGTTTTTTTTATCGATTTTAATCAATGTTTATTATACGATCCTGGCTGCGCGCGTGAAAATAAAAGAGACAAGTCCGAGACACTTTTTTTCTTATCTTCATCTTTCTGTTGTGAAAATTTAGTACGTTTAGTGTACAGAGCAGTCAATTTGAACGTGTGAGAGTATGAACATGGTCTGTGGCTCGAACCTCTTTTTCTTGCTTTTACACGCTTGCACATCGCATACATGTCAATTGATGCTTCACTCGAGCAATAAGGCTGCTCGCACACTACATCAGGAATTGTACGAATTTGTATAAGGCTGCTCGCACACTGCATCAGAAATTGTACGAATTTGTGCGAATTCTGATGAAAATGTATACAATTTCATCAGAATTCGCACAATTTCGTACAAATTCTGATGTAGTGTGCGAGCAGCCTAATAAACCTCGTCAAACCGTCCTGATTCCACACCCTTGTAAATTTTTTTTCTTCAATTTTTGTAAATAAGATAGATTTTTTACTCTATCACTTAAAAAGCTCATGTAAATGATAATTTAATATTAAAACAAAATGTACCTGTACACTTATCATTTAAAATCTCTGAATTCTTGAGCAAAGGAAACAATGTTACATCATTGGATTCCGAATGTTTTGTCTCATCAATTGGCCCATGCTCATTATTTACGCTTGCACCAATATCTATAAAGAATATTTAATATAACCTTCTACTTATCAGTTACAGTTTTACCTGCTTCTTGAAAACTTTTGACATTAATAAAATTAGTTATCTTCGGCAACTTTGAAATTTGCATTTGTTCTTCTTTAGCTTTTTTTCTTTTTGCTGCCCCGCTGGGATGAATTCGCTGCATTGTAATAATTAAGATCAACAAACACAAATCACTAAACTGAAAAAAATATCTAGCAGGTTTAGCGGTGCGTAGGTTACAACACGTTGTTGCCGCGGAATTGCGAAAAGAAAAAACTGCGTCTGATACTTGTGTTGAACAGTAGTCGCGTTTTTTTAATGAACTATATAGTTCTTTCATCGAGTTCATTAAAAAAACGACAAGCGAAAAAGCGCCTACTTCGATGCTTAAAAATTTCAAAATTAAATGGAAGTTAAGTGTCAGTTGACAAGTGAAAGGGAAATTGATAAATTTCCCAAAACCTCGATAGAGACCCCGATAAAACCTAGGTCTTGAGATTCGTATGGAGAAGAACTATATAGTTTATTAAAAAAACAAGGCTTGTCACTTGTTTTAACATGATTACCAGCAGCCCGAGACCGTTATTCTCTGCGCATGCGTGTCAATATGAAATTCTTGGCACCAAGCTAATTGCGCGTAAATTGAAAAATATAATTACTTATAGTACGTAGATACACACACACATAGAATAGTGAACTGTAAAAAAAATCCAAGATGTACAAAAAGTGGAAATTCAGATAATACTTATTTTAAAGAAAAATCAATGAGTTAGAGTGGTTTTTAAAAAATTTCAAGATTTTACGTCTCCTTAAGTGGGCCTCCACTCTAAGTGGGCCCAGGGCCTCTAAGCAATGAAAGACGGCCCTGCTGTAGAGTCGTGTTCGACGCCTTTCATCGTACAACCAACGGCGCTTCTTTGAACGACATGTTATTCACCGGCCCGAAACTACAAGAAGACCTGACCTCAGTCCTCATGCGATGGAGAAAACATCGAATTATGTTCACTGCCGACATTACGAAGATGTACCGGCAAATTCGCGTAGCAGAGGAGATTTTCCGTATCAAAGAATTGTTTGGAGGAATCATTCGAGAGATCCCATAAGGGACTATGAGTTGACGACAGTCACGTTTGGGATGTCATGTGCGCCATACTTGGCCATCCGAACCCTGAGACAGCTAGCTTATGATGAAAAGGAAAATTTCCCACTAGCATACCCAGTGGTGTTACATGATTTTTACGTCGACGACGTCATGTCGGGCGCCGACAATGAGGATGATGCCTTGGAAATCCAGGAACAACTGCGAAATATGTTATGTCGTGGCGGTTTCCTACTACGCAAATGGACTAGTAATTGCGAGCGTCTGCTGGAACACCTTCCTGAAAATGAGAAAGAAACTCAAGCATTATATAATTTAGATGACGATGAATTTGTGAAAGCCTTGGGGTTATATTGGCGACCTAAAGGCGATTGCTATACCTTTAAAGTTTCAATACGGACTAAACATACGAAACTGACCAAACGAACCCTCTTATCACAGATCGCGCAACTATTCGACCCAATAGGATGGCTCACACCAATAATCATGCTGGCCAAAATTATGATGCAGCAACTATGGTTAGCCGGTTTGGCATGGGATGATCCTGTTCCGCCCAACATATCTTCACAGTGGCATCAGTTCAAAACTGAACTAGTTTTATTAGAAACCCTTGAGATTCCACGATGGATTAGAACTGCGGATATCACAAAACCGATACAGCTTCACGGGTTTTCCGATGCATCCACCATGGCTTATTGTGCAGTCGTATACATCAGAGTAGTGGGCGAAGACGGAGAAGTAAACACGACATTGCTCGCATCAAAAACCAAAGTGGCACCCGTAAAACCAATTACTCTCCCGAGACTGGAATTATGCGGAGCTGCTTTACTTGCCAAACTTCTTCATAAAGTTAAGCGAATATTTCCAACCAACGATCTGGAAGTCTTCGCCTGGACCGATTCAATGATCACATTGTCCTGGATCCGGAAAATGCCTAACCAGTGGAAAACCTTTGTGTGCAATCGAGTCGCACTCATACAAGAATATGTCGATTGCAACGCGTGGAATCACGTTACCACCGAAGGCAATCCCGCCGACTATGGATCGCGAGGTTGCTTCCCATCACCATTATTAGGTAATCAGCTCTGGTGGCACGGACCAAAATGGCTCTCTTTGTCAAACGAGCAGTGGCCGTTAAGATCCTCCATGGTATATCCCGAAACCGACCACGAAAGAAAACTCATTACTCATCTCATCAAGGAATCTGATAACATTCCAATCGAAAGTTTCTCATCCCTGCCACGATTAATGAAAGTTATCGCCTTTTGCCTACGATTCATCGAACGTTGTAAGAAGAACCGGTGCGAGGGCAACGTGGCCTTGCAGGTAGACGAACTCCATGCTGCGTTACATCGGTTAATAAAGATTGCCCAGTCTGAAGTCTTTTTTCCAGAAATCACCAGTCTCAAAAATCATCAATTCATCAGCTCAAAAAGCCCATTACAGAATTTAAACCCCTTTCTTTGCGGAAATGGATTATTGAGAGTTGGAGGTCGGTTACAAAACTCTACCCTAAGTTTTAATGAAAAACACCCAATCATATTGCCCTATAAACACCATTTGACATATCTCATCGTGCAACAAGCCCACTTGATCACGATGCACGGAGGACCCCAATTGATGACAGCCTATCTAAGACGTAATTATTGGATCCCGCGGTCAAAGACCTTGGTTCGACAAGCCGTTCACCGATGTTTAATTTGCTTCAAGCACAAGAAGACAACCGCTACACAGCTGATGGGTAATCTCCCGGAACCACGCCTCACCATGTCGAGAGCCTTCACGCACACGGGAGTCGACTACGCCGGCCCAATTGCAGTTAGAATGTCCAAAGGCAGAGGCGCGAAAACTTTCAAAGGTTATATAGCAATTTTCATCTGTTTATGTACGAAAGCCATCCATTTAGAGGCCGTCAGCGATCAGACCACGCCAGCATTTTTAGCAGCATTTAACCGATTCGTGGCGAGGAGAGGTGTTTGCTCTGACATCTACTCCGACTGCGGAACCAATTTCATCGGCGCCAGCAGAGTCATACAAGATAATTTCAAAAAGGTCCTTCGCGAGGTCCAAAATGCAGCTGCAGACTGTGTCGCTATTAGTGGAATTAAATGGCACTTCATCCCGCCAGCGTCTCCACATTTCGGTGGGTTATGGGAAGCGGGAGTCAAGTCGCTGAAAAATCACTTCAAACGGATCATCGGCGAAACCTCACTAACTTTCGAAGAGCTTGCCACCGTACTGACTCGAGTAGAAGCATGTCTTAACTCTAGACCACTCTGTCCGATGTCGAACGATACTGCAGATCTATCCGCATTAACGCCTGGTCATTCCTGACCGGAGATATGATCCTGGCGCCGCCTGAACCAAATATGCTGAACCTAAATCAACACACACTCAGTAGATGGCAGTATCTTCAGCAGCTAGTACAGCAAATCTGGAAAACATGGTCCCAGGAATATTTATCTAGGCTACAGGAAAGACCTAAATGGACAAGACAGCAAAGAAATGTTAAGATTGGCAATATATGTAGTATTAATCAAGGAGGACAAACTTCCCCTACGCAATGGTGTTTAGGTCGAATTCAGGAGGTCTTTCCAGGACACGATGGATTAGTCAGAGTAGTAGCAGTTAAAACCAAATCCGGAATTTTTAAAAGACCTATCACAAAAATATCTTTATTACCCATTCCCGACAACGAGGTTGAAATTTAGAATAGAATAATATCTAAATATATATATATATATATATATATATATATATATATATATATACATATATATATATATATATATATAATATTAATCCTATCGAATTTATAACTTTATATGTATAACTAAATGTGAAATTTCATATCTCTTAAGTTACAAAATCTGAATTCTAAAAACAATGAACTTGTATAACTAAATTTGAACTTTCGTGTACTTAATGAATTAATTAGATTATCAAACTTGTGAAATTTGAACTCTTTTTCTGTTAAACAGCCGCGATAAACGCGCATAAATATCAATGTGATTCTCGCTCAGTCGCGTCAGCTCCACTCGCGGAATCCGCGAAACGCGAAGCGCGATCATCATCTTCAACTATAAACTTAGTACCACAACAGCCCCCGATTCCTGAAGTGTACCATGATTGATATGAGTGTCATATCAAGGCGGCCGAGAATGTTGGAGCCACAATTTATTAACACCATCACGAGACAAAGAATTCTTCCCAACTCGGACACTTTGTGTGAACTCTATCGGAGAAATTAACGGTTAACCTTATCACTAGCAACCCAACGGGTTATAGTTGAGAAGAGAAGAAAAATTCAGTCAAAAAAGGCAAACTCTGGCAGTCAGACGCGATCCCGGGACGGTCCACACCGAAACTCCATTAAAAGACAGTTAATAGTTAGTGAGAGTGTTTCTTGGTTTTTTTTTGTGGTGAATTGTGGAACATAGTGAAAGTGATTAAATCTATAATTGCAACCCCTCAACTTTAATCACAACATAGGAAATTCAAAGGTAATTTCAAAAATAAACAGCATGATTTCGACTTATTTAAGATAACCCTAATCCCCACAGTAGTAAATAACACCTTTGTGGCTATTCGGACAACTTCAAGGTACCTTGCCATCAACACACTTAGAGACATGTACTGTCCAATGACTGAAGTCGAGCTAAATCTTTGCTTAGCTATGAGCGACAGACGCATATGCCGACTTCAACAACCACTCTACCATCGAGGTGCTTAAATAGGCAAGTGTGAAGTGTAACTCCTTAACGAGATGCCCACGTTCTCACAATGCCCAGTAGAAATACTACACCAACAACCAATTTGGATTCAACTTGATCATCCCAATGAATGGATATTTGCTATGAAGGAACCAGCAGTAACCAATATCGTGTGCAATGGGGAGCCATCCACCATCACGCTCGAAGGAATCGGTCAACTAAAATTGGAACCAGAATGTATTCTGAAGCAGAAGTTGGCGACTGTTCAAGGGCACCACATTAACTTCAACAGCACTGCGACAGGTCATATCCGATATTCTAGTACTAAACCGAAAGTACCACAGGAAAGGAATTCTGATGCCATCTTCAAGATACAACAAGAAACTCTTGATGAAATACAGCAGCAGCTTGCGCAACAAAATCTAGAGCTGCCTAAGAAAATCGAAGCCCACAATAATCACCACAGCATCACCAGCTACCTCAGCATTGCATTAGTAGCAGTCTTAATAATAGGTATCTTGGTGCGATATGGGAACATCAGATGCAAACGACCTAAGCGGCCTCAACCTAAACCCCGGACGCATGTTGGAGTAAACGAAGGATTAGACTTTACAGTTGTTGTATAATTGAACATCGTTCAAGGCGGGCAGTATGTTTGTACTCATAGTACAAATTAAGTGTATCATAAAAATCAATCAATTTAATAGATCACATAAATTTTCATATAGTACAAATTTAATAACCCAAAAACAAAAAAACTTTTTGAAGTGTTAACTTCTTTAGGCGCGTTTGGCACTTTTTCGCTGGGGGAAAAACAAAGAATTCGCGACACGCGCATTTTGTTGCTACACCCGCTTCTGGACACTTGCTACAATGATGGCGACACGCGCACTTTGTTGCTGACTCGTTTCTGGGCACTTGTGCCTATGCAGCTGGCTAGAGCATGGAAACTTTTGGTTGAGCTCCACTTACAAACAGCAGCGTATTATTATATGTGTGCGTGGCAAAATATCCCGCGCTTGGTGAGAGGGATTGGGTTTGAATGTTGCAATGCAGAAGCAAAGTCTAGAAATTAACAAGTCTTTCATCTTCATATGGTTAATGAGTGAAAGGCGAACAGCTGCATGCACAAGTTTTTCAAATGACGATGTCAGGCTATCAGAGAGAGAATGCAACATTTTTATACG
Source organism: Thereva unica (assembly GCA_949987705.1). NCBI lineage: Eukaryota > Metazoa > Arthropoda > Insecta > Diptera > Therevidae > Thereva > Thereva unica. The sequence continues at coordinate 147,081,323 of OX465281.1, read as the reverse complement.
CGCTGGAATACAACCATAAGTCGGAAAATTTTATGAGTTTATATGGGGATGTATTGGTGCATATTTGCTCGTTTGTTTTGATTTATGAAAGAAAACAGCTGATTCAATTTTCTTTCCTTTTCTGTTATGCATACTTTATCGTAAAGAGAGAATCTGGCTTTGTCTGGCCAAGTTCACGAAGTATGCGTTGAGTTTTGCTCAGCAGTGATGTTCATATATGCACGCACACAATCAACGGTCGGAAATTTTTGTATGAAGATGAAAGACTTGTTATTACTAGACTTTGTGAAGAAGCTGCTCTCAGCATTCGTTTTACATTCTCGCGCCGCTCTCAAAATTCATGTCATATTCTCGCACCTAATCGCTGCTGTCTGTTACTGGACCTCGACTAAAAGTGCCCCAGATATATAAGTAAAATTTGGTCGAGCTAGACCAACAGACAGCAGCGAATGTGTGCGAGAGGATGAAATGAATGTTAAGAGCGGCGTCTGCATTGCGAAAATATGAAATGAATGGGTGCGAGAATATGTATGTCATGGATTTTGAGAGCGGGTCTGCATTGCGAGTCGCAATTTTGAGAGCGGCGCGAGAATATAAAACAAATGCTGAGAGCAGCTTCTGCATTGCAACATTCAAACCCAATCCCTCTCACCAAGCGCGGGATATTTTGCCTCGCACACATATAATAATACGATGCTGTTTGTAAGTGGAGCTCAACCAAAAGTTTCCATGCTCTAGCCAGCTGCATAGGCGCAAGTGCCCAGAAACGGGTGCGAAGCAAAAATGCGTGACCATCGCTGCTGTTTGTTGCTGGACCTCGACTAAAAGTTGCCATGCTCTAGCCAGATAAATGGCTGCAATATTTAAATATTTTGCTTGGATTAATCGCTCTCGGCGACATGGAATACGTTTCGGCGTTTCGCCTATTCGACTGCGCGTCTGTATTTTACGTACATAGCTGTAGTCCATTCAAAATAACACCGTTAAGAAAATCGAACCCTAAAGGTTTTTGGGGTCGCTGATCACGAAAATCGAAGTCCCGCGGTCCTAAAATTAGGGCGTCACCCCATTATTTCAGTAATAATGAAAACTAATGCGATGAAATGCCCTTTTTTAATATTTATTTGCGAAGGTGGTTGATTTATACTAAATTAAGGCGAACTTAATGGTAAGGGGTACTCCTTACTTACTCCTCCTACGACCGCCCCCCCCCCCCACCCTACGTGTGCAACTTCTACGCCTACCCACTATATCGTTCACATACATCCCTTCTGCCTCTACCCGCTCTTCGCCGCCAGCACCCTTCCACCATCTGCGCTCATCCGTCATACGCCGACCGACACCACCTCCCTCCGCCTGCCCTCCCGCCACATGCCTACCGCGGCACAATCTCTTATGTCCGCCCTACCCGCCGCACGACCGCCACCGCTCGCCCTGGGCCTATATTTGCCATTACAAGTTGAGAATTATATAATACCCGGGGATTTTACGTAATAACCAGATTTATCACATCGTAACATACACACTTGCACATATATCAATTTATATTTTCTAATAAAAAGAATTTTTATTCAAACAATTCATTAAAAAAATTTAAATTGCAATCTACGAAAAGAATTTTTTTTTCAATTTACCCCTAAGGTTTAACTCCTTTAAGAGGGTTGAAAAATTTCCAAATGTTTTTTTAATAATATTTCATCAAATATAAAATTTTAATGCAAAACAATAAATTTCAATTTGTTCCAATTACTATTTTAATGTGGGGGTAGTTTTACCCCCTTAAGATTTGAAAAAATTAATTTTTTGCTGATAAAACCTTTTGAGCCAAATTTCAAACAAAAAGCAAAAAAAAAATTTTATATAAAGTTGTTTTTATAATAGTAGGGGTAGTTTTAACCCCTTAAGGGTTGAAAATAATTATTTTTGCCTGACAGTACGCCCACAATCGAATTTGAAGCATAAACTTGGGAAATTTTTTTTACAATTTTTGCCATTTTTCGCCAATTTAGGGGTACTTTCAACCCTTTAGGAGTACCCCTTACCATTAAGTTCGCCTTAATTTAGTATAAATCAACCACCTTCGCAAATAAATATTAAAAAAAAATGCATTTCATCGCATTAGTTTTCATTATTACTGAAATAATCGCGAAAACCCCCTAAAAAGGGGTGTTTTTTGCATTTTTAGGGGTGACGCCCTAATTTTAGGACCGCGGGACCTCGATTTTCGTGATCAGCGACCCCAAAAACGTTTAGGGTTCGATTTTCTTAACGGTGTTATTTTGGAACACCATAACGCGCGTTTTGAATGGACTACTGGGCAGTACCCCAGTAAGGAAAATCGCAAGTATTTACTGTGGGAAGTCGATTTGGAAGTACTTCTTTGATTAGTGTTTTCTGTAATGACTTATAAGTAATGCAGAGGAGAATGGGTTTGGTGACCAAGCGTTTGATTTCGCGCAAAAAGCGTGTTGAAAAACTTCGTAGCTGCTCGTTTTCTTTGTTAATTATCTCAGTTATCTCAGCCATTAAGTTTCTGATCTTTAATGTATAAATATATATTTGAATTTATGTTTATGATATAAATATAAATCGCTTAATTTTACTTATTTTACTGGTTCTGAAAAAATTCAAATTAAATCCAGTAGATTCCCATAAAAATTTAGATCCGTGACTTTGGCTGAATATAATATGGTTTCTGAATTGTTTTTGAACATTTTAAAAATATTTAAAAAATGTTTCGGATACATGTTTGTTTCAAAAATGTTTATGTTTCATAAATGTTTCTTTGGTGTGGACGCGGCTTAACTAACATGTTCCAAACAAAATTTTTTAGACTGCAAACAATTCTTTATGTTTTGCTTATCTGACTCCACTATATGTTATTTTTCAGTTTTTTTATTGAAAAGTTTCGATACTTTTACTTTTATCGTTCGCCTTGCGCATTGCTTCCCTTATCCTGAATCTTACGAACCGTCACTGCCAAACCCCCCCCCCCATTCACACGGATGACTTTTTACACACCTTTCACTAGATTTCACTACGGTTACGTACACGGATTTTATACGCGAGGGCCTTTCCTGCGACTGTCAAATCGCCAATTTTCGATTACAATCGACATTCGCAGTATCAAACTAAATAGTCGACACTCTATAATCGATAATTGTCGCTTGTCGATTAGGTATCGACACTCGCAATAGGGGCCTCAAACTCTGTGGTTACGACCGTAATTTCGTATTTTTAATGTAAATACTATGGATTTTATAAAATTTGGAAAATTTCACGCGAGATTAAGGGGGGAGGGGGTCGGGACAAATCTCACGATATCTCACCAAGGGGGAGGGGGGGGGGGTCGAAAAATCGCAAAAATTACTTCACGTAATTTATGGACGACCCCTAACAATGATATAATTAAAACAAATAAACATGAATTCCACATAAAACATACATAAATGAATTGAATATAACATGAATTAATCGCGAATTAGTCTTACATTAGTAAAGAAAAGGAAATTTGAACGAATTACAAGGGTTTTGATAAAACATAACCCCAAAATAAAAAATATAAAAGGCTACATTAAAACCGAAAACAACCATGCAGAAACACAATTAAACACTATAGCTTAGGCGACACTCACCTGAAACGCAACAAAATTGCGTTAATTAACCGGCACAGGTAAACAAAACACTCGCGACACGGAACTTCAACTCGGGCTAACTTTGACATCTCGCGACGTTTGAGGTGTCAAAACAGTACCAAATTTCCCGGCGAAAACAATGGTGATGCCAGAAAGGTAGTATTTTATCGAAATTAAAAGTTATTGCCAAAAAGATATTTTTACCTTAAGACAATAAGAAAAAAAAGGACATTATGTGGAAAAGGGATGGCAACAATTTTGTCAATTTTAGTGCAATTTTTGGAAATTCATCCCAGTATTTCCAGGGAAGTTGGAATTTCCTTAATGGATACCTTTTCGTCTATAAAAAGAGCGACATCATATTGTCAGGTTTATTCGTTTTGAAAAATTCAGTGACAAAGGAAAAAGAGTGAGTGAGTGAAAAATCCAGAATCCACGTGGAAGACCAGAAGAAAAAGGGAACAACCAGCAGTATTTTAATTAGTAAAAGGTAAACGATTTACAATTCCTTAATCGGCACACATGTTATTTTTTAACATCAAGCCGTCAAATAAAATTATATTAACCATTAACCTGTAAGGCGCAAACTTGCAAGGTATTGCATGGTGTCCGTGCAAGTTAATAATTGCTTTCAGGGAAAAGACAATAAAAGGGTGAATAATTGCAGTGACGAATTAAAGGTTTAGTGCTAGTTATAAGAAAAATGACATATGTAATAGCAGTGATGAAATAAAGGTTTAGTGCTAGGTATAAGAAAAATAACATATGTAATAATTTATCAATTAGTGTTAAGAACAATATTGAATTCGATGTACTGTGAAAAATTATAATTAAATAACATAAAACGGAATCGTGAAATTTGTTTTGCTTTTATTAACGAAATTTTAGTGCATAAAACTTTGAGAAAATTTTAATTCACAGAATAAATATACGGCAATGAAAGTTTTATACCGCTACACCAGGCCACCTATCGTACATTTTGGTGGCTCCATCCAGGATCGGCAATCTATTTGTTTAGTGAATTTAAATAAAAATTTTCGACAATGAGTGCATCAAAGAAGGCTATGCTACGAGAGCAGTCATTAAGAAGTCGCATCGAAAGGCTTATTGAGAATGCAAGGAAAACAGCTACGGCTAAACGGACAAGATCGTTTTATGAAGTAAAGTTAGAAGAACTCAAGGAATTATGGGCAGAATACAAAGAAGCAGATCAAACGCTGTTGGAGGCTCTAATAATAGAGGAACCGGACAACGCAATCCCTGATGATGCCTACGTTAATTTAGAGTGTAAATATTCTGACTACTTGAGTGAAGTGCTTGAAGGACTTAGGAAGTTTACCTCAACAGAAGTGCAATCGACCCAAACAACGCCAATTAGGCAAGACACAATTCTACCTAGCATCGATCTACCAAAATTTGATGGAAATTATGATTCATGGTATTCGTTCCACGACCTGTTTATATCATTGGTGCACAACAACACGCATTTGAATCCGGTGCAAAAATTCCATCATCTTAAATCATGCTTAATTGGAGATGCTGAGAAATTGATAAGGCACACACCTGTTACCAACGATAACTACTGTAACGGTCAGTTTTGCCTAAATATCTACTTGACTAAAAATTACTGTAGGGAAGAAATTTGAGTAGTTGGTTCGAAAACAAACAGTAGGCGGGGAGAAATAAAACAAAAAGAGGAACGAAAAATTTATGAGTCAGTCTGGAAAAAAATCTGAATTATGAAGGAAGTTTTATCGGCGAGTTTGTTTTTTTGAAAAATCGGTGTTTTTAGTCTAAGTCGAGGAAACAAATAATTAAATTCCTCCGTAAATTGTTACCAGAACATCGAAGTATAGCAGCAAATACGAACAATTCGTGAAAAAGGCAGTTTTTAGTTTGGCTGTCTTAGATGGTGTGCAGCAGTGAGAAGCCCCTAGCAAATGTCAAAATCCAGTCATCACGAAACCCCAGACAATCACATCAAGTAGAAAAAAGTCAAACCTGGAAAAATCTTCAGTTTAAGGATTTTTTGAATCATCTTTAATCGAAGTTGTCGTGTGTAATTTGCACGAAAGAAAATCCGGTTGGATAGAAGAGACCGGAAAATCAAAGTGGTATCTGTCAATGAAGATTTAAATATTGTGAAGTAATACCGGCTAAGCTGACCAGAAGGTACGTGGGTCGCAGTTGCGACAATCAAACTCGGACGACGCAGAAAGGCCAGCGCAGAAATTCGTGAACCTAGGTTAATTCGTATTTTTTTTGGGGTGCATTGCACAAAGTTTCAGATAAAATTCCACGCGAAAAAAACCGTTCGGACTTGGCTGAAGAAAAAAAGATTGAGACAGGTCGTATCAGTTTGTTTCATTCGAGGATGCTAGAAGGAATTGAGATTGAGTGTTGAACGAGATGAGAGTATAGCGAAATATCAAATTTCACCTGTTGTATTTCCGCGGTTTAAAGTAAACAAAAATTTCACGAGAGTGTACTGATTAGAAAAAGAGCATATACTCGAACGGGTGCAGGGCTTACCTAGCCTAGAGGGAAGAAACAAAAACCAAACATACACATACCACAATAAATAAAATATTCATTTATGCTTTCATTTAGTAATTTAATGTATTAATATCAATTAATTTTTGGTGCAGTTATCATTATATTTAATATTATTACTGGTTGTACATTTGTTTGCTCCTTATTGGAGATATTTTTTTCTTCTTGCGTTTTACAGGTAGTTGTACACAAAATTGATATATGTAATATCGTCTGTACAAAAGCGACGTAGGGGTACCCGTACGGCACTTTTCTTTTTTTTCAACAACTTCCGTCGACAAGAATTGTACAATTATAGTTAAAGATAGATTTCCGTTTTCGTGTAGTTGAGAATTGTTGATGGTAGTATCTGCTACTATTAGTCTTGCCGTGTTAATGACTATTGAATTTCTTCATTAAATTGTTATATTCTTGTGCGTTCTTGACCTGTAATAAACAGGAATGTTAAATGGTTTGTTAAATGGTTGTGATATAAATATAATGTCCGTGTATTAGATTTCTTTTTTGTGGAATGGTTGGGGCGGGTGGTATTTCTTTTCAGGGTGTCCTAGATAGTGACTGTCCCTGAAGCTGATAGTCTTCGATACTATGAGCTGTCAGGGAAACAGTTAGCCATGACGAGGCTCAGGTGATGTCCGGCGAAGGATGGAGGTGGAATTCAAGATTTTTCATAGTCACAGGTAAATGGTGAACCAACCGCGGTAAGGCCCGGCCACACACCCCACGACCCCTCCGGCGAGCTAGATGACTCCGTGTGGCCGGCGTAGGAGTTCCGGAATTTAGTTTCCGTTCTTATGTATGGTGTTGGCTCCTTGGTCATGCTTTTCCGGGCTTATGGCTAAGGGGGCAATACCTCGCATAAGTGGCGCCCAATAAATAGTCGCGCCATTATGCTGTTACACTACGATGCATCATGGGCCAAGGTGAAACAACATTACGAAAACAAACGTATCTTAGCGAACCACAATTTAAAAACGCTGTTAAACCAACCCAAACTTACTACAGAAACTGCTACCGGCCTTAGAACGTTTATCTCCGCAACCGATGACTGCTTGCAACAACTAAACAACTTGAAAATAGATACAGAATCGTGGGATCTCCTGCTTGTACACATTCTCATTCAAAGGCTACCACTCGTTACACTGAAGATGTGGGAAGAAGAATAAGGAGCTTCGCAAGATCTTCCTTCATACAAACTGTTCGAGATAGTCAACCCGTTTTGTTAAGTTTGTATTCTTATGTTTACTGGTCAGCAAATTCACTTAGCTATTTTTTGTTATCAAGTTAGCCTTACTTGATTTAATTTTTGTATTCAAGTTAGCTACGAAATTTTTGTTTTTAATTTTTATTCGTTCATTGTCATTCACCATTAGCTGGTCACCAGTTTCTGAGAGGATTATTACCGTGCGCCTGCGTACCAGACTAAAAAGTACTACGGTAGTCCAATGCTATGCTCCAACTGAAGACGCTGAAGATGACATCAAAGACGAGTTCTATTTGCGGCTGAATGAGGTTTTTCGCTCTATTCCAAGGGGAGACATCATTGTATTAATGGGTGACTTAAACGCACAGATCGGCCGTGGCAACACGGGCCTTGAACAAACAATTGGAAATCAAGGTCTAAGCCTAGTTACCAATAACAATGGTGAGCTTTTCGTTGACTTCTGTAGCTCCCACCAACTCATGGTAGGTGGAACTTACTTTTGTCACAAGAAGATACACAAAGAGACCTGGGTATCGCCCGATGGTAGAACGAGAAATCAGATAGATCATGTGGCCGTCAGCCGCAGATGGAGAACTATCCTTGAGGATGTCAGGAGTTTCAGGGGAGCAGACACTGGAAGCGACCATCATTTGGTAGTAGCAGCTATTCGCCTTAAAATCGCCGCAATCAGAAACGTACAACGCAATGCTATAAACCGTAGACGGTTCAACGTAGACCTTCTGCGGGAGAGCGGTAAAAAGCGGGAATTTGCTGGAAACCTACGACAAATATTAAAGCAGCACAACGTTTCTGACGACACAAATATTGAAGAGCTGTGGAGTAGGACAAAGGGCGCAATATTGACGGCTGCGGAAATGAGCATCGGTTATGTCCCAAGGAACCAGCAACACTGGATCTCGGACACAACCTGGCAAAAAATAGAACGCAGGAGAGCCCTAAAAAATAACGTAAACTCTACAAGCGATCCCGAAAGACGTTACCAACTGGAACGGGAGTACTCCCAATTACACCGGGAGGTAAAGAGAAGTGTCCGGCGTGATAAAAGGCAGCAGATAAATGAGCTCCCAGAAAAAGCGGAAAACGCGGCAAACACAGGCAACAGTAAGGCGCTGTACCAAATTACTAAACAGCTCACGGGAAAGCACTCCACATACTAAAAAGCATGCCGTTAAGAGTGCGGATGGAAGGCTGCTGTGCAGCGACGAGGAGCAGCTCCAAAGACGGAGAGATTACTTCTTCGCCGCCCTGAATGGTTCATTTACACAGGAACCTCAGGAAACCAGCAACAATGCACAGCCTATAAGAATCACCACCCGAGCCCCATCCAAGACAGAAATAGTAACCGCAATTCATTCGATGGCCAATGGTAAAGCAGCTATGAAAGATGTGTAATGTGCCTCTTGGGTTGGTTGCCCGAAGAAGCCAACCTCAGACGCACATACAAAAAAACAAAAAAAAAATTTTGAACAAAAACAAAAATTCCAAAATAAAGTAAAGCAACACATCGGCGGTACCCCGGGCCTCCAGAGAAGGGCTGGCTCGTCGGGGGGGGGGGGGGGTCGTGGAGTGGAAGAACTCCTAAGGTACCACCTCCATCACTGCACCACCACTTACCTCCATGGGAACTCCCATCATCCACGGCGAACGAGAAGCTTGTATACCAAGGCAGAGGAGCCCCGACCACTAAAGTTCAGGGCAAGATCCATCGCCCGCTGCTATGCCATTAACGGATCCTTACTACATCATATCCTCCTAAACCAACCAATATCTCAAATAATTCAAGAAATCAAACACGAGATGAACACACGACAATTTAATTACAACACTCCAAAACCAAGACTAAATAGGTAATTGACAAAAAAATGTGTTTAATGAACAATGATGAATTAATTGATACAGAAAAAATGTGTTTATTGAACAAGGAACTCTAATCTAGTAACTTACAAATACTTCCGTAATTGTTTTTATATACACGTTACCCATCTAGAACGAAGAAAACCGACGCGCCCTGGTACCAAGTCGCCACATAAAAACATTTCCATTTGACAAAAAAAAGATAACCGTGCCAAAATATTTATAAGTTATAATTTAAAAAAAATAAGATTATTATCATCTAGGAAATTCAACCAATATAGCATAACGAAAAGATAATCCTGGAACTATAAACTCTGTTTACAATATAAATGAGCAGAGCAAATGCTTAACAGGGCTAAACTGGGAATATAAACACACTCGTAATATTATAAGGTGGTGAAAAATAATTGTTTGAAAAACTTAATTGATGGAATATATGCAACTATGCTAATAACTGATAAAACAAATCAATTTGAAACAAATCTAATCTTAAATATCAACAAAATTATAAAAAGTGGCAAATTATAGTGTAGATCAACCAGGAATCTCAGGAAAGTTAGCCTCTGATGGAAATTAGGACGTGTGTCCATAAACCTTAGACTGACTCTTCAACTGGGTTAGTTGTTCTCTATCTGGTTTCTTCCTTCTACAGGTCTTCAATGCGCCGCATAAATAACAAAAAAAACAACGCTGTTGTTACCTTATATCTCCTGGCCGCTGGTCGCTCAAAAACAGTTCGGGTTCCTAGCTGCCTAATCACGTCCCTATCGGATATTAGGGACCCTTGTTAGGGGGTGTGGAGAAATGTTTCACTTGACCTCATCTGCGGGTGGGGCCTACCTTGACACCAACACTTCGTGACACTAACAAGCCTGCCTCATCCGATGATCTTCCGATGGATTGAAACTTCAGCAGACGTCTTCTCTAGTATCACCCATTTATCTTGTTTATATAAGGGGATTTTCTCGAGACTTGAATTCACCAATGACCTGAACTGCTGCTAGTTCTTGTTTTCGTTCTAATCTTCCTCTACCAAACCCAACTCGTCTTCCAAACTTATTTATGTTTTATTTTTTTTTTTTTGCAGACTTTTATATATATTTTTGGTACTTCCGCCTCCTCCGTTTTTCAAAAACCCAAAAAAAACCAATCGTCTAATCCTTAATGTCCTCCGTTTCGATCGCCCGTATACTTTTTCCAAAAATAAACTTTCCGATTTAAAAAACTAAACTGGTTTTCTGATTAAAAATCAATTTCTTTTTTTCAGTCTCCACTAAAAACGGAGCTATCTCCCCGATTTTCCAAAATCTAACTAACTTTTATTTTTTTTCTTTCCCCCCAGGCCTCCTTTTTTTCAAAAAAAAAAATCCCTGACTTTTTTAAAAAAATTAATTCTCTCCATAACTCAGTAGTTAAAAAATATTGCCGATAAAATTGGTATCCTCCAAATTCCTATCTGGGGATAGATCCGCCGTTACAATCCCTCGGCTCCACAAAACCGACTTGCGAGGGAGTGAGGAGCCGAAAAAAAAAAACCAAAACGGCCTCAAGTTTACTAATTTGGTTCTACCTATGATTAGTCTACCTTACGCCGTATGCCAGTGTGGCTCGACCCATGACCCAGAGATTAAGAGTCTCATGCTCTACCAACTGAGCTAGCCGGGCACTATAGAAATACAAGACCGACAGGGGAAAAGAGAAATTTAGTTGAATATGACTGAGAGGACCATGTCTCAGTGAGGAGCTGGCCTGGCAGATCCTAATGAATAGTTCATTGAAACTTGGCCCCAGACTGCCAAGAAAATAAGGAGGTATACCACCGCTAGGGAAGCTACCTAAGCGGATTAAGGCACCCTGTCAGTTAACCGGTGAAGCCGGCGAGATGCCTTATTAGGGCTACTCAGGAACGTGCTTACTTCGACGACGATGGTGACTATTTCCGGAGGTCTTTTCCGTGGTATATTCCTATAGGTCTGCCTTTCATGTCCTCCAGCTCGAATCGACTGTTCCCCAGCTTTCGCCTCACTCTTGCTTTGGTGAACTTGTCAGATAGTTTAGCACTAACCCGATCGGCTTTCTTACTGAGAGGAAACGTCCGTCGGAACACCTGTTGACCGGGCGAGAATTCTACAACTCTACAACGCAGATTGTAAGTCTTCTGGTGTCTCCTGTGGGCCGCGGCAAGGTGATGCTCAACACGTTCCCACAGCTGTTGCCTCCGGTCGCTGTAGGGTTCCTAAGACTTTTAGCAGGGGGTACGTTGACCCGTGCAGAATCATGGGGCATCCGAATAAAGCCCGATACGGAGAGGTCCCAATTGAATCGTGATGGGCACTACGAAAGGCAGCCTCGATTGAGGACAGGTTGAGGTCCCACTCTCTATGATCGTTGCCCAAATACGCCCTTATAGCTGCCAAAGCCGAACGGTTGAGCCGCTCTGACGCGTTGCTTTGTGGAGAGTAGACAGCGGTGAATTTGTGTTGGATGCCATAATCGTTCATTAATTTCGCAAACTCTTTAGAAATAAAATGCCGGCCGTTATCAGAAAATATTACCTCGGGTACCCCGAAAGTGTGAAAAATTCTGTTTTCCAAGAAATTGATGGCGGCCTTAGATGTCTCTCCCGCTACCGGATGAAGGAAACTGAATTTGGTAAAGGCATCCAATACCACAAACAATGCCGTGTGACCTTTCTTGGTTCGTGGATAAGGACCCATATAGTCTATGTACAAAAATTGAAAGGGTCGATGTACATCCATGGCTTTACCCATGGGAGGACGTAGGGGTGTGTTTGGAGCCTTCGACGTTTTGCAGATTTCGCACTGCGCCACGTGCTTTCTGACTTGGTTCGACATGCCTGGCCAATAATATTTCTCACGGAGGCGTAGAAGGGTCTTGTGAACCCCGCCGTGTGAAGTTTGAGGGGGCGCGTGAGCGGACTCGATCAAAGACGAGGTCAGTTCCGCGGGGACCCACAGTTTCCAGGTCATGTCGTCTGCAACCGGGTCTCCTGTGCGTGGTGTCGTACGGTAGAAGACATACCCCTCAGAAACACGCAAATCTGGTAGCTGCGGTGTTGCGCTCAGGATTCTTTCAGCCAGTTGAGTGTATTCGGGAGCCTTAAAAGCCGAGGAGTCCATGTCTACTTCGCGACAAAAAGAGAGGTCGTCCACGCATTCCCGGCGCGACAAAGCGTCCGGCACTACGTTTTGACTTCCCTTTCTGTGTTCGATCGTGAACACGAACCCCTGGAGCTTTAGGCTCCATCTTGCCAGTCGACCGTTTAGCTCTTTCTGACTCATGAGCCATTTCAGACTCGCATGGTCAGTAATCACCGTGAATGCTTGTCCCTCTACGTACGCTCTAAACTTTTTTATACTCAATACAGCGGCGTAACATTCAAGTTCCGTGATGGTGTAGTTCCGCTGTGCTGCGTTCAGTTTCTTAGACATGTAAGAGATGGGATGTTCTCCTCCCTCACTGTCTCGCTGAAACAGCACGCTTCCCACACCACTTCGGCTAGCATCGCACTGAATATAAAAACGTTTAGAAAAATCCGGAGTGACTAGCAACGGAGCTTCGGTCATAAGCCGTTTTAACTTCTCGAAGGATTGCTGGGCCTCGTCAGACCATCGGAATGGCTTGGTTTTTAAACAATCCGTGACTGGAGAAGCCACGCTAGCATAATTGTGGATGAAGCGTTGATACCACCCCGTCATTCCCAAAAATCTCCTAACCTGCTTATGAGATTTAGGAGTTGGAAATTCCGTGATGGCCGTCACCTTTGCAGGATCCGTTTTCAACGTTCCGTCCCCAATTATGAAGCCAAGATACTTAACTTCAGTCACGCAAAATTTACATTTGCTCAGGTTGATGATCAACCCGGCACGACGCAGGCATCCAGCAACCTCGTCGAGAAGACGTACATGAGAGTCAAAGTCGGGGGATACCACGAGAAGATCGTCTAGATAGACAAATACGTTTTCACGGAGATGTCCTGGAATAGCCTTGTCCATTAGGCGGCACATACGCTGTGGCGCGTTACATAGACCAAATGGCATCACTGTAAATTGATACAGTGGACGACCGGGGACAGTGAAGGCTGTCCTCTCTCGGGACTTTTTTTCCAGCGGGATTTGCCAGAACGCGTCCTTCAGGTCCAAACTGGTGATATACTTGGTGTCTTGGAGACGACCCAGTAGACCATCAATGTGTGGAAGAGGGTAGGCATCCTTAACAGTGACGGTGTTCACTTTCCGCGAGTCAAGGCACAGGCGTACCTTCCCTGGCTTACGCACCAACACCACCGGTGAATTCCAAGGACTATTGGACGGCTCAATTACCCCCAGAGATAACATCCTGTCTAACTCACCATACATTAGCGTCTGTATGGCCGGTGAGACCGGATAATGTCTCTGCTTTATGGGAACGGAGTCACCGGTGTCGATGATGTGCTTCTCAAGGTTAGTTTTCCCCAGTCCTAAGACGTCAAATGAGGGGAACCTGGCCTTTACTTCCTCCAACTGTTGGCATTGCTTCGACGTTAAGTCATGCACTTTGCAAGGTGCCTTTGGAATCGACAACTCGCTAACTATGTGGGGCGCGATTGCGAATAATCTCCAGAAATCGATCCCGAGATAAAGTCTTTGGCTGAGACTGGGTACCACAAAGATGGTCATTTGCCGGGTCCGTCCTCCAAAGGAGACGGGAATCTGGACATAACCTTTTACTCTCTGTGGAGTTCCGTCCGCCACTTGCAAAGAAGTTTGCAAGGAATAAAACTTGATCTCGGGGTGATCCTTCAGAAAAGATTCGGCCTCCCTTCCCAGACAGGTGATACTCGCTCCACTGTCCAGTAAACCAGTCACCTCTTCACTCGCTAAGTAGACCTTAACGAACGGACGATCATCTGCCAAATCCGAAATAATAGCGGAAATTACTTTCCGTGCCAGAAATTTCTTGTCTCTCGCTCGGTTCCGAAACTCCGTAAGGGATTTAGTGGATGCCACCTGAGGAGGCTCCGAAAAAATACGGTTCCGAGCGATGGTATAGTTCTTCCAACGCAACAGAAATGACTGTCGCACCTCTGACGAGGGAAAAGTTGGAAGAGAGTCTGTGTTTGTCCAGTCCGGTAATTGCGAGCGGGTCTCGCTATCGTCTATGTCATGGCTGAGGACGGGAGAGGTTAATGCGGGGGCGAGTTCCCGTTGCTCCTCGCACCCCGCGCGCTGTTTCCCATACATACGGGACAACGCGTAGAAACGGTACCTGGCTTGCCACACCTATAGCAAAACAGGTTGCGTGTTTCCGACGAGCAGTCCATAAACAAGTGGCCCTGTTGGTGACAATTCCAACAAGTCACAACTCGACGTCTGCCTGGAGAATTGGGACGGTTGACCTCCTCCACCAGAGAGTCAAAATTGTCACTTCTTGGTTGTCCTTCTGGACACCATTTGTCAGCTTCGATTTCGTGGATCTTGGGGATCTGCCGATGGTCCTGGCGCCTCTGTTCTTGCCACCGTTCGGCCCTCAAGCAAACTTCACGCAGCTGGCGCATACTATCAAAACGATGACCGACCACGGTAGTTCCCAAAGTCCCGTTCAGATTATCCGCCACAATCTCGATCAGTTATATTTCCGGCATTGGGTTGGCCATACGATTGTATAGAGACAACATTCTCGCCACGTACACATCATACGTGTCCCTATCTTGCCGACATTCCAACATCCGCTTCACGATCTGATAATCGGATTCTCTACTCCTGAACTGACTGGTCAGGTGGCTCTTCACGTCACGCCACTCGGGGTCCCGAACCTGGCGACGAAATTGGGACCAGTACCAGTCCTCGGCCCTGCCCCTCAACAAGGACGAGATGTTCCGACATACCTCGGACTGGCTGACCCATTCATCCCTGGCCCGAGTTTCCACTCGGAACAGGAACTCCTCCGCTGACAAATCATTGTCATCACCGGAAAACTTAATGTTCCAAGTGGACACGGGGCACCTTCGCTTGGTGTCGAAATGAGGAGCCTCCCGCTGCAGTGCAGATCGTAAGGACTCCCCAATTGGCTCTTCTTCATTGACTGCTCAGATAAACTTCTAAACCTCGTGGCCTGATCCTCGGTTTCACGAGGCGTACCACCTTGGCCTCCCTCCGGCTCTTCGGTTTCGGGACCTTCCCGGGCAGTATCTTTCCTACCTCTGGTAATGGGCATATTATTGTCTAGATTAAACCGCGAAACTTTCCCTTGTTCGATTCAACGGTTTGGTCGCAATCTTGTATGCACGAATGATTTCGCGCAACACTATTCAATGATCCCTTTATTATCTGGGAATACCAGTGGTTTCGTGTAAAACCGTCGCGTAAAACCACGATATATTACAAGCGTTTCTCTGTCTTGTTGAATTATACCAAAAGTAACCAATGAATACGACGTAACAATAAGAAAACTAAATCGAAATAAATTTTTTGTTGGTGAATCCTTATTCCCAATTAACTTTAGAGAAGTTGCTATGATATTGCAACAGTCTCACTACTACAATCGACAGGAAAAAAAATCGAACTAAATCTTCAAAGTAACATTAATCTCAACTAGTACAACAACACTACTAGGCCTGTATTGAATATTAATCTTATCGTATCGGTGGAAGAACTAAATCTCAAAGTTGGCAGCAGCGGAACGATCTTTCTCGCCCCAAAAAAATAGTGGTGCCCGAAGTCAACGATGGCAGTCAGTGGTGGCTCTGCCTCATATAATCACGACGTAATTACTAAAGTCAAACTTACACTGGCTCCACGACCTTCAGACCATGAGGCCAGATACTAAATGAACTACCCGACGCACCAAAAATCTAAATCACCATCAAGAGTGCCATCGATGACCCCGGATGCACCTCAGGGTACCTCTACTTCAGTGATAGAGAACCGGTTTATCGAAGGGAGAAAGCCACAAGGAGCAACTCCGACCCTCCAACAAGCCGGTCCCATCTACAACACTCCCCCTTCGCCTCAGAGGACGCCCACGAGAAATTGAGAAAACTTCTTCCAGAAATAAAAAAAATTTAAGAATACGTCTGCTGTCCACCCACGACTGAGCCGCAAATCTGCGTGCCTTCAGGAAGGATGGATCAACAAAGCAGAATGAAAAAAGAAAAAGAAGAAGAAAAAAAGAAAAAAAAGAAGAATGAATCGAAGGATCGAGTAAATTACAAGGATGTCCCACGGGACGCAGTGCCAGGCGAGGTCGCCTGTTAGCCAGACGGAGCCCGTGACACATACTTGAAACCTACTCACTAAAACCCCAATAAACGTAGGAAGTAATAATCATGCTATCAGTTCGACGCAGTGACAGGCGATATCACGCCTGGTATCAAAGACGTCGAACCAAGAAACAGGAGGAGTATGAACGCTGACTTCCCCTCCCGCATAGCCAAACGATATAACGCTTGTTAGCAAGACGGGGAGATGGTGACAGGCTCGAAGAAAAAAACCCAAAAATGGAAGAAGCTACCGCGTTAGGAAATAGACGAAAGGTAAAACCAACTGAAAATGAACTCAGAATTTAGTCAAAATGAAAAGGAAGAAACTGGTAGGGACCAAATCATCGCGGTACTGGCTTAGCCCCCAAGACGAACCGTAGACGCAAGTGGTGGTGCAATACGACAAACAGACACAATTACCAAAAAGACAAAAAAATTCAGCCGTGAAGGCATTCATGGTATATGTCAATACCTAAAACGAATTCGCTATCTTACCAAATGAAGTAATGTCCGTGCAGGACTAACAAAGGCATAAAAAACCTGCGTTGGGCGCCATTTGTAATGTGCCTCTTGGGTTGGTTGCCCTGTAACTGTCGGAGTAGGGGGGTGCCGCAGCACGAAGTAAAGGAAACTAATCAAACGATCTAAAGAAACGACTAACGTCACAAAAAAAAATAGGGGAAACTCAGAAAGGGGCTGAAAAGGAAGTGGCTGGTAAGGCTCGACCGCCAAGGATTATCGCCGAAAAGGTATGCATCCGCTGCACCGATCGTCGGCACGACGTGCGGAGCACAAACTAGCTCGCCGGATGGGGTGGGGTTCGCGATGCAGGGATGCAGAAACGTGACAGTTTATAAACTAAGAACTCGTGCCTGTTATCGATATATAGAAGAGCGGCGGTGGCGGAGTGATACAAGCCTATCGAGGCCAACAAGAGGGGGCTAGTAATCAGGGGAATGAGATGGTCACTGATCATCCTGCCATTATCAAAGGAGGTCACCAAAATAACTAGGTTGTTACAAAGAAGAAGCACTTACCCTAGGTGGGGAACATTGTAGTTCCTGGGGGCCTCACCCCCCCTTTTAAAGACTTTTAGCCGCTCATTTTCAGTATTCCCTATGCATATGTTAATTAGGAAGGTGGATGTGAACAATTCGACTTTAATTTCTAGTATTGCTATTCAATTTCAATTTTGTCACAGTTTTCTATTATCTTTATTCATTTATTTTGTTTGTTTTCGTGATTATTTTTGTTTATTTATTTTGTCTTTCCCGATTATTTGTACTTATTGATTTTGTTTTTCCCGAGTATTTTTATCTATTGAGTTTGGTTTTTCCGGTTATTTTTATTTATTGATTGTGTCATTCCAGGTTATTTTTATTTATTGATTTTGGTTTTTTTTACCGATTATTTTTATTTATTGATTTTGGGTTTTTCCTTCAGAAATGTAAAACCATATTTTTGGTTATCATGTCATCATGAGGAAAAACAATATGGTAATTTTTGTTTAATTGATAATATTAGTATCTTAATTATTTATTATTATGTATCTATTAATTCAAACTCCGATTGTTCACTAAGAGAATTATTTGTACATGACCTCTAAATTGATCAAACCATAACGAAGTGGAAAGATAAATAGCTTCACCTACACTATATGTTCACCTGAATCCTTTTGACTTTATTTCCCCGTTTCTATTCTATTTAAACAATAATAAAAATAAAATGGAGATCGCTTACTTAATTAACAAGTAACGTTATAGCTTTTCATTTACTTTATAGTACTTAAAACTAAAGAAAAGGCACTTATACCGGTTGAATTCTGAATTGAGTGTCAAATATTACTTTTGTCAACAAGGTAACTTGAGTTCAAAAAAAAACGAAATAGTAGTTCACCTATGCCAACAATATTTATAAGAAAATTCATCAAAAAAATTTAAATGGAGTTCGCTTATTTACTCAGTAAATGAAGTCATAGCTTTTCATTTACTTTATATTTCTTAAAAGTGGAGAAAAGAAACTTATACCTATTGAATTCTGAATTGTGGGATAAATATTACCATTGTCCACCAAGTAACTTAAATTTACTAAAAGATTCGAAATAGTAGTTCACCTATGCCAACAACATTTATAAGAAAACTCATCAAAAAAAATTAAATGGAGTTCGCTTATTTATTTAGTAAATGAAGTCATAGCTTTTCATTTACTTTATATTTCTTAAAAGTGGAGAAAAGAAACTTATACCTATTGAATTCTGAATTGTGGGATAAATATTACCATTGTCCACCAAGTAACTTAAATTTACTAAAAGATTCGAAATAGTAGTTCACCTATGCCAACAACATTTATAAGAAAACTCATCAAAAAAAATTAAATGGAGTTCGCTTATTTATTTAGTAAATGAAGTCATAGCTTTTCATTTACTTTATATTTCTTAAAAGTGGAGAAAAGAAACTTATACCTATTGAATTCTGAATTGTGGGATAAATATTACCATTGTCCACCAAGTAACTTAAATTTACTAAAAGATTCGAAATAGTAGTTCACCTATGCCAACAATATTTATAAGAAAACTCATCAAACAAAATTAAATGGAGTTCGCTTATTTACTTAGTAAATGAAGTCATAGCTTTTCATTTACTTTATATTTCTTAAAAGTGGAGAAAAGAAACTTTTACCTATCGAGGTCTGAGTTATGGGATAAATATTACTTTTGTCCACCAAATGACTTAAATCAAAAATAAAATGGTTGACTAATGTCAAAAATATTCATACAAAAAAAATTATTGTGAGCCTTGGGCATACTTTAAAATAATGTAGAAAGATAAGTACTTACAAACGTATTACAAATCGATGATTCCGATTATTGAGAGTGTATTGGATAGGTTGATTTACCTGAAATTTCTGGCCAAGGCGAAATCTTGATTTTTGTTGAAAATCTGATTTAAATTTCCTCGCCGATGTGAGAACTTGTTTTTTTTTTTTTTTTTCTTTTCTTCTTCCTTTTATCCTTTCTCTTTTCTTTTTTTTCTTTTTGTTGAAACTTGATCAAGTCCTAGATTGTTTAATCATTAAATTCAAGCTATTATGGTTTGAAATTGAAAAATTACAAACAAATTATACATCCTAACTCTCCCTTATTCACATTTCCGGCGAATTTTTAACTAAAAATTCTATTTAGACACTAATAAAAATAGATTGAGTTCGCTTAATTAATTAAAAGTAGCCTTATAGCTTTTCACTTACTTTACGGTACTTTCAGGCAAAGAACGAGAACTTTTACCGGTTGAATTCTTAATTGCGTGTTACATCTTACTTTTGTCAACCAAAATAGCTTGAATTTAATAAAGAAACAATATCAACGTCCTACAATGCCAAAAATATTTATATAAAAGATTATAGGGTGCCCTGGGCATACCCCAAAAATATAGAAAGTTAGATACTTACGAACGTAATATGAATCGGTGTTTTCGATTCTTGCAATTGTCGTTGCTGGGTTTACCTAACTTTCCTCGCCACGGTGACGTCTTCCCCTTTTTTCAAATTTGATATCGCCCTATCCTGCCTTGCTTTGTTCCACAATTTAACGAACTGCAATCACATATTTAAGGTTCCCCCTTTTCCAGAAGAAAAATCTGTCATGTTCCCGTTGTAAACTGACGAATGGACTTCTAGGGAATTCTACTGTGTAACGGTTACTTAAAGAATGCCATTTGTTCCCAGACTCCCGTTAACATAACTAGTACCGTAAAAATAGATAGAATCTGAGCTATTCTCATGCTTTTCCACGTGAAAAAAAATTATTCTTATACCTGAAAGCACACCCGCGAATTTTTATGAAGGAAGAAAAGGAGGAAAAAGAAATTTCCTTTCCGGTGGTTTCCACGTATGCCAAAAGCGTGCAGCTTACTCCGAATTTTATCGTAATTCTTGTTATCATTACATCTCCATCGTAGATGAAAAAAAAAATCTTTGGTGGTTTTACCGTGATTGATACATACGTGAAAAACACAAAAAGTTGAATTCCCTTTTTCGTTTCTTATCACTTAAAAGAACAACAAAAAAAAATTTTCAATCTCCCTTCTACGCACTCCAACTCAAAAAAATCACGCACTGCTCGTCGTAACCAACTTTTCACGACTCTACGCTGGACTCTATCCGACGCGCCCGTCCTCGCATCTCAGCTTTTGCCTCCCTCCCCTTTTTCTCGACAAAAAAACCGATCAGGCGATCTGTCGTAGGCAGGAACAGAAGCACGCACCGTTGTCCCGCATTCCTGGCGCCTTTTCTTCGTTTTGGTGCCGTCAGAGTTGATTTCGTCCCACAGTACTGAGATTTGGGGCCTGGTATTAGTGAGCATGGGGCTGCCAGCTTTTGATTTATTGGGATTTTGTAATAATTGGTCGTTAATTTTTGTTTTGTATGAATTTTACTCACAGGCGACCGTTACAGCGCGCGTCACCTAGATGTCGCCAGGGGAGAGGGGACACGAAAAGGAATAAACGGGAGCCCACTATATCGTAGGGTTAACTTCTATGCTCTACTGCAACGTGTGGCTCGACCACCCCTGAGACCGAGTCCCAAGCTCCACCGACTGAGCTAGCCGGGCATTAATAGGTGGCATAGGGTCCAACATTTTAACAGTTCTTGCTACTAATTATCACCCTTACAATTGGTTATGAAAATGTATTCCACATCCCTGCTGTGCTGTCAGGGGGGGTGTGAGGCCTCTTTAGTTGTTAGGTTGTGGAAGCTGTGGCTAATAATTAATTTTTTTTTTTTTTTTTTTTTTTTTCCAAATAGACTCAATATCTCCTAACATACATGCCCTGCGGACGATCACGCTCATCATCGGCTACTGGTGATCCCTAT
This sequence comes from Thereva unica, assembly GCA_949987705.1. Taxonomy (NCBI): domain Eukaryota; kingdom Metazoa; phylum Arthropoda; class Insecta; order Diptera; family Therevidae; genus Thereva; species Thereva unica. The sequence goes on along the minus strand of OX465281.1, from coordinate 147,059,923 downwards.
TGGTCCTTTACACCATGTGCTCCCTGTATAAGCGTCTTATATGTGGCTGACTTTGCCAACAAGCGCAGCAGAAAAAAAAATTCTAGGGGGTTAGTCCTGAAATCCTAGGCGAACGTCTTACAGGGTCGTGTGGGCTTCCTGAGCATTGGATGTCGGGCTACCTGGAGAATTGGAGTCGGAGCCACACTTGGCGACCACTTTTCGGAGGGTCTCGCCCAATTAATTCTATCCGGACAGCGTCAAGACCTGGTGGAACAATAGCGTCCTTGGTAGCACATCAGCTTCATGAGCGAAAGTAAAATGCCTGATAGAAGGTAGCGACGTCAATGGAGCATGGGGCCCGCCCTCAGTAGCAGGAACCACCCCAAGTGGTTTGTAGAGCTAGACAGAATTGAGGGGTACACATCGGTGGCAGGCGGGGAGTTGGGGGGGGGAGTGTCCTCGGATCCACCCAATGAGCAGATCCGCGGAAGAAGGTGGGAGTGCCTGCAGCACCGTGAACTGCAAAAATGGGGGGGTATTCGCCATTAAAGCTTGGCCCCAAACGACCAAGTGGGACAAGGAGGTGTACCATCTGCCAGGGAAGCTACCTAGGCGGACCTCGTCGGGTACCCTATTGTTAACCGGTTAAGCCGGCGAGATGCCTTATTAGGGCTACTCCGGGTTGTGCTTGCTTCAGCGCCGGGATCAGTTAGCACCGTATGTCTTTACTATGATATGTGCCAATGAGTTTACCTGTCAAATCTTCCAATTCATAACGCCCACTCCCTAGTTTACGCAACACTCGGGCTTTGGTGAACTTGTCGGCTAGCTTAGCACTAAACCGGTCTACCTTGTTGCTAATGGGGAACGTCCGACGATATACTACCTGACCGGGCGAGAACTCTACTTGTCTGCAGCGCAGATTGTAGCATTTCTCATGTCTTGTGTGGGCCGCGGCTAAGTGATGCTCAATTCTGTCGCGTCGGGCACTCCAACGATCTGCTGCAGGCAACACCGTCACGTCTCCCTCTTGCAGGGCTCCAGCTCCAGCTTTCAAAATCGGGTAAGCTGATCCGTGCAGGACCATTGGATGTCCGAACAGTGCTTGGTAGGGAGAGGTGCCGATGGAGACATGGTGGGAGCTACGAAGAGCGCATTCAATTTCTGGTAGATGGAGGTCCCAATCCCGGTGGTCTTCATTCAGATATGAACGGATAGCGGCTAAGATGGAACGGTTCAATCGCTCGGCAGCATTCGCTTGAGGGGAGTAGACCGCGGTGAGTTGGTGTTCGATGCCATAGTCGGTCATTAACTTCGTGAATTCCTTAGAGGTGAAATGTCGGCCGTTATCGGAGAATAATATCTCAGGGACTCCAAAGGTATTAAAAACTTGGTGCTCGAGGAATTTCACGGCTGCCTTAGATGTCTCACCAACTACCGGATGGAGGAAGCTGAATTTTGTAAAAGCATCCAGCACTACGAATATAGCTGTGTGACCCTTTTTGGAACGAGGGTATGGGCCCATATAATCAATATACAAAAGCTGAAAGGGTCGGTGCACTTCCATGGCTTTGCCCATTGGGGATCGAAGGGGGGTGTTCGGAGCCTTTGATCTCTTACATGTGACACATTGTGCCACATAGTTTCTTACTTGGCTTGACATGCCTGGCCAATAGTACTTTTCGCGCAGTCTCGCGAGCGTCTTACTAGTACCGCCGTGTGAGGCTTGAGGGGGTGCATGAGCGGACTCGACCAGAGAAGGGGTTAGTTCTGCAGGGATCCACAATTTCCAGATCAGGTCATCCGTCTCAGGGTCGCCAGTACGGGGGGCCGAGCGGTGAAACACATATCCGTCCGAAACCTGGAGGTCAGGTAACCGTTCAGCATCTCTGCTGATTTTATCAGCGAGATGTTGATAGTCCTCTGACTTAAAGGCTGGAGACGTTAGGTCCACGTCACGACAGAAGCGCACTTCATCGACGCAGTCTACTCGTGACAATGCATCCGGCACCACGTTCTGACTACCCTTGCGGTGCTCGATCGAAAATTGGAATCCTTGCAGCTTCAGGCTCCACCGCGCTAGCCGGCCGTTCAGGTCAGTCTGGCTCATGAGCCACTTCAAGCTGGCATGGTCCGTAATTATCGTAAAGGGCTGCCCTTCCACATACGCCCGGAACTTCTTAACGCTCAGCACCGCAGCGTAGCACTCTAGTTCGGTGATGGAGTAATTTCGTTGAGCGTTATTTAGCTTCTTAGAGAAATATGCGATGGGATGTTCCTCATCGCCTTGCTTCTGAAATAGGACGCTTCCTACTCCCGTCTTGCTTGCGTCGCACTGGATGTAAAAAAGGCGTGTGAAGTCTGGGGTAGCCAGCAAGGGAGCAGACATCATCGACTTCTTCAGTTCCAGGAAGGCTTGCTGGGCCTCGTCTGACCAAACAAATTTGCCGCCTTTTAGGCAGTCGGTGATGGGCGAGGCGATACTTGCATAGTTGCTTATAAAGCGCCGGTACCATCCCGTCATACCCAAAAATCGTCGCACCTGTTTGGCCGACTTCGGAGCTGGGAAGTCTGTGATGGCTGCCACCTTGTCGGGGTCCGTTTTGAGGGACCCATCACCAATGATGAACCCCAGATACTTCACCTCCCTGACGCAGAAACGGCTCTTTGACAGATTTACTGTCAAGCCTGCATTACGGAGGCAGTCAGCGACCCTTTCTAGGAGTCTCAAATGACTCTCGAAATCGGGGGACACCACTAAAAGGTCATCCAAGTAGACGAATACATTTTCTCTAAGAGCGCCCGGTATGGCCTTGTCCATAAGGCGACACATGCGCTGCGGAGCGTTACAGAGTCCGAACGGCATCACTTTGAACTGATAGAGCGGTCTTCCGGGTACGGTGAAGGCCGTCTTCTCTCTGGATTTTTCCTCAAGGGGGATTTGCCAAAAGGCATCCTTGAGGTCAATCGCCGAGATAAAACGGGTGTCCTGCAGCCGTCCTAGAAGGCCGTCTATGTGAGGCAGTGGGTAGGCGTCCTTTACGGTGACCGTGTTCACTTTACGGGAGTCCAGACAGAGGCGGACCTTTCCAGGCTTGCGAACCAAGACCACGGGCGAGTTCCATGGACTGTTGGACTCTTCGATCACACCCAAACTCAACATGCGATCGACCTCCTCATACATGAGGGCCTGAATGGCGGGAGAGACAGGGTAGTGCCTCTGCTTAATAGGCACCGCCTCGCCAGTGTCGATCACGTGTTGTTCCAGGTGCGTTCGACCGAGTCCACAGGTGTCGAAAGACGGGAATCGCGCTCGGGCCTGGTTCAGTAGCTCTTGTTGGGACTCTTCAAGATGATGGCAATCGGGATCTGGTTGTTGTATATGCTGGAGTTCCCCTATTATGTGAGGGGCCAATCTAAAAGCCTTCCAAAAGTCAACGCCGAGATAAAGATTTTGGGTCAAGCGAGGAACTACGTACAGGGTCATGGTAACGGTCCTTGACCCATAGGATACGGGGACGGTAATAAAGCCAATGACATTCTTAGGTGCACCGTCAGCCACTTGGACATCGGCGCGTATGCGATATAGCTTAATTGCCGGGTTTTCCTGGAGGAACGACTCTGCCCCTCTACCCAGGCAGCTAATGCTGGCACCGGTGTCCAGCAGTCCGGTAATTTTTATCCCCTGAATCTGCACGTTTGCGAAAGGTATATCATCGCCATTCTCATGCACCACGGCGGCGACGATGTTCTGAATGTGTGATCGCTTTTTAATTGCTGACAAACGAATGCGTGGGGCCTTACGAGCTGATGGCAGTTCAGCAGTATCATTAAAGATTCGCTTTCGGGCTCGGTGATAGTTGGCCCATCGCTGCATAAAAGAGTCTCTGGCCTGTGGGGAAGGAAAAACCGGTACGGGTTCTATTGTAGGCAGGTCAGCGTCGTCCCACGAGCTGGTCGACATGCAAGGGTTCACAGGTGTAGGGTGAGATATTTGGTCTTGTTTGGTATTACATTTTACGATTTCGCAAGGGATTAGTTCGGGCGCGAGCCGCCTTGTGGTCTCGCACCCCGAATCTGGTTTCCCGCACAGGTCGGGCAAGAGGGGGTATATACATCGGGTCGCCCACATCGGTAGCAAAAGACCTTGCGGTCTGGAGTGGGGCACTCCACGAAGGTGTGGCCTTCTCGCCGGCAATTCCAGCAAATGACCTGTTGGCGTGGTACGGGGCCATGTTTCATCTCTTCGACTGCAGGTGTAGTGGAGTCGCAGTTATAGTCGGAATAACTCGGAACTTGTTGTGGGGGAGAGGGGCTAGTCATTTCATGAACCTTGTGGATGGAGCGACCTTCTTCTTTCTTAGCCCGGTGCCACCCCTCGACGCGGATGCACGCTTCGCGGAGCTGGCGCATGTTGCCATAGGTGGATCCAATGATAGCTGACCCTAGGGACACATTCAGATTACCCATGACAATACGCACCAGCTCGGCGGAGGGCATCGGGCGCGACAAGCGGTTATATAAGGCGATCATTTTGGATGCGTATGCATCATAGGACTGGCCGAGTTGTTTTGTTTCCAGCATTTGCTTGATGATCTCATAATCGGTTTCTCTAACTCCGAACTGGTCTACCAGCCCTGATTTGAAGTCAGACCACCCAGGACTAGCCTGTTGCCGTCGGAACTGTGCCCAGTACCACTCCTCGGCGGGACCCGACAGTAGTGAGGCTACGTTTCGCATCACTTCCCGATGTGCGACATCCTCATCTCTTGCTCTGACTTCAAGCCGATAGAGAAATTCCTCAGCTGAGGTTTCTCCTGGTCGGCCCGTGAATTTGAGATTCCAGCTCAACACTGGGGACTTATGCCGGTACGTAGGGACGGGGTTTTCAGGTCGAGGGTCAGGCCTATCGCCAACATTTGCGGGTCATGAGGAAATGCCACTGGGTCCAGCCGGCAATGACATTGACTGACGACGACTATGGGTCGAGGCATCATCGAGCGGCACCTCTAGAAGACCACGTTGAGGGGACACTGTGCGCCTGTCCGTCATTCTGGTTAACTCATGACGCAGGGCTGCGACTTGTTCCGCAAGCTCGGTCAGAACGGCATCACGCTCTGGTTCGCCTTCATCAGAAGGTTCCTGACTCTCGTCATTATTGGCTCCTTGTTGAGATATGAACTGCCCCTTTTCATTCCGGGGTTTTGACATTGTGATTATAAGTAGTGGAAGTGGGTGTAAAAAAAATAATTGCCACCTGGAGGAGGTAGACTAACAATCAGGTATATGCGATTCGATAAAGAGGTAGTTACTTCAATCCAACAGTTTCGCCCTCAATTCTCTCGGGCAAAAGGGGACAAAAGTTATCGTTTATAATTTATTGCAATTAGATATGCAAATTAACGCAAAATGTTCCAGATACTTAAGATCTCAAAGAAACGCAAAAGTTGAAAAGAAAAAATTTTTTTTTTTTTTTATAAATTATTGCAAAGAAATATATAAATTAACGCAAAATGTTCCAGATACTTAAGATCTCAAAGAAACGCAAAAGTTGAAAAGAAAAAATTTTTTTTTTTTTTATAAATTATTGCAAAGAAATATATAAATTAACGCAAAATGTTCCAGATACTTAAGATCTCAAAGAAACGCAAAAGTTGAAAAGAAAAAAAATTTTTTTTTTATAAATTATTGCAAAGAAATATATAAATTAACGCAAAATGTTCCAGATACATAAGATCTCAAAGAAACGCAAAAGTAAAAAAATTATAATTTGATTTGTAATAATGGGGAGTTGGCCCTCAGGTGACGGACGTCCCCCCCCAAGGTATCAGTGACTGACGACGCCGACGATTGGCCGTCTATCGTTAGACCGCGAGACACCCGCGTCGTCAGAGACACCTAGCGCTTCTACCTATGGGATCGATGCCGAAAATGAAGACAGACAGTGACTGTCTCCATCCACACCGTCGATTCCCCATTAATTGATTTTGGGAGACCCCTTTACATGGCAGGATCCCAGTGACAACCTAAGAAGATTGGAGAAGAAATAGAAACCTCCCAAAAGATTCTCTGAACCGCTCCGACACCTCGCCACGACTGGTCCAACAACTCTGTCGGTATCCAGGAAGGCGATATATCGTAGCGACCACTTGACGGGGGCGGGTGGAACTTAATTAGGGACATTCACAAATTGCCACCAGGCGAAACCAATCGATCTGGCCGAGCGAACATCGCCACATGCACCCAGACCCCTCCGAAAACACACAACATAATTGAACCTTAATATCAAACCTGTCGCAAGGTCAGGCGATATCACGCCTGTTAACCCAGACGAGAGCAGTTCTGGTATCAAGTTGTCCACCCGCTCATGCTACTCAAAAAAATGAAGAAAAAAGAAAAGTATTGCCCACTGTCCGCGTAGACTCGCGCAGTGCCAGGCGATATGACGCCTGTTAGCCAGACTCCGAGTCCGCTTGACAGGAACTAATTAAAATAGGAAGGCTACCGCAAAAGATACAAAAAGGTGAAATTGTAGAAGAAGAAGAAAATAGAAAAGATGAAAAGGAAGAAGTGACAAGGCTAGGGTACCGCGGTAAGTACCGTCGCCCATACAGCCCAATAGCCGGAGGGACTTGGACGGAGAAGGGACTAAAAGTTGGAGGAAGTCCCCTACCGGCTCCTCTCACTGGCCTAAGCCACAGAATAAATATAAAAAAAAATCGGCTGAAATTCAAAGACAACTAATTAAAACCGATGGCTAGGGAGGGAGAATAAAATAAGGGAAGAGATAGATGCTGAAGGGGAAGGTTAATGTATCACTGAGTGACAAACAGACTTGTCCCTGCCATCTGACCGTTAGACTAAGGAACTCAACGTGAATTAAGCTCCTTAGCCCAACGTTGGGCGCCATTTGTAACTGTCGGAGTAGGGGGGTGCCGCAGCACGAAGTAAAGGAAACTAATCAAACGATCTAAAGAAACGACTAACGTCACAAAAAAAAATAGGGGAAACTCAGAAAGGGGCTGAAAAGGAAGTGGCTGGTAAGGCTCGACCGCCAAGGATTATCGCCGAAAAGGTATGCATCCGCTGCACCGATCGTCGGCACGACGTGCGGAGCACAAACTAGCTCGCCGGATGAGGTGGGGTTCGCGATGCAGGGATGCAGAAACGTGACAGTTTATAAACTTAGAACTCGTGCCTGTTATCGATATATAGAAGAGCGGCGGTGGCGGAGTGATACAAGCCTATCGAGGCCAACAAGAGGGGGCTAGTAATCAGGGGAATGAGATGGTCACTGATCATCCTGCCATTATCAAAGGAGGTCACCAAAATAACTAGGTTGTTACAAAGAAGAAGCACTTACCCTAGGTGGGGAACATTGTAGTTCCTGGGGGCCTCACCCCCCCTTTTAAAGACTTTTAGCCGCTCATTTTCAGTATTCCCTATGCATATGTTAATTAGGAAGGTGGATGTGAACAATTCGACTTTAATTTCTAGTATTGCTATTCAATTTCAATTTTGTCACAGTTTTCTATTATCTTTATTCATTTATTTTGTTTGTTTTCGTGATTATTTTTGTTTATTTATTTTGTCTTTCCCGATTATTTGTACTTATTGATTTTGTTTTTCCCGAGTATTTTTATCTATTGAGTTTGGTTTTCCGGTTATTTTTATTTATTGATTGTGTCATTCCAGGTTATTTTTATTTATTGATTTTGGTTTTTTTTACCGATTATTTTTATTTATTGATTTTGGGTTTTTCCTTCAGAAATGTAAAACCATATTTTTGGTTATCATGTCATCATGAGGAAAAACAATATGGTAATTTTTGTTTAATTGATAATATTAGTATCTTAATTATTTATTATTATGTATCTATTAATTCAAACTCCGATTGTTCACTAAGAGAATTATTTGTACATGACCTCTAAATTGATCAAACCATAACGAAGTGGAAAGATAAATAGCTTCACCTACACTATATGTTCACCTGAATCCTTTTGACTTTATTTCCCCGTTTCTATTCTATTTAAACAATAATAAAAATAAAATGGAGATCGCTTACTTAATTAACAAGTAACGTTATAGCTTTTCATTTACTTTATAGTACTTAAAACTAAAGAAAAGGCACTTATACCGGTTGAATTCTGAATTGAGTGTCAAATATTACTTTTGTCAACAAGGTAACTTGAGTTCAAAAAAAAACGAAATAGTAGTTCACCTATGCCAACAATATTTATAAGAAAATTCATCAAAAAAATTTAAATGGAGTTCGCTTATTTACTCAGTAAATGAAGTCATAGCTTTTCATTTACTTTATATTTCTTAAAAGTGGAGAAAAGAAACTTATACCTATTGAATTCTGAAGTGTGGGATAAATATTACTATTGTCCACCAAGTAACTTAAATTTACTAAAAGATTCGAAATAGTAGTTCACCTATGCCAACAATATTTATAAGAAAACTCATCAAAAAAAATTAAATGGAGTTCGCTTATTTATTTAGTAAATGAAGTCATAGCTTTTCATTTACTTTATATTTCTTAAAAGTGGAGAAAAGAAACTTATACCTATTGAATTCTGAATTGTGGGATAAATATTACCATTGTCCACCAAGTAACTTAAATTTACTAAAAGATTCGAAATAGTAGTTCACCTATGCCAACAACATTTATAAGAAAACTCATCAAAAAAAATTAAATGGAGTTCGCTTATTTATTTAGTAAATGAAGTCATAGCTTTTCATTTACTTTATATTTCTTAAAAGTGGAGAAAAGAAACTTATACCTATTGAATTCTGAATTGTGGGATAAATATTACCATTGTCCACCAAGTAACTTAAATTTACTAAAAGATTCGAAATAGTAGTTCACCTATGCCAACAATATTTATAAGAAAACTCATCAAAAAAAATTAAATGGAGTTCGCTTATTTACTTAGTAAATGAAGTCATAGCTTTTCATTTACTTTATATTTCTTAAAAGTGGAGAAAAGAAACTTTTACCTATCGAGGTCTGAGTTATGGGATAAATATTACTTTTGTCCACCAAATGACTTAAATCAAAAATAAAGTGGTTGACTAATGTCAAAAATATTCATACAAAAAAAATTATTGTGAGCCTTGGGCATACTTTAAAATAATGTAGAAAGATAAGTACTTACAAACGTATTACAAATCGATGATTCCGATTATTGAGAGTGTATTGGATAGGTTGATTTACCTGAAATTTCTGGCCAAGGCGAAATCTTGATTTTTGTTGAAAATCTGATTTAAATTTCCTCGCCGATGTGAGAACTTGTTTTTTTTTTTTTCTTCTTCCTTTTATCCTTTCTCTTTTCTTTTTTTTCTTTTTGTTGAAACTTGATCAAGTCCTAGATTGTTTAATCATTAAATTCAAGCTATTATGGTTTGAAATTGAAAAATTACAAACAAATTATACATCCTAACTCTCCCTTATTCACATTTCTGGCGAATTTTTAACTAAAAATTCTATTTAGACACTAATAAAAATAGATTGAGTTCGCTTAATTAATTAAAAGTAGCCTTATAGCTTTTCACTTACTTTACGGTACTTTCAGGCAAAGAACGAGAACTTTTACCGGATGAATTCTTAATTGCGTGTTACATCTTACTTTTGTCAACCAAAATAGCTTGAATTTAATAAAGAAACAATATCAACGTCCTACAATGCCAAAAATATTTATATAAAAGATTATAGGGTGCCCTGGGCATACCCCAAAAATATTGAAAGTTAGATACTTACGAACGTAATATGAATCGGTGTTTTCGATTCTTGCAATTGTCGTTGGTGGGTTTACCTAACTTTCCTCGCCACGGTGACGTCTTCCCCTTTTTTCAAATTTGATATCGCCCTATCCTGCCTTGCTTTGTTCCACAATTTAACGAACTGCAATCACATATTTAAGGTTCCCCCTTTTCCAGAAGAAAAATCTGTCATGTTCCCGTTGTAAACTGACGAATGGACTTCTAGGGAATTCTACTGTGTAACGGTTACTTAAAGAATGCCATTTGTTCCCAGACTCCCGTTAACATAACTAGTACCGTAAAAATAGATAGAATCTGAGCTATTCTCATGCTTTTCCACGTGAAAAAAAAATTATTCTTATTCCTGAAAGCACACCCGCGAATTTTTATGAAGGAAGAAAAGGAGGAAAAAGAAATTTCCTTTCCGGTGGTTTCCACGTATGCCAAAAGCGTGCAGCTTACTCCGAATTTTATCGTAATTCTTGTTATCATTACATCTCCATCGTAGATGAAAAAAAAAATCTTTGGTGGTTTTACCGTGATTGATACATACGTGAAAAACACAAAAAGTTGAATTCCCTTTTTCGTTTCTTATCACTTAAAAGAACAACAAAAAAAAATTTTCACTCCCTTCTACGCACTCCAACTCAAAAAAATCACGCACTGCTCGTCGTAACCAACTTTTCTCGACTCTACGCTGGACTCTATCCGACGCGCCCGTCCTCGCATCTCAGCTTTTGCCTCCCTCCCCATTTTCTCTCGACAAAAAAACCGATCAGGCGATCTGTCGTAGGCAGGAACAGAAGCACGCACCGTTGTCCCGCATTCCTGGCGCCTTTTCTTCGTTTTGGTGCCGTCAGAGTTGATTTCGTCCCACAGTACTGAGATTTGGGGCCTGGTATTAGTGAGCATGGGGCTGCCAGCTTTTGATTTATTGGGATTTTGTAATAATTGGTCATTAATTTTTGTTTTGTATGAATTTTACTCACAGGCGACCGTTACAGCCCGAAGAAGCCAACCTCAGACGCACATACAAAAAAACAAAAAAAAAAATTTTGAACAAAAACAAAAATTCCAAAATAAAGTATAGCAACACATCGGCGGTACCCCGGGCCTCCAGAGAAGGGCTGGCTCGTCGGGGGGGGTCGTGGAGTGGAAGAACTCCTAAGGTACCACCTCCATCACTGCACCACCACTTACCTCCATGGGAACTCCCATCATCCACGGCGAACGAGAAGCTTGTATACCAAGGCAGAGGAGCCCCGACCACTAAAGTTCAGGGCAAGATCCATCGCTCGCTGCTATGCCATTAACGGATCCTTACTACATCATATCCTCCTAAACCAACCAATATCTCAAATAATTCAAGAAATCAAACACGAGATGAACACACGACAATTTAATTACAACACTCCAAAACCAAGACTAAATAGGTAATTGACAAAAAGATGTGTTTAATGAACAATGATGAATTAATTGATACAGAAAAAATGTGTTTATTGAACAAGGAACTCTAATCTAGTAACTTACAAATACTTCCGTAATTGTTTTTATATACACGTTACCCATCTAGAACGAAGAAAACCGACGCGCCCTGGTACCAAGTCGCCACATAAAAACATTTCCATTTGACCAAAAAAAGATAACCGTGCCAAAATATTTATAAGTTATAATTTAAAAAAAATAAGATTATTATCATCTAGGAAATTCAACCAATATAGCATAACGAAAAGATAATCCTGGAACTATAAACTCTGTTTACAACATAAATGAGCAGAGCAAATGCTTAACAGGGCTAAACTGGGAATATAAACACACTCGTAATATTATAAGGTGGTGAAAAATAATTGTTTGAAAAACTTAATTGATGGAATATATGCAACTATGCTAATAACTGATAAAACAAATCAATTTGAAACAAATCTAATCTTAAATATCAACAAAATTATAAAAAGTGGCAAATTATAGTGTAGATCAACCAGGAATCTCAGGAAAGTTAGCCTCTGATGGAAATTAGGACGTATGTCCATAAACCTTAGACTGACTCTTCAACTGGGTTAGTTGTTTTTTATCTGGTTTCTTCCTTCTACAGGTCTTCAATGCGCCGCATAAATAACAAAAAAAACAACGCTGTTGTTACCTTATATCTCCTGGCCGCTGGTCGCTCAAAAACAGTTCGGGTTCCTAGCTGCCTAATCACGTCCCTATCGGATATTAGGGACCCTTGTTAGGGGGTGTGGAGAAATGTTTCACTTGACCTCATCTGCGGGTGGGGCCTACCTTGACACCTACACTTCGTGACACTAACAAGCCTGCCTCATCCGATGATCTTCTGATGGATTGAAACTTCAGCAGACGTCTTCTCTAGTATCACCCATTTATCTTGTTTATATAAGGGGATTTTCTCGAGACTTGAATTCACCAATGACCGGAACTGCTGCTAGTTCTTGTTTTCGTTCTAATCTTCCTCTACCAAACCCAACTCGTCTTCCAAAGTTATTTATGTTTTATTTTTTTTTTTTGCAGACTTTTATATATATTTTTGGTACTTCCGCCTCCTCCGTTTTTCAAAAACCCAAAAAAAACCAATCGTCTAATCCTTAATGTCCTCCGTTTCGATCGCCCGTATACTTTTTCCAAAAATAAACTTTCCGATTTAAAAAACTAAACTGGTTTTCTGATTAAAAATCAATTTCTTTTTTTCAGTCTCCACTAAAAACCGAGCTATCTCCCCGATTTTCCAAAATCTAACTAACTTTTATTTTTTTTCTTTCCCCCCAGGCCTCCTTTTTTTCAAAAAAAAAAATCCCTGACTTTTTTAAAAAAATTAATTCTCTCCATAACTCAGTAGTTAAAAAATATTGCCGATAAAATTGGTATCCTCCAAATTCCTATCTGGGGATAGATCCGCCGTTACAGATGGCATCCCGCCAGAATTGTTGAAAGGCGATTCAAGCCTCATAGCAGATGCGCTTCAGCCAATCCTGGAAACAGCATGGAACACCTGTACCTTTCCGGAGGATTGGACGGAAGGTATCATAGTCAAAATACCAAAAAAGGGGGACCTAACAATATGCGACAACTGGAGACGCATCTGTTTACTACCTACAGTGGGCAAAATTTTGTCGCATATATTACTATCTAGGATAAGTGAGGCAGTAGACCGAACGCTTAGGAGGCAGCAGGCCGGATTCAGGAAGGGCCGCTCATGTATTGATCATATCAACACCTTACGAATAATAGTGGAGCAGTCTACTGAATTCCGATCCCCCCTTTACCTTGCTTTCGTAGATTATGAGAAAGCGTTCGACTCGGTCAATAGGAGCTTTATATGGCAGGCACTACGGCGACGGGGACTGCCTGATAAAATAATAGAATTGATGAAAGCCCTATATAACAATTCCAAATGCAGAGTTCTCCATAATGGAAAATTATCCGACAGCTTCGAGGTGAGCTCAGGAGTACGACAAGGATGCCTACTCTCGCCTTTACTATTTCTTATAGTAATAAATGACATCCTTGTCGGCGCTCTAGATAGTAGAACAGGCGGCATACAATGGGGTTTGTTAGACCGCCTTAAGGATCTCGACTACGCAGATGATATCTGTTTGCTGGCCAACAGACACCAGGACCTCAAAAACATGATCAACAATTTGGCAACAGAAAGTAGTCCAGCAGGCTTAAGGCTAAATCCAACTAAAACTAAAGAAATGCGGATAAATGCAAACACCATTGAACGGACTGCGCTGAATAACCGTGACGTGGAACTGGTCGATAAATTCTGCTACCTCGGTAGTATTATTACCGAAAATGGCGGTGCAGAAGAAGATGTCAGTTCCAGAATAAATAAAGCACGAGGCGCATATGCATGCCAGTTCCGCATATGGAGATCAACGGAGATCTCAACTAACACCAAATTGCGGCTGTTCAACTCCAACGTGAAGGCAGTACTTTTGTACGGTTGCGAAACATGGAAAGTCACCCAATTCATCACAGGGCGCCTACAAGTCTTCGTCAACAGATGCCTGCGTCGTATCCTAAAAATCCGCTGGCAGGATAGAATTTCAAACGAAGAACTATGGCGCCGTGCCGGCCAAGAAAGGATAGACGACCCAATCAGACGAAGGAAATGGAATTGGGTTGGCCACACCTTGCGACGCGAAAACGAAAATCTAGCCAAACAGGCCCTCGACTGGAATCCGCAAGGATCCCGTCGAGTTGGAAGACCTAGGACAACGTGGAGGAGAACCCTACTAGCAGAAGCCGCAACAACTGGGAGATCCTGGTCGGAGCTGAGAGCTGTCGCGCAAAACAGAGTCCGCTGGAAGGCAACTGTTTCCGCCCTATGTCCCATGAGGGATTAAAGGAGCACAATGATGAAAAAAAAATGATTCACCTTTTTGGAAAAGATTCAATAAAGATTCCGATAAAGGGAAATTCTTTCCATCATTTATATTCAAAACTTCAACGTGCTGAAGAAAAGAACATTCGTAAAACATATTGGTCCTTCAAGTGAAAAATCGAATTCATGGTCCTTCGAGCCGGATGAAAGGCATATTACTACTTTCAAAATAAAAGACCAGATAAGTATTTAAATCGAGACAAGGAATAATTAAATAATTGTAGGAAAAATGACTGAAAGAGCTGTACTCATTCAAAAACGAGGTAGAGTGAAGGCTACTATTACCCGCATAAAAACATTTGCAGAGAAGGCAACAATTAACAATAGCATCGAAGAGATTACAGTGCGACTGGACAAATTGAGAGAAACATGGACGGAGTTTTGCGAAATAGAGGATAGTTTGTGTACCATTGAGGGTCAAGTTTCTGAGATGGAAGAGTTTGAAAACAAATTTTTTTAAGCAATAGCTATGTTGACAAGTGCGTTAAACCTCAAACGACCATCTACATCAGAAGAGAGTCATGATCCAAATGCTACACTAAAAAATGTCTTACAACAACAACATTTATTCTTTCAAGATTGTCAGAGAGAAAACAATAACGCTACCTCTAAATTACCTCGTCTAAGTATACCTCCATTTACTGGCGATTATAGGGAATGGTCGTCCTTTCAAAATCTTTTTGAAGCTACGGTGCATACTAGCACATCTCTGTCACCAGCTCAGAAGCTGCAATATTTGAAAGGGCTTCTAAAGGGCAATGCCGCAAATTTAATTAGACATTTATCTATAACTGATGCTAACTACAACGAGGCTTGGGAGAAACTAAAAGCGCGGTTTGACAAAAGGCTCCAAATCGTTGCAAGCTTTCTAAGGACATATATTGAACAACCTCAATTAAACCAAGTCAATGTGAAGGAAGGCGTTTTCAAGAATTCTCCAGGAAGATACGAGTAGTTTTTGACGGCTCTTGCAACTCATCTGTAGGAATTTCTCTTAATAGCAAGCTAATGGTAGGACCAACGATACAAAGTGATTTAACTTCCATCCTTATAAATTTTAGAAAATTTGAGATTGCATTTTCGGCGGACATTGAAAAACAGCTCCTTTTCTAGCCACAAGAGTTCTGAAGAAGATCAGTGAGGATAACAAAGTCTTGTTTCCGACTGCATCGGCAATTATTGACAAGGATTTCTATGTGGACGATTTGTTAAGTGGGGCTAGTTGCCTCAGAGACGCATTAGCAATGAAGGCAGACTTAACGGAAATATTGCGAAAAAACGGCTTCAATCTCACAAAATGGAGATCCAATTCACCTGAATTCTTAGACTTCAACCGGGCTAACAATGACAAGGACAGTTGTGTTTTAATCGACGACGGTAGTAGCATAGCAAAAGTATTAGGAATCTAATGGGATCCAGTAAATGATGTATTTTTATTTCAAGTGTCAGAATTCACCAACGACAAGTGCTCTAAAAGAACCATTCTCAGCAATGTTTCCCGGATTTTCGACCCTTTGGGCTGGTTGACGCCGCTTATAATTGTAGTGAAAGTAATGCTACAACATTTATGGTTAGCTAAACTTGATTGGGACGAGATTGTGCCTGCAGACATATTACAGAAATGGAACCATTTCAAGGACGAAATAACTACTGTGCAAAATATACGCATTCCACGTCAAATTTTGGTTAACGCGAGCAACATTGAAATACATGGATTCTCAGATGCCTCAGAGAATGCTTATGCTGCTGTTCTATATTGTCGAAGCATTGACGTTATATTCTATTAGCGCATTCAGGAGTCGCTCCTCCCACTTCATCTGGTGACCCCAAGAATAACGAAGAAAGAAGTTTTTCCTGCAATTTTAAAAAAAGAAGATAGAAGAATTCTTTAAAAAAAGAAGAGGATTTTAATTCAAAAAAAAGAAAAAGAAGACATCTTAACAGGAGAAGAAAGAAAAATTGATAAAAATAATAAGGGAAGTTAATTTTATTCTAATTTAAAAAAAAACACACACACAAAAAGAAAAACACAAAATCCTTCTCATTTTAAATACAAGTTTCCATTATAGTAGTGATTATATTATTTTACTTTCTTTTCTTGGGTTGTTTTCTCTTTTCTAAAGTTGAAATTTTTATTAAACGGTCAGTTTTTAAAAGTCCTCCTTCAACGTTGTCGTCCGCAAACGTAATTTATAAGAAGTACCGCGAATTTTAAGTCAATCGAAACTTTCTCTTGTCTTTTAAGTGAATTTCGTGTTTCGTAGTGCTTTTCTAGTGTTAAAATAATGAGTGTGCAGAATTCTGGAGATACTTTTACCGGTAACGAAATCAACGCTGCTTCCGTGAAGCTGCCCTCCTTTTGGTCACCTTGTCCGGAAGCATGGTTCGTTTTGGCCGAAAGTCAATTTCACTCTAAGGGAGTGAGAATGGATGATACGAAATACGAGCATATCATCCAGGCACTACCCTTGGAGATAATAATGAACGTTCTTGACTGCATTCAAAATCCACTTCAGGAGGGCAAGTACGAAGCCCTTAAGTCAACTTTGATTCAACGCTTCTCAGAATCTGAAGAAAAGAAATTGGAGCAGCTCTTATGCAACTCAGAGATGGGAGACAGAAAACCATCGGACTTCTACCGATCAATGGAAATTTTGGCTGGAACATCAACACATTTAGGAAAGGAATTAATTAAGAAATTATGGATGCGGAAACTACCTTCGAAGATAAACATCGCACTGATGGCATCTGGGAAACAGAACATTGAAGATTTGATTGTGTTAGCAGATAAAATTTTTGAAGTGTCTAAATTCCAATACATTTCTGCGATTAATAACCATCCGGCAAATCCATTCCTTGATAAAGAAGATATCAACATTAATAATATGGATGTTAAAAAGAAAATTGGTTTATTACAAAATAAAATTGAAGATTTAGGAAATTTAATTAAGAGATTTGCTATTAATAATAAAAACAATAATTTTCAACATGGATTTAGATCAAGAAGTAGAAGTCGTTCAAACAGTAGACATAAAGAAAATAATAAACCTTATTGCTGGTTTCATTTTAAATTTGGAGATAATGCCAAAAGATGTATCAAACCATGTAATTATAATAATTCAAAAAACTAAGTATCCCTTCAGCGTGTTGTAAAAATGTTGTCCCAAGAAAGTCTTGTAGACTTTTTGTTTTTGATAGAGAAAATAAATTTAAATTTCTTATAGATACAGGAGCTGAATTATCTGTTGTTCCTAATGTTTATTTTGGCAAATACAAAAAAGATCCTAATTTTATCCTTTCAGCGGCTAATGGATCGACGATTTACACTTATGGAACTAAACTTTTGAAAATTGATTTCGGATTAAGAAGAGACTTAACATTTCCATTTATAGTGGCAAGTGTCAAAAAACCTATCATTGGCGCAGATTTCCTTCTTCTTCTTCTTCTTTAACGGCTCTACAAACGGGATCCGGTCCTGGCCTCGCGCAACTGTTCTCTCCACCGGTCCCGATTCTGAGCCGATGTCATCCAGTTTGGCATCCCTAAACTCTGAGCGTCCTGGTTCACGCCATCCTTCCAGCGAAGGTTGGGCCTCCCTCGCTGTCGCACCCCATAGGTCTTACCGCAGAGAACTTTCCGAGCAGGCTCATCTTCACTCATACGAGCTAGATGCCCTGCCCACCGGAGCCTACCGAGCTTTATTTTCTTCACAACATCTATGTCGCGATAGCGCTCGTAGATCTCGTCATTGTAGAGTCTCCGGAATCGTCCTTCCTCACATACGGGGCCAACAATCCTCCGAAGTATTTTCCTCTCAAACACGCCCAAAAGGTTTGAGTGCTTTTTGCTAAGCACCCACGTTTCGGATGCATATGTGAGAACGGGTAAGACCATCGTCTTATATAGTAAAAGTTTAGACGTTATGGTTAGATATTTGGATTTGAAGAGCCTTGACAGACTATAGTAGGCTTTGTTGGCTTTTAGCAGTCGTGCGCATATTTCTGGTTCCATGCTATTGTCGGCTGCTACTATTGACCCAAGGTAGGTAAATGATTTTACCACGTCAAACTCGTGTTCCGCTACCTTGATTGTGGGACCAATGTTAGGTGTTCTTCCAGACGAGGCCACCATGTACTTTGTTTTGCTTTCGTTAATGTGCAGTCCCAGATTTCCTGCCGCTTGCTCAATCTGAGTGAGAGCTTCTCGTACAGCTGTTGTTGTTCTTCCAATGATGTCAATGTCGTCTGCGTAAGCCAGTAATTGGGTGGACTTGTGGAGGATTGTACCCCTAGATGTCACGCCCGAATCTCGGATCACTTTCTCCAACGCCAGGTTGAAAAGGAGGCAGGCCAGACCGTCCCCTTGTCGGAGTCCATTATAGATGTTGATTGGTCTGGACAGTGTTCCGGATACCTTTACTTGGCTTGACACATTGATCATGGTCAACCTACATAGTCTTGTCAGTTTGTTGGGAATGCCGAATTCTCTCATGGCTTTGTAGAGTTCTACCCTGGCTATGCTATCATAGGTGGCTTTAAAGTCTATGAAGAGGTGTTGAATTGAGTTTTGAAACTCTAGACATTTTTCCATAGCCTGCCTCAAGGTGAAAATCTGATCAGTCGTTGATTTGCCTGGGCTGAAGCTACACTGGTAATGGCCTATGATGTTTCTGGCGTATGGGGCCATCCTGTTTTGTAGGATAGCGGAGAATATCTTATACACGGTACTCAACAACGTTATACCGCGATAATTAGTGCACGCTGTGATATCTCCTTTTTTGTGTACCGGACAGAGGATGCCTTTTCTCCAGTCTTCTGGCATCACTTCCTGCTCCCATACTTGCACAATTAATTCATGAATCGCTTGGTGTAATGTAGGCCCTCCATATTTAACCAGCTCCGTTGCGATGCCGTCTGCACCCGAGGCCTTGTTGTTTTTGAGCCGGCTGATGGCTCTGCTAACTTCTTCTATGCTTGGTGGCGGCAGCATAGCATTGTCATCAGATATTGGTGGAGCCTCCGAATCCTCAGTTAGCTCGCCATTTAGCAATTCATGAAAGTGCTCTTCCCATCGCTCCAAGATGCCTTTAGGATCGGTGATCAGATTACCTTCTTTGTCCTTGCAGTATGTGCAACGTGGTGTGAATTGCGTCATACTGCGGACTCTTTGGTAGAACTCCCGCGCCTGGTGCGGCCGTCGTTCTCGGTACTGTTCTAGCTCACAGACGAGATTTTTTTCCCAGGCTTCCTTTTTCCGTCTGTGAATTCTCTTTTCTTCTTTTCTGAGCTCTTTATAGTTCTCTTCGCGTGCCCGTGTTCTCTGAGACTGCTGCATGGCTCGGTACGCAGCATTCTTACGTTCAGTTACCAGCTTGCATTCATTATCGAACCAGTCGTTCCGATCTTTACGACTTCTGCCTAAGATGGAATCAGCAGTACTAATGACAGTATTTTTAAGGCGGGTCCAGTTCTCTTCAACGCCCGGCATCTCATCCCCAGGACTTAGGGCGAGTTCTAATGCATGACCGTAGCTGTTTCTGGCCATTTCATTGCGTAGTGCAGCTGTGTTGTTTCGAGCGTGATCAGCGGATACAAAGCTTTTCAGCGTTGTAATGCGCTCTCGGAGCACCATACCAACAAGATAGTGATCCGAGTCGAAGTTGGCACCTCGGTACGTTCGTACCGTCATCATACCCGAAAGGTGGCCGCGGTCTATCAACACATGATCTATTTGGTTGCGAGTGGCTCCATCAGGAGATACCCAGGTGGCTTTATGGATATCTTTACGCGCAAATCTAGTACTTGCAACGACCAAGTTCTTACTTGCTGCCATCTCTACAACTCGCTGTCCATTGTCATTAGTGTTTTCATGCAAGCTGTGGTTGCCGACATATTGCCTGTATATGGGCTCCCGGCCTACTTTGGCGTTCAGATCTCCCAGTATGATTTTTACATCATACCTGGGGCAGGCATTAAGTTCCCGTTCAACTAATTCGAAGAATTCTTCTTTATCATCATCCGGGGACTCTTCTGTAGGTGCGTGAACGTTTATGAGGCTGATGTTCTTAAATTTACCTCGCACACGAAGGGAGCATAGCCTTTCGTTTATTGCTTTAAAGCCGATAATGGTAGGCTTCATTCTTTTGCTAACCATAAAACCTACTCCTAGAACATGGTGTTTTGTATGACAGCTGTAATATACGTCATACTCAGGTTTTTGCAAAACACCATTCCCAGATTTCCTTACACAATTTAATTTATTGGTAGATCTTAAAAAGAAACGTTTGATTGATGGCGATACTGAGTTAAGTGTTAATGGAATTATGATTAGAGCAGATAGTCCCTCACCCAGACATTGTTCTGTTGATAGTGGATATGGCAAGATTTTATCAAAATTTCCCTCACTAACGCAGCCTCCTCGTTATGACTTACCAGTACTACACAACATAGTACATTCTGTCCAAACAAAAGGTCAGTTACCCTTTTCAAGACCTAGAAGACTTGACAGTAATAAGTTCAAAATAGCAAAATTGGAATTTGACCATAAGATAAAGTTAGGTTTATGTAGACCATCCTCTTCCTCAGCTTCTTCTGCTTTACATATGGTACCCAAAAAGAATTGTTCAGACTGGCGACCTTGTGGCGATTATAGAAGACTTAACGCAATAACGGTCCCAGATAGGTATCCAATTCCACACATTCAAAATTTCACGTTGAATTTGAATGGGTGCTCTGTTTTTTCGAAAATTGATTTAGTTAGAGCATATCACCATATACCTATGGCAGAGGAAGACGTTTTCAAGACAGCTATCACCACACCTTTCGGTTTATTCGAATTTACTCGAATGCCCTTCGGTCTTAGGAACGCTGCCCAAACTTTCCAACGCTTTATGGACCAAGTGTTAAACGGGCTAGAATTCGTTTTTGTTTATATTGATGACATTCTTGTAGCAAGCAAAGATGAAGAAGAGCACAAAACTCATTTGGACAAAGTTTTGAAAGACTTGAAAAGTTCGGAATCAACATTAACCTAGGGAAATGTCTCTTTGGCGTACATGCATTAGAATTCCTAAGCCATAATATTACAAAAGATGGAATACTTCCATCAGAAGGAAGAATTAAATTAATTAAAAATTTTCCGTCGCCTAAATCAGTAAAACAAGTACAGCAGTTTATAGGAATGGTAAACTATTTCCATAGATTCATTCCTCGACTAGCAGAAATATTAAGTCCGATTCATAGCCATTTAGACAAAGAATTAAAGAAAGATAAGAAAGTTAAGAATTTAGATTGGACAAAGGAATGCGAAGACGCTTTTGTCAAGACTAAGAATGCGTTTATTTCAGCAACTCTATTGGTTCATCCCTCTGAGAACGCAGCTTTTAGTTTGACAGTTGATGCATCGAACGTGGCTGTAGGAGCAATGCTGGAGCAACTAAGTAAAAATGGACCTGAACCATTAGCATTCTATTCAAACAAATTAAGCGTCGCGGAATCGAAATATTCAACCTTCGATAGAGAACTTTTAGCCATATATTTGGCAATTAAACATTTTAGACATTTTCTAGAAGGTCGTGAGTTTGCCATTTTCACAGATCACAAACCGCTAACTTCGGCAATATGGACCAAAGCCGAAAGAAGTCCAAGACAGGCGAGACCGTTGGATTATATTACGATTATTATATAGGTAGGGGGTGCAACTTTCAAAAATCAAATGGTAACCCTTAATTTTTTTTGCAGATTTGGATTTGTCGGAAAAAAAGACAAACATTTTGTCTGAGACAATTTTTTCGATTTGCGTTAGATGGCGCTGCAATCGACCAAAAACCGTTCCTAATTTACATATGTAAATGAATTTGTTACTACACATTCTTCTTCTTCTTCTTTAAACTCCTTTAATCCCTCATGGGACAAAGGGCGGAAACAGTTGCCCTCTAGCGGATTCTGTTTTGCGCGACAGCTCTTAGCTCCGACCAGGATCTCCCAGTTGTTGCGGCTTCTTCTAGTAGCGTTCTCCTCCACGTTGTGCTAGGTCTTCCTACTCGACGGGATCCTTGCGGATTCCAGTCGAGGGCCTGTTTGGCTAGATTTTCGTTTTCGCGTCGCAAGGTGTGGCCAACCCAATTCCATTTCCTTCGTCTGATTGGGTCGTCTATCCTTTCTTGGCCGGCACGGCGTCATAGTTCTTCGTTTGAAATTCTATCTTGCCAGCGGATTTTTAGGATACGACGAAGGCATCTGTTGACTTGTAGGCGCCCTGTTATGAATTGGGTGACTTTCCATGTTTCGCAACCATACAAAAGAACTGCCTTAACGTTGGAGTTGAACAGCCGCAACTTGGTGTTAGTGGAAATCACCGTTGATCTCCATATGTGGGACAGGCATGCATATGCGCCTCGTGCTTTATTTATTCTGGAACTGACGTCTTCTTCTGCCCCACTATTTTCGGTAATAATGCTACCGAGGTAGCAGAATTTATTTACCAGTTCCACGTCACGGTTATTCAATGGTGTTTGCATTTATCCGCATTTCTTTAGTTTTAGTCGGATTTAGCCTGAAGCCTGCTGGACTTTCTGTTGGCAAATTGTTTAACATGTTTTTGAGGTCCTGGTGTCTGTGGGCCAGCAAACAGATATCATCGGCGTAGTCGAGATCCTTAAGGCGGTCTACCAAACCCCATTGTATGCCGCATGTTCTATTAACACCTGTTTCACAAAAAAGGTTGAACAAGGCCCACAATGGTCCTAGTAGTTTTTTGATTGACCATTTGGCTCGCAAAGGGTTGCTCTACAACCCCATTTTCATGAAATGTATGTAAGGTTTGATTTAACACCTTAAAAACTCGTTTGAAAACAACCCTTTTTCCAACCAAGGCGCTAAATTGCGCGGTGTTGGCTCCTTTCGCGCCTCCATAGACACCTTAAGCCACCGTAAGAATGTAGCAGCCCTCTCTGTACTATATCGCTATTACCATGGCGACTGTTCCATTGATATTCAGGACCTCCTGCCTGCACGGCAACATTTTTCCCGCAACACAATACTTGCCCGCTCGGCTCACCCCCATACCCTATAGCCCCCCCCCCCCCCTTCGCGCAAAATACGGTATAGAAGTTCGTTTATGAATAGAACAACAATAATTAATTGTATTGTACTTATTTCTATTGCAGAAGCTTTTAAGGTTGATGGGTATTCAAAAGAAGACAGATATGCGGAAATGTTTTAAAATCCACAAAAACAAGCACTTAAAGTGTTGCAAGACAAAGTGTTGTTTGACAAAAAAAAAATTTCAGAATAAGCAAAGAACATCAATTGTTCAGGAAATATCGTTTTCCTAATAAAATCAATAACTACCAATGGATTAGAACCTACACGGTATACGACACAGGTTTACGTGCCTTCTCCTAGTGTAATAGTGTCAATCAGCGTTAATTGTTCTAATTAGAAATGCGATTGTCTTATATGTAGAATAGAAAGCTTCCAAGTGCATCGGAAAAGTTAAAAACTTTTCCAAATTGTAATTAAGCAGAAACAATTATGCCTGTATGTTTTGTACATTTCTTCTTGAGTTTAATTTTATTTTTAAATCTCGCTAGTTTCTAGTTTAGTTAAGAAACAAATAAGGTATTCTTGAAAACTAATTCAGGAGACCTTTCACGGTACTTAGAAAACTTAAAACGTCTCCTGAATTAGTCGAATTAAAAAAGACTTGCAAAAGTACTCCTGCTTGAATCGTATCCCAAGAAAACGTTTAAAATCTCACAAAGCAATTTCCTAAGTTTCCTCAAGAGTAAATTCAAAAACTTTAAATCGATACTGTCTCAATAAAGAACTTTTAATTAAAATTAAAACCGAAGCAAACTCTGCATAATTCAGATAATTAGAAACCATTAACAAGCAACAAGTGCAACTGCATTTAGCAAGGACCTTTGCCCACAGGATGGTCTCGAATTGAAAGCGGGCACTTGTTGTTGGTAATGAATCATATATAACACCTATATATAATACCTTAGCATTGCAGCGATTGTGGATCGTAACAAGAAACCAGGAAGTCTATTGTTTTTAGTGAAAATGGAATATGTTTAAACGATAAGCAGAAGTTGCTACCAAAAAGGGTGTTTACATTAATCCGAACTACCAAAACTCTGTTAAGAGCTGAACTAAGCACTTTAATGGAAAAAAGCGGTTTATAGCCCAGGTCGTCGCCTTAGTTCGAAAATGTTTTAGCGTATTATTAAGCAGCAGCACAGCATTCAGAAGTTTTATATCGACTGCGGTATTGGATTTGAAAGGCTGCAAGGGGTAATTTGGGTCACAGCCTAGCTGATTCTTCATTATAGCTTCCTTTTGAAAGAGTTCATAGAGCAAAAAGTGAATGAAAACGGCATCCTAATGAACGGAATGGAAATGTTTGCTTTTATATTCGGTTATACTTTCATGTCCTAATAGGGAACTTGCTGATTTCCCCATTAAGGAACGCAACTTTTTCTTTTTTTTAAAAAAAGCCGCTTAACATCTCTTTATTTCTCACAAAATGAAAAAGCTTTATGTATTATTAAAAAACCTCCCTTTCATGACTGTATTGTTGACTTTTAATTTTTGGTGTGTACCTTCATAAAAGAAAGCACTCAGGTATTTATCCATCAGCTTTTTAGAATAATAAAACCATTGCGTTAACGTTGAGTAGCATTGATCTTCCAGGGTTTTACAGTGTGTAGCGTCTTTGAATTGGGTATCATCGCATGGTGAGGTACAGTGATGAAAATTGTATTATTAAATTTATTTTTAAGTCAGCTCGTAGGCACACAATTTTACCTGTTCTGAATATGTTCGGCTCTTGAATACTTGTTATAAAATTAAAATGAAAATTCAATTTGCTTAAATTTTTAGAACTTCAATTTGCTGAAGTTAAATTGTTATTAAGAGCTTGAGGCACATAGGGTGTACCAGGAGTTTTTCTTGTAAAAAGCATTTCAGAAGGGTATTCATTTAAGCTGCACTTCAAAGCTCATAAACAATTTCTTCAAATTAAAATGAGGGTCTCAGGATATTGTAGGCATGCTGCATAACTTTGTTTTATACTTTAATCTTAAAAATCCGATGCGATTCTCAATTATTTTGTAAAGAAAGATATTTTCGATTGTATTCAAATTATTTCATTTATCTTCTTCTTTACGCTTTACGCGGAAACAGCTGCCCTCCAGCGGACTCTGTTTTGCGCGACAGCTCTCAGCCGTGACCAGGGTCTCCCTGTTGCGACCTCTGCTAGTAGGGTCCCCCTCCACGTTGTTCTAGGTCTGCCGACAAGGGCCTGTTTGGCTAAATTCGCGTTTTCGCGTTGTAAGGTGTGGCCAATTCCATTTCCTTCGCCAGATTTTGTCGTCTATCCTTTCTTGGCCGACACGGCACCATTGTTCTTCGTCATCTGCAATCGTACAGAAAAACTGCCAAAACGTTTGAGGTGAACAGCTGCAATTTGGTCTGCGTTGATCTCCATATGGTGAACAGGCATGCAAATGCGCCTCGTACTTTATTTCTTCTGCACCGCCATTTTTGGTAATAATACCTTCTGGACTACTTCCTGTTGCCAAATTGTTTAACATGGTTTTGAGGTCCTGGTGTATGTAGGCCAGCAAACAGATATTATCCGCGTAGTCGACCTCCTTCAGGCCGGCTAGCAAACATCATTGTATGACGTCATTTTTTACTATAAGAAATAGTAATGGCGAAAGTAGGCATCCCTGTCGTACTCCTGAACTAACCTCAAAGCTGTCAGATAATTTTCCATTATGGAGAACTCTGCACTTCAATTTGTTGTATAGGGCTTTTATCTATTATTTTATCAGCTTCTATTAACCGAGTCGAACGCTTTCTCATAACCTACGAAAGCAATGTAAAGGGGGATCGTAATTAACTGCTCCACTATGATTCTCAAAGTATTAATATGGTCTATACATGAGCGGCCTTTCCTGAACCCGGCCTTCAAAGCTTCGGTCTACTAAATTTTGGCCATCATCATCATTATCATAAATAGCTCCACAGTCTGTTATTGGCCTTGGCTTCCTGCAACATCCTCCTCCAGAACTGTCGGTCCCTGGCTTGAAGTCTCCAATTTCTTATACCTAGGGTTCGTAGATCTTCTTCTACGCTGTCTAAATACCTCTTTTTTGGACGTCCCGTACCTCTGTGTCCGTCTGGTCTCTTGTTCATAATAATTTTTGTTATGCTGTCGTCACTGCTACGTTCAACATGTCCTGCCCATCGGGATTCTGTTAATTTTTATAGTTTTTATGATGTTTGGATCTTTATACAACTGATACAATTCGTGATTGTATCTTCTCCTCCAAACACCGTTTTCGTTGATTCCTCCATATATAGTGCGCAGGATTTTTCTTTCGAAGCACCCTAGGAGGTGTTCTTCGTTACTTCTTAATGTCAAGGATTCGGATCCATACAGTAGTATTGGCCTTATAAGAGTTCTGTACAGTTTTACTTTATTGCTTCTTGATATGTTCCTTGATAAGAAATGTTTACGTAGCCCAAAGTAGCATCTGCTTCCCAGCGCTAATCTCCTTTTAACTTCTAATGTCGTGTCGTTGTCTTTTGAAATTAGCGTCCCTAGATATATAAATTCTTTTACTGCTTCGATGTTGTATGTATCAATTGTCATATTCTGGCGATCATTACGTCTTTTGGAGATGCACATATATTTCGTTTTCTCTTCATTAATTGCTAGTCCCAATTTCTTTGCTGCTCTTTCTAGCGATATGAAGGCTTCTTTCATTGCTACGGGGGATCTGGCTAGTATTACGATGTCGTCAGCGTACGCCAATATTTGTACCGACTTGTTGAAAATACTGCCCGCGGTGTTAATTTCTGCATCTCTTATCACTTTTTCCATAGCTACGTTAAATAGTAAGCACGATAGGGCATCTCCTTGTCTTAGTCCTACTGTGGCGTTGAATGGTTCTGATAGCTCTCCTTCAATTCTTATTCTGCACAATACCTCTTTCATTGTCATTTTGGTCAAATTTACGAGGTGTTTGGGGAATCTTAGGTACTCCATAGCTTTGTATAATTCTTCACGTTTTATTTTATCATAGGCGTTTCTGAAGTCTATGAATAGCGAATGTATGTTTATGTTAAATTCATTCGCCTTTTCTAGGACCTGCCTAAGAGTGGAAATATGGTCTGTGGTAGATCTTCCGGGACGGAAACCGCTTTGATAGTTTCCCAGAGCTTCTTCTGCGTAAGTCTGCAGTTTAACGTATAAAATATTTGAAAATACTTTATATGCTACGTTCAGTAGAGTGATGCCTCTATAGTTACGGCAGTTTTGCTGATCTCCTTTTTTATGTATAGGGCACACAATGCCCTCGCTCCATTCCGATGGTATTTGTTTCTGGGTCCATATTAGTGTTACGATTTCATGCAGGCTTAATATTACGTTTCCACCTCCTTTTTTTAATAGCTCTGCTACAATGTTATCTTTGCCCGGAGATTTGTTGTTTTTTAGTTTTTTCACTGCGTCTTGTACGTCTTCTGATGTAGGCATATCTCCCGCTAGTTCTTCTGCTACTTCCACGTTTTCTGTTGGCGGTTGCTCCTCATCTCCAGCTAGCAGTTCTTTGAAGTGTTCGCACCATCTAGTTAGAACTATACCTTTACAAGTTCAAATTGAGACTAAACAATTTCTAATTGAGACTAAACAATTTCTAATTGAGACTAAACAATTTCTAATTGAGACTAAACAATTTCAAAATGGGAATTTAAAAAATTTAGCGAAAATAAATAAATACTTTGATCTTTAATCGTTAATACTGCGATTTTATAAGTTAGTAGGCTACTGAAGATGCTTGGCCAACACATTCTATTGTCTGTCATTATTAAAAGTGTCTTCATTAAAAGTGTCATGTCTTATATAAAAAAAAGTGGAAGCCGATAAAATAAAGAAGCAAATCTGTGCTTTGTATAATAATAATGAAGATTGGAGAGCACTTGCAAAAACATTGGGCGTGAAGAAAGCAACTGCCTATCGATGGGTTCGGAACCACCAAATACCTGAAAAGCCACGTGGTGGGGAGCGAAAAACAAAAATTACTAATGAACATCGCGTATTTATGGAAAAATATATTGAAGAAAATCCCAGGATAACATTAGTACAGTTAAAAGAAATTTTTCAAAATAATCATCAAATTATTGTTTCTACCGAATGTTTAAGAACACATTTAGATGGATTACTGTATACTTTGAATAGGGTTACCAGATCTGGCACTGACAGAAATCAGTACATTGGGTTCAAAGATTTACGTTCATTGTCAGTTGTTTTTCATAGCCAATAATCTTTCGAGCAAAAAAAAAACTAGTTGGGATGTGGGTTCGACCCGTTCGGTCCACACGATCAACTTCCCAGTATGATGGATGTTGAATATTATGATTGGATATATTAATAATAAATGAACAATAGGCAATATAGAATATATGTATAATACTGAGAGTTTGTCACAATTGTTTATCAATATTTTCGCTAAAATGTCAAACTAAATGTGCGCACCTACAAGATTAAGATGACGAAAATGTATATAAAATTGATGTCTTAATGTTTTTCGGCACCTCAATGAAGTCGAAATAGTTTTTAGTTCGCGCGGTATCGTGCAGGTACAAAAATCACTTACGTCATTTAAACCAAAAAACCGCTGGACGGAATATTATAAAAATCTTTTCAGATTATATTGTCGCTAATAAGCTTCGAACGGCACCTCAAGTAAGTCAATATCTTTTGTGGTTCGGGCCATATCGTGCAGGTACAAAAATCACTTACGCCGCTTAAACAAAAAAACGGTTCGACCGAATTTTATGAAAATCTTTTCAGATCATATTTTGGTTAATCCAACAACAGCATTTCTGCCCACTCAATGTCACAAAAGATAAAAATTTCCTTTAAAGCAGTTGTTTTTTTCGTAGATGTAGAGAATTCATTAAAAAATTTTACGATTATGCATTCCAAATGATATTTTAAGAATTTTATTGAGTTTTTAATAGAATTATTGATAACATGGCATAAACATCCAATGCCAATAAGTTATGAATTTTTTGCTTTTAAATCTACAAAAACACTTTTATGACGTCCAAAATTTACATTGGCGTTGTCAGCACAAAAACTAGTAACATTTTTTATGTTAAGATTAAACTGTTCTAACTTACCATTCACAGAAAATGAAATATCCTTCGATAGTTCCGAAAATGATGAAAGAATTAATGTGGAAGTTGAATACAGCATCGAATCATTTCAAGTAGTAACAAAAGGCGAGATAGATAAAATTGTAAGCAATATGGAAAACAAAAAAGGAACGGAGGAAGGAATTAGCACTTTTTTTCTGAAAGCAGGATGGAAAAGTATGGGGCAAGTCATGTTGTCATTAATTAATAAATCTATGCAAGAAGGAGTTTTCCCGGAAAGTTGGAAAACGTCAACTGTAGTTCCAATTCCAAAAATAGTTGGCAGCATGAAAGCAGAAGAATATAGACCAATTAATATGTTGCCTATATATGAAAAAATATTAGAAACTGCAGCAAAAAATCAACTAGTTGAATATATAGAAAGAAAACGAATATTGGTAGATGAACAGTCAGGTTTTCGGGAAAACTTCTCCTGCGAAACGGCTGTACAAAATGTTATGATTAAATGGAGAAAAGAACTTGATGAGAGCAAATTTATTGGTGTCGTTTTCCTAGACTTTAAGAGAGCTTTTGAAACCGTAAATAGATGTATATTGTTGCAGAAACTGAAAAATTATGGAATTAAAGGAAAAGTGTATAAATGGCTGGAGTCTTATATGGAAAATCGCATGCAACAAGTAAAGTACGGAAATAAAATGTCAGCAAAAGTAGAAACAGTTCATGGTGTTCCACAGGGATCCGTATTAGGTCCTCTGTTATTCATATTGTATATGTAAAGAAGATACGTTGCACTGGCAACATCCTCCTTTAGAAGAGGAGATAAGAGAGAAGTGAAGATGTCAAAGAAAACGTCAAAAAGTGATACATCATACGCGTGACTTTGAAAACTTTTAAAATAACTTTGTGAAATAATTAATAATTAATAATTTGTGAGATAAAAAAGATTTTGGAATAATTGACATTTAATGTCGTTTCTTTGTTTACAGGTAAGGCCTGTAAAACAAATTGTAACTTTTTTAAAAAAAATAAAACTTTGTTTACAGAGAAACACCTTTTGTTGTTATTCCTAAATAACAAATATAAAGATATTATAAAACGACATTAGCGTCAAAAAAAAATATATATATATATATATATACTTTATATATATAACAAACGATGGAGAAATTAAGATTTGATTTTCATATGAAAGCAGCAGATGATGGAAAAAGCAATAAAATTTTCCTAACCTCAATTGGAACACAGGAGGGCCAACATTATTTAATGCCAGCTGAATGCCAAGCGATGTGTTTGCATTCTTCCCTCGAAACAACGAAGGTATATAAAAAAGTGAAAAATACCCTAAGAAAAAGGCATCAGGTAAGCAGAGTGTGGATAACACTTACAGATGATTTAAGAAAAACTTATCTGGATGAAGATGAAAATTTGATGTTTGGTGATTACTATTTGGAAGAGGTGCAAGAAGAAATTTTGAAAAAAAAGAAGCACTGAGGTTATAGGAGACCCTGACAAAATGACACAATTACTAGAAAAACTCATTAATCAGCAACAAAATTCTGAAGCTCAAAATTTGCAAAAAGTTTCAGAAAAGTTCATATTAGAAAAATATTCATCAAAAAGGGCGAATGCACACCAGTGGATACAAGACTTCGAGAATGAATGTCATCGATTTGAAATAAAACAAGATAAAAGGAAAATTGAAATGTTTAAGTTATTCTTAGAGAAATCTAGCCTAGATTGGTACAGCAGCATGATGATAAAATTAACTATAAATTCAGAGTGGGAGAAATGGAAAACAATTTTTATTGAGACCTATGCGAATAAAGGGTGGAGCCAAATTAGATATGCGTTATCGTTCAAATACCAAGCAGGATCATTGCTAGAATATGCAATAAAAAAAGAGAGGCTTCTGTTAGAGGTAAGAAAAACAATTGATTCTGGAACATTAATAGATTTAGTAGCTGCAGGGTTACCAAATTTCATAGTAGATAAGATCGACAGGGAATCATTACAAGAATCTGAAGACCTTTTTAATGAGATAGGAAAACTAGAACACCTCGTTGAGAGAAAAAAATCTGTAGAGGTAACAAGAACCAAAAGGGAAAATAAGAGTGAAAAAATACCATGTAAAATTTGTCAAAAAAATAACAAAGGTGCTCGATACCACCCAGAAGCCACATGTTGGTTTAGATCAATAGATAATGGGGAACAAAAGACGAGAAAAATAGGATTTATTAACAACTCAGAATTGGAAGAAGTTCTGATACAAGAAAATCCAAAAAACTAGATTTGACACCACTGATTAAAGTGGAAGTATTGCTCAATGATACCCTAAAAGTAAATGGTGTTTATGACTCTGGTTCAAATGTATCCTTGATAAATGCAAAATTGTTAAAAAAAAATAAAGAGCGAATAAGCAATACTACCAATAGAAACTTAAAAACAATCAATGGTGTCAGTAAAGCGGATGGATTGGTAAACATAAAAATAAAGATTTTTGATATAGAAAGCATGATGAATGTCATTGTTATGGATAATGAGCATTTCAATTATGATTTCTTGATTGGATTAGATTCTATAAAAAAATTCAAACTATGCCAAAATGAAGAATTAGAAATAAAACAAAAGAAAGTTTCAAAATTAGCTAGTAAAATTTCGAAGGAATATGAAGAGAATTCAAAGATCCCAAAGTTAGAAGAGGAAAAACTCATGATCAATTTTAATGAACATTTAGACGAGTTAAACTTTGAGATCTGCATAAATCACTTAAAATACGAAGAAACAAATGAAATTGATAAATTAATAGAAAAATATAAAGAAATATTTGCAAAAGATAAATATGATGTAGGAAAAGTGAAAAATTATGAAGCTCACATTGATTTACTGATTGAAAAATACCCTAGCAAAAGACCGTACAGATGTACGATCGAGGATAAAAAAGAAATAGAGCAGCAAGTGGCTAAATTATTGGATAAAAATTTAATAGAAGAATCGTACAGCCCATTTGCCGCTCCAGTAACCTTAGCATACAAACGAGATGAAAACAGAAGATCAAGGTTATGTATAGATTTTCGCGAGTTAAATAAGATAGTCGTGCCGCAATCGCAGCCATTCCCCTTGATTGAGGACCTCATGGAAAAGACAAGAGACTGTAAATATTTTTCTACGTTGGACATAAACTCCGCATTCTGGTCCATACCTTTGAAAATTGAAGACAGGAGAAAAACAGCATTTGTGACACAGGAAGGTCATTTTCAATGGACTTGTCTACCATTTGGCTTAAAAACCTCGCCAGCAATTTTTCAAAGGATTCTGAGTAACATTATAAGGAAAAATAAACTCTCAGATTTTACGGTAAATTATATCGATGATATATTGGTTTTTTCTAAAACATTTGCTGAAGATATGGAGCATTTATCACTATTATTAAAGGCAATAATGAGTGAAGGTTTCAGATTGAAGTTTTCAAAATGCACTTTTGCAAGAGATTGGGTAAAGTATTTAGGGCACATAATACAAAATAACTCAATACGCCCGTTGAAAGATAATCTGGTATCAATAAAACACTTTCCCACACCAAAAACACAAAAAAATGTTAGGCAATTTTTAGGAAAAATAAACTTTTATAATAAATATGTTAAAGATAATGCTATAGTTTTAGATCCGCTGCATAACCTGCTAAGGAAGAATCAACAATTTAGATGGACGGAAGAGTGTCAAAAATCATTTGATAAAATTAAAGAGTTACTTTGTCGTCAACCAATATTAGGGATATTTGATCCTAAGTTGCCTATTAACATATACACAGATGCCAGTTTAAAAGGAGTAGGCGCTATTCTAAAACAGCCACAAACAGATGGAGAAGAAAAACCAATTGCATATTTCTCAAAAAAATTAAATGATGCTCAAAAGAAAAAAAAAAGCCATTTATTTAGAATGTCTAGCCATAAAGGAGAGTGTAAAATACTGGCAACATCGCCTCATAGGAAGGAAATTTACGATATTTTCGGACCACAAACCTTTGGAAAATATGAACATAAAATGTAGAACTGATGAAGAATTAGGAGATTTGACATATTATTTGTCTCAATACTACTTCGACATAAAATACTCTCCAGGTAAATATAACATAGAAGCAGACTGTCTGAGCAGGAATCCAGTTCTAGAACCAAACGAGAACGACGATGAACAATTGAAAATTGTGAACCTCATTAAAATAGAAAAAGTTATAAGTGACCAAAAGAAAAACGAAGAATTGCAGAAAAACAAAGATAAAATGATACAAAAAAATAAGCTATACTTTAAAAAGTAAAGGGAAAAGAAAAAATTATATTATCAGAAAAACTGAGTATAGAATTTATAAAAAGAATCCATGAATACTATTGCCACATAGGTATAGAACAGATGAAAAGAAAAATCAGTCCTTTTTACACAAGTAAAAATCTTTCGCTGAACATAAAACGAATATGTAACAATTGTAGAACATGCATACAAAATAAGTCAAGATGTAATGATAAGTATGGTCTAATGTCTCATCTAGGACCGGCTGAACAACCATACGAAATCATATCAATAGATACAGTTGGAGGATTTGGAGGATCTAGATCAACAAAGAAATATCTGCACTTATTAGTTGATCACTTTACAAGATACGCCT
This sequence comes from Thereva unica, assembly GCA_949987705.1. NCBI lineage: Eukaryota > Metazoa > Arthropoda > Insecta > Diptera > Therevidae > Thereva > Thereva unica. The sequence goes on along the minus strand of OX465281.1, from coordinate 147,025,941 downwards.
GGATATTAACATCAAGAACTCAGAGTGCAAATGATTTCATCAAACTGGTAGGAAATATAGCACAAAACAAAAAAATCGGCATGGTATTATCAGATCAATACCCAGGGATAAATTCGAAAGAATTTAAGTGTTTTCTAAAAGAAAAAGAAATACCGCTGATATTTACTGCAGTAGATTCACCGTTTTCCAATGGAATAAATGAAAGATTAAACCAAACACTGGTAAACAAGATAAGATGCAAAATAAACGAGACAGGAAAAAAGCTGCGTGGACAACGATTGCCCAAGAATGCATAAAGAGATATAATGAAACAGAGCATACAGTGACAGGTTTTACACCTAAATACCTGCTAGAAGGTGAGAACACTACAGTTTTACCCGAAGAATTAAAAGAAAAAAAAACGTCAAGCGAGTTGCATAAAGACAGGAAATTGGCTTTCCAAAATACGATAAAATCGCATAAATACAACAAGAAAATTTTTGATAAAAATAGAAAACATTTGGAATTGAATGTAGACAACATGGTTTTCGTAGAAAATGGTAATAGACTAAACCGGAAAAAGTTGGATGAATTGAAGATTGGTCCCTATAACATCGTGGAAAAAATATCACATTCCATTTACAAAGTAGACACGAAACACAGAAAATCAGAATCAAATATGTTTCACATAACAAAATTGATACCCGCTCCCACTACAGCCAATGAATGAAAAGAAATATGACGATATGGCGTGAACATAAAGAAAATTTCTACAAAATTTTGTCACGAGGAGGGAGATGTAAAGAAGATACGTTGCACTGGCAACATCCTCCTTTAGAAGAGGAGATAAGAGAGAAGTGAAGATGTCAAAGAAAACGTCAAAAAGTGATACATCATACGCGTGACTTTGAAAACTTTTAAAATAACTTTGTGAAATAATTAATAATTAATAATTTGTGAGATAAAAAAGATTTTGGAATAATTGATATTTAATGTCGTTTCTTTGTTTACAGGTAAGGCCTGTAAAACAAATTGTAACTTTTTTAAAAAAATAAAACTTTGTTTACAGAGAAACACCTTTTGTTGTTATTCCTAAATAACAAATATAAAGATATTATATATATATAAATGATATTGTGAGTCAATTGGATTACTGTTCGTGTAAATTGTTCGCAGACGATACTATGATATATGTGAGTGATCGTGATGTTTGTCAAATAGAGAAAAAACTAAATCATGATTTAAAGAATGTTGTGAAATGGTTAGGGAAAAACTCGCTAAGATTAAATACAAAAAAAGCTAAGTTCATGGTGATACACGACCAAAGAAAGCAGTATACAAAAAACACATGTGATATTCTAATTGATAATACAAAGATTGAAGAAATGGATGAAATAAAGTATTTAGGCATAATAATAGATAATAATTTAAAATTCGACAGCTATGCAGCATTTATTACAAAAAAGTAGCTAAAAAAGTGGGCTTCATGTATAGAATTAATAAATATGTATCAGTAAATACGTTAGTGACAATTTATAAGTCCATAGTGGCGCCACACTTCGACTACTGTAATACTCTTCTGTTAAACATTAATGAATACTGGATGGATATATTGCAGAAAACACAGAGAGCTATCTTGAGATGTGATAGATATACAAGAATAAATGACATGCTAAATGCGTTACGTTTCCTAAGCATAAGACAGCGGATGAAATTCAATGTATGTGTCTTTGTATATAAAATAAAAAATGGAATGCTGCCGAGATACCTAAGTAACGGCGTGCAATTAGTAGGAGAAAAATATTTATATAACACCAGGCAAAGAAATGAGTTGAGAGTATGTTATCGCAAAACAAGCGCAGCCCAAAAATGTATAACATACACAGGATTCGAAATGTTTAACAAGTTACCGACGGAAATAAAAACAGCTGGACGATTAAATGACTTTAAAAAAATGTTGAAAGAATTTGTGAAATCAGGGGAAAATGTGTAAAATTAAAGGAGGGATTTAGTAGATGCAATTTTATAATTTAAGAGTGATTTGTATTTTATGTATTTTTGTATATTTTTTTTTATATGTAGTAGTCAAAGGCTAAATAAATCACTATCAATCAATCAATCAATCAATTTTGTAGAAACTTAATAATTTTGAACGCACACCTTTTTTTCTGTCAAAATACCTTATTATTAGAGGGAAGGTTTTTATATTCCCTTTATTTGAGGCGTCCCACAGTGGGCTAGAGCGCCGATTTAGCGCGCAGAAATTATTTGTTAAAAGTAATTTTTAGTTGATGGTTATTTTTTTGGTGCAATTGAGGAAATTTTAATAAAAATTACATTTTAGTGCCAATACGAGCACAAATCCATAATATAATACTTTTGTAGGGACATCGTCCTACTACTCACCTATTACTTGACTGCAAAAGACTGTGCACAAAAGCATAGCCTACTTGCATCAAGTAATATAAAAAATAGAAAACAATAAATTAATTAATGAGTTGTCAACAAAGGTTTTTGACGTTAAAAAACGATATAAAAATAAATAGTTATATATAAAATAAAAGCTGTGTATAATATAAAATATAAATAAGATAAACATATGTATATGTGAATAAAAGTTTAATATAAATAAATGATAAAATATATTGTGTAAAAGTAGTGTTCAATAAATAGACTTTTCTCGTTGTGCCGACTCTGCACACAACACAACAATTGGTGACCCCGAAGAACACGAAGTTATTGTAACCACCGAAGAACACGAAGTTATTGTAACCAACGAAGAACAGGAAGTTTATTGCAAGAAGAACGAATAATATTGCTAGAAGACATTAAATACAAGAGGAATAGCGAAGGAAGTGTACAGGTCTTAAAAATTCCATATCCATGGTTAAAAGATAAGTGCAGATTTATTAAACTAAATAAAATATTTTATTTAAAATAAAATTAAATATACTAAATAAAATAAGCAGTCGAATTGTGCACATTGTAAAATTATTTATTCTGTTTGGATTTTCGGTTATCGGTACACAATAGAATTATTTATTGTTTTGTTTTTTTTCTCTTTTGAATTTGGATTTATTGGTGGACTTTTTAAGGTTGATCTTACCTGTTTAGTTGGATTGTTTTTTCACTACTTGGATTTGAATTAGTTTCTTCGTTGGTTTTGGTGATTTGCTCATATCAGAACATGCAACGGGAAATCAATATGGATGACTCTTTCATCCTCGATTTGGAAGAGTCATTGCCCAGCCTGGAACAGGGGCGGCCGGCTCGACGTGGAGCTCGGGCAGAAGTTGAAGTAGCCTCCACGGCAAGGTTCAATCTGCCCGAATTCCACCAGAGCGCCCCGGCCGTCTGGTTCTACCAGGCTGAGGCTCAATTTGGGCTGAACGGGATAACTTCCGATAAAACGAAGTTGTCCCACATTGTGTCCGCTCTCCCGACGGAGGCGGCCAAGATTTTGCTACATGCGTTTCCGGACCTCAGCTCTGCCAGCTATACTGAGGCTAAGAGGCGGTTGCTGGAACGATATGGTTTATCGACCAGAAACCGCCTCGAGCAGCTGTTGGCGGCGCATGAGCCCGGAGATCGCAAGCCCTCAGATTTCCTGAGGGGCTTGCAGAGTCTGGCAGGGGACTGTCTCGGGGATGGCGAAGAGCTCATCAAGGGTCTTTGGGAGCGCAGGTTACCCAGAGACATCCAGGTGGTGCTTGCAGCATCCGCTGACCAGTCCCTAGGGCAGCTGTCGAAGCTGGCGGATACAGTGTGGGAGATCACTGCCCGTTCAGCCCCCGCTCAGGTGTCAGAAGTGGGAAACTCGTCGTCCCTGGAGCGGGCCGTTCTCTCTCTTCAACGCGAGGTGCAGCAATTGCGGACACTTGTGTTGAGGAGAGGGCAAGGCCAAGGCCAGGAGCAGGCGGGTAGGTCTTCTGGTCGGCAGCGATGGAGCCGATCTCCGGTTCAACAACCGAAGGCTACAGCGACAGAGACCAGGGATCCCACCAATCGAGGAGCGGTCCCCAAGGCTTCATCATCGGCACAAGCGCTACCGGGGACGCTCTGCTACTACCACTACCGCTACGGCAGTGAGGCAGAGAGGTGCACCCCACCGTGTGCCTTCAAAGGCCCTGGCTCTACAGCCAAAAAGGACCGGAAGATGAAGGGGGGCCGTCATCCAAAAAATTAAATTGGCGGGAAGTCGCCTCATCCGCGGGCGTCTCTCAGCAGAGACGCTCGTGTAGATTATTTGTCCGCGACCAGCACAATCAGCTCGATTTTCTGATCGACTCTGGCGCGGACATATCATTAGTTCCCAAGCACACGTTTAGGGTACAAACAACATGCCCTAATTTGCTTCTGCGGGCCGCAAATGGATCCACGATCCAAACTTTTGGCGCGAAGTTGCTGGAACTGAACCTAGGTCTTCGCCGACGGTTCATCCACAACTTCATCATAGCCAACACCAACAAAGCTATACTCGGTGCGGACTTTCTCACAAAGTTCGAGCTCATTCTCGATTTTAAACATCGAGAATTAGTAGACTCACAGACCAGTCTGCGGACTGATGTCTGTACTACTAGTGAGTATATACTCGAGAGCTTTGAATGCCAACATCTTGGCAAATATAAAATATTGTTAATGAAGTACGCTTCATTAACACAACCACCAAATTTTAACCTACCGGTTAAACACAATGTGCAACACCACATTGTTACAAATGGGCAATTACCTTTCGTTACCGCTCGTAGACTTCATCCTGAGAAGCTCAAGGTGGCGAAATTGGAGTTTGAACATATGGTTCAACTAGGGATTTCTCGACCATCGTCGTCTCCCGCAGCATCTCCACTTCATCTGGTCCCTAAACGGGATACAAATGATTGGAGGCCATGCGGCGACTACCGTCGCCTTAATGCAGTCACAGTGCCGGATAGATATCCAATCCCGCACATTCACAATTTTTCTGTGAACCTTCACGGATGCACGATATTTTCGAAGGTGGATTTGGTACGTGCGTATCATAACATCCCCATTGCACCAGAAGACGTGCATAAGACTGCCATAATAACACCTTTTGGTCTGTTTGAGTTTACTCGCATGCCATTTGGGTTAAGAAATGCAGCCCAGTCATTTCAAAGATTTATGAACGAAGTCACAAGAGACTTAGACTTCGTTTATGTCTATCTAGACGATATACTTATCGCTAGTAAATCCGAGGATGAGCATCTCACTCACCTCGAATTACTGTTTAAACGCCTTGATAATTTTGGTTTAACAATAAAATTATCAAAATGCGTTTTTGGGGTCAGTGAGATCAACTTTTTGGGACATAGTATCGGCAAGGATGGAATCCTTCCATCACCCGAACGCGTCCAAGCAATTAATGACCTCACAACTCCAACAACAGTTAAACAAATTCAAAAATTTATAGGAATGGTGAACTTTTATCACCGATTTATTCCTAAACTAGCACAACTGCTAGTACCGATCAATGAACACTTGAGGGAACTCCTCAATTGTTCATCAACAACAAAAAATAAGGAACAACTTCCTTGGCCCGCAGAATGCCAACAAGCATTCCTCGACGTGAAAGCCGCAATGGCTGCAGCAGTGATGCTGATACACCCACTAGAGGATGCTAAATATAGCGTCACAACTGACGCTTCCGATTTTGCTATCGGAGCTGTGCTGGAACAATTTAACGGTCACAGATGGCAACCATTAGCTTTCTTTTCCAAGAAGCTATCATCTGCTGAACGAAACTATTCTGCATTTGATCGCGAACTACTCGCAATCTTCGCAGCAATAAAACATTTTCGGTACTTTGTTGAAGGAAGAAATTTCGTGGTCTACACTGACCACAAACCTTTAATACATGCCCTTCACACAAAAACCGAAAGATCTCCCCGCCAAACAAGACACCTGAGCCTAATTTCCCAGTTCACAACAGACATCAGACATGTCTCTGGGAAACAAAACGTTGTCGCAGATTATTTATCTCGCTCATTAGCGGCCGACAACGTTGACACAATCACCTTCGATTTGCCACATCTGGCGAAAGCACAAGAAGGTGACAAAGAGTTACAACGACTCCAAGAGCATCCCAGTAGTAGCTCGAAGGTAAAACTAATACTTACACCAATTCCTTTCACAACTCATGAAGTTTGGTGTGAGATTAGCACGGGTACATTACGCCCATATATACCTTCATCATTAAGAAAATTAGCATTCAATGCTGAACATAGCTTATCGCATCCAGGCATACGTGCCACAAGGCAAGCTATTACTAAAAAATATTTTTGGCCAGCGATCAATAAAGACTGTAACAACTGGTCTAGATCCTGCATAGGTTGCCAAAAATCTAAAGTTTCGAGATATACCAAATCTCCACATGAAGCTTTTAACCCACCAAATAATAGATTTGAACATATCCATATGGATATTGTTGGACCATTGCCCCCATCTCGAGGATATTCATACATCCTAACAATCGTAGACCGATTTACGAGATGGCCGGAAGCATATCCAATTCGAGACATCTCTGCTACTACGGTGGCCAAACATTTTGTCACCGAGTACGTCCCAAGATTTGGCGCACCACTTGAAATTACAACAGATCAAGGGTCGCAATTTGAATCGAAACTATTCAATGAAGTCACAAGACTTCTAGGTACGCATAGGATACGTACCACCGCCTACCATCCACAAGCAAATGGGATGGTAGAGCGATTCCATAGACAACTGAAAGCGGCCTTAATGGCAAGGGACAACACTACTCATTGGAGTGAGGATTTGCCCTTTGTCTTATTAGGTATTCGCTCGGCAATTAAAACCGATTTACAATGCTCACCAGCAGAGCTTGTCTATGGACAGAATCTGAGGCTTCCCAATTCAATTTCCATCCCAACGGATGAGAACCCGATAGAGCACTCAGAATTTCTAACACGTCTTCGCACACACATGAAAGGTCTGTCGGCGACACAGCCCCGACAGTCAGTGCAGAATGATGTGTACGTGCCGAACGCCTTAGAGAACGCGGAGTATGTCTTCATACGTACTGATCGCGTCCGACGGCCTTTCGAAACACCATACGAAGGGCCATTCAAAGTAATCAAAAAATTACGTAAACATTTTGTCGTCAAGATAAATGACACAAATAAGTCGATAACTATCGATCGACTGAAACCTGCTTTTGAGTGTGACCGAGACGTTGAAGCAGCATCAATTCGCTCGGTACACTTCATGTAACGCTACGCTGGGAGGGGAGTATGTAGGGACATCGTCCTACTACTCACCTATTACTTGACTGCAAAAGACTGTGCACAAAAGCATAGCCTACTTGCATCAAGTAATATAAAAAATAGAAAACAATAAATTAATTAATGAGTTGTCAACAAAGGTTTTTGACGTTAAAAAACGATATAAAAATAAATAGTTATATATAAAATAAAAGCTGTGTATAATATAAAATATAAATAAGATAAACATATGTATATGTGAATAAAAGTTTAATATAAATAAATGATAAAATATACATATTGTGTAAAAGTAGTGTTCAATAAATAGACTTTTCTCGTTGTGCCGACTCTGCACACAACACAACACTTTAACAATACAAATATAGCAAAATTAAGGTCCATAGTTTTATTGACTAAATTATAAAAATAGAACTGAACATTTATAAAATAAACTTTATGATTATGGTTCCTTTCAACCAAAAAAAAACATAAATAATAAGTACATTTTGATCGTCAATGTATGGCTCTCTTGTCATACGTTTACAAAAACAACTTATTCACTATCAGAACTATTAGCCTCCTCCGAAGAAATACCTTGAGCGATACTAGAGGCTTTCAGTAAAGCTAAAACTTCCGGTTCTAATGCCAATTTATGTTTATTGCGCTTATCTTTAATCCAAATTTGTGATATAATAGGATCAGAAGACAGAAAAAGAAAATGTAATAAGTCTTCGTTTGTATGGCTACTGCTATTCTTCCTTGTTCTGTGCTCTCTTACAAATTTAAAGTCTTTATTTTTTGACTCCTGCGCCTCTTCTCCTAGCTGACCAATAGGTAAGATGGCGTGATTTATAATCTCCGCTCCATGAATTAGTATCTTATGGACGCTTGTGGGCATGTAGTACCACGGGTAGAGGGACACAAACTTCTCAGCAGTTTCAGTTGTGAATTGCTTAAATTTTTGGGTATCAATTTCATAACCACTAGATATGGCTTGAAGTATAATATGAAATCTTTTGATTATTTCAATATCAACGCCTGTGATTTCAGATGCCTTTTCTCTATTTTTGAAAAAAAAAACCTTGCCGTATTTCCTGTATTTGTTGAACCATACCCGGGCTTAGGTTGATCAACTAAGATACCTAGTTCCCTTCTGCAACGCTCTATAATGAGATTCTTTCTTTCAATCATTTTGTTTCTATCTTCTTTTCTTGCTTGCCAACATTTTATTTCAATTCTATAACCAATATGAAGGCAACACTCAAAGAAGCGAATCCAAGAATGTAAGCTGGATAAACCAAAGCTATAGTTTTCTATAAGAGGCGCTTTTGTATTTATGTTTTCTAGGTTGTTCATTTCTTTGGGTGTTGCTTTGCATATGTAGCAACTGAGGGTTGATTTCGTGCCAGTTAATGTATGACAAATTTTTCCATCAACCATTGACAATACGAGCTTGAAGCTAACAGATTTTTCATTTTCATAAATAAAATCACGTAAATTATCAATTTGTCTTTGAATTTTATCCGTTTCCTTAACTACGACTTCTGGCGTTTCTTTACAAAATATGAATTTTATTGGTCTGCAAAACCGTGTAGAGGAAGGTACGGGGTTCTGCCACAGAATTGTAGTACATTCTTTTGAATCACGTAATTGTAGTGGCACAAGAGATATAATTAAAACCGAAGAATCATCATTATTACTCTTCATCAGCTGCCTATAGTTGCTCTGCCCAGAGCTGCCGTCTATACCCCACTTACATATTAAAGTAAGTTGGTCACTTGAACAATTTCGAATTACTTCAGATTGCAACTGGCATAGGCGACTAGCTGTAAAATGTAAGAGATTCTCTAAATTAATCTCTGCTCCTATATCACTAACCGTGATTGCATTTAAATCTGGATAGCAAGCCTGTTTTGCCAGCAGTACCTTACTCCAAGAAGGGTATATATTACATTTGCATCTTTTTGCTGCAGATCTATAAGCCAGATAAGTTTCTTTACTCGATTTGGTGCTCACAATTAAAGATACTGCATCATCAGGTGTCAATGGAATTGGTTGAAGTTTGTTAGTCTTAGCAGTGATATAAGCATTTTTATAAGCCTTGGCACGTTTAGGTGAGTTGACCCTACTCACTTCTCCAACTACTTCAGCTGCGACCCTGTTACCACTCTTTCTTAGGCTAGCTTGCGTAGCAAATACTAGTTCATGTGTACTAGTCTTAGCAACTAAGTTTTGGACTCGCATTTGCTTTGTTCTATTTTTACATGCTGCAAATGATTTTTGCGGCCTACCTACTCTGCAAGAAGGTCCTGGAATTTCTTCAACCTCTTTTTCCTTTTCAAAGACTATAACGGACTTCAACCATTCACTATTTTTGGATAAAAATAAAAGTTTATTTCTTCTACAGGGCTTCCAGCGTTTTTCTATGTTTTTCAAAAATTTTTCTATTTTGGAATGAAGTTTTTCCCGAGATACATTTATTTTTATGAATGCGTAGTCTACCAAGTAATTTAAAACTATGTTCCTATTGAGATGCTTCAAACTAAACCATTTTTCACATAGCTCCGTATGAGTCAAGGATAATGCAATAACTGAAAAAAATTAGCAAAAAATATTTGTAGCGCCTACTAGCACTTGAATTTAAATTTATTTGAAATATAGAAGGGTAAGCTATTAAAAACAGTTAAACACAGAGTGTGCAAATGCGTGACATTTTTTAAAACCCTTCAAATGTCCAAACATGCATGAAAAATATGCAGCGCTTACTTTATTGACGTACTTACAGTACAATAATAATAAAATCTTACCATTATTTGTTCCAGCCATAACGTATGACAATATTTAAAACAATAATACCCAAAAATTACAAATAAATTACTAATAAACACTGTAAAAGGAGCAAAACCTTCACGCGCAATTTACCAACAGAAAGCAAATAATTCTAATTCTTCAACTTTGACGGGTTACCCGATGTAAAATTTAACATATTTGAAGGTAATTTAAATTAGTTTCATTTACTACAGATATTGAAGAATTCAAAATACCTTCTATTTTGTAAAAAAAAGACAATTACTTTTTTGAATTTTTGCGCGCTAAATTGGCTCTTTAGCCCACTGTGGTCCGTGGATATATCCGTTGATTATCCTTTTGAAGTCGTCCAACAAGATTTTTTTACGAAAACTTTGCCAACACATTTGCAACAATTTTGGAGCATTTCGTTCGTCCATATGAAAACTCGGAAGCTGTATTTGAATCGGCAAAGATTTTAGAACAATCTGCAGAATTGTAGCTATGTCCATGCATAACAGTATGATTCGCAAAAGTTCCTTCTGCAATTGCCACCGCCTTTCCCCTTTTACTGCCACTACCACTGCTATAAGATGTGGTAGAAGGAAAATGACTTTTGACTAACCGTCTTTTGATTTGCTTGGTGCTTGAAGGAACTCATATGCTTTTTCATATCAGAGATTCCTCCCTTCCTAATAGAGAATTCGGTGCAGCAAACAATACATTTTGCCATACTATCATTTTTCCCTTTACCAAAAAAAAAAAACACCCAAGTAAAAATATTAGTCCAACTTTCTCTAAACTTATTTCTTCTCCGAGAATTCCGCTTCTTCTTAGCTCTTTCTAATTTTCCGTCTTCGGAATTATAATCTTCTTCCTCAAAATCCATCAGGCCTGGTTTATGTATTATGTATGTCCTACTATTTGTTCTAAAACTAATAGTTGCTTAAAATAGAAAGTATAAAAATAAGAGAGGAAAAATAAACTTGCCTTTTTTACGAATCAAGAAAAAAAAAACGCAAACTAAAATTGAAGGCCGCAACTTAGTTAAATTATTTCAGCACCCAATTAAATCTTAAATCTAACTGATACTGACAACTGACATTTTTCAGTTTTATTTCTAACTAGCAAAAACCCGCGTGCGTTGTAACGCCTTTCAATGAAATAAGATTATGGGGACACAGTCTGCGATAGGAAAATGATATAGTGAAAAAAGAACAAATCTGGGAAAATTGATTTTGGGAGATGACCGCCATGGACCAAATGATATATTGAGTATACTATATTACCTATGGTGTTCTACTTATCATACTCTTTCATTTGATACCCATGTCGAAGGGGTTGTAAAGAAAATATTAATACGCCCTCTTGAGATGGCGCTATGGACCAAACGATATATTGAGTATACTATATTGCATATGGTGTTCTACTTATCATACTCTTTCATTTGATACCCATCTCGAAGGGGTTGTGAAGAAAATGGTAATCCGCCCTCTGGAGATGACCGCCATTTACCAAACGATATATTGAGTATACTATATTGCTTATATTGTTCTACTTATCATAGCCTTTCATTTGATACCCATGTCTCGGGTGTTGTGAAGAAAATGGTAAACCGCCCTTTTGAGATGGCCGCCATGGACCAAATTATAAATTGAGTATACTATATTGCTTATGGTGTTCTACTTTTCATAGCCTTTCATGTGATACCCATGTCTCGGGTGTTGTGAAGAAAATGGTAACCCGCCCTCTTGAGATGGCCGCCATGAATCTAAAGACACAGTCTATGGCAATGTTCTTATAATGCCCTTTCATTTGATACCAATGTCGAGGGGGTAGTGAAGAAAATGATCATCCGCCCTCTTCAGATGACCGCCATGGACCAAACGATATATTGAGTATACTATATTGCTTATGGTGTTCTACTTATCATACCCTTTCATTTGAAATCCATGTCGAGGGGTGTGAAGATAATGGTAATCCAACCTCTGGAGATGGCCGCTATGGGCCAAACGATATATTGAGTATACTATATTGCTTATGTGTTCTACTTATCATACTCTCTCATTTGATACCCATCTCGAAAGGGTTGTGAAGAAATCGGTAGTCCGCCCGCTTGAGATGATCGCCATGGACGAACCGATATATTGAGTATACTATATTGCCTATGGTGTTCTCCTTGTCATACTCTTTCATTTGATATCCATGTCGAAGGTGTTGTGAAGAAAATGGTAATCCGCATTCTTGAGGTGGCCGCTATGGACCAAGCGACATATTGAGTATACTATATTGCTTATATTGTTCTTTTTATCATACTCTTTCATTGGATACCCATTTCGAAGGGGTTGTGAAGATAATGGTCATCTGCTCTCTTGAGATGACTGCCATGGACCAAACGATATATTGAGTATACTATATTGCCTTTGGTGTTCTACTTACCATACCCTTTCATTTGATATCCATGTCGAGGGGTTGTAAAGAAAATGGTAATCCGCCCTCTTGAGATGGCTGCTATGGACCAAACGCCTGCTTTTCTATTGAAATTTTGCTATAAACCTCACGGAGCCCGAGACCTTTCCTTCAGATATGAATTTTACACAGATGAAATGCCTCAAAGAACATGGGTCTTGCGTCGGCCGCCATGAATCGGTATATTGAGTCTACTACATTGCTTATTGTATTCTACTTATCATACCCTTTCATTTGATACCCATGTCGAGGTGGTTGTGAAGAAAGTGGTACACCGCCCTCTTGAGACGGCCGCCATGGATCATTTTAGTTTCAATAGCGTCATGGCCTACCTATTGTTTGACAGCTGCGTAAATTTGAAATTTTCATTAAATGTAATGATTCAATTTAATGACAATTTTACATTTGTCAAACAATAGGTAGGCCATGAAGCTATTGAAACTAAAATGAAGTGAAAATTCCTAAAATTACCATTTTTTTGTTTTTTCAGGCAATTTTTTTAATTTTTCTCTCCGTAAGAACCATCCTCGTACTTCAACGAATATTCAAAAAAAAAAATTAGTCCAATAGGTCCAGCCGTTCTCGAGTTTTGCGCTTACCAACACATTTAGCGATTCATTTTTATATTATAGATAGTTGCCTGCCTGCTTTACACAAATTTGTTGGTGGGATTTTAGTAAAATAATGTAGTAGAAGCAAGAAAAAACACATACCAAATTGTCAACTCACTATCTTTTCCAATCATCAATATAAGTTTACAAAATCAGTACATTTACGTACTGAAATTAAAATTATACGAAATCAGTATTCTCATATTTCTAGGTATGAAAATAAGTACAGTACTGATTAAATCAGTACACCTGGCAACCCTAACTTTGAAGGACATTCGAAAGGAGCCTAATAAAGCAAACATTGAAATTAATAAAATAAAACGACGTGATTATGTTCGAAAACTTTTGGAATATCAATCTAATAATGTACCCACACTCTACATGGATGAAACAAATTTTAATTTATATATTTCAAGAACAAAAGGTCGATCTAAAAAAGGAACTCGTTGCACTCACATTACAGCAGGCAGTAGAGGATCCAATATCCATCTAATTGGTTGTATAGGCAATATGGGTTTGATTCACCAAGAAATAAAAAGAGGGCCATTTAAGAAACCAGAAGCGAAAGAATTTGTTTGCCGTTGTCTTCGCAATGCTCAAACTATGTACCAGACACCAATTGTACTGGTAATTGATAATGCTCCATGTCATGCCGCCATTGAGGAGGTTTTTCAAGAAGGCGAATTTCTTAATAATCGTCTACTAAGACTTGGTCCACATAGCCCAATGTTCAATGCAATCGAATATACTTGGTCAAGCCTGAAAGCTGGCGTCAAAAGTGATTTAAATATTCAAATGCCGCAAATCCTCGCTGGTGAGAACAGATCAAATTTGACGCAAACCGAATTTCGTCTACAACGGCTTGAAAGAATTATTCGAGAAAACTTATCAAAAATTGATGTTCCTAGCTGCATCCGGAATATAGCTCACATTCAAAAATTTATACCAGACGCAATAAACATGATAGATATGAGTTTTTAATTAACTTATTAATAATTTGTAATCCTTTTAGTTTCTTTCAATAAAACATTTATTTATTGTCACTAACATTTTTTAATTCTCATTTTGAAATTGCTTAGTCTCATTTTGAAATTGTTTAGTCCCATTTTGAAATTGTTTAGTCTCAATTTGAAATTGTTTAGTCTCAATTAGAAATTGTTTAGTCTCAATTTTTTTTTTTTTTATGTGGCAGTGCTAAGCTCAGGAGTCACCCTTTGTACTACTAGTCCGTCATGTCATTTGTCACGTCATGGTGCAATGTCTAGCAGTAAGCTTAGTACGGGAGGGAGGGAGGGGGAATAGGGTAAGGATTATAAAGGTACGGGGGGTATTGAAGAAGGTGGTGATGAACCCTGCGTTTGAACTCTTGGATGTTGTAGGAGCTCGGAAAAACTGACTGCGAGAGATTATTCCACAGTCGAGTTGTTCTATTTACAAACGAATTACAGACCAATTGCCAAGCTGTCTGTCATACCAAAACTTTTTGAGTCAATCATTTATTCTGCAATCGTGCCCATCTGCAAAAAGCTTATTTCTACAAACCAACATGGTTTTCTTCCAGCTCGTTCCACTACCACCAATCTCCTTGAATTCACTTCCCATGCTGTTGAAGGCTTCGTTTCCGGTTGCCAAACTGATTGTGTTTACACTGATTTCAGTAAGGCATTTGACAAGCTTTCCCACTCCATTATACTTTTCAAACTAAAAAAGTTAGGTTTCCCTGTAGCCCTTCTATTATGGTTCCAGTCCTACTTAGCTGACAGGACCTACCAAGTCCTTTTCCGTGGATTCAAATCCGCGACCATTGAGGCGTCATCCGGTGTCCCTCAAAGCAGTCATCTTGGCCCTATCCTCTTTATTCTTTCTATTGATGATATTGTTACCTTGCTAAGACACTGCAGAATCCTGATTTATGCTGATGACATCAAATTGTACCGTCACGTAAAGAGTATGGAGGACTGCAAACTTTTGCAGGTCGACCTCGACACCTTTTTCTCTTGGTGCGCCAACAACAACCTGGTTCTTAATATTAGTAAATGTGAAGTCATGACTTTTTGTAGGCGACGTGATCCTATAATTTATAACTACTCATTCTCTAGTGAGGGTGTCCCCCGTGTTAATTTAGTCAAAGATCTCGGGATAAGATTTGACACCAAGCTAGACTTCTCTACTCATATCAACTATATTTCTTCCAAGAGCAGCTTAGTCTTGGGTTTTATAAAAAGGTGGTCCAAAGAATTTAATAGCACCCTGATCACTAAACACCTATACATTTCCCTTGTCAGACCTTTACTTGAATATGCGTCCCAGGTTTGGTCTCCTCACTATTCTTCGCATGTTGGAAAAATTGAGTCGGTTCAACGTAGGTTCGTTCGATTCGCATTGAATCACCTTCCTTGGGAAGACCCTTTAATTCTTCCACCATATGAATACCGACTTAAGTTACTCAACTTAAACACTCTCCACAAGCGTCGTGAGGTGGCCGATGTTGTTTTCGTCCACCAGCTTCTTAATGGACGTGTCGATTCAGGTTTTCTAAGGCGCCGTGCGTCGTTTAGAGAGAGCCGATACAATCTGAGAGGACCACCGCTCTTACACATCAACTCCTCTAACACCAATTATGGCCGATTTGAGCCTGTTAATCGCATGTTCATTATTGTAAATAAAAATATTAATGTTTTTAGCGTAAGCACTAACAAAGACCTGCTTAAAAGGAGTCTATTTGTTGTCTCATGACTGTTTATGTGTTTCGCATGCAATTTTTATTGGTACTCAATCTTTTATGTTTGCATGTCTCAGCTGAGCCACGACAGTGGTAAATATTTCTCAGCCCTGCTGGGAAGTGCGCCTTCTGTGTTAGAAGGGAAACTCTATATAACTCTATATATATATATATACCTATATATATATATATATATATATATATATATATATATATATATATGTATGTATGTGTATGTATATGCAGATTTTCATGCTTAGCTGAAAAGTGCGCCTTCTGTGCTAGAAGGGTTAACTCTTGACGAGATATTAGGGTTTTTAAGTTACTCTATTTAACCTCTATGTCTTCGGCGCTGTCGTTACTTGCATTTGTCACTCTTCTATTTATTTCATCTACATATTCTTCTTGTTTTTCCTCTTCTTTTAACAATTTCACGTTAAATTTTCTTTCCTTGCGAGTTCTTTCTTCGTTTACTATCGATATTCTGCTTCTGATTCTCGCCCCAATCAAATAGTGGTCAGAGTCGATGTTTGCACCACGATATGATCTAACACCTAGTACTTCTGAGCAGTGACGCGCATCTATTAGTATATGGTCAATTGAGTTTTGCGTTCTTCCATCTGGAGATCTCCAGGTTACCTTGTGTATATCTTTCCGCTGGAATCTTGTGTCTGCGATTACCATATTATTCATCATTGCAAAACTGATCAGTCTCATACCGTTTTCGTTTGTTTCGTCATGTAGACTGAATGATCCTATTGTTGGTCGGTATGTCCTTTCATGTCCGATTTTTGCATTTGCATCTCCTATAATAATTTTTACATCATGACTAGGACAGTTTCTTAGCGCTCTATCTAAGGTTTCATAGAATGCATCTTTGACTTCTTCTAGTGCATCTTCAATCGGGGCATGAATATTTATTATGGAGTAGTTAAAGAATCTTCCTCTTATGCGTATTTTACATATTCTTTCGTCTATAGCGTCAAACCCCATAACTAGATGTTTAATTTGTTTTCTTACAATGGATGCCGTCCCAAAAGTATGATTTTTCTCGTTACAGCTTGTAACGGTCAGTTTTGCCTAAATATCTACTTGACTAAAAATTACTGTGGGGAGAAAAATCGAGTAGTGGGTTCGGAACAAAAAGGTAGGCGGGGAGAAAAAAAAAGAAAAAAGGAGTTCGAATTTTGACGGATGCAGGAATTTACTGCAAAAGTTTTTGTTCGGAAAAATTTAAGATTAAATAAAAAAGAAAAAAATCAGTTTTGTACACATACGACTGGCTGGAAGACAAAAAACCTTCATTATTCAGTTCATTTGGAAAAAATAAGAATTTCGTTTCGAATTAGCAACAATCAGGACTATTTCGGTGCTGTGAATTCTAGTCGAAAATACAAGAAAAAATAAGCACAAAAAAAAATTAACAAATAAGAAAAGAATTTGGAGAAATTTGAAAGTATCGAAAAGGCTCTCAGTCAATTCAAATTGCTGTTGATTGCTGGGGTCCAGAGATGAAGACAAGCTGGTGAATCCATAAAGAAGAATAACTTGGCACTTGGTTGTAAGTTCCTGCAGGATATCTGGAAATCCTTAACCGCACAAAAAGAGCAGGGATAATAAGGTATTTTTATATTCATTGTTATTTATGACGGAAAAAGGAATATGGCCGTCTTGGCAGCGAAGTGTTCTCCTAAGCTTGTGAATTTCATGTGGTTGATTCATTATGTTAAAAGGAATTGACAAGCTTACAGATTATACAGGTTAATCGGCAAAGTATTGAGGAAATCAGTTACCAAACCATTTTTTGAAGACGTAAATAAAATACAAGAAATCGGGCAAATTGTCTTGCCTTTCTGGATTCAAACATTTTTTTTGTTCCTTGTTCCTAAACCAGTCACATTGCAGTGTGGTGATTGAGCGCGAAGGTTGTTGATGGAGTGCATTAACCGCTGGGAAACGTCATAAGTTAGTCATGAAATCCCAGACAATGTTTTTCTAAGTTAAACGAAGAACAACATAACAATATCTAAAAGAAAAGAAAAACAAAACAAATAAGAAAATACAGATTTTTAAATATATACTTTGTTATTATATTCACTATATTTAATTTTATCTTATCTACATTTCCTTGTGGACTTTCACAATTATAATTGTTTTTTTATTTTATTCATTATATTTAACTCCAACCACAAATATACACTAAATTACAACGAAATATACGACACACACACACACCAAAAATATACCAACTACAATTTTGTTCATGATTTTACATATCAATAACTCATAATTTTACATGTAGTTAGTATTAAGGTTTATCCTATTTAAAAATATTTATGACAGTATTTTGCTCCTTGTTAGATCAATTTTGTTTTATTCTTGTGTTGATTAATCCTTGTGTTGGTTCCGATAAATTGTTCTTCCGTTGGGTTATACGGTCATTTGTAATACCATTTGTACAAAACGAGGAGTATTGGCCATTACTGCGCGTTTTCGTTTTATCTTGAGCTTCATACATATGTACCTAAAATAATGAAACATTAATTTCGTTGAATTTGATCATTTAATTTTAATAGTGGACAAGGAATTATAATTATTGTCGTGGTTGATGGTTATTCTTTGTAATTGTTGTTTTGATGATTAAATGGTTATAAATAATATAATGTCCAGGCGTTAACATTTTTCTTGTGGAATGGTTGAGGGGGGGGTCATTCCTTTTCAGGGTTTGACGCGGCTTAGGCGATGACCGGAGAATGATGGACGGAAGTCAAAGTTGCACAGACACAGGTAAGTGGTGAACCAACCGCGGTAAGCCCCGGCCACACACCCCACGACCCCTCCGGCGAGCTAGATAACTCCGTGTGGCCGGCGTAGGAGTTCCGGATTTTCTTTTCATTTCTTATGTATGGTATTGGCTCCTTGGTCATGCTTTTCCGGGCTTGTGGCTAAGGGGGTAATACCTCGCATAAGTGGCGCCCACTATTTTTATCGCGCCATTATGCTGTTACAAGCTATAGAATATATTGTGCGTTTTTTTCTCTAGGATCCCCTTTCCAATCCATCTCACCTCTTGTATTGCTGTTAGATCACTTTTATATTTATCTAATTCGTTTAGTAGAACCTTTAATCTGCCAGGTTGATACAGTGTCCTTACATTCCAAGAAAAAATTCGTAAATCATGGTCCTTAATACGATATCCGGGTCTTCGTTGTGTAGTCAATCCTATCCGAGGCTCAGTTGTAGGTCTCGTGGCAATATGGTAATGCCAGGACGGGTTGCCAGCCCGTCGCCGGTATGCGGGAATATAGCGTCCCACGCTCGCTACTACCGTCGTTAGTTGGCTATCCAGTGGGCACCACGGGGAGGTGACGGTTCGGTTTTGCCCACCCACGTACCAAATCTACCTTCGAAAAAATTATGCAGCCATGCAAATGCACGGAGAAGTTTTGAATGTGCGGGATAGGATATCTATCTGGCACTGTGACTGCGTTAAGGCGACGGTAGTCGCCGCATGGCCTCCAATCATGTGAGTCCCGTTTAGGGACCAGATAAAGTATAGATGCTGCGGGGGATGACGAAGGTCGACAAATCCCCAGTTGAACCACATATTCAAATTCAAGTTTTGCCACCTTCAGCTTCTCTGGATGGAGTCGCCGAGCGGTGACGAAAGGGAGTTGCCCATTTGTCACAATGTGATGTCGCACATTGTGTTTAACAGGAAGGTTAAAGTTCGGAGGTTTTGTTAACGAAGAATACTTCGTTAACAGCTCTTTATAAATGCCGGTGAATTGGCATTGTATCTCTTCGAGCTCATAGTCGACTGTGGAACATACATTGATTCGAAGGTTCGTGTGTGAGTCGACTAACTGTCGATATTTAAAATCGACTGACAACTAGAACTTCGTTAAGAAGTCCGCTCCGAGAATGGCCTTTGAAATGCCGGCAACGATGAAGTTATGAATGTATCTTCGGCGAAGACCGAGATGCAGTTCCAATAACTTGGTGCCGAAAGTTCGAATTACTGTTCCGTTAGCAGCCCGTAAAAGTAAATTGGCACATCCGTTGTGTGCCGAAAAGGACGAAGCCGGAACAATGGATAAATCCGAGCCCGAGTCGATTAAGAAGTCGATTCGATTATTGGAATCGCGGACGAAAAGACGACGTGAGCGTACCATCATTTGGTTGCTCGTCGACTAAACGATCCCCTGGTCGTCTAGTTTTTTGTGTTTTTTTTGTAAATTTACAAGGGGGACGGCAATTTGTCGCCTTGGGACCATATTGTTTGTGGTACCAGCACAGAGTATCCCCTGTCACTGGTACTGGTGGTCGCTCTATGAGTAGATGTCGATTTTCTATTTGCCGGGGTTCTACTTCGATCGCGCCGGTTACTTGTCTTCTGGCGCTGGCTAAGCCGTAGCACCAGAGCTTTGAGTTTGTGGAAGTCTCGTTGTAGAGATTCCACTGTTGGTTCGCGGGCTCTTTCAGCATGAACCGCGGACGCGTACGAGATGTTGCCGTGAGGGAGACCTCCCATACATTATCGGCAACCTGGACCCGCTCGCTTAAAGGTCGGTCCTTCAAAGGGGCCAGCGAGACTTGGATAGTCTGTGGGAGGCGTCGTTCCCACAATCTCGCGATGAGCTCCTCCGTGACAGCTCGGCTATTGCCAGCCAGCGCTCGAAGGGAGTGGAGGAAGTCGGAGGGCTTTCTGTCTCCTGGTTCTTGAGCTGACAGTAGCTGCTCGAGACTTTTGGTCTCTGATAGACCATATTTTTCAAGCAACTTTTGTTTCACGTCGTCATATTTTGCCGTCGCTATGTCGGACAATATATGTGCGACGCTAGAAATCGCCTCTTCAGGCAGGGCCGGAATAATATGAAGTAGGCGTGACTTATCAGAAGTCATGCCTGATATAGAAAATTGAGCCTCTGCCTGTATAAACCAGGAGACTGGACTTTGGGTCCAAAAACCCGGAAAATTAAATTTCGCCGAAACGGCGTCGACGTTTGACGTGCCTGGTTTCGGCCCTTCCACGGGCATTTTTTCGTCTGCGTTGGGTATCTCACCGGTTCTTGACATTTCTATAGATGTAATGATTAAGGGGAAAAACAAAATCGGATACTGTAATAAATACACTAGATGCACAATTAAATTTCAAAAGAAAGAAAAATAATAATAAAAATATTAATAAGTGGAGTTAAACAAACTGAAAAGCAAAATAAAAATAGCAAAGAGAAAGAAAAAAAAAATATATGAAATGGCAATAAAAAAATAAAATAAATCAAAACCTTAAACCCAATAATAAAAATGAAACAATATAAATTTTAAATATAGATAAATAAAAGTATTTTGCAAATTTATTGTTGTTCCGTCACTTATCCTGTTTTCGCTGTCTTATTTATTTTATATTGACTTGTTGTTTTGTCTAGCCTTCCGTATCTGTTTGGGTACCACGCTGAGTTATGTTTTTATGCTAGTGATGTAATATTTATTTATTTTTTTGGTAAAACTTTTAATTTTAATTAATTTTAATTGCTGTTTATTGCTAATATCTGTTGTGTTCTTTTGTTTGAATTGTTTTTCTTTGTGCGAACGAAATGTTTTGAAGAAAACAAAACACAACAGCAAAACAAAAAAAAATGTCAAACGTGGCGTGAGATTATCCTAACTGCATAAATACGGCGTGAAATAAAATATGGAGAAACCGCAGGCCAAATGTTTACCGATGTTCGTAATGTTATTTATCACGTCACGTTGGTTTACTATTATCACTTTAAAATTATTTTATAATCTGTAAATAAGAATTCAGCGCAAAAACACTTTCATGTCAATCAAAGAATAAATCGTTGATAATTGTCCACTCTATTTATAGGGCAATTAATTTTAAAGTTCCGAAATTTTTGTTTTGGTTTTTTTGTTTTTAAAAAAAAAATGCCTTCTATTGTTCTTTATTTAATATTGTGAAGTCTTCGATCGGTGTCGAAATTGTTATTTTAATCTCAAATGGAAAATTTTCCAAAATAAATGTCCTAAAAATGAAATGCAAAGAAATATAAAATAACAGTTAAGGTTTAAATGTTGGGAGTATAATGAAGATTAAAAAAATTATCTGTTGAATGTCCGGTTTTAAGGTTGATTCCTTTCCTCCTATAGAAATCGATGATTTTATTTTGTCACACCAAAATTGATTTCTTTTCAATCGAAATGTAATTTTTATGTTTGTTCAATCAATTTTTATTAATTGAGGAACACCGTTACACACGCGTGCACTTCGGGATCACCAATTTAGCTATTGTTGTGTGCTCAAACATTAAATGAAATAAAACGCACTTGTTCACTAATATTTATAGTTCGTCTTTTATTTCTATTATATATTTTGTTCACTTATATTATTTTTAATCTAATGATTATGAACGATATTTTTATATGGAACCGGCGAGGTGTTTGCACGTATACTCGTGTCACTAGCGAGAGAAGAATGCCAGAATGCCGGAAGCCGTTTTTGGTCGATAGATCTAGTTAATATTTGATCGGTTTCGATTGCAGTGGCTTGTGCGAACTTATAGTGGTTCTATTCTACACGGCCACTACAGAATGCTCCCATTGATCGTTATTGAGGTAACGTAGACTAGTCATTCTTACTAGGTAGTATGAAAACAGGGAAGTGCAGTAACCAAACTAGTTATTTTCAACCAAAAATTTTTGCGTGAAAACTAACACATTTATAGTGCGCTTCTTCCTACCTCTGTTCTTCTTCTTTTTTGCCTCAAATTAAATCTCAATACAAAAATGATAGAAACACACACATTGAGGGCCCATGTAAAGACAATAAATTTTAATGAAGTAAACAATGTTCAGTGGACGCCGTGAGTATGTAGTAGGTAAATAATTAGGGAAACTGCTTTACTATGATTCTCAAGGTGTTAATATAATCTTATACAT
The DNA here is from genome assembly GCA_949987705.1 of Thereva unica. Lineage (NCBI taxonomy): Eukaryota > Metazoa > Arthropoda > Insecta > Diptera > Therevidae > Thereva > Thereva unica. The sequence continues at coordinate 147,003,196 of OX465281.1, read as the reverse complement.
GAGCGGCTCTTCCTGAATCCGGCCCGCTGAATAGGTACTAGGTCCGTTGCGTGTGAGAAAAAACCGGTTTTGGGATTAAGGTCAAGGTGATTAATCACCTGTAATTATGTTAATTGGTTGACAGGTCATAAATCACCTGTAATTATCGTAAGTGGCTGACCTTGGAATCTGCACCAGACGGTTTAGACTGAGAGCTAAATCACGTGGGATGGAATGCAGGTCAATGCCATCAGTTGCCTGTAATTTTGGAATCCAAGTCAAGGTCATCAATCAATCACCTGTCAAAGCCATCAATCAATCACCTGTTGGTTGGCCCTGGAATCTAGGTCGCGGCCGTTGACCTTGAGACTGGTTTGCTGGGGTTCCGCAACTGCTTCGGGGTCGTTGGCTTGGGCGGGGTCTTTGGCGGGCGGGGTTCTCGGCTGAGGACTGGTCTTGACTCTCGAACTGGTTTGGGGTCGGTGAGTTTGGGGTAGTCCATGTACCAAGTGGAAGAAAAAGCGAGAGTGGAAAGTGCAGCAGAACTAGTGACGCCGACAATGGCTATGACGATGACGACGACAGCGGCGACGGCGATGTTGAGAACCCGATAGCTCGAAATTGACGACGGATACATCATGGCTATGGGTGGTGTAGATTACGAAACTGGTCTGTGATGCTGCAGAAACCACTCTGCAGGTTGCATGTAAAGTAGAACTGGAAACCTGAAAATGACTAGGGATTGATAATATGGAAAACAAAAAACAATATGTTAATTGACCATTGTTATTTTATTTTTCAAAATCAGTTAATTTACATTGAATTGATTGCGATGTTGAAAAACAAAAACCTTTTCGGATAAAATATTTTTTATTTTTTGATTTTATTTTTCACATGTTTTAATATTTTTTTCTGTTTTGTGATAAAATAATGAAAATTGAAAACAATATTGCGAGGTTGAAAAACAAAAACCTTTTCGAATAAAATATTTTTTATTTTTAGATTTTATTTTTCACATGTTTTAATATTTTTTTCTGTTTTGTGATAAAATAATGTTCCCTTCACCGTCGTCCACATTCAGTTCATGAGGATTTCCTGATCTTTTCTTAAATATGATTTCAAAGGAATTACCATTCTCTCCCAAATTCTCAATGGCATATTTCCCCTTTTTTAATAAATTAATCCCCCTATCGGAGAGGTCAGTGTATACCTTACCGGTAAGTATATATTACTATCCTCCAGCTTTACCAGCACTTTTTCCCCGAACTTGGTATTCACCATCCTAGCATCAATTATGTTATACGCTTCGTTGACTTTCATGTCTTTCAAAGGCATGTTTTTCTCATATTGAAAAGTGTTGATTTCCTCCAGTATGCATTCCTCATCCTCATCGACATCAGTATGATCATCATCATTCACAGAGATGATAGGGGACATGTTTTTCTTCCTTTTGCTAAGAATCGACTTAGAAAAATCCTCCTCCTTCTTCTCTTCGAAAAGTCGCCTCTTTACTCCTTTAATTCTGCTCCTCATTTGATTTAACTTTTGAAAGTTTCTTCCTCCTTCCTCTAAAACTGATGAAACTCTACTTAAGAGTTATCAGCAAAAGTTGAGTTTATATAGGCCTGAATTACCCATACATCGATACTAATTAAAACAACTCGCTTTAATAATTAATTACGATCACGCAAGCGGATATACCGCGCAATTGCAGATGATCTGATCGCAGCTGAAAGTTTGTTTTTGTTTTGTTTTGCGATTCTTGCTCATTTCGCATCTGTCGCTGAAATGAAATTATTATCTAGCTAAGAAATGCAGATGCCAACCGAACCAATTAAAATAAATTAGCAGACGAGTTCAACTTCCAAGATTGAAACAAGTCGCATTAATAACACAGCCCCACAAAAAAAAAAGTTTCAGACCTGGGGGTTTCACTAGGCTTACTATATGTTTTCGGGGTCGCTGAATCTGAATATAAGGTCTATATAGCTCTATTGGGTCTAGGATTAGCCATAACCTCAAAAAATAAGCCTTAAACCCCCGAAAACATAAAATATGTAATATTTAAACATTTCAACCCAGGTAAGCATGTATACTCATAACCCAATTACTTCTATACCCCATGAATACTAAAAACTCACAACCTATTAACACCAATAACTCAAACCAGATCAGCAACAGAGATTGGGGTCTCTAAAGCAAGGAATTCATTGAAAAAAATAATCTGACTTCAGGGTCTTACTAGCCATACTGTATGTTTTTGGGGTCGCTGAATCCCAATTTTAGGTTTATATATCTCCATCGGCTTTAGATCTAGACATAACCTTAAAAAATAGCTCAAAAGCTCTTCTGAAGGATGCCAGCTCCCCAAGAAAACAAAGCAACGCATAAAGGGCCCTAAAATCTAGAATGACCTTGTTTGTGATTCATACGTTAACTTATCCCATGCTTATATTCGATGAGAAAAAAAGCTTACCGTCGGCATTAGCGTTACCCGATATACACCACGAGGAGGTTGCGCGATCGGATTTTGTATATCATTTAGCCCTGAAAAGAGCTGTTTGATATGATTGAAGCTACTACGGCATAAAAGGCTAACTATTTTCTTTCTTAGAGCTATAACGTGTTCTCTTGTCTTCGAATGATCGGTGCAAGGGCCTTTTCTTGCGTTTCTTGCTGTCCTGCGTATCTCTCTTAAGCATCCAACAGAAGTCTGCCAGCATGTTCACATCTCATCGACCCTGATAACGAGTTTCCACTGTTTTAAGATCTTGATGGAAAGGTTCTCCCTGTTCCTCGCTGAAATGGCCCAGGTTATTAGGGAATCGATATGGGAGTCTAAAAAATGAAGCTTTAAGTTCATCAAACAGCCCAGTTTTTCATAATTTTTTATTAAATTAGCAAACAATAACTTTATAGGCTGTACTTTTTCTATTTCCAAGGAAATTTTGTACTACTGAATGAAAACTTAGCCATGCTGCTTTTTCTAATGCATTCATATGACTGGTGAAGAGACTATCCTTGAACGTTTTTCTAATTTGAGGTCCATCAAACACTCCTTCTTTTATTTTAGCCTCTGAAAGTTTAGGGAATTTCTGTTGCAAATACTGAAAGCACTGGCCATTTTTATGCAGAGCTTTGACGAACTGCTTCATCAGACCAAGTTTAATATGGAGTGGAGGAATAAGGATTTTTGATGGATCCACGAGGGAACCATTGATGATATTACATGAGCCAGGCGATAATGTCAATCTTACTGGCCGTTTTTTTTAACCTTATAATGTCTCTGTCGATCTCTACTATCCCATAAACATAAATAACAAGGGTACTTCGTGAATCCTGACTCCTGCCCAAGTAACATTGAGGCTTATTTTTTGAGATTATGGCTAATCCTAGACCCGACAGAGCTATATAGACCTCATATTCAGATTCAGCGACCCCGAAAACATATAGTAAGCCTAGTGAGACCCCCAGGTCTGAAACTTTTTTTTTTGGTGGGGCTGTGTAATTAATTGCGATCACGCAAGCAGATATACTGCGCAATTGCACATGATCTGATCGCAGCTGCAAGAGCCCGTTTGTTTTTGTTTTGCGTTTCTTTCTCCTTTTGCGGCATAATTGGCGATCGAGTTAAGATGCGTTTAGTGGAGATACTAATAAAAAGTACACAGAATGGATAAAGGAGTTCAAAGACTTTGCACTTGTTCATGGTTGGAACGATGCGCAAAAGTATAGATTTTTTCAAACTCCGTGACACAAAAAATTTGAGCAGTTCTGCGCACCTCGTGGCCAAATTTTATAAATATAGTTCTATCAATTCCCCTCTTTTTAGTTAAAACGGCAACAAACGCAGAAAAAACTCAACAAAATAATTTGGGAAGGGATGCGCGCATGAGAAATGAATAAAGTTAATATATCTTTATATGTGTTGAGCAGAGCTTTTAAATACATGTAAAGCCCCTGCTCAACAAAGGCAGTTTATTCATCATAATAAGCATAACTTCACTATAATTATGCGAAAAATTTCTCATCCCTAAATTTAAAATAATTTAATAAAAATGCTGAAAAAATTTCTTTTGGTTGCATGAGCTTTTTCATACATAAAACGATAGTTCTCCGCAGTCGCAAGCAGCAGACAGAAGCGTCTATGCAACTGGCGGAAAACGTCAACCATCTAACAATGAAAGTGATAACAACACAAATTTCGTATTTATTTAGTAGAAATTGCTACAAATTATTTCTGTAGCAAATGTGTAAAATACAAAAATAAAAGAATAAAAAAATATATAAAAAGGGGCGTTTTTCATTCACAATTTGTAAATTTTTTAAGTAATCATTGAAGTCGCAGACAAATACACCGCCCTATAGCAATACGCAGTCGCGACTGATTAAATGGCACCAAGTGATTTGATAGGAGGAGTTAAATGGAGCTTTGCCGGAGCTTTTAAACATTTTTAAGAGCTTGGCTGGGGTAGATGCGCGGAATCTCACGACGTTTGAAAACTCTATAGGCCCAATTACAATGACCGGATCTACGCGGATTGAAATGTCAAAAGAACGCATCAGAACGGATAGGAAACTGCACTGATTACAATGAACGGATCAGTTCGCATTTAAACGTCAAAGTGTTTAGTATACAAACAGTGTGAATTAGTGAAGTATGGATGTTAATAAAAAAAATCAAGTTGTTGCAATATTTTCTATAATTTGCAACATGTAGAAAGCGATTATAGAATTAAAAAAATTAAAGAATAGAAAAAAAAAGACTATGGTGGGTTCGGCCAATAAATAGAACCCGAAATGAAAAAGGGTATTTTAGGGCTACCTATTTAGAAATGAAGAGGAAAGATATCGGGCAGTTCTTTCTACAGACCAGGATGAAGCGGCATATTTATGAGCTTTTGCTTACATTAGTGAAGAATTCACTAAAAAAAATTCTTTAAGGAAGCCGATAGATCCAGAAGTTAGACTTGCTCTAACATTGAGGTAAACGTTTTTATTCTTAGATTGTGTATACAATTCATTGCTGTTTTATATTAATTGCAGTTATTTATCGCAAGAAAAATCCCATCAATTTTTAGCATGGAGCTATAAATTGGGAAAAACAACTGTCCGCAACATCATTTTGTATACCTGTAAGGTACTCTGGGACATATTGTCTCCCATTTATGTGACTGAGCCAACAGAGGAGAATTACAGGCAAATTGCTCAAGATTTTGCGGAAATGTGGGATATGCCAAATTGCGTAGTCGCTTTGGATGGCAAGCACGTCAATGTCACCTGTCCACCGAATTCCGGATCCCAATTTTATAATTACAAGCACGACTACAGCATTGTGTTGATGGCAATATGTGATGCCAAATATACTTTTACTGCTGTAGATGTTGGAGCATACGGAAGTCAAAGCGATGGAGGTAATTTTTAGAATGTAAATACATAAATATATTACTATAATTATTAATGTTGCAGGAGTATTGCGCGAGTCAATTTTCGGGAAAAGATTGCTATCTGGACGTTTGCGTTACCAGCAAACCTCAACTTACCCAATACTGATGTGTTATTTCCGCATTATTTCGTCGGAGATGGGGCGTTTCCACTAAAAAATAATTTATTGCGGCCATATCCAGCGAATCTACTTTCAAAAAAGAAGAAAGTATTCAATTACAGGCTTTCGAGAGCACGCAGAGTAATAGAAAACACTTTTGGCATTCTTGTGTCCCGATGGAGAGTTCTTCGAAACCGCTTAGAGTGTTTTCCTGAAAATGCAGAGAAAATTGTGCTGGCCACAATAGCTTTGCATAATTTTATAATGCTGAATGACCAAGCTAGCTATTGCCCTCCAATGTTTGTGGATTGGGAGGATGCTAACAGGCATTATCATGAAGGAGAATGGAGAAACCAAATTAGGAATGAAACCAATTGTCTGGCTCCTCTCCGTTCTCATTGTCGCAACGCTCCAGTAAGCGCTTTTCATTTAAGGGGCAACCTATTTTTTAAACGTTGGTGCGATTCCTTCCCAAGAACGGGTATAAATGAACTTTATATATAATAAGTATATTATAGTTATGAGATGCTAATAGTATAAGAATAAACGAAATGTTTTTTTCACTAATAAAGTTTATAGTGTATGTATATTATGTAATTTCTTTTTAATTTTTTATATGGATCCTCATAGTTGCCTGAAGTAAACTGCATGCTGAAAACACTAATATTTTCATTGACTCAAATAAAAAAGTGATTATCTGGTTGGGTAAATTAAAATCACCTAAAAGTAGGATTTCAGTCTGCAACAAGTTTGAAGGTTTATATGGTTTTGAAAAAGCTGTTTGTTTTGTATATAACAACAAGCGCGCAGTATTGTAATTGCGATTCTGTGATAATGACGACGAAATAAAAAAATGCATATTCCAGGCTATTTTCCGTATGTGGGTCATTCTTTTACAAACCGTACAGATTTTGACAAAAATTGACCGTTACATTTTTGATTTGGCTGAAACTTTTTTTACGGGTTCTATATCGAAAAAAAAAGAGACACGTATTTTTTTTATTTTTTTGTTTCACAATATTTTGGACGTTAGAAAGGATTTAATTTTCGCGATATCGGTGATTTTGGGCTTGAGACGTGATTTTCAAAAATTCATTACTCCGGTTCTATTTAAGCTACAGACTGCATTTTTGTTTTCATTTTAAAGGTAAAAGAATAAGCTTTAAGATAAAAATACCTCTGAAAAAAATTAGTAACAATTTGAGATTGTTATTACAAATTTAATTGTTTAAATCAATTTTCAACAATTGCCCCCACCTCGAAGCGAGTTTTAAGTATTACCATCGTGTTCTACGTGAAATTTCCTTCAAAAAACATTTTTTTAATTAATGGAGAAATTATTATTACCATCGGAAAAAATTAATTAACTTAGCGCGCTACGTCGCATCGGCGCGCGGGTGCCACTTCGCGCCCTTCTTTTTTTGTGTCTCATCGGTTTCCTTTTGATTATACATTAGTATTTTATTTTTTTGATTAAATACTCTTATTTGTTTGTCAAAAAGGCGCTATAACAAATTTAAAAAATTATATTAATAATTAGTACAAAAATAAAAAACATCTTTGTTTAAAAAAAATTACTTTATTATTATCTGTCAATACCATATTAAAAGTACCTCGTTCAAAATCACAACATCAAATAGTAGTAGTATGATGTAGTCGTAAAACATTAAGATTTGCTATTTAAATTTTTTTACTGTACCTACTCTTTTTTTCGGACGATGAAAATTGCTTCGCTTCCAATTCTTGATGAGAGTTAGGAATCATACTATGAAATTTTAAAGTTCGCTTAATCGTCAATGCTTTTTGAAAACGCGGTATCAGTATTTTTTCTTTTTTTTTGTATTCAGCATTACTCGAATAACGACACGTTATGTTTGGCAGAGCTTCTGTCGCCCAGTTAAATAATTTGGAGAACGGATAGGATCATTTACCCTTTGAAGACTGGCTCTAGCAGCAAGTCTTTTGAGTGTGCCACCTACTCCGTCACATGGTCCTTTCCCATGGGAAGTTGGAAAAAGTGCCACTCAGCTGCTATATGAAGGTCCTCAAAATGATGCGTGAGGTTGATGAAATTCTATTTATTCTTGTACTGCCCGTTGGCACCATCCGAAATATATATGATTTTGTTAACATCTTTCAAATTCGTTTTTATGAAATCGACTAACTGTTTTTGAAATATGTAGATGAACGGCAACTGTATCGTGACGTAAGCATTCCGACATTGAAACCAAACTTTTGATTCTTAACTCATTTTTGTCATCTCTGAAGTAAATGGAAAATGTATGTATTGTCACTTGGTCATTATTCCAGTATATGCTTTGTACTGAATTTTGAATAGTTCTCTGAGAAATCGCAAATAACTATACACTCATTTTTCATTAAAGTCCTCTTTTTATCGTTCAAAAATTCTCTTTGTTTATTAACTAAAAATGAATGTAACAATAATTTAATCAAACCGCTACTAAGAATTTGCAAATAATCATCAACATTTGATATGAGGGTTTGTAATGAGGTCCTCTCGGTTGTAACCCATTGCTTGTACTTGATATTGTCTATTAAATTATCTTCGAAATTTTTTTCTAGCTGATCAGTAATATTGGTAACCCCAGGGCATCTATCGCATAATCCTAAGAAACAGTTAATCGATTTCACATTACATATCATTCGATCCAATCAATCATGGTAATTTGTTAAAGGTCGCACAGAATTAGTAGTAATTGATTTCAAATTTGCTCCATAAATTAATAATTTTACATTTTCATGTATGGACACACTTTACAGGGTAAGGGTTAATTAAAAAAATAAAATACTAATGTATGATCTAAAGGAAACCGATGAGACACAAAAAAGAAGGGCGCGAAGTGGCACCCGCGCGCCAATGCGACGTAGCGCGCTAAGTTAATTAATTTTTTCCGATGGTAATAATAATTTCTCCATTAATTAAAATGATGTTTTGTTGAAGGAAATTTCACGTAGAACATGATGGTAATACTTAAAACTCGCTACGAGGTCGGGGCAATTGTTGAAAATTGATTTAAACATTTAAATTGTTAATAACAATCTCAAATTGTTACTAATTTTTTTCAGAGGTATTTTTTTCTTAAAGCTTATTCTTTTACCTTTAAAATGAAGAAAAAATGCAGTCTGTAGCTTAAATAGAACCGGAGTAATGAATTTTTGAAAATCACATCTCAAGCCCAAAATCACCGATATCGCGAAAATTAAATCCTTTCTAACGTCCAAAATATTGTGAAACAAAAAAATAAAAAAAATACGTGTCTCTTTTTTTTCGATATAGAACCCGTAAAAAAAGTTTCAGCCAAATCAAAAATGTGACGGTCAGAAAGGTGTTCGGTTTGTAAAAGAATTACCCATGTATAAGCTGAAAAATTTCGATTAAGTTAAAGAGAAATATATTGAAAATTCAGTTCCTTTATTCATTAAAAGTAATAACATAAAATAAAAAATTCTTCATAAAATAAAAACAAAACAAATTCATTAAAAATAAAAATCACTTCTTTGAGAACTTAACCTAAATAAATAAATATACATTAAAGATTTGTTTTAAATAATTTAACTCTCACATAAAACATAGAACTCTTCAACAATAAAAAACAAAATATTTCTTCAGGTAATAAAAAAATAAATTAAAATTAACTTCTCTTAAATTAGATAAAAAAATATACATAAAAAATCTTTTGTAGATCAGTCTGCTTGTCTCTATTAAGGCACGATTTTAAAGCACGACATTAAAGTAGTATTATTATCACATTTTTAAAGTTGGCAACGTGTTGACAAGTCCATTAGCGAAATTTTCCAATTTCACTACATACTCCAATATTTGCAGCATTGCATTATTCTGCATTTCCGCAGGCAATTGCTCAATTTTTAAAGCAATGCCTCCCATCATCACTTGAATCGGGGAACCTGTTGGCTGGTTGCAGAAATTCTGGAACGTTTCTATAGCCGATTGAAATCCATCAGCCAATTCGTGTAATGAATCCTACCTTTTTCTTTTCCTATTTTCAGGCTGAGGAGTGGTAGAAAAAGCTTCACCTGTTGAGTCCTCTTCCTCGTAGCCGCACGGCTTTGTCCCTGTTGTTCTAAAAAAATAATAAATATAACAAATATTTAAGATAAAATTAATTCAAAATTTACTTGCGTGGTTTTACGTGGTCTCTTAAAAATGTTAAAGAAGGGTAGAGTTCTCATGTTATTTCTACCTCCATTGAGCTACCTGACGGGGCTTGCAACTTATTAAATTCTTTAACAAACCGATCCCTAATGTTCCGCCACCTTTTTAAACACACATCGCCTGTAAAGTATTCATTAATAAGCTTATTAATTGTATCACCATATTGAATGTTACTTACTTGTGCTTTCTAATTTTGAGGCAATTTTCTGCCATATTTCATTTTTAAGCTTGGAATTTTTATATCCACAAGGCGAAGCCCTGTTATAAAGTATTTCATAATCTTTCACTTCTGCGATTAACTGCTCGTCCGAAAACATTTTTAAAAACATAACAATTCAAAAAAAATAAAACCTTAAGCAACCACAACGTTTGTTTACCAAAATTTTGACAGCTCAATCCGGCGATTTCTAAACAAACTTAAACGAATCCGGCACAGATGCGATCAAATGCGTTTGAATCCGTTCATTGTAATCGGTTAAATGGAAAACGCATGCTTGGAAAACCACTTTGACAGTTCAATCCGATTCTGTTCCGCTCTAATCCGGTCATTGTAATTGGGCCTTATACCTCTACGCAAAGCGGCTGCTAGAAGGGACGGCCAGGTTGGCTATCAAGAAGAGGGTCAATGTTAGGAGTTTTGAGGAGCTGAAAGAATTGTTGGGTAGAGAGTTTGGCCGCGGTCGCGTCTCGCGCTTGTAAGCTTGTAAGCTTGTTCGCGCATGTACGCTTGTAAATCAAAAGCATGGAAACTCAAGAGAGCGGTCGCGTTCAACGATTGCAGCTTTTAGGCATGTACGCTTGTTTAAGCATGTAAGCTGGTAGATCAAATTCATCAAGGGTCGCGCAAGCGACCCGACCGTTGCAAGGTTAAAAAGGTTATATAAAATAATAAATTTTAAAATAATATAAAAAAAAAAATCAATTTAAAATAATAAAAAAAATAAATCAAAAAAATAAATCAATAAAAAAAATAAAAAAAAGAAAAATAAAAAACAAAGAATCAAAGTCCAAGAAAGGACGCGCTGCGCGACTATACTTACGCGAGTTTGGCCCCGTTATTCGTTGTGTCTCTCTCTAGCCTAAACCATTTTCAGTATTCAAGATAAGGAAAGAGAGAGGCTAGCGAGAAACGACTTTCGTCTCCGCGCCATAAGTGACACCTTGCGGTCGAACCGTGAGACGTAAAACGTTGTCAAGGGTAGCGGAATACTAGATTCTATGAAATTGACTTTTTTAAAACGTTTTTTGTATGTTTTTAGCTCGCTTTCTTGTCTGGCTGTTTGTCCGGTACAAATCTTGCAATCGATTTTTTGACTACGGTTACCCGATCACCCTGAAATTTTGCACACAGCTTCAGCTCCGATGACAATACAATATGGTATACTCATTATACCGTTAGATCAATGGCGGAGGACTCTAGACGACGGATTACTGTTTTCTTCTCGGAACAAATTTTTCATTCGATTTTTCAAATACTTCCGGATATCCAATCATGGTGAAATTTTGCACACAGCTTTAGCTGTGATGACAATGCAATATGGTACATACCTTTAGTCCATGGAGGCCGTCTGAGGAGGGCGGACTGAAATATTCTTCACAAACCCTTCGACATGGATATTAAATGAAATGGTATGATAAGTAGAACACCATAAGCAATATAGTATACTCAATTTATCGTTTGGTCCATGGCGGTCATCTCCAGAGGGCGGATTACCGTGATCCATGGCGGCCTCTTCAGGAGGGTGGGTTACCATTCTCTTCAGAGCACTTTCAACATGGGTATCAAATGAAAGGGTATGATAATTAGAAAACAATAAGCAATATAGTATACTCAATATTTCGTTTGGTCCATGGCGGCCATCTCAAGAGGACCGATTAACATTTTCTTCACAACCCCCTCGACATGGGTATCAAACGAAAGGGCATCAAAAGTAATGCAATAAGCTATGTCTTTAGATCCATGGCCACCTCCTCAGGAGGGCCGGTTACCATTCTCTTCAGAACCCTTTCGACATGGGTATCAAATGAAAGGGTATGATAAGTAAAACACCATAAGCAATACAATATACTCAGAACATCATTAGGTCCATGGCGGCCTCTTCAGGAGGGTGGGTTAACATTCTCTTCAGAGCCCTTTCGACATGGGTATCAAATGAAAGGGTATGATAATTAGAAAACAATAAGCAATATAGTATACTCAATATTTCGTTTGGTCCATGGCGGCCATCTCAAGAGGACGGATTAACATTTTCTTCACAACCCCCTCGACATGGGTATCAAACGAAATCAAACGAAAGGCCATCATAAGTAATGCAATAAGCTATGTCTTTAGATCCATGGCCACCTCCTCAGGAGGGCCGGATACCATTCTCTTCAGAACCCTTTCGACATAGGTATCAAATGAAAGGGTATGATAAGTAAAACACCATAAGCAATACAATATACTCAGAACATCATTAGGTCCATGGCGGCCTCCTCAGGAGGGTCGGTTACCATTCTCTTCAGAACCCTTTCGACATGGGTATCAAATGAAAGGGTATGATAAGTAGAATACCATAACCAATATAGTATGCTCAACATTTCGTTTGGTCCATGGCGGCCATCTCAAGAGGACGGATTAACATTTCTTTCAGAACCCCCTAGACATGGGTATCAAACGAAAGGCCATCAAAAGTATTGCAATAAGCTATGTCTTTAGATCCATGGCGACCTCCTCAGGAGGGCCGGTTACCATTCTCTTCAGAACACTTTCGACATGGGTATAAAATGAAAGGGTATGATAAGTAAAACACCATAAGCAATACAATATACTCAGAACATCATTAGGTCCATGGCGGCCTCCTCAGGAGGGTGGGTTATCATTCTCTTCAGAACCCTTTCGACATGGGTATCGAATGAAAGGGTATGATAAGTAGAATACCATAACCAATATAGTATGCTCAATATTTCGTTTGGTCCATGGCGACCATCTCAAGAGGACGGATTAACATTTTTTTCAGAACCCCCTCGACATGGGTATCAAACGAAAGGCCATCATTAGTAATGCAATAAGCTATGTCTTTAGATGCATGGCCACCTCCTCAGGAGGGCCGGATACCATTCTCTTCAGAACCCTTTCGACATAGGTATCAAATGAAAGGGTATGATAAGTAAAACACCATAAGCAATACCATATACTCAGAACATCATTAGGTCCATGGCGGCCTCCTCAGGAGGGTCGGTTACCATTCTCTTCAGAACCCTTTCGACATGGGTATCAAATGAAAGGGTATGATAAGTAGAATACCATAAACAATATAGTATGCTCAATATTTCGTTTGGTCCATGGCGGCCATTCCAAGAGCACGGATTAACATTTTCTTCACAACCCCCTCGACATGGGTATCAAACGAAAAGGCATCATAAGTAATGCAATAAGCTATGTCTTTAGATCCATGGCCACCTCCTCAGGAGGGCCGGTTACCATTCTCTTCAGAACCCTTTCGACATGGGTATCGAATGAAAGGGTATGATAAGTAGAATACCATAACCAATATAGTATGCTCAATATTTCGTTTGGTCCATGGCGGCCATTCCAAGAGCACGGATTAACATTTTCTTCACAACCCCCTCGACATGGGTATCAAACGAAAAGGCATCATAAGTATTGCAATAAGCTATGTCTTTAGATCCATGGCGACCTCCTCAGGGGGGCCGGTTACCATGCTCTTCAGAACACTTTCGACATGGGTATAAAATGAAAGGGTATGATAAGTAAAACACCATAAGCAACACAATATACTCAGAACATCATTAGGTCCATGGCGGCCTCCTCAGGAGGGTGGGTTACCATTCTCTTCAGAACCCTTTCGACATGGGTATCAAATGAAAGGGTATGATAAGTAGAATACCATAAACAATATAGTATGCTCAATATTTCGTTTGGTCCATGGCGGCCATTTCAAGAGGACGGATTAACATTTTCTTCACAACCCCCTCGACATGGGTATCAAACGAAAAGGCATCATAAGTAATGCAATAAGCTATGTCTTTAGATCCATGGCCACCTCCTCAGGAGGGCCGGTTACCATTATCTTCAGAATACTTTCGACATGGGTATCAAATGAAAGGGTATGATAAGTAAAACACCATAAGCAATACAATATACTCAGAACATCATTAGGTCCATAGCGGCCTCCTCAGGAGGGTCGGTTACAATTCTCTTCAGAACCCTTTCGACATGGGTATCGAATGAAAGGGTATGATAAGTAGAATACCATAACCAATATAGTATGCTCAATATTTCGTTTGGTCCATGGCGGCCATTCCAAGAGGACGGATTAACATTTTCTTCACAACCCCCTCGACATGGGTATCAAACGAAAAGGCATCATAAGTAATGCAATAAGCTATGTCTTTAGATCCATGGCCACCTCCTCAGGAGGGCCGGTTACCATTCTCTTCAGAACACTTTCGACATGGGTATCAAATGAAAGGGTATGATAAGTAAAACACCATAAGCAATACAATATACTCAGAACATCATTAGGTCCATAGCGGCCTCCTCAGGAGGGTGGGTTACCATTCTCTTCAGAACCCTTTCGACATGGGTATCGAATGAAAGGGTATGATAAGTAGAATACCATAACCAATATAGTATGCTCAATATTTCGTTTGGTCCATGGCGGCCATCTCAAGAGGACGGATTAACATTTCTTTCAGAACCCCCTCGACATGGGTATCAAACGAAAGGCCATCAAAAGTATTGCAATAAGCTATGTCTTTAGATCCATGGCGACCTCCTCAGGGGGGCCGGTTACCATTCTCTTCAGAACACTTTCGACATGGGTATAAAATGAAAGGGTATGATAAGTAAAACACCATAAGCAATACAATATACTCAGAACATCATTAGGTCCATGGCGGCCTCCTCAGGAGGGTGGGTTACCATTCTCTTCAGAACCCTTTCGACATGGGTATCAAATGAAAGGGTATGATAAGTAGAATACCATAAACAATATAGTATGCTCAATATTTCGTTTGGTCCATGGCGGCCATTCCAAGAGGACGGATTAACATTTTCTTCACAACCCCCTCGACATGGGTATCAAACGAAAAGGCATCATAAGTAATGCAATAAGCTATGTCTTTAGATCCATGGCCACCTCCTCAGGAGGGCCGGTTACCATTCTCTTCAGAATACTTTCGACATGGGTATCAAATGAAAGGGTATGATAAGTAAAACACCATAAGCAATACAATATACTCAGAACATCATTAGGTCCATAGCGGCCTCCTCAGGAGGGTGGGTTACCATTCTCTTCAGAACCCTTTCGACATGGGTATCGAATGAAAGGGTATGATAAGTAGAATACCATAACCAACATAGTATGCTCAATATTTCGTTTGGTCCATGGCGGCCATCTCAAGAGGACGGATTAACATTTCTTTCAGAACCCCCTCGACATGGGTATCAAACGAAAGGGCATCAAAAGTATTGCAATAAGCTATGTCTTTAGATCCATGGCGACCTCCTCAGGGGGCCGGTTACCATTCTCTTCAGAACACTTTCGACATGGGTATAAAATGAAAGGGTATGATAAGTAAAACACCATAAGCAATACAATATACTCAGAACATCATTAGGTCCATGGCGGCCTCCTCTGGAGGGTGGGTTACCATTCTCTTCAGAACCCTTTCGACATGGGTATCAAATGAAAGGGTATGATAAGTAGAATACCATAAACAATTTAGTATGCTCAATATTTCGTTTGGTCCATGGCGGCCATTCCAAGAGGACGGATTAACATTTTCTTCACAACCCCCTCGACATGGGTATCAAACGAAAAGGCATCATAAGTAATGCAATAAGCTATGTCTTTAGATCCATGGCCACCTCCTCAGGAGGGCCGGTTACCATTCTCTTCAGAACACTTTCGACATGGGTATCAAATGAAAAGGTATGATAAGTAAAACACCATAAGCAATACAATATACTCAGAACATCATTAGGTCCATAGCGGCCTCCTCAGGAGGGTGGGTTTGTTGCGTTTCTCCCGCAACAAAGGACTAGGCGGTACTTTCCATAACGGAGAAGTTTACCTGCCCTTATTGTTTAATTTTAGTTATAAGTAAAACGAAATTTTTAATTTTGGACGACTTCAACTGCCGCCGACCGAGCCAACCTCTTTTTACTTCTTTATCTATGGACGACTGTCCTCGACTGTTAACTTCAATTGACTGCTTTTTAGAATTTCGGAATAATCCACCTTACCTTATTTTGATGTTTTTCACACCAAAAATTGTTTGGAGGCGTCTCCTAATCATCATGCCTCTTTGCTTTCCCATTTGTCCTCTCTTTATGTAATAAATTTGGGGGAGGTGCATTCATATGCATTCCATATATGCATTTCTTATGCATTCTATATATGCATTCTCCCTCACATGCATCGAGCCTGGTTTTACCCAAACACGATGGCACGATCGCTGCGGCGCTTGCAGGTTTGGTTCTTATGTATAACCATAAGGGGAAAAATTCTCTCGCGCCTCGATCACGAGAGCGGCCGAGAGTTCTTAATATTGTTTTCGGCACTTGGCCGGGGCAAAATGCATAATTGCCTTATGCAATTAATGTTTACCATCTGGCGGGTCTCGTGCCGTGAAGGCCGATTGTGGACATGTCGCTTGGGCATATCAGATTTCTTCACCTTGAGTGCAGTGCATTCCGTTGAGGAATTTATGGTGCAATTTGAAGCACGAATTTGTTGGTTTTTAGGTAAAGAAGGAAAAGTCATATCGAATTTGATAGACGATTTCCTTTAGAATTAGCCACTTTGAATTTATTGTGGGCAATTGAAATATAGAGAGGAAATGTCGGGTCAGGTTTTAGCTCGACAGTTTCCTTTGAATTTTGTGGCCACTTGCACTTGTCATGTGGAATATTTTCCACATGTGCCCTTGAATTATGGTGGTGAGAATTTTCAAATGACCGTGGGGGTCTTACAATATTGATGATTCTTAGAATTGGCCATGGAATGGTAATGCGTAATTTGTAGAATTGACCGTGGAGGTCTTATGGATGCTAATGAGCATTTAGGGGGTTTAGAGATTTGTTTGGGAGGCTGTATTATGATAGGTGATAAGCGAGCGCTTATAACACCTTTCCCCTTAGAAAAGAAAGTTTACTATATTTTGAAAAAGGATGGTAAACTTTCGTCGAAAAATCATGGTTGCGAAGTTTTCGAAGATTTGACAGGATGGGTAAGGTATGGTTTGCATCTATTTATTTTGCTGCGGATTAATTTTTTTTTTCTTTTTGAATTTTTCTTTCTTTTTTTTTTATTTTTATTTGCGTTAAGAGGGTGCTTCGGTCTTTGGTTTGTTGTACTTTTATTGAATATTCCATTAACATAAACAGTGTATATTTTTTATGTCTATATATGTATATGTCTAATCTATTTATTCTAGTTTTTTTTTTTTTTAAAGCGCGTTTTTATTATCTTTATTTGCATATTAATTATGTGCGCTGTAAGCAACGATAAGAACGATTATTTACTTATGATATCTAAAGTTTTATATAAAAAAAGATTTCTATTATGTATAAAAATTGATGTTCAACCCCTTTTTTTTTTATTTTATTATATCTTTTTATTTATTTATTTATTTATTTATTTATTCATGGGGGTTGATATTTATTTACTGGGTAATTTATTTTAATTATACCTTTTCTTGTGTGTAAAAAAAAAATATTTAATTATTTGTTACTTATTTTCTAAATTATTAATTTTATCTATATAATTATTTATTTTCTAAATTATTAATTTTATTTATTTTCTAAATTATTAATTTTATCTATATAATTATTTATTTTCTAAATTATTAATTTTATTTTTTTCTAAATTATTAATTTTATTTATATAATATGTATATTTTTTGTTCAAATGGTGGAATAACATAATGTGTTTTTTTTTTTTTTTTTTTTACATTTTTATTCATATTCTAGTATTTAGTAGTATCTTTATATTTTTGTGTGTGTTTTATTATTTATATATATATATATATTTATTTATTTATTTCCCTAGTGTTCAAGTACAAAGTTGCTTATTCTAATAGTAAAAGGAGCGATTTATTATTATTTATTTTATGTGTTATTACTCTGGGTATATTTCAATTATTCTTTCGTTTATTTTTTTTTTGATTTTCAAGAAACAAAGTATTATTTATTAAATTAATTTATTTAATCATACTCATGTATATATATATATTTATTTGGGAAAACAATTTTGGTTTTAGCATACGCACGCATATATTTACTCGTATTATTTACTCATTCTTTACTACATGTATTAAATTCTTTAAAAGAAAATCTTTTGGTAATTCTTATATTTTCTTATTGGGCTTAACATGGCTTTGTTGTTACAACGTATGAACATGAGGGTGTTTCTCGTGTAGGGGTAGTGCTAGGTTCTGTTATGTCTGTCTCATTTCTGTCATTGTTTATAGTGTGTCTGAAGTGTTGTAGTTTATAGACCATTAGTGCTATTATTATTATGACTGAGGCTAAAAGAATATAATTTAGGGAATAATGGTGTATATCATGGTTATTGATACTGTTGTAGCTCAACTCTTCTTTTTGTTTCTGAAATTCAATTGTTTTGCTTAATTCTTTTAATTCATTTTCCTGATTGTATTTTAATAGGAATGTTTTCGTTTGTTTTGACGGCACGCGGCTTTTATTGACCATTGATCCTTCTAGGTTCTCCCGTGTCAAGTTTATTGATGGTAGATAATAGGCATTTAATTTAGATGTTCGTACATTGTGCGATTGTAGGATCAATTCTTTGCTTCTTAAGTAACATCCTGTGCGTATCTCGATTATTCCAGTGCCACTGAGGGGGCAGGGGAAAATCTCATTAGCGCATACTATGTCTACAGTGGCATCCTTGTCCATAACAAACAACCATTTGTTAGGTTGAGCCAACTGTATCCAGAAGTCCGTGCGTGGTAAAGACTTTACATGACAAGTACTTGGTATTGTCTTATCGTGTTTAAGAAGGTCAATCTCACACAGATTATTTTCCGAATGAACATTAAAAATTGGGTGTACAATTCTACACAAGTAATACTTCAGATCATCGGTTTGACAGTTATTTAGGTCTAATTTATTTAGAGAGTAGTAATGCTCTCTGTTGTAATCCACTACTAAGTACTCTAGTGATGGTTGGATGAAAACGTAATCGTTATTATGTAGAGTTGGAAAGGGTACAACTTTGTAAAGCTGGTAACTCTCGCGAAATGGTAGTGGTACATTTAATTCGAATAAGATTTTATTTTTAACTGTTGCTGTACTAATGTGTCCGAATTTGTAAATTTGGAGCAGATTATTTCTATATTTATCTACCGGTAACATTACATCGTTAGGTAGGTTCTTTTGGATAGTTGTAAGCAAATCGTCTATTTGTTTTGGAGAAATTATTGAAGGGTGTGGTTTGCCATGGCGCACGTCAGTAACCAGATCTAAAAGGATGTTTAGGGTCGATTCAAAGCGCGTTGATATAGTTGTGGCTAGAGAAACTAAAGATTCCAGTTCTAATAGCGCGTTTACGTGCGTCAAATCCTTATCTACCTGATTCAGGATGTTGTCGATTTTTACGAATTTAGTGTCAATTAGATCAAATTGGTTCTTGATGTCTGTCTGTGTTTTACTAAATATGTTGGTCGTAGTTTCGATAATGAGGGTTTGATTCTTTATGAGATGAAGCAGATAGTTTTGATCTTTTTGGACTGCCGCTATTTGTTCATCGTATCTGTCAGCATCCGCCTCGTCTAGGGTCCCGAACAAGGTTTTACTAAGGGAGCCTATAGCATTGAAGAGTCCTCGTTTTGTGCGTTTGTTTTGTCCGTCTAATAACTTAAGTTTGTCGTTTATTTCGTCTAAGACTGTATTGAAATGGTCAAATAGCTGAAGACAAGTTTCGCTTCCCTTTAGTTTATGAAGCGTCTTGCAGCAATATTTTATTTTATCCCTACATTGTTCTAGGTTATTTAATTCCAACTTAAAATTAGTTAGATCGTAGAATATTATAATCTTCCATTCGTTGCTGTATAACCCTACCTTACCAATTTCTTCGAAATAGATTCCGGGATTAGTAGTGAATGTAGTCACGTTGATCTTGTCGTGTCCATGCGTACCCATAGTGTAGCATATCATCATTAGAATGAATAGTAGCGTCCTGTGAGAAGGTAAATATTAGTGTTCGTCAGTGTAGAGTTTTAGATTGTTGTTATGTACGGTTCTGTTTTTGTTCTTAACTCTAATGGTTGTGTTTTCGGTTGAGTTTAAACGAATGATTTCGTAAGGGCCTTCCCATAAGGATGTGAGTTTGTTTTTTCTAGCGTTTTGCTTAAGTAATACCCTGTCGCCTAGATTAAACGATTTTATTTTAGTGCTCTTGTCGTAATACTGTTTGGACTTTTCTTTTTTTTTTACTAAAGTCTCTTTCGCTATTGAGTGGCTATGCTGTAATCTGGATTTTAGTTCCTTTGCATAGTCATCGTAGTTGTAGCTAATAGTTGGTGCACTATTTAATGCGCTAGGTATTTCTGCTGGATATCCGTAAAGAAGTTCATGAGGAGAGTAGTTTGTACTCGAATGAGGGGTGGTATTGTAAACAAACATTGCATATGGGATCCACGTATCCCATGTAAGTGGATCGCGGTTGACATAGTGTCGAAGGTATTCCGCGAGAGTCCTATGACTCCTTTCAAGGGCACCATTTGTTTGAGGATGATATGGTGTAGTTTGCAATTGTTTGATTTGTAGCAACTTGGTGACGTCTTTGAACATGGCACTTAGGAAATTGGATCCTTGATCCGTAAGGAGTGATTGTGGAATTCCATGTTTACAGACAATCTGTTCTACAAAGGCTTTTGCCACCGTGGGGGTTTCCTGGTTTTCTAGGGGGATCGCAATAGAAAACTTGCTTAGATCATCTTGGAAAGTGAGCAAGTATTTATTGCCGGAATGGCTAACAGGTAGAGGACCAACGATGTCTAAGTATATCTTCTCGAATGGCTTAGAACTTGTAGTCGTTATTTTCATGGGGATTTTAGGGTTGTGTGTCAGTTTGTTAAGTTGACAAGACCCACATTTCTTTATGAAATTCTCGACGTCCTTTTTCATGCCTGGCCAAGAATACTTTTCTTGTATTCGTTTTATGGTCCTGTTAACGCCTTGATGGCCTCCTAGAGGAGTTTGATGGTACTCGTGCAATATCTTCTGTACTTCTTCAGAGTCTTCGGGAGTTTTAATTGTCCCAAAATAAAGCGTAATGTAGTGGATGGTTTCACCGAATATTTGCCGGAGCAAGTCCTTTAATTTGGCTAAATCGGTATTACTTAAGTGTGGTACGCTGATCTCAAGATGCTTTTCGTGAGAATCCTCGTCCTCGATCTTTATTTGTTTTAAGACGCCCTTTAAAATTTCTTCGTCCTGTGGTGTTCTACTTGGGAGACTTATTTTTACTACTGAATGTTTGCATTGGTTCTTGTTCCTAACATACCATATACCGGGGTCCAATTTATCCGGCAACTCTAAAATTTCCCTTAATTTTCTTTCTGCGTCACTATCCATCAACGGTAATATGTAGTATTTATCTCTAATTCCTTTTACTGTCAGGAGATCGCGTTTTGTTTCACTAATAATAACTTCGTCTGTGCTTATAGGTTGATCAGATAAGTGGGTCTCTGGGCTATTCTCTTGGATAGGGGTTTGTTCATTAGTGACCGCTTTTGTTTGACTTCGTGTCAACATGTTGACGGTTCTTTCTTCCGTTACATTTTCTGGCACTATTCTACTAAGCGCGTCTGCATTAGCATTCATTTTCCCTGGTTTATATTTAATTACGTAGTCGAATTCTTCGAGCCGAATTCTCCATCTTGCTAGTCGGCTAGTGGTATCCTTCAGGTTCATTAACCATACCAGTGGCTTATGGTCTGTAACTATGGTAAATGTCCTGCCATAAATGTATGGGCGGAATTGCTCGACTGCATATATTATAGCGAGAAGCTCTTTCTCTATCGTGGAGTATCTAGTTTCGGCTGGGTTTAGTGTCCTACTAGCGTAGCAGACAGGTTTATCTTTGCCAATTTCGCCTTGCGATAATACGGCTCCTAAAGCTACATCACTGGCGTCCGTGGTGACGATGAATTCTTTATCGAATTCTGGGTATGATAATATTGGTGCCGTGATTAATCTTTTCTTTAGGTCTCTGAAAGACTCGTCGCAGAATTCATTCCATACGAAAGGGGCATCTTTCTTCAAGAGTTGGGTGAGTGGTTTTGCTATCTTAGCGAAGTTGGGTATAAATCTTCGATAATACCCTACGAAACCTAGGAATGCTTTTACATCCTTTTGCCGTTTAGGCTGTGGGTAGGTTTTCAGGACTTTTATCTTTGTGGGATCCGGGTGCACTCCATCTGCACTCACTACATGTCCCAGGTACGTAATTTCTTTTCTCAAGAAATGGCATTTCTCAGGTTGGAGTTTTAAATTATTTTCTCTCAGCCTGTCAAGAACCTCAACGAGTTTTACGTTGTGGTCGTGTAGATTGTACCCATAGACGACTACGTCATCTAGATAAACGAAACAACGTATACCTTGTAATCCAGTTAAAACGGTGTTCATCAACCTTTGGAAGGTGGCAGGAGCTCGCTTCAATCCAAATGGCATCCTATTATAATGATAGTGGCCAAATGGAGTGCTGAAAGCGGTCTTCTCCTTGTCCACTTCATCCATTGGGATTTGATGAAATCCACTTGCTAAATCCAAGGTAGAGAAATATTTGGACTTACCCAACTGATCTAGAATATCAGTAATATTGGGTAAGGGATAAGCGTCGCCTATAGTTATTTCGTTCAATCGCCTAAAGTCCACCACGACTCTCCATTTCTTGTTCCCATTTGCATCTGGTTTCTTAGGTACCAGTAGTAGGGGAGAATTCCAGGGGCTGCTGCTAGGACTAATCACTTCATTATCCAGCATCTCTCCTATTTGTCTGTTTATCTCATCTCTTTGGGCCTCGGGTAACCGATAGGGTTTTACATAAATGGGCGGCTTGTCTGCTAGTGTGGGTATGGTATGCACTATTGCATTGGTACATGAAAGATAATCTCCTTCTAAGTAAAATAATTCATTATATTTTCTACATATGTTGAGAATTGCTTCTCTTTCCTGACTATTGCAATGTTCTAAATTAATTAAACTCTCCAGGTTCTTCAGTCGGTTGTAAACTGGGTCCTTGTCATGGTCCGTGTGCATTATGTCGTAATTTTCAGCGTCTTCCCAGTTTGGTCTGATATCGTCCATGTCTATTTCTTCGTCTTGTTCGTTTGTGTTCAATATTAGTACTTTAGCTACATTGTCAACGGGTGTTACCAAACTGTCTCCTAAATATATCCCCGGTTTTATTTCCTTCTTCGCGCAAAGTTGTGTTTTATCTGAATTAACCCTTACACCAATTACTGTTTCGGTTCTACCTGCTATGCAAAATAGCTGCTTTCGTTTTGGTTCATCTATCATAGTCTGTCCCCTTGCTCCAGGGAAGTCGGTACGTAACTCTTCCAGGCAATTTCCCGATACCGTATTTCCGAATTTAATTACCATTTCCGTCTTGCTTTCATTCGGTGTCTCTAGTCTGTCTCCTTGTCTTTCTTGTACGTCGCTAACTGTTTGAAGCTGTTTTTTTATTAAATCTTCGGCTTGTCTTTGATTATCCCATACATTCGTCTTCAATACATTGTCCTTCTTTATTTCCTCATTTATCCCTCGATATCTAATGTTTTTATCTTCTTGTCCTCTTACGTCTTCGATAGTTTCTTGTCCCATCCTTACGTCTTTTGCATCTTCGTTCATACATCCGTTTTTTTGTACTCCGATTTTATATTCTTTGCTATATTCGTCTTGAAATTTTTCTGGCTTATATTTGCAGGGATTTTCGTATTTTCCTTCCTCTTCTCTTAGTCGTTCGTTTTCGTCGTTCGCTTCTTTAGTTAGTTGTGGCTTCATACAGTTATTTTGTTGCTTGTAGGTATAATCGTCGCTAAATCCGTCGTCTAGTTGAGTCCCCATTCCATAGTCATTGATCCATTCTTCTTTTATCCAGATTTCCAACACGTTTTCGCGATAATTCACATTACCATCATACTTATACATGAAGTCATGGCCCAGTAATCCATCATATTGTAACCTACTGTCATCTCCTCCTAAATGAAACGGGTGGCTGATTTGTACTCTGCTATAAGAGTCTTCGATGTCCAAAGTTCCGAGTGATAAACCCCCTGAAGGGACGTAGTCTCCCCATAGGCCGGTGAGTAAACACCTTCCACTACAGTCCACTAGGCTTTCATCGGCAGTCGACATACTCTTATGCAGACTTATTTCAGACCCCGTATCTATGAGAAATGTTGTTTGATTTTTCTTTGATAGTGAGAAGGGCAGTGTAACGGTTACTCTGCGCTTAGTTTTTTGTATTGGTATCTTTATAAGAAGATCGCGATTTAATGGTCGCGGGGATGGATCTCGGCCTCGATTTCCAGATGGCGGGACAGGTGGCCAGTGTGTCCTTCCCGCGTGGACTCGTTTTCCGAATCTATTTCCTGTGTAGTTAGCCTTACTTGCCGTATGTTTGGATTTCTCCTACTTTCCTGAGACGGGGTCGGTGGTCTTGCTCCACCTGTATTAGATTGCCCTTGGGATTGGTATCCATTTCCTGTGTTCGTTCCGTAATTACGTCGGTATTGATTTGTATTTCTCCGGTCCTGCTGTTGGTATCTCCTTTTTTCGTGGTTTCTTCTGGTCCTACATTCGCTAAAATGGTGGTTGGCGACATTACAGTAAGAGCAAATTAGCCGTCTTACTTCCCTTTTGACGTTAGTTGACGCGAACGTTGGTAATATCTTGTTTTTATAGCAGGTGTCCTTCGTATGTCCTCTTTTATTACAAGATTCGCAAACCAATGAGAATCTATTGTTCTGATTCTCCCGTTGTGTTTTTTCCTTATCTTCCACTAAAGATGCTCGTTCCAGGATGTAATCAATCAGACTAGCGAGGTCGCACTCGTTTCTGGCCTGTGCTAACGTTTGGAGCCTCTCATTCCTTAGTCCATTCTCAAAGGAACGTATAGCGTCCTTTTCGTTCTCCTCCAGGAATATAGCTCGAGCTCCTGGGTTTGATACCTTTGCAAGAGTGGCTTTATTCAGTTCTCCCAAGGTTTTCGTAACCCTTAAGGAGAAATCATTCACTGATTCCTTGGGATTCTGCTTCATCCTCTGAAGTTCCTCCCGAACCGTAGAACGCGACAACTTAAATCTTTTTAACAATCCGGCCTTCAATTCTTCCCAAGACTCGGCACCACCATAATCTATGATGTCGTATGCCGGGCCTGACACTCGGGTTTTCAAAACATTA
Source organism: Thereva unica (assembly GCA_949987705.1). Classification (NCBI taxonomy): domain Eukaryota; kingdom Metazoa; phylum Arthropoda; class Insecta; order Diptera; family Therevidae; genus Thereva; species Thereva unica. The sequence goes on along the minus strand of OX465281.1, from coordinate 146,978,032 downwards.
AAATACAACGCCCTGTCTTCAGCATCTCTAGCCCTAGCAAATAATGCATCACAACAAGCGATAAATCTATTTAATTCACTCTTATCGCCACTGAAATTTGGGATTAATTCTCGCGCTTCGGCGATGGTAACCCGGTATTCCTGAGCGGTACCTTGTGGGTTGGCCATCGCGTTTAAAGGGGCTTCAGATGTTGCCATGAGACCTCTAGCAGCGTCGATTCCCTTCTGCCGCTTCTGGCTTCTACTTCGCGTTAGAATTGTGACGGCGGAAATAATCTGCGTAACCGGAACAAATAATACTCAGTGTCTTCACTAACGTCTCCTTTTTTTTTTTTTTTGTATTTATAAGGACCAATTTAGTAGGAAGAGCACAATTGTCATACCAATATTAAGTTTACCAATGAATCAGTTTCCGAACTACCAAAAGATTTGTTCGTTTATAAAAATGAAAAAAAAATTTTTTTTTTTTAAAAAAAAAACGGAATTAACGAATAATAAATAGATAACTTGGCACGCGGAGAAATGCCACAAAGAAACCCCAATACATAAATATACGTATGCGTACGCGTAATATCGTAACAAAGAAGAGCAGTTTTGTTGAGAAACACACAATTATTAAAATTTTGATTACTCTATTAAAACTCATCAATCATTTGTTTATTAATTTTAAATGGTAATACTTGAAAATTAAGTTAATTGAAAATTTAATCATTCTTATGTATTTATTTGTGTTACATAAAATATTTTATTTATATATATTTTTTTTTTTTAAAAAACAATTTTATTATTTCTCTTTGTATAGTAATAATTTTTTTTTTAAATTACTAAACTTACTTGTTGGATTTTTTCAGCAGTTCAAGTAATTCTGCCATTACCATCTTTAATTCGGCTTCCTTAATGTTGTAGTAAAGCTCCTCCACGTCTGCGAAGAATAACTCTTTACATATGCTGCAGCTGCAATCTTCAGCGGGCGTGTTTCCCATGGTTGAATGATGAATCCCTCGTTGAGTATTTTTCACTATTTCACTTTTTTATTATTAGAATTTCTAGCTGTCAAGATTCCACTCCAGCCTCAGAGGTGTTTTAAGGCAGATTTGGGCTTGTTATTCCGCCTCTTGACAGTCTAGAAATTGTTCACTAAAAATTTTAGATCAGCAAGCCTTCAAGCAAGCAAGCATTTCCGAAGGAGGAAAGTCGTCCTTCAAATCCAGATCGTCCTTCAAAATCCAGATCGTCCTTCAAAATATCCTGATCGTTCTTCAAAATCCTGATCGTCCTTCAAAATCCTGATCGTTCTTCAAAATCCTGATCGTTCTTCAAAATCCTGATCGTCCTTCAAAATCCAGATCGTTAATCCTGATCGTCCTTCAAAATCCTTTTCGCTGCCACCAAATTTTTATGTTGCGTTTCTCCCGCAACAAAGGACTAGGCGGTACTTTCCATAACGGAGAAGTTTACCTGCCCTTATTGTTTAATTTTAGTTATAAGTAAAACGAAATTTTTAATTTTGGACGACTTCAACTGCCGCCGACCGAGCCAACCTCTTTTTACTTCTTTATCTATGGACGACTGTCCTCGACTGTTAACTTCAATTGACTGCTTTTTAGAATTTCGGAATAATCCACCTTACCTTATTTTGATGTTTTTCACACCAAAAATTGTTTGGAGGCGTCTCCTAATCATCATGCCTCTTTGCTTTCCCATTTGTCCTCTCTTTATGTAATAAATTTGGGGGAGGTGCATTCATATGCATTCCATATATGCATTTCTTATGCATTCTATATATGCATTCTCCCTCACATGCATCGAGCCTGGTTTTACCCAAACACGATGGCACGATCGCTGCGGCGCTTGCAGGTTTGGTTCTTATGTATAACCATAAGGGGAAAAATTCTCTCGCGCCTCGATCACGAGAGCGGCCGAGAGTTCTTAATATTGTTTTCGGCACTTGGCCGGGGCAAAATGCATAATTGCCTTATGCAATTAATGTTTACCATCTGGCGGGTCTCGTGCCGTGAAGGCCGATTGTGGACATGTCGCTTGGGCATATCAGATTTCTTCACCTTGAGTGCAGTGCATTCCGTTGAGGAATTTATGGTGCAATTTGAAGCACGAATTTGTTGGTTTTTAGGTAAAGAAGGAAAAGTCATATCGAATTTGATAGACGATTTCCTTTAGAATTAGCCACTTTGAATTTATTGTGGGCAATTGAAATATAGAGAGGAAATGTCGGGTCAGGTTTTAGCTCGACAGTTTCCTTTGAATTTTGTGGCCACTTGCACTTGTCATGTGGAATATTTTCCACATGTGCCCTTGAATTATGGTGGTGAGAATTTTCAAATGACCGTGGGGGTCTTACAATATTGATGATTCTTAGAATTGGCCATGGAATGGTAATGCGTAATTTGTAGAATTGACCGTGGAGGTCTTATGGATGCTAATGAGCATTTAGGGGGTTTAGAGATTTGTTTGGGAGGCTGTATTATGATAGGTGATAAGCGAGCGCTTATAACAGGTTACCATTCTCTTCAGAACCCTTTCGACATGGGTATCGAATGAAAGGGTATGATAAGTAGAATACCATAACCAACATAGTATGCTCAATATTTCGTTTGGTCCATGGCGGCCATCTCAAGAGGACGGATTAACATTTCTTTCAGAACCCCCTCGACATGGGTATCAAACGAAAGGGCATCAAAAGTATTGCAATAAGCTATGTCTTTAGATCCATGGCGACCTCCTCAGGGGGCCGGTTACCATTCTCTTCAGAACACTTTCGACATGGGTATAAAATGAAAGGGTATGATAAGTAAAACACCATAAGCAATACAATATACTCAGAACATCATTAGGTCCATGGCGGCCTCCTCTGGAGGGTGGGTTACCATTCTCTTCAGAACCCTTTCGACATGGGTATCAAATGAAAGGGTATGATAAGTAGAATACCATAAACAATTTAGTATGCTCAATATTTCGTTTGGTCCATGGCGGCCATTCCAAGAGGACGGATTAACATTTTCTTCACAACCCCCTCGACATGGGTATCAAACGAAAAGGCATCATAAGTAATGCAATAAGCTATGTCTTTAGATCCATGGCCACCTCCTCAGGAGGGCCGGTTACCATTCTCTTCAGAACACTTTCGACATGGGTATCAAATGAAAAGGTATGATAAGTAAAACACCATAAGCAATACAATATACCATAAACAATATAGTATACGCAATATTTCGTTTGGTCCATGGCGGCCATCTCAAGATTGCGGGTTACCATTTTCTTCTCAACGGGACGCGCTGCGCGACTCTACTTACGCGAGTTTGGCCCCGTTATTCGTTGTGTCTCTCTCTACCGTAAACCATTTCAGTATTCAAGATAAGGAAAGAGAGAGGCTAGCGAGGAACGACTTTCGTCTCCGCGCTATAAGTGACACCTTGCGGTCGAACCGTGAGACGTAAAATTGTATTAAATTAATTAACACTTTACAGAAATGCAATGAATACTAGATTCTATGAAATTGACTTTTTGTATGTCGAGTGGCCTAGATTCTAAAGTTAAGTAAGTCCTTGGAACTATTTTATCCAGAAACTACGTTTTTTTGCTGTGCCTAAAATAGTAGAAAGAAAGTAAAAAAATAAAAACATACGAATTATAGAAACGGTACTAAAATTGTGGAAAAATAATTCGAAAAATTTAAATACTAAATTATTTATGCCCAGTGTTTAGTTTAGTTTTTTAAATAAGAAAGAAAATAAAAAAAAATAAAATGTGACTTTTTTAAATTTTGGTTTTTAAAATGTGACATTTTATAGTTTCGTAAATTATCTAGATGGACTTTTTTCAATTTTGGTTATTACATACAGTTAATATAAATATTATTTTTATATAAAATTTACTAATTTAAAAATTCCATTTATTAATCTAATCGATTATTTACAAAAACGAAACAAATCCAAATAATGATAAAACAAAACAGATGATATATAAAAATCTAAATAATGTTGAATAAACTTCCAAAATTACCTCAAAAAGGTAAATGAATCACGTCGCAAGATTTCGCGCTTTTCTATCATCAATCTCCCTATTTCGATATTTCTATAATTATTGTCATTATTATATTGTTATTTTGTTTTTAATTTTGCTTAAGCTTTCTTTTTTAAAAATTGAAATTATTTTCAACAAAAGAAGCGAAATCAATTATTACGTAACAAATCGTTTGTTTTTTTATATTAGGTGCAACAAAAAAATCTGGGGCCTGTATTAAACAAGATTTAAAGGTTGAACAAAGCCGAACTCAATAAGTAATTAACAACCTTTAAATCTTGTTTAATACAGGCCCCAGATTTTTTTGTTGCACCTAATATAAAAAAACAAACGATTTGTTACGTAATAATTGATTTCGCTTCTTTTGTTGAAAATAATTTCAATTTTTAAAAAAGAAAGCTTAAGCAAAATTAAAAACAAAATAACAATATAATAATGACAATAATTATAGAAATATCGAAATAGGGAGATTGATGATAGAAAAGCGCGAAATCTTGCGACGTGATTCATTTACCTTTTTGAGGTAATTTTGGAAGTTTATTCAACATTATTTAGATTTTTATATATCATCTGTTTTGTTTTATCATTATTTGGATTTGTTTCGTTTTTGTAAATAATCGATTAGATTAATAAATGGAATTTTTAAATTAGTAAATTTTATATAAAAATAATATTTATATTAACTGTTTGATTTACAAGCGCACAAGCGAGAACAAGTTGCCCTTAAAGATTTATTTTGCATATAATATTCATAATTATAATGGACCTGGAAATAATACTCATAAAATTTTTCGTCGTCTTCCTCCAAATACTTAAATAACTGGTGAAACTCACCAAACTTATAGCGGTCACGAAAAATAGGATGGACCGTATATCTTTTCTTTTTAAAAAATAATACTTTCGCTCTAAGAAAACTACTTTCTGCACAAAACATTTCTTTTCTTGAAAGTGCCATAATTGAAAGCAATGTGAAAAATATGCTCTATAAATTATTTAGCTTCGAATGGCGAATGGTAAATGCTTAATACCTATCACAAGCGCAACCAGCTACATAATAACAAGCGTGAGATCTGACCACAGAAAGCGTAAACGTTTGCTAGCGTGAACAAGCGCAAGAAGCTAACAAGCTTACAAGCGCGAGACGCGACCGCAGCCTTTGGTAGTAAATTTTCCATTCCCAACGATATGACAACGCATATCAGGCGTTTCAATCTGAGGGGGCGCAAAATGATAGAAGAAGGAAATACAGCACATTTGATGAGGAATGTACAAAGAGAAGGGGTATCGTACTAATAAAAAACAAGTGTTGAGGTTGATCGGGATATTAAATGAAATCCTTTATTTTCTTTAAAACAATTAATTAACTTTATTAAACCTTTTTTAATTAATCAAAAATGATTCCGCGAAGACCCGAGCACGTTGGAAAATCAAACTGGAGTGCCTGTTGGGATTTAAAGAAAATAGAGTTCAACCGGTGGAAAACAGGATGTAACCTGATATTAACGTGACTTATTGAGAAAAACAAGGGATCGTGTTGATAAGTCAGCATAATTGCAGGAAATATAGAATGCATACGTGACTTTAAAGGAAGGTTAATGAAATTGTAGAATTGAGGAATTTAGCAAGTAGCAATTGTTGGAAAAATAAAAGTATGCTGGAAGGGTACTAATATGCTGACATGGGTGCTTTACAACACAAGGGTAGCCTGTGTCTAGCAAGAGCATTGATTGTTGCCATATCCAAAGTGAATAAGGAGACAGAGTTTGACAAAGTGAGGCTGGATATTGGAAAATTACAAACTCAACGAGCAACAGAACTTTTGTCTGAATCCAGGATAAATATACCCAATGAAGGTGCCGTAATTCCGGAGCTGCAAAAATTCCAAGAACATCTGAAAGATTATAAGATTATAGTGTATAGATATGGTGCTAAAGGAAGAGACGTGTTATTTGAGGGACAAAATACCGGAAAAAACTAAATTTACTGTACCAAAACAATCATTACAACGTCATAGGTTCGCTAACTGCAGCATTTTGCTGTGTGTATTATTGCGAGGAATGTCATGTACCATACAATACCAAAAACGATCACAGATGTGGAGGAACCTGTCCTTGCTGCCAACAGACTCCAGCATGCGCTAAAGACTGTACCGAAAAGCTGTGTAAAGAATGTAATCGACATTTTAGAGGAGAATGTTGCTTCAACTATCACAAAGCTTCAGGGTCGTTAAATAAGAAAAGTGTTTGTGAGGTAATAAAAAAGTGCAAAGATTGTCTATAGACACAAAAAGCAGATAAAACTCATATTTGCGGTGAATATTATTGCAAGATCTGTAATAAACACGTGGAACAAGGACACTTCTGCTTTATCCAACCGGATGTCAGAACACCCCCAACAAAAGACACTCTTTTCGTCTTTTACGACTTGGAAACAAGACAGGAGAAGATTGTAAGAGAAAAATATATAGAAGGAGAATCAGCTGGAAACATAAAGCTACATGAACCGAATTTATGTGTTGTTGCAAAGCGTTGTGAACTCTGCGTGGATATAGAAAACTTACATTTTTGTCGGAAATGTGGATATAGGATTGAAGATTGAAGATTTACCAAACTAATGTAGTGAACGAGTTTTCGAAAGATTTGTTGGAATTAAGGAAGAGCAAATTTAAAAGCAGGGGGTCAAATGGTAGCAACGGCCTCAGGGACCTTTGATGGTGCCGGTACGTCAAAGAGATAAATCCTGGGTAACGCCACCTGCGATCTAAGGTCTTCACGATCTAAGTTTTTCCGATATGCTACTGCATCCTACCTCAACCTCCACAAAGATGTAGATTTTACATCGGGTGTCCCCTGGATGCTCTTGTCTACACAAGAGTAACAGACTGAGGAGGGTGAAAGGCGAGTGTTTCGCGCCTTAAAACGAAGCAAATACCGGACTGCTCCTCCAGGTTGGGGGTTGGGCGGCAGGCTGACAACCTTCCACCGTAAAAACCTACCCGTCACGAATCCTCAAGGCAGGCCTCGGACAGGACGAACTCAACGGCAACGACTCAGGCAACGGAATATGGAATTCGATTTTGGAACATGGAACGTCAGGACGCTCAACAGAACGGGCGCTCTGCGTTCGCTTTTATTACTTCTCAAAAAATATAATATAAAGATCACAGCCCTTCAAGAAACAAAATGGACCCACAGTGGTATAATGGATCTAAAAACCCACACGATACTCTCCAGCGGATCATCAAAGGGAAGAAGAGAGTTCGGAGTAGCATTCATTATAGAGAAGAAAATGAAATCTTTGATTCTGGACTTCAAACCAGTCAGCAATAGAATATGCACACTTCGCATTAAAACAAGGCTACAAATCATTAGTCTTATAAACGTCCACGCGCCCACAGAAGAGAAAACGGATGAGGAGAAAGAGGAATTCTACCAGGAGCTAAAAAACACCATTAGGTTAATACCGTCAAACGATATTAAAATGGTGCTTGGAGATATGAATGCCAAAGTAGGAAAAGAAGAGGAGTTCCTAGGAGTCATAGGAAAGCATAGCCTACACAACGTTACCAATGACAATGGTAGTCGATTGATCGATTTCGCAAGCTCAAACGCAATGGTAGGAAGCTCAACAGTGTTCCGGCACAAAGATATACATAGGATGACGTGGCAGTCACCAGACGGAGTAACTAATAATCAAATTGACCACGTCCTAATTGAAAGAAGAGGGGCCACGAGTATACTGGACGTAAGAACAATGAGAGGAGCGTGCTGCGGCTCGGACCACTATCTAGTCAAAGTGAAATTGAGAACCCGGATAGCAACTAAAACGCATAGAGGGCAAACTCAACCAAAATACGATATACATAGATAAGCTAAAACGGGAAGAAATAAGAGATGCCTACCAACATGCTGTCGTACAAAACTTGAAAGAGGTAGATGAGCAGCCCAACATCAACGAAAAGTGGGAACAGGTCAAAAGCAGCATAACGGGGGCAACAGAAGAGGTACTAGGCTGGGCCCCCAGACTAGAATTGATTGGTTTGACCAAAACTGTAGAGCCGCAATTGAAGAAAGAAACCAGAGCCACCGAGAGTACATAGCAAGGCCAACAAGAGCAAGGATGGAAGTCTTCAAGGAAAAAAGAAAAATCGCAGACAAGCTGTTCGGAAAGAAGAAGAGGGAATATCTAAATAGGAAAATCTTACAGATACAGGAAGACTTCAATGAAGGGAGAATTAGACAAGCGTACAAAGGAACTCGCCAGATCACCAATAAGTTTCAGCCAAGAACGGACATCTGCAAGGACATAGATGGGAACTTGTTGGCAGATCCTGATAGGATAAAGGAAAGGTGGCGAGAGTATTTTCAGAACCTATTGAATCCTATCTCCATATTAAACGAGAATGCAGAGACAGAGGCATTTGAAATTCCCCAAGATAACATCTCAATAGATCCACCAACACTGGATGAGGTACGGGAAACTGTACAAAGGCAGAGCAGTAACAAATCGCCTGGCGCCGATGGAATAGCAGCTGAGCTGCTAAAGGAAGGAGGACCCCAACTATTACGAACCTTACACGAACTCATATGCACCATCAGGGAGGAAGAAGTTATACCAGAGGACTGGAAGAGAGCGATTATATGTCCAATATACACGAAAGGAGATAAATAAAACTGCAAAAACTACAGAGGCCTCGGGGCCTCGGTAGTCTAGAGGTAAGGCGCCTGACTGCTATCCCCAGAGGTCCCGGGTTCGAATCCCGGTGGTGCCACGGTCCTTCGCCTTTCCCACCTAACTTTCCTTCTTTCTTCTTCCCTCTTTACATTCCTGATTCCCCTGTCATAGCCTTCCCTAGTCCTTCCCCGCTCCACCAAGCGCATGCCATCGGTTGGTTGATGAGATTCAACTCGTTTCAGGAGGCATAACACTCCAGCGAGTTGTTCTCGACGCCCCGATGTCAGAGTCGCGAAATGGTTGAGAGTAGGTGGTATCAAATATCGCGGCTAGGTTGTGACAGTTACTTCCTTCTCTTCTGTCTATCTTCCGGCTAGAGCTGCTGTTCGACATTGCACTCTATACGAATAAAATAGATTGTCGACAGTACAAAGGGACTTTCCCTAAGCCTCTAGTCTGTCACATAAAAAAAAAAAAAAAAAAGGCATCTCACTCCTCAGCACCAGCCATAAAATCTTCACAATCCTTGTGAAACAAAAAACTGGAACTTATAGCGAAAAGCCTTATAGGAGAATATCAAGCTGGTTTTAGAACGAACAGGTCAACATCGGACCAACTGCTGACTTTAAGGCAAATTCTGGAGAAAACCTGGGAAAGGAATGTAGATGTATACCAGATATTTGTCGACTTTCAACAGGCATATGACTCAATAAACAGAGAGAGGATATACGAAATCCTATCGGAAATAGGAGTCCCCTCAAAGTTGGTACAACTAATCAAATGCGCTACAAATAGCTCACTGGCGAAAGTAAGGATCCAAAATATTGTAACAGAGGAGTTCGAAGTACGTCAAGGGCTCAGACAAGGAGATGGACTGGCCCTAGAATGGGTGATAAGGAAAACGTCAGTCCAGAGAAGTGCATCAATAGCTACCCAGTCGGTACAATTACTTGGATATGTGGATGACGTAAACATCGTGGGAAGGTCCTTTTTGGCAGCAAAAGAAGTCTATGTTGAATTAAAAGAGGCGGCAAAGGACATAGGCCTGAAGATTAACGAAGAAAAAACGAAGGTTATGCAACAATCCAGAGCAGGACGATTTAGAATGGGAAGAAATATAACCATCGACGAACATAACCTAGAAGTAGTCGATAAAACAGTCTACCTTGGGTCTACTATCACAAAAAGAAACGAAGAAAAAGAAGAAATAACCAGACGAATACTACTGGCTAATAGAGCCTTTTATGCCCAAATACAAATCCTGCACTCAAGATTTGTGCACAGGAAAACGAAACTCTCACTCTACAAAACAGTAATACGACCAGTACTGTGTTATGGTAGCGAGACTTGGACTATCACCTAGGACATAGAGGAACGAGTCAACAGGTTTGAGAGGAAAATTCTCAGATGCATAATAGGCCCAATCAGAGAGGATGGAATATGGCGAAGAAGATACAACAACGAGTTGTATGAAATTTTTGACGACCCACAACTCTCAACTTTAATAAAAATCAACAGATTGAGACTAGCCGGCCACGTGATCAGAATGGAGGACAATCGCATCCCAAAACGGCTTATGGCATCAGAAATTTCGGGAAGTAGGCCAGTAGGTAGACCCAGGAGGAGATGGATAGACTCTGTGACGGCTGACGCAGAGTCAATGCTCAACATCCGGAACTGGAGACATGCTGCAAGGGACCGTCAAACATGGAGAAATGCCCTAGAGGAGGACAAGGCTCGATTTGGGCTGTAGCGCCGTTGGATGGATGGATGGAAATTTAAAAGGATAGTAGTCTTAGCTCATAATGGTCAGGCGTTTGACCATCAATTCATACTGAATTACATTCTGAGAAAGAAAGATCTGAAACCCAAATTAATAATGCGAGGAACGAAAATTATAATGATGCAGTTGGAAAACATAAAATTTATCGACTCACTAAATTATTTTCCTATGAGCCTATCGCAACTACCAAAGGCCTTTGTTCTACTGGCAGTGTATAAAAAAGAGTACTTCCCGCACCTAGAAAACCAGCTGAAGACCAATATAATTAACAGTTCAGGAGAGTTGTATCAGTTTCTAATCAATCCGGCAGTTGAGGTACAACATCTTCTTCCAAACAATGAAGAAACGCTTATTGTAAACTGGAATTACAGAGAGGAAGGTTCAGAATCTCTAGGGACAGTTAACGTTTCTATAGCATCTTATACCACCGCACAGGCACAGCTTAAGTTGTTTAGCTATTTGGAGCAGCTTGGAGAAAGAGTTTTATATTATGACACTGATTCTGTCATATATATTAGCAGAGAGGGAGAATACGATCCCCCAACTGGAGAATTCGTTGGAGATACATATGACCGATGAGTTAGAACGCTACGGTCCTGGTAGTTATATAAAAACTTTTACAAGTGGAGGCCCTAAAAATTATGCGTACGCAATTTATAGCACAAGGGATAAATCCATCAAGGTACAAAGTAAAGTAAAGGGAATCTGTCTGAATTATGAAGCTTCGCAACATGTCAATTTAGATTCAATTAAAAATAGGATATTAAATGATAACGAGGAAGACCATATTCCTATCCTATCTAAAAATATTCGCCGCACAAAAGATCACGAAGTAGTAACAGTTCCGGAAATAAAAAAATATAAGGTGACTTCAAATAAACGACGATGTCACACATAGCCCGAAAATCTAAGTAACGAGTGCATGCAAAGTGCATGTGTTTGTTGTGCATACTTGTGTGTGCTATTTCGAATGCGGCAGAAAAAGTTAAAAGTAGTCCGACCTTTGCGTGGCATGCATTCCATTCATGGAACATTCCGTCAGGTCGCATTTGAATACACACACTTCTATATTATTTATCAACGAATTGAACGCATGTACGCTTGGATATGTAACCAGCTGTATGCATGCTCCGCTCCCGCTACATTCATGATCATTATTAATTGCATCCGCATCGGCATAGACTATTCCAAACCCAGGTATTGTTTTACCAAGCAGTCCGCCAACCACATACATGAAGCTTTACCTACGCGGGCCGCTTTACCTACGCGGACGGGAGCCAGTCTAATTGAGTATGGTATTGGCACCCTTTATGGCCACCTAGCCAATTACCTGATTACTTCGTCCCATACAATCTTTTAGGGAGCCAATTAATTTTAAAGGGAGCAAAAAGATATGCAATCAACCTTTTTTCAAATTCTTCTTTCTAGGCGTAGTTGAAATAATTTATTTGGCTGATTAAACCGAATTCGAAGCATAAAGTTGAAAAAACATTTTTTACAAACCTTTATATTTTTAGTCGATGTAGGGATAGTTTCAGCCCTTTACTATTATCCCTTATCATAAAATTTGCTTGGTTATAAATCAACCCCTTTTGAATATAAATGTTGCAAAAAATGTATTTTATTAGATTGTTTTTGATTATAATTAAAATTATCGCGAAAACACTTAAAAAGGGGAATTTTTAAGCATATTTAAAAGTGACATCCATATTTTAAGACTGTGGGACCCTGATTTTCGTAATCAGCGACCCAAAAAACATATCAGGAACGATTTTCACTACAGTGTAATGTTTTGACATAAACGATTCGTCGATTTGTGCAAGTTAAAAAAATTGTAATTTAAAAAGGGGAAAGGTCCAGCACATTTCACCAAAGGGGAAGTGGGTGCCAATTTTAAACAACAGCACCTCACACATTTAATTCACCACTCCCTTTTGGTATTCTAAGCACCCAAACCACCGCCGAAAATTCTTCTCGTAAATGCCGCTTCCAACATGTCAGTCAACTCCAAAGTGTCCGGGTCCGCGGCATAAGCCCAGCCAGTGACCAAACCACAAGAAAAATCTGAAATAATTCACCTCTACAGAATGGTGAATTTGTATTCCTATAATGAGATAAAGCAAAGTCTGGGCGACAACGTAGCTAACATGCCAGAAAATCTATGCAGTAAGGCAGAGTGTATTTTAACTGTTGCACACACAGCCCCGAGTGTAATCGTCTCTTGTACCCCGTCCGCCCCCTTGCCCATCGTTATACGAAAGTTCTGACGATTTTTCATGTGTGAGAGCGTTACACGAATGAAATTGATTCACTCTCATGTAAATTTTTTTAAGCAAACGTCCCTAAAGAAGTTTTACTTCAAAAATTGGAGTAACGCATGTTATTATTCAAAGAATTTCATTTTAAACCATATCGTACCTTATAAAATATGGCATTAACAGCAATAAAAACCCGCAAAAAAATTCGAAACAATTTTATTACATTACTCAAACATCGGAATTTTTTATAACGTATAGTCAATCATTCATTATTATTACCTTCTAGCTGTTATTGCTAATTTCTAGGAGGTAAAATTGTAATAAAATATTCCCAAAATCTGTGACTTTCATACTTTCGGCGCGCTGGAAAACCCTTCGTAGTGAATGAAATTAAAAAAGTAATGAATGAAAATTATTCCTAATAATTCCCTCTAAAAAAACTTGTTATTATTTTTTTGGTAAAGTTGAAGGAAAAAAAGTTATAGCCTTTAAAAGAAAATATTGTGACTAATTTTTGTGTTCTAAGGCTTATAACTTCTTAATTATTCATTTTACCACAAAATTTCCCAGTAATAAATTGTAGATTATTTAATACTAAACAAAAAGTGTCCTTGCAAATTTTCGGTAAGATGTACCGTTTCGGAGATATAGTGGAAAAACCATTTGCACACGTTTTTCAAGATGGCGGCCAAATGGAGGGGGGGGTTAGAATCCCGAAAACTCAAACTTAAGCTCACACTGGGGGGTCAAAAATAAAACCTTGTCCTGCATTTTTGCAATGTTAAAGTACCACTTCCATGGACTAACCTTTCTGAGCTAAATCTTGAACAACAACTCGACCATGTTCTTTTAAAATATCTTTAACTGATTTGCTGCTGATGTTTTTATCCTGTGTTATAGCATGTCCTGTTTTTACAACCTGTTGTGCCAATGTTTTTAATCCTGATGTAGCTATGGGTTTTAAGTGTCGAAATAATGCACTGAAGAAACTACCGATACCTCTTCCACGCTGATTAATAAGTGGACCACGATATAATTCTCCAATATCTGACAGGCCGCCGTCGCTTTGTATTAAATAATAACGTGTATAATAGGAATCCATCCCGTAATTCTATTTATACTATGCAAGAACAGCCTGTTGCGCAAATATTTATAGTTTTTATTTTCCTTTAAAATGTAGCATTACATATGTAGGAATATTACTTGTTTTAAAGTCTACTAACTCACCTTGATGATCAGTTACTTTTATACATAGAAATACTTTCAATAAAAGTTTTTTTTAGATGGGACAGTATTCTACATGTTTAAATCTTAATATAGTGCCACACTTTTGAATCGGTATTATTCGTAGATATCTTACTAGTGTTTGTCGCCTATAGCTCTAGGTTGAATAATATCAGTGTATATGTACAGTGAGCGTCAAAAGTGAGTAAACACCTAAATTTTCTAACTTTGAGATGGAATATCTCGGTAACGGGTTGGCAGAACTGGATGATTGATATCAAGAATTGTTGCCTGTTTTGTTTTTAATAATTCCCAAAAAGAATATATTTGAAAATAATATTTATTCAGAAACTGTTACAAATAAACTAAAAAAAGTTCCCAAATTACGCGTCAAAAGTGAGTAAACACTTGGACATTTTTTTGGAAAAAACTAACGGTACATGAATTCTAGTATTTTGTTTGAGCTCCTTTTGCTTTTATAACTGCAGCCAGACGTCGGGGCATGGATTCCACAAGGTTTGATGTGATGTCACTCCTTATTAGCCCCCATTCCTCGCGAAGAGCGGTTTTCAACTGTTCCTTATTAGAAATGTTCCGTTTACGGATCTGTCGATCCAGATGTTCCCATAGATGTTCGATAGGGTTGAGGTCCTGTGATTGCGGGGGATGTGGTAATTGTTTTGGGCAGCGATACAACAGCCATTCCTTCACTAAGTACGTCGTATGTTTCGGGTCATTGTCTTGTTGGAAAGTCCATTTTGTGGACAATCTCAATTTGTTGACGCTGAGTTGCAGGTTGTCTTTCAAAATTTGAAGGTATGCATGTTTATCCATGGTGTTTTCAATAAACACAAGATTACCGACTCCAGAAGCCGCCATACATCCCCACACCATCACAGAACCTCCACCGTGTCTATGATCCAGAATATGGTAGAGGGGAGCCAAGAAGGGTGCGGCGGCAGATTGCGCGCTGCGAGTCCTTAAGGGAATGGCAGGCGAAGTGGGACGAATCTGTTAAGGGTCGTTGGACCCACAGACTTATCCCTAATGTGGAAATATGGGCTACGAGGGAGCGTGGGGAAGTAGGTTACGACCTCACGCAGTTCCTGAGCGGACATGGGGGTATAGGAAATACCTCCACCGTTTCGGGCACGATGATTCACCGTTGTGTCCGGTATGCCCAGCGACGGAAGAAGACGCAGAACACATCTTCTTTACCTGCTCGAGATTCGCCGAGGAAAGGGCGAAACTAGAAGAAAGGGTCGAGGAGCCACTAACGCCCGAAAACATCCTAGACCATATGATGAGGTCTGAGGAAATGTGGAGGGACGTGGAAGCAACCCTAAAGACCATTCACAGAAAGCTTAAGCAAGAAGAAGCCGTAAGAAATAGAGAAAGGCACAGAAATGCCGCGAGCAGAAGCAGCTGAATGAAGCTGAACGACCCCCGCGATGTAATGCTTATTAGCCAGTCCCGCGGGGGTGGATCACGTCGGAGGGCTTTTTTAGTTCTCATGTTCATAGACCCATATATGGTTATGTGCACTTATGTGTTCATATGTGTGTATGTGTGGATTTACGTGAAACATAACCGTCATGCGGGATCGGCCAGTAAAGGGCACATGAGTCATGCCGGTAGCGAATGCTTTTTTACCCCCAGAAAAAAAAGTATATTTTAAATATATAAGCAGCAGATTGTAAGTTTCTTTATTGATTCTTTTCGCTGTTTGGATTTTGATTTATCGATGAACATTATAAGGTTGATTGTACATATTCATTTGATTTTTTTGACGTGACAAGGTCTATTAAATCGGTTTAAGATAGGACGCGCGTGTAAAAATGTCCCGCACACAAGAAAAAAATCATATCTCCGCACCCATACATGTTAGGGGGGTGGTTAATGGCTCAAAGTTTTCGTTAATTTATCCTCTATACGGGAAAAATACATTCATTCACCTTATTGACGTGACAACGTATATTAAATCGGTTTAAGATAGGACGCGCGTGTGAAAATGTTCCGCACACAAAAAAAAATTTGCTTCGAAATATATAATTTATTAATTGAGAAAATAATACAAAACGTAATAACAGACGTTGTCACGTTCAAATTAATAGACTTTGTCACGTTAAAATACGGACGTGATACTTCACATCCAAGACCATTAATTTTTTTCTTCTGGTTGGATATTGGTTTTGTAGGGACATCGTCCTACTACTTCCGGTCGTACTTAGCCAAGGAGATTGGTTATAAAAACCTAGTCGACTGGACCTAAGTAAAAATAATAAATTGGGATTTGTCAAATAAATTAAAAATAGAAATTCTTGACGTTTCTACAATAAAAGCAAAATAAAATAAGCGCTGGTTAATATATATATTAAATAAAATATATAGCAATAAATGTGATGTATACTAAGGAGTGTAACAATTTATAAAATAAATGAAAAAGAGTACAGAGTGAAACAGTGGTAGTTTTGAATATAAAAGAATAAAAGTCTGAAAGTTTAATTCGTTAAAGAAGAATTATATTAGAAGTAAATAAAGTGGACTGGACCAAAACCAATAAGTGGTGACCCCGACTCCCTAGTGGGACAAAGAAAAAGGAAAATAAGCATTAATTTCAACGACCACCTGGAAGCAAACTTTTTGATGCGAAACTGGTTTAATTCTTTAGTTTTACGCCAGTTTTCTTATTATTAAGTATTAAGTTCTAAAATAATTAAATAATAATAAAAGATTTTGATTTAGTTAAATTTTAAAATTTTTAAAGTTGTAACTGATTTAAACATGGTTGGGTGTTGTATTTTGTTTTCTCTTTTTCTCTTGTTTCTTTTGGTTAACGAAGGTTTTTCAGCTGTGTTCTTGAAACTTTTAATAATATGCCAAGAGATAATTATATGGACAATTCCTTCGTTGTGGAAATGGAAGAATCCTTGAACAGCCTGGAGGAGGGGCTGCCGGAACGGCGTAGGGTTCGGGCAGAAGTTGACATAGCCTCAACGGCGAGATTCAATCTGCCCGAATTCCATCAGAGCGACCCGGCAGTCTGGTTTTACCAGGCTGAAGCACAATTCTCCTTAAATGCCATCACTTCGGACAAAACGAAGTTGTCCCACATTGTGTCCGCTCTTCCGACAGAGGCGGCCAAGATACTCTGGCATGCCTTTCCGGACCTCAGCTCTGCCAGCTATACTGAGGCTAAGAGGCGGTTGCTGGAACGATATGGTTTATCGACCAGGAACCGCCTCGAGCAGCTGTTGGCGGGGCATGAGCCCGGAGACCGCAAGCCCTCAGATTTCCTGAGGGGATTGCAGAGTCTGGCAGGGGACTGTCTAGGGGATGGCGAAGAGCTCATCAGGAGTCTTTGGGAGCGAAGGTTACCCAGAGACATCCAGGTGGTGTTTGCCGCATCCGCTGACAAGTCCCTGGGGCAGCTGTCGAAACTGGCGGATACAGTGTGGGAGATCACTGCCCGTCCAAACCCCGCTCAGGTGTCAGAGGTTCATGCTGCGTCGTCTCTGGAGCGGACAGTGCAGTCCCTCCAACGCGAGGTGCGTCAACTAAGAAAACTAGTGTTGGAGGAGAGGCAAGGTCAGCGATCAGAAGCGACGAGAGATGCTACCGGTTCACGCCAATGGAACCGTTCACCGGCTCGACAGTCGAAAGCTTCATTGGCGGGAACCGGTAACACCAACCAACAAGGGGCTAAGCCCAAGGCCTCGTCTTCAGCGACATTGCCGGGGACGCTCTGCTATTACCACTACCGATATGGTAGTGGGGCAGAAAGATGCACCCCACCGTGTGCCTTCAAGGGTCCTGGCTCTACAGCCAAGAAGGACCGAAAGATGAAGGGGGCCCATCCTCCAAAAAGTTAAATTGGCGGGGAGTCGCCACATCCGCGGGCGTCTCTCAGCAGAGACGCTCGTGCAGATTATTTGTCCGCGACCAGCACAACCAGCTCGATTTTTTAATCGATTCTGGCGCGGACATATCATTAGTTCCGAAGCACACGTTTAGGGTACAAACAACATGCCCTAATTTGCTTCTGCGGGCCGCAAATGGATCCACGATCCAAACTTTTGGCGCGAAGTTGCTGGAACTGAACCTAGGTCTTCCCCGACGGTTCATCCACAACTTCATCATAGCCAACACCAACAAAGCTATACTCGGTGCGGACTTTCTCACAAAGTTCGAACTCATCCTCGACTTCAAAAAGCGAGAATTAGTTGACTCACAGACCAGTCTTCGGACTGACGTCTGTGCAACTGGTGAGTATATCCTCGAGAGCTTTGAATGCCAACATCTTGGCAAATATAAAGTATTGTTAATGAAGTACGCTTCATTAACACAACCACCAAATTTTAACCTACCGGTTAAACACAATGTGCAACACCACATTGTTACTAATGGGCAATTACCTTTCGTTACCGCTCGTAGACTTCATCCTGAGAAGCTCAAGGTGGCGAAATTGGAGTTTGAACATATGGTTCAACTAGGGATTTGTCGACCATCGTCGTCTCCCGCAGCATCTCCACTTCATCTGGTCCCTAAACGGGATACAAATGATTGGAGGCCATGCGGCGACTACCGTCGCCTTAATGCAATCACAGTGCCGGATAGATATCCAATCCCGCACATTCACAATTTTTCTGTGAACCTTCACGGATGCACGATTTTTTCGAAGGTGGATTTGGTACGTGCGTATCATAACATCCCCATTGCACAAGAAGACGTGCATAAGACTGCCATAATAACACCTTTTGGTCTGTTTGAGTTTACTCGCATGCCATTTGGGTTAAGAAATGCAGCCCAGTCATTTCAAAGATTTATGAACGAAGTCACAAGAGACTTAGACTTCGTTTATGTCTATCTAGACGATATACTTATCGCTAGTAAATCCTAGGATGAGCATCTCACTCACCTCGAATTACTGTTTAAACGCCTTGATAATTTTGGTTTAACAATAAAATTATCAAAATGCGTTTTTGGGGTCAGTGAGATCAACTTTTTGGGACATAGTATCGGCAAGGATGGAATCCTTCCATCACCCGAACGAGTCCAAGCAATTAGTGACCTCACAACTCCAACAACAGTCACACAAATACAAAAATTTATAGGAATGGTGAACTTTTATCACCGATTTATTCCTAAACTAGCACAACTGCTAGTACCGATCAATGAACACTTGAGGGAACTCCTCAATTGTTCATCAACAACAAAAAATAAGGAACAATTTCCTTGGCCCGCAGAATGCCAACAAGCATTCCTCGACATGAAAGCCGCAATGGCTGCAGCAGTAATGCTGATACATCCACTAGAGGATGCTAAATATAGCGTCACAACTGATGCTTCCGACTTTGCTATCGGAGCTGTGCTGGAACAGTTTAACGGTCACAGATGGCAACCATTAGCTTTCTTTTCTGAGAAGCTATCATCTGCTGAACGAAATTATTCTGCATTCGATCGCGAACTACTCGCAATCTTTGCAGCAATTAAACATTTTCGGTACTTTGTTGAAGGAAGAAATTTCGTGGTCTACACTGACCACAAACCTTTAATACATGCCCTTCACACAAAAACCGAAAGATCTCCCCGCCAAACAAGACACCTGAGCCTAATTTCCCAGTTCACAACAGACATAAGACATGTCTCTGGGAAACAAAACATTGTCGCAGATTATTTATCTCGCTCATTAGCGGCCGACAACGTTGACACAATCACCTTCGATTTGCCACATCTGGCGAAAGCACAAGGTGACAAAGAGTTACAACGACTCCAAGAGCATCCCAGTAGTAGCTCGAAGGTAAAACTAATACTTACACCAATTCCTTTCACAACTCATGAAGTTTGGTGTGAGATTAGCACGGGTACATTACGCCCATATATACCTTCATCATTAAGAAAATTAGCATTCAATGCTGAATATAGCTTGTCGCATCCAGGCATACGTGCCACAAGGCAAGCTATTACTAAAAAATATTTTTGGCCAGCGATCAATAAAGACTGTAACAACTGGTCTAGATCCTGCATAGGTTGCCAAAAATCTAAAGTTTCGAGACACACCAAATCTCCACATGAAGCTTTTAACCCACCAAATAATAGATTTGAACATATCCATATGGATATTGTTGGACCATTGCCCCCATCTCGAGGATATTCATACATCATAACAATCGTAGACCGATTTACGAGATGGCCGGAGGCATATCCAATGCGAGACATCTCTGCTACTACGGTGGCCAAACATTTTGTCACCGAGTATGTCCCAAGATTTGGCGCACCACTTGAAATTACAACAGATCAAGGGTCGCAATTTGAATCGAAACTATTCAATGAAGTCACAAGACTTCTAGGTACGCATAGGATACGTACCACCGCATACCATCCACAAGCAAATGGGATGGTAGAGCGATTCCATAGACAACTAAAAGCGGCCTTAATGGCAAGGGACAACACTACTCATTGGAGTGAGGATTTGCCCTTTGTTTTATTAGGTATTCGCTCGGCAATTAAAACCGATCTACAATGCTCACCAGCAGAACTTGTCTATGGACAGAATCTGAGACTCCCCAATTCGATTTCCATCCCAACGGATGAGAATCCGATAGAGCACTCAGAATTTCTAACACGTCTTCGCACACACATGAAAGGTCTGTCGGCAACACAGCCCCGACAGGCAGTTCAGAATGACGTGTACGTACCGAACGCCTTAGAGAACGCGGAGTACGTTTTCATACGTACCGATCGTGTTCGGCGGCCTTTTGAAACACCATATGAAGGGCCATTCAAGGGAATCAAAAGATTACGTAAACATTTTGTCGTCGAGCTAAACGGCACAAATAAGTCGATAGCTCTTGACAGACTAAAACCGGCTTTTGAGTGTGACCGAGACGTCGAAGCAACATCACTTCGCTCGGTACAATTCATGTAACGCTACGCTGGGAGGGGAGTATGTAAGGACATCGTCCTACTACTTCCGGTCGTACGGCCAAGGAGATTGGTTATAAAAACCTAGTCGACTAGAGCTAAGTAAAAATAATAAATTGGGATTTGTCAAATAAATTAAAAATAGAAATTCTTGACGTTTCTACAATAAAAGCAAAATAAAATAAGCGCTGGTTAATATATATATATATTAAATAAAATATATAGCAATAAATGTGATGTATATTAAGGAGTGTAACAATCTATAAAATAAATGAATAAGAGTACAGAGTGAAACAGCGGTAGTTTTGAATATAAAAGAATAAAAGTCTGAAAGTTTAATTCGTTAAAGAAGAATTATATTAGAAGTAAATAAAGTGGACTGGACCAAAACCAATAGTTTATTTTCTTCTTTGGTGCGGTGATCCGCTGATATCTGAAAATGCAACGTGAAGTTAATATGTATGACTCTTTCATCATCGATTTGGAAGAGTCATTGCCCAGCCTGGAACAGGGGCGGCCGGCTCGACGTGGAGCTCGGGCAGAAGTTGAAGTAGCCACCACGCCAAGGGTCAAGCTGCCAGAATTCCACCAGAGCGACCCGGCCGTCTGGTTTTACCAGGCTGAGGCCCAATTTGGGCTGAACGGGATAACTTCGGACAAGACGAAGTTGTCCCACATTGTGTCCGCTCTCCCGACGGAGGCAGCCAAGATCCTCTTGCATGCTCTTCCGGACCTAAGTTCTGCCAGCTATACTGAGGCCAGCTACAGTACTGTGAAAGCCTTGATTGTAGAAAGATTTAACAGAACGTTGAAAAATATGATGTGGAAAGAATTCAGCACGAATGGCAATTATCACTGGATTAGCATGTTGATCAAGTTGACAGACGACTACAATACAATGAAACATCGTACGATTAAGATGAGACCTGTAGATGTTGGGCTGCATAACGAAAAACGTTTATTATCTGTGTATTATTACCCTAAAATAAAATCAAAGTCTAAATACAAAGTAGGTGATTTTGTCCGTATAAGTAGACATAAACACGTATTCGAAAAAGGCTATACACCTAATTGGTCCACAGAGATATTTAAAATACAAGAAGTTAAACCTGTTTACCCGACAACATATATTCTCGAAGATTACCAAGGAAATTTAATTCAAAGTAGATGTTATGAACCAGATATAGCTCCTGTAAAAAACCCTGATGTTTATTTAGTAGAAAAGGTTATAAAAAGACGCGGTAATCAAGTTGTAGTGAAGTGGCCAAAACACAATACTTGGATTAATATAAAAGACGTGATATAAAACCTGTTACACTAATTCAAAAAGGAACAGTTGAAAACCGCTCTTCGCGAGGAATGGGGGCTAATAAGGAGTGACATCACATCAAACCTTGTGGAATCCATGCCCCGACGTCTGGCTGCAGTTATAAAAGCAAAAGGAGCTCAAACAAAATACTAGAATTCATGTACCGTTAGTTTTTTCCAAAAAAATGTCCAAGTGTTTACTCACTTTTGACGCGTAATTTGGGAACTTTTTTTAGTTTATTTGTAACAGTTTCTGAATAAATATTATTTTCAAATATATTGTTTTTGGGAATTATTAAAAACAAAACAGGCAACAATTCTTGATATCAATCATCCAGTTCTGCCAACCCGTTACCGAGATATTCCATCTCAAAGTTAGAAAATTTAGGTGTTTACTCACTTTTGACGCTCACTGTATGTGTATTATATTTTTCTCAGAGCAATCTTATACAATTTCTTGTGTACTTCTTGGTAATCGCAACTTCAAGTCTTTAATTGTTGTATCAAGAGAATTAATTTTTTTCCATTTTATTGACATATGCTCTTGGCGTAAGCCCGCAGTGTCAAATGACTCGTTTATTTCCGTCAACAATGCATCAGGATTACGTTTGTTTTCAGGTGTTTGTAGAAATATATCTGTGATGAAGTTTGAAAGATTATCTATGTATGTTTGAATTAATAGGTACTGGTGTAGATAGAACTTCGCCTGAGCTTTGTTCTTCATATGGGAGCTGCAAAATTTCACTGTTTTTAGTTATTTTCCGTTGCTCGGGTGCCTTTGCTTTGAGTGAATCTTTCTTCAGTCTATTCAATACTTCAAAAATTGTATTTTTAATTTCAATAATTCGTTTATGTTTCTCTTCATCGCTAAGTTGTTTATTGTCAAAGTGTAAATTGGCTAAAAGCAATGCCATGATATCTTTAACATTCAAGTGTGAGGGTAGTGGTTTTTTTATTTGTATCGTGACACCCTCTAAACGGAGTTCGAATACATCATGCTTCTTTTCACTACCTTTTTTCTCTTTATTTTAAGCTGTTTTTATGCTAGCCGTTATATGTGTATAATTGTCTATTGTATTCTTCAAAACAGGATGTTTTCTATTCTTCCTAGGAACTTGACCAAATACATCATCAACAAAATCTTCAATTGATTCATAGTTCTTATATTTTAAAACAACGTTTTCTGAAGTCTTTTTTCCTTGATATATGTGCAATATGTATTCGTCTGGCTCCTGCTTATAGTTTATTTCAGGGATAACTTCATGAAAGTGGTCATCTTCTAAGCGCTTCCACATTTTCGATTTAACATCATTCAAGTAGATGGTATACCATGAAGGTGTAACTGCATTATAAAATGTTAATAAAAATGCTGCAAGGTTTATTTGTCCAGGTCTGTAACTAACTTGTTCAAGATTTTCTGGTGTCCATTCTAGTTTTACATTTTCATTTATTTTGATGCTAAGTATTTTGAAATCCTTTTGATGCTGCTTTCTAGTTTCCTTTAACTGGTCATATTCACGCCTCACTCGTTTACGCACATTTCCCCCATTGTTGGAGATTGCACGTTTTGTTATTTCAAAATTTGGTAATGCAATTTCCAACACGCCAGTTCCCATGAAACTCGCATGGTTTAGCAAGTGCATTTGTAAAAGCCGATAGCATATTTTCCGGGTAAAATTGCATAGCGTTATTACTTAAAACACTTTCCCAAGCAATGTCCGACGTACTTATAGTTCTATCCTTTTTAGTCTTCAGACGCTCACTCTGTCTAACACCGAGCTTACGTAAAGGAAATGAAAGCATATATTGACCAGATTCTAGCTGAGAGGGTATTAATATAGACTATTTCTGGACTGCTTTTTGTTTTTCACTTTGTTCTTATTCTTCTATAATGTTCGTTAGCTTCATCGGCAGTCATATTCGTAGGTACAGTATACTGCGTTACACCATCCTCAGCTGTGATTATTTTATAATCATTTTAACGGGCATTAGGTGCAGATGTTGCTCTTAGTAATTTTGGTGGTGGCCTTAGAGTTTTTGCTATTCCGCTAGCTGATAATCGTCTTTTGGCGGCTGGTGATAAAGATCTTCTTGGCGGGGTTATGTTATGTGCTTCTTCAAAGACTTCTTCTTCGGTTAGGAAATCTTTTGCTGGTGGTGGTGTAGTCTGTGTTAACACATCATCTTTAAAAATAATTTTCGTTTGTGTGGTACTATCTCTTAAACTTTTTTGTTTGACATTATGTTCACGTGGCAAGTAAAAATTTGTTTCTTTATCAAGCGTTCGTTTGGATTTCCGATTGTGATTTAAAAATGAAATTAGTTGGTTTCGATAGCTAAACCATTTTTCGGAATCAATCATGTCTTTATTCTGTAGTATTTTATTCATTGCTCTATCAAAAATGGACTGATTTGCAGTCATTTAAATTTCATCTTTAAGCCTGTTGTAAACCTCTGGCGACAGAAGTAGCATCTTGTTAAGTCCATTATTTCTATGCATATTTTTCAATTAATGAGCCGATAACTCCGGATAGTACACTTCCTAATAAAACTGGTAAAAAACCTCCTCGTTGCACTAGTATTTTACGCTGTTTAGCAACAGATCTCTTTGCGCAAATCAATTTACGCATGTCCTTTTTATACCTACACAGTGAGTTGTAGATATTTCCATGCGGCATGTGGTTACGTTTTAAGGTGTTGAGTGTAATTTCACAAAGAGTTTTTATAACCTAAGGGTCAGTATTTTGGTTTAGCCTTTTTAAGTACATATATCATATGCTTGTTGTCCCTTAATCGTTTCATTCGTGACGCCATTCTTACCATTTAAATAGTTTTGCGGACAAAAACAGGTTACAAAGTGTTTATTAAATATATCAGCACGAAATCTTAAGACGTCGTTAATGTCCTGAGTTAAATCAATTAGCAAATACCCGTAAGGCATTTGAGTTATTTCTTTATATATTCTCACAAGTTCTAAACTATTTTCTGGGTAAATTTGTCGGGCCAGATGTGTAAATTGACTTTTATCCCGGGGGTTGGTTTTTACATACAACAAGATATTTACAATTGAGCGATATATATATATACCATATATATATATATATATATATATATATATATATATATATATATATATATATATATATATTTTTTTTTTTTTGTTTTTTTTATTAATAAGCCAAAACAAGGCACACTTAAACTAATTTACATCATTGCCCTTATTATAGTACATAAATATAACTTAAGCTAGTACAGACTAGGATGATAATAGGGATATCAATTTTCTTTTAAAAGACTGTTTACTTATGGAGGGGGAAAAACAGGATTTGTAGGTATTGAAGACCACACAACATCTGTTAACAGGTTCGTTCTTGGCATACTCGGTGCGATGGGAATATTCCTTAAGCAATTTCACGTGTCTCGTCTGTCGGACATCGTCATTGAACTTAATTCTATCCGATAGAAACTGCACTTTGAGGTTGCTGTTTAAAACGTCCAAGGTGAGGCATGAGATAAGCATCTTTCTCCTACATGACAGTGGTAAGAGATGTAATGCTTTGAGCCTGTTCGTGTAGGGTGGCAGACTAAGATAATCGCGCGGGTCGTGGAGATGACGTAGCGCGAAAAGAAGAAATTTTTTTTGTATTGATTCAATCCTGTTACTACTTACCTGGAATATGGGATCCCATATCGGGCAAGCGTATTCCAGGATTGGGCGGACAAGGGAACAGAAAAGAGTTTTAGTAACCCAAACATTGCCAAATTCTTTAGCTCTTCTCTTAATAAAACCTAACAGCTTGTTGGCTCTGGCAGTAATGTTGTCATAATGCAAATTAAAATTTAACTTGTTGTCTAGAACAACACCTAAATCCCTAATTTGATCGACATGGTCAAGGACCTTGTCGTTCAGATAATACTGCCAACGCTGTATATTTTTTTTTCGTGAGAAGGTGATTGAGTGACATTTAGCGATGTTGAGATGTAGTTTATTCGTTGTGCACCAGTCTTGCATAGCATTCAGTTTTGATTGAAAGAACAATACATCACTTTGGGACCTTATGATGTTGTATATTTTTAAATCGTCTGCGTAAAAGAGATGTGGAATATCCTTCAGTTCGTCAGATAAATCAGAGATAAATATATTAAACAAGAGTGGGCCTAGATGACTGCCCTGGGGTACACCGGAAGTCACGTCGATTTCTTTAGATAGAAATCCTTGAAATCTAACCACCTGAGTTCTTCCGTCAAGATAAGATCTTATCCATTTCAGGGCAGCACCGGATATTCCAAATTTTGAAAGTTTTGTTATTAAAATATGGTGGTCAACACGATCAAAGGCTTTGCTAAAGTCCGTATAGACTGCGTCGATTTGATGACCATTCTCCATACCACATAACAGTTCAGAGGTTAAGATCATAAGGTTTGAGGTGGTTGAACGCCCTTTTCTAAATCCGTGCTGTTGCTCGTTAAGAAGTGGGTCAATGACGGGAGCTATCTTGTCGAAAACAAGTTTTCAAAAAGTTTTGGGATTGAAGAGAGAATGGCAATCCCCCTATAGTTGTCCACCAAGTGCTTATCGCCTGCCTTATGGATTGGTGTAAGATAGGATTTTTTCCACAGCGATGGAAACACTCCTATTGACAATGATTTATTAAATATTATTTGAAGAGGGAGTAACATTTGCTTTGAGCAGTATTTCAAGAAACTAGGGGGAAGAGTGTCAGGACCATGACCTTTATTGTTATCAAGACTGTTTAAACCAATCATTATGTCTTGAGTCGTCAAAGACAAATTGCTTAGGAGTGCTGGCACTTCTGTACTTGTAAAGTCAGTGTGCGCTGTACTATTCGGGCAAAAAACTTCACTAAACCTATCAGCAAACATGTTACAAATTTCTTTGGGGCATGAGGAGTGTATGCTACCAGTTGTCATAGTTAACGGATAACCGGAAGTTTTTCGTTTTATATTAACGAAGTCAAAGAATTTTTTAGGGTCGTATATAATATTTTCTCCGATGGTGTTTAAGTAAGTCTTATAGGCCTCACGTGACCTAAGTGAGAATTCAGAGGCTAACCTAGCGTATTCTAATTTGACTTCCGCCGTTACGTGTATGTTTTTTCTAATCATGTTATATAACTTATTTCTCTGATTACGCAGATAACGCATATTACTATCAAGCCAAGGTTCCGATAATTTATTCCTTTTTCTAATTTTGGGGACATACTTGTCAATGATGTTGAAGATAATAGTGTAGAAGGACGACACTACTTCGTCAAGATCATTGCTTGAAAGCCTATACTCCCAGTCGACAAGGGACAATTCGAAACCAATGCTATTGAAATTTGCGTTCTTAAAGTCATATACTATTGAGTTGTTGTATGACGTAACATTGTCAGAAATGGTGGCGCGGAGTTCAACCACCCAAGCGGAATGGTGAGTAGAATTGGTGAATAGGTTTTCCTCATCGGAAGCGGGTAGGATAATTACCTCCTCATAGGAATTAGTGAAAATCAGATCCAACCATTTACCAGAAGAGTTTGGTTGCCTGATAATTTGACATAAGTCATTGCCATAAAAAGAGTCGATAAGCTTTATATCGATAGCATTTATGGCATTAATTGGAAGAAGGTTACCTTCCTCGTCAGGGATAAATAAAAGATTGGGACGGTTAAAATCGCCCAAAACAAATATGTCATCGTCACTGCAGAGTGAGTCGTTAACTTCATCTAAAATATGAAGTAAATCATCATACTTAGATTCGTCAGAAAGGGGGGGTATATAGAAAGTGCCGATGAGTATGTTTTTCTTGCCCAATTTGATTCGAACAAAAACATGTTCGAAAAATTGTGCGTGATTGGTTGTTAATAGTTCACAATTTAAGTAGTCCTTGACAGCTATAAGTACTCCGCCTCCTCTTGAAAAACCGGTGGAGTTGTAGTCTCTATCACATCTATAGACTGTCCAGCTGGAGTCTAATATCTCCTCATTTAGGAATGTGTCATTTAACCACGTTTCAGTGATCACGAGCACATTGAAGAGACAAGATTTTGAGTCGATGTAGAGATCCTTTATTTTACCTCTCATTCCACTGCAATTGTGGTAAAAAAGTCTTATGCCGTCATGTTTGTAAAGTTTTGGGTGGGGGGTCGAGGTGTTGTTATTCATTGGGGGAGTGACTAGTTAGGGGCGGTAGTATCGGTTCCTTTCGTCACGGCTCTTTTGCAGCTGGGATACATGTAGTGCCCGAACATGGGAGGCGTAAGTTGCAAGATCCTTGCTTACTTGTACGGAGAATATTCCATATTGCTCATGATACTTGGTAAAAAGTGTGTGCAGGGTATCACGATTGGTTGGTAAACCTTCCTGTTGGATCGCGATGATCAGACTGGTCCTGGTTTTGCCTTGTATACATGTGGAGTCAGGTTTGTTGTACATGTAAGCAAGGAACAGCCTTACACTATCGTAAACTTTACTTTCTCGTAAACGAGATAGCAAATATCGATTATCAATCGATTCTGCCGAAATTTGGGTATTTTTAACGATCGGGGGCTGGAGAGGGTTTAAAAATGGCAGGGCGGTTGGAGTGGGGATGTTAATAGTGCTGCCTGCAGATGGGTCCGTTGGTTGCGTTGGGTTCACTACAGTAGGCTGATGCTGGTTTAAAAATGGCAGGGCGGTTGGGGTGGGGATGTTAATAGTGCTGCCTGCAGATGGATCCGTTGGTTGCGTTGGCTTCACTACAGTAGGCTGATGCTGCGACTTGTTTAACAGAGGCGAGTGGCTTCTGGGAATCTCGTTAACATTAGCATATGAGCGACCGCCGACGACGATGTGGCTGCGGGAGAAGTTAGGGTACGATGTGAATGGATTACTTTTAGTTTTATGAATAGAGGATGAAATGGGTAGAGCATTGGTTGGATTAGTGGAGCTTACAATTACGTTAGAACTAATTCTAATTTTACTTGGTTTAGGTTTAGTAGAGCTTAAATTAACCTTAGTTTTAGTGTTAGTTTTCTTTTCACATTTATTTGTTATGACATTAGTACTTCTACTTAACCTACTGTTCCAATGGCATAGAGTGAGATTGTCCCACCTGAAGACATCCGTTTTCGAGTTGAAGAAAAGCCATTCGTATCTGGATGGCATAAGCAGCCTAAAGTTCTTCAGTTTCTCCATATTCTTTTTTTTGAAAATGACAGGCTCACAATTGTGCAGATTTATGCCGAATTCGGTCCTGAAGAGGTCATATACCCAAGATGGATCGGCTCGTGAAGGAGCACCTTTGAGGAAATATGCTGATACGTCAGTTCCGGATAGCGCAGTGGTAGATGTGTTGGCCGTCCTTCTTTTAGCGCCGCGAGGAACTTTATTTGTCTTACTAGCTTTTCTCAAATCTATACCGACCTTGTTGCTTGCACTTATTTTCTTTAATCTATCCTCCCATTCATTTGCAGACCACACGGTTCCAAATTTGTGGACGATTTGTTGAGGCAAGTGCAGTGGTGGTAAATGGTGAGATGGGCTCGATGAGATCGATATAGTTTGAACATGTAGATTTTCGGTAAGATTAGGAGGACCAAAAGTGAAGTTGTCCCCGTAGTTGTTGTTGCTTATATTATCTCTGGTATAGGAGGTTGCACTATTTAACAGGTGATCTTCAAGTTCCTCGGAGAGCGGGATTGTAGGATTGTTCATTTCAGCATTCCGGATTGTAGGATTGTTCACTTCTGTATCTATTGCGTCATTGTGTTTATTTATTTCACAAGTGATTAATTCTTTCAGATTTAATAATTCAGCTCCAAGATCACAAAACTGCAATTTTAGGTCAGTTTTGAGCTTTGCCATGGTGCCGTCTAGCAGAGAGAGCTTTTCAAAGGTGTCATGGATTTTGGAGTGCAGCAGTGATTGCTCATGGTCAGTAATGTGTGTATTGTTGTCCGTATTAATTTTTATTTTTTTAACACATGAGTTTATCGAATTCAAATCGAATTTCATTAGCTTCGATAGGTGGTCAATCATGGAGTCATTCGCTGCGTCATTAGTGGATAGATTGTCTAATCTGGATTTTATAAGCTCAAAGTTTTTGGAATAACTTTGATAATTTTCATCCATTCGATCGACTACCCGCGAAAGCTCGTCAACATTCTCCAAGAGGAGTTGTGTGTTTTTTTCCATAATCAGAGCTTTCTCATTGCGAGCTTTGAAGTCCGCTCTCATGCTGTTAATAATCTCGCTCAAATTTAAAACATTATCGTTATTGGACTTAACGGCTAGCAAGATATGAGACAGATTTATTGATTTACAATCTGAGCAGTAGAACTTGAAAGTTCTTCGATATTCTTTCATATACTTGATAGCCGTGCGGGAAAGTCCAATGCAAGAAGCGTGGAAAAAGCTTTCACATACTCCGTTGCACGATACCCCTTCGGTTTCATCACCTGGGCAATTGTTGTAACTGCACTTATACATTTTTTTTATGTTGAGCGGTGATGTAATAAATAAGAATTAAGAGGTTCAAAGTCCAATTAAATTGTGACGAGAAAGTAGGTTTTAGAATATGAACTATGTTTAATGTTTATATAAAACTTATTCATTTAAAACTTTACACTCCCGGAATGGAACACTAATTATATGAAATAGTTAGATTAACAATTAATTGAGGTAAGAAAGGGCGAAAGTATTTTTATAATAGTGAACTCGCGACAACACGATCGGCACGTCTACTTCGTTCAAGAGGTTATCTACATATATATATATATATATATATATATATATATATATATATATATATATATATATATATATATATATATACTAGCAAAAACCCGCGTGCGTTGCAACGCCTTTCAATGAAATAAGATTATGGGGACACAGTCTGCGATAGGAAAATGATATAGTGAAAAAAGAACAAATCTGGGAAAATTGATTTTGGGAGATGACCGCCATGGACCAAATGATATATTGAGTATACTATATTACCTATGGTGTTCTACTTATCATACTCTTTCATTTGATACCCATGTCGAAGGGGTTGTAAAGAAAATATTAATACGCCCTCTTGAGATGGCGCTATGGACCAAACGATATATTGAGTATACTATATTGCATATGGTGTTCTACTTATCATACTCTTTCATTTGATACCCATCTCGAAGGGGTTGTGAAGAAAATGGTAATCCGCCCTCTGGAGATGACCGCCATTTACCAAACGATATATTGAGTATACTATATTGCTTATATTGTTCTACTTATCATAGCCTTTCATTTGATACCCATGTCTCGGGTGTTGTGAAGAAAATGGTAAACCGCCCTTTTGAGATGGCCGCCATGGACCAAATTATAAATTGAGTATACTATATTGCTTATGGTGTTCTACTTTTCATAGCCTTTCATGTGATACCCATGTCTCGGGTGTTGTGAAGAAAATGGTAACCCGCCCTCTTGAGATGGCCGCCATGAATCTAAAGACACAGTCTATGGCAATGTTCTTATAATGCCCTTTCATTTGATACCAATGTCGAGGGGGTAGTGAAGAAAATGATCATCCGCCCTCTTCAGATGACCGCCATGGACCAAACGATATATTGAGTATACTATATTGCTTATGGTGTTCTACTTATCATACCCTTTCATTTGAAATCCATGTCGAGGGGTGTGAAGATAATGGTAATCCAACCTCTGGAGATGGCCGCTATGGGCCAAACGATATATTGAGTATACTATATTGCTTATGTGTTCTACTTATCATACTCTCTCATTTGATACCCATCTCGAAAGGGTTGTGAAGAAAACGGTAGTCCGCCCGCTTGAGATGATCGCCATGGACGAACCGATATATTGAGTATACTATATTGCCTATGGTGTTCTCCTTGTCATACTCTTTCATTTGATATCCATGTCGAAGGTGTTGTGAAGAAAATGGTAATCCGCATTCTTGAGGTGGCCGCTATGGACCAAGCGACATATTGAGTATACTATATTGCTTATATTGTTCTACTTATCATACTCTTTCATTGGATACCCATTTCGAAGGGGTTGTGAAGATAATGGTCATCTGCTCTCTTGAGATGACTGCCATGGACCAAACGATATATTGAGTATACTATATTGCCTTTGGTGTTCTACTTACCATACCCTTTCATTTGATATCCATGTCGAGGGGTTGTAAAGAAAATGGTAATCCGCCCTCTTGAGATGGCTGCTATGGACCAAACGCCTGCTTTTCTATTGAAATTTTGCTATAAACCTCACGGAGCCCGAGACCTTTCCTTCAGATATGAATTTTACACAGATGAAATGCCTCAAAGAACATGGGTCTTGCGTCGGCCGCCATGAATCGGTATATTGAGTCTACTACATTGCTTATTGTATTCTACTTATCATACCCTTTAATTTGATACCCATTTTGATAGGGTTGTGAAGAAAGTGGTAATCCGGCCTCTTTAGACGGCCGCCATGGATCTAAAGATATATTTTGTATACTACATTGCTTATTGTATTCTACTTATCATACCCTTTCATTTGATACCCATGTCGAGGTGGTTGTGAAGAAAGTGGTACACCGCCCTCTTGAGACGGCCGCCATGGATCATTTTAGTTTCAATAGCGTCATGGCCTACCTATTGTTTGACAGCTGCGTAAATTTGAAATTTTCATTAAATGTAATGATTCAATTTAATGACAATTTTACATTTGTCAAAAAATAGGTAGGCCATGAAGCTATTGAAACTAAAATGAAGTGAAAATTCCTAAAATTACCATTTTTTTGTTTTTTCAGGCAAATTTTTAAATTTTTCTCTCCGTAAGAACCATCCTCGTACTTCAACGAATATTCAAAAAAAAAAATTTGTCCAATAGGTCCAGCCGTTCTCGAGTTTTGCGCTTACCAACACATTTAGCGATTCATTTTTATATTATAGATATATATATATATATATATATATATATATATATATATATATATATATATATATATATATATATATATATATATATAGCTGAACGAAATATTCATTAACTCTTCGGTGCATGCTTTATTCATCTGCGAAAGTTGGCTTAATTGTTTTATTCCTTCCTCTACCGTATCCATTGATGGTTACAAGTTATTCCGCAATGATCGGCAAGGACGCGTCGGCGGGGAGGGGTGACCATTTACTTACGCGATAATTTAAATTCTAAAATTGTCGGATTCTCCAAACAACCTGGAATTGAATTTCTTTGCGTCGAGGTTTCTAATGATGTCGACAAACTCCTCCTTGTCTGTGTGTATTCTCCCCCAGGTGTTTGTAATCCCACTAACACTACAGAGCTCATCGAAAGCATAGAGCACCAATCCGGTATCTACAAAAACATTCTGGTTGGAGACGACTTCAACGTTAATTTAATAAAACAGACTGTCCTCCAAAGTACATTTAGGTACACTATGAATTCCCTCGGTTTATCTGCTATTAATGAACTTCCTACATATTTTAATTGTAGGACTCCCCTCTGCTTGACTTATTTTTTACTAACGATATAACATCTATTTTATTCCAAAACCAAATCTCTCCGCCAAGTTATTTGGACCATGATATTATATTCGTGTCCCACAGCTTTAATGTAGACCCTCCGTCTTTGAAAAGGATTACTTTTCGCGATTTCTCCAATATCGACCGGGAACGTCTTTCTCAGAGAAGTCTTTGTCTACCTTGGGTTAACATCTTCACAATGACCGACGTCGATGACAAAATTACAGTTATTCCTTGATTTGTACGATGAGTTTGTGCCTCTGAGGAGTAAAACTCTATCAGCTAAGTCTAAACCTTTTACTGCAGAAATTAAGTCGCTTATGATAGAAAGGGAGTTTGCCTACCATTGGTTCTTAAAAGTAAAAAGTGCAGTGGCAAAAAAATCTTTTAAACGCCTTCGGAATCTGGTCGTTGCAAAAATTAAGCAAGCGAAGCGTAATTTTTACGCCCGAAAACTTGATCCATCTCTTTCACTCAAAACTGTATGGAACAACTTGTGAAATTTGGGTGTCCACACTAAGAATGACGCCGCTGACTACACCCTCAGTCCTTAAGCCTTAACCAATATTTTTTAGCTAACCAAACGACTGAGCAGGCCAACACCTCCAATACCTCGATTACAGCATCATCTGACAGCTTCTGTTTCCGATGCGTTGATTCCCTCGAAGTTTTCTCGGCCCTAAATTCAATTAAATCTATAGCCACTGATAGTGATAATATTTCACCCAGGTTTCTGAAAATTCTATTACCATGTTTGTTGCCTATTATAACCCACATATTCAATACTTGCCTCACTGTATCAAAATTCCCCACATCTTGGAAGCATGCCTTAGTTACACCTATACCCAAGTGCTCTTCTCCCACTGCCCCTTCCGATTTCCGGCCTATCAGTATACTTCCATTTCTGGCTAAGGCTCTCGAAAAATTAATAGCGATTCAAATCCTTAACTTCTGTGAAAGACTTCAAGTTATAAATGTATGGCAATCTGGTTTCCGAAAACATCATAGCTGCGAAACTGCACTCCTTAAAGTTACAAATGATATCCGCAGGTCTCTTGACGAACATAACGTTTGTTGTTTATTGTTGCTGGACTTTTCTAAAGCTTTTGACAGTGTCAATCACTCTCTGCTTCTGGAGAAACTTTCCTCTCAAGTCCGCTGTTCCCCGACTGCTCTTAATCTTTTGCATAGCTTTTTATCCAACCGCTCTCAAATAGTTAAACTCGGTGAGTCTAGGTCCACTATTGGTATGATTACCAATGACGTTCCCCAAGGCTCTATTCTTGGGCCACTTTTATTCAGCGTTTTATTAACGATCTTCCCTTAGCAATCAAACACTGTAAGGTTCATATTTATGCAGATGATGTCCAGCTATATATTTCAGCGCCAAAAAGTCAAGTCCACACTTGTATGGAGAAGATTGCAGCCGACTTGCGCCGTGTCTACTGCTGGTCATCATTGAACTTACTACAATTAAACCCATTGAAATCACATTATATTCTGTTCTCTCATTCTCTTATCTCTTACCCTAACCTTCCAGTAATCTCCTTAAATGGAGTTCCTCTAGACCGCGTCGATAAAGTAAGAAATCTAGGAGTCATTCTTAATAGCAATATGACCTGTTGTGATCACATCAATTCTATTGTTGGCAAGACATATGGGCTCCTGGCAAAACTTAGATACCACTGTGGTTTGCTTAAAAGGATCGTTCGATTGAATTTGCTTAAAGCCTTACTTTTACCTCTTCTAAAGCATGGCCTCTCAATTTTCCCCTCTCTCGATTTTTCTTGCGCTCGGAAGCTTAAAGTGGCCTTTAATGATTGCGTCTGTTTTGTATATAAGCTGCAACGTTTTGACCATATTTCACCCTATTTACATTCCGTTTTGGGCTGCTCCCTGAGTAACTATCATGAGTATAGGCTTCTACGCTTATTACATGATATATTACACCAACGCAAGCCTGCTTACCTTAATGAGTTCGTACAGCTCTCACGATCGCTTAGAAATAATAATTTGATAATCCCGCGTTTCCGTACTTTAATTGGACAACGTTCTTTCTTTGTCTTCGCAGCTATGTTATGGAACGCTCTACCAGTCCATTACAATGTATCGATTCAATGGGCATTTTCAAGAAACGTCTTTGCGAGTTAATATCTTCTCGAAGCATGAATACATAATTAAGTATTATATAATTTTAATTTTATTTTTGTAATATGTACATGTTTTTTTCTCTTTCTTTCTCCTATTTTTTTTTCTTTTTAATTTCTAATTTTTAATTTTTATTTTTGTTCGTTTTTATATTTTATTAATTTTTCTTTTTATGTTTCCATGATTATTATTTTTCTTCCTTCTGTTTAGTTAATGTACTTCATTAAGATTTTAATCTTTGTACATAATTGGAAATAAATAATAACTAGTTGGGATGTGGGTTCGACCCTTTCGGTCCACACGATCAACTCCCAGTATGATGGATGTTGAATATTATGATTGGATATTTTAATAATAAATGAACAAGAGGCAATATAGAATATATGCATAATACCGAGAATTTGTCACAATTGTTTATCAATATTTTCGCTAAAATGTCAAACTAAATGTGCGCACTTACAAGATTAGGATGACGAAAATGTATATAAAATTGATGTATTAATGTTTTTCGGCACCTCAATGAAGTCGATATAGTTTTTAGTTCGCGCGGTATCGTGCAGGTACAAAAATCACTTATGTCATTTAAACCAAAAACCCGCTGGACCGAATATTATAAAAATCTTTTCAGATTATATTGTCGCTAATACGCTTCGAACGGCACCTCAAGTAAGTCAATATCTTTTGTGGTTCGGGCCATATCGTGCAGGTACAAAAATCACTTACGTCGCTTAAACAAAAAAACGGCTCGACCGAATTTTATGAAAATCTTTTCAGATCATATTTTGGGTTAATACTCTTCGAACGGCACGTCAACTAAGTCGATATCTTTTATAGTTCGCGCGATATCGTGCAGGTACAAAAATCACTTAAGTCATTTAAACCAAAAAACCGCTAGACCGAATATTATAAAAATCTTTTCAGATAATATTGTCGCTAATACGCTTCGAACGGCACCTCAAGTAAGTCAATATCTTTCGTGGTTCGGGCGATATCGTGCAGGTACAAAAATCAGAATTTGTCACAATTGTTTATCAATATTTTCGCTAAAACGTCAAACTAAATGTGCGCACTTACAAGATTAGGATGACGAAAATGTATATAAAATTGATGTATTAATGTTTTTCGGCACCTCAATGAAGTCGATATAGTTTTTAGTTCGCGCGGTATCGTGCAGGTACAAAAATCACTTATGTCATTTAAACCAAAAACCCGCTGGACCGAATATTATAAAAATCTTTTCAGATTATATTGTCGCTAATACGCTTCGAACGGCACCTCAAGTAAGTCAATATCTTTTGTGGTTCGGGCCATATCGTGCAGGTACAAAAATCACTTACGTCGCTTAAACAAAAAAACGGCTTGACCGAATTTCATGAAATTCTTTTCAGATCATATTTCGGTTAATACGCTTCGAACAACACCTCAACGAAGTCGATATCAGTTTTGGTTCGCGCGATATCGTGCAGGAAAAAATGACCACATCCGTACGCACATACACACACACACATACTTCCTCCCAATTTTTTGCTTAAAATGCTCCTGGGACCTTGAAAGATGAAAATACGTTGAAATTTTCGATTTCGATTTTCGGGCCGATTTACAATAACTTCCTATATTGGGAAGTTAATAATAATTCGACGTGTAGGTATCTTGTAGTCCTGTTCACGCATAACTTTGTAATCCAATAACTTTTTTGCTTTTTTTTTGGTTCATTTGAAGGGGGAGTTTCCCACGGTGGTCCAGTTAAATTTTTTCGAAATTCTGATAAAGGAGTTCGAAGTTAGCCATAAAAAACTGTCAAAATTAGTTCAACCTAAACATTTCATAGGCACCGTACAAAATTACTTCATTGTTGCAAAACTGGTAGAAGGCCGGTGGGAGAGTGCGTAGCGCGTTGGATCCTCGATCTAGCTTCGTGTGGCGTTGCAGGTTCAAGCCCTGGTCGGTCGGGGCAGATTGATTTCTTTTTCTCTTTTTCTTCTTTCTGAAATAATTTATTAACATACTAGCATAAAACCCGCGTGCCTTGCAACGCCTTTAAAAACTGTTTATTATTTGCAATGTTTTCCTTAAAAAAAAAAACCAACAAAAAAGTCAGCTGTTATTATCCCAAAAAAGGGTTTATTATAGTGCATTTTTTTAATAAATATGGTAAACAAATTGCTGTGAATGTCACCTCTGCTCAACAAATCTGCAAGTTTTGAAGCAGAGATTGGCATGTATATGTCATCAAGAAAAGTGACATTTTAGGGTTTGACGAACGTTCGTTAAGTTTGTTCGCCTATTTACGTGGATGTAAGAAATTATGAAGCAATCACAAATGAATATTAAATAAAGTGAATTTCGAGTCATTCATTTCTACGTGATTATAGGGATGCACTGTCAAAATTTCAGCCCTTCAGCTTCGGAGGTTTGGGTTAACCCCATTTCATCCCCTTTAGGGGTGCGTTTCGAATAATCGCCTCTTAGTGGATGTCCACGTCATTATAGGGATGCACTGTCCAAATTTCAACCCTGTAGCTCCAGTAGTTTGGTAACCCCATTTCACCCCTTTAGGGGATGAATTTCAAAAAATCGCTTCTTAGTAAATGTCCACTTCATTATAAATATGCACTGTCAAAATTTCAGCCGTTTACCTCCAGCGGTTTGGCTTAACCCCATTTAACCCCCTCAGGGGATGATTTTCGAAAAATCGTTCCTTAATGGATGTTCACGTCATTAGGGGGATGCACGGTTCAAAATTTCAGCCCTATAGCTCCAGCGGTTTGGGTAA
The DNA here is from genome assembly GCA_949987705.1 of Thereva unica. NCBI lineage: Eukaryota > Metazoa > Arthropoda > Insecta > Diptera > Therevidae > Thereva > Thereva unica. Next base: position 146,939,393 of record OX465281.1, on the reverse strand, counting down.
ACCCCATTTCACCCTCTTAGGGGATAAATTTCGAAAAATTGCCTTATAGTGGATGTCCACTCCATTATAGGGATGCACTGTTAAAATTCCAGCCCTATAACTTTAGCGGTGTGGGTAAACCCCATTTCACCCCCTTAGGGGATGAATTTCGAAAAATCGCTTCTTAGTGGATGTCTACGCCGTTATAGGGATGCACTGTCAAAATTTCAGCCCTATAGCTTTAGCGGTTTGTAAAAACCCCATTTCACACCCTTAGGGGATGAATTTCGAAAAATCGCTCTTTTGTGGATGTCCACGTCATTATAGGGATGCACTGTTAAAATTTCAACCCTATAGCTCCAGCGGTTTGGATAAACCCTATTTCACCCGCTTAAGGGATGAATTTCGAAAAATCGCTTTATAGTGGATGTCCACTCCATTATAGGGATGCACTGTCCAAACTTCAGCCCTATAGCTTTAGCGGTTTGTAAAAACCCTATTTCACACCCTTAGGGGATGAATTTCGAAAAATCGCTCTTTAGTGGATGTAAACGTCATTATAGGAATGCACTGTCCAAATTTCAGCCCTATAGCTTTAGCGGTTTGTAAAAACCCCATTTCACACCCTTAGGGGATGAATTTCGAAAAATCGCTTCATAGTGGATGTCCACGCCATTATAGGGATGCGCTGTCAAAATTTCAGCCCTATAGCTTTAGCGGTTTGTAAAAACCCCATTTCACACCCTTAGGGGATGAATTTCGAAAAATCGCTCTCTAGTGGATGTCCACGTCATTATAGGGATGCACTGTTAAAATTTCAACCCTATAGCTCCAGCGGTTTGGATAAACCCTATTTCACCCGCTTAAGGGATGAATTTCGAAAAATCGCTTAATAGTGGATATCCACGTCATTATAGGGATGCACTGTCAAAATTTCAGCCCTATAGCTTTAGCGGTTTGTAAAAACCCCATTTCGCACCCTTAGGGGATGAATTTTGAAAAATCGCTCTTTAGTGGATGTCCACGTCATTATAGGGATGCACTGTTAAAATTTCAACCCTATAGTTCCAGCGGTTTGGATAAACCCCATTTCACCCCCTTAAGGGATGAATTTCCAATAATGGCTTTATAGTGGATGTCCACGCCATTATAGGGATGCACTGTCAAAATTTCAGCCCTATAGCTTTAGCGGTTTGTAAAAACCCCATTTCACACCCTTAGGGGATGAATTTCAAAAAATCGCTCTTTAGTGGATGTCCACGTCATTATAGGGATCCACTGTTAAAATTTCAACCCTATAGCTCCAGCGGTTTGGATAAACCCCATTTCACCCCCTTAAGGGATGAATTTCGAAAAATCGCTTTATAGTGGATGTCCACGCCATTATAGGGATGCAGTGTCAAAATTTCAGCCCTATAGCTCTAGCGGTTTGGGTAAACCCCATTTCACCCCCTTAGGGGATGAATTTCGAAAAATCGCTTCTTAGCGGATGTCCACGCCATTATAGGGATGCACTGCCAAAATTTCAGCCCTATAGCTCCAACGGTTTGGATAAACCCCATTTCACCCCCTTAGGGGATGAATTTCGAAAAATCGCTTTATAGTGGATGTCCACTCCATTATAGGGATGCACTGTCCAAATTTCAGCCCTATAGCTCCAGCGGTTTGGATAAACCCCATTTCACCCCCTTAGGGGATGAGTTTCGAAAAATCGCTTTTTAGTGGATGTCCACGCCATTATAGGGATGCACTGTCAAAATTTCAGCCCTTTAGCTCCAGCGGTTTAGGTTGTGCGTTGTCTGTCAGTCAGTTACTTTTTATACAATAGAAAAAAAAAGTAAAGATAAAAAATCCCCTTACAACTTATTGAACCCCATTTCACTCCCTTAAACCCTTTTTTTCTCCATAAAAAGTAGCCTATATCCGTCTCCAAGGTCTAAACTATGTCTGTAGCAAATTTCATCAAAATCGGTTTAGTGGTTTAGGCGTGAAAGCGTAACAGACAAACAGACAGACAGACAGACAGACAGACAGAGAGACAGATAGACAGACAGACAGACAGAGTTACTTTCGCATTTATAATATTAGTAAGGATTAGTCAACCACCAGTATCAGTATCACAGTATCTGCCACGGCGCCGAGGGCGTGGTTGAAGTACCCTCATCTGGGGCTCGTGAGGCTGCGAGTTCGATTCTTCGGCTCGCGGTGTTTTTTTTTTCGTCATAATATTTTTTTTTAATTTCCTTCGGGGAATTTTGTTTCATATGAAACAAGTTTTTGACATGAATACGTCTCTAAATTTGCTTCCAGAACAAAAACCTATGATAACGAAATTATAGAATATAGTTTTGATTTGCAGCTCAAAAACTATTGTTTATATTGAATAAAGAAATACGCCATGACATGGGTGAAAAATCAAAGAATTTTATTGTTTACATTTGATTTCCCCGCTATCAATGGCAATTATAAGCTTATATTTCCTTGATTTGTTCTTCCAGAACAAAAACCAATGATAACGAAATTATGGAATATAGTTTTGATTTGAAGCTCAAAAACTATTGTTTATATTGAATAAAGAAATATGCCATGACGTGGGTGAAGAATCGAAGAATTTTATTGTTTACATTTGATTTCCCCGCTATCAATTGCAATTAAGCTTATATTTCCTTGATTTGTATGTGTGTGTACTGTAATCAAACGTTGAACTTGATTTTGACCCACTTCCATATAACCGATCAACTGCAAATTTTACACATAGGTATAGTTTGCATGACAATAAAATCTGATCATTTTGTAAAAAAAATCGAGATGGCGGTTCCAAGAAGGTAGTCGAATTTTGCAATTGGGCTTCCCGACCTCCGAAATGGGTATCAAATGGAAGTTATTCTTCAAAAGTGATTCTTCTTTCTAGATCCATTCTGATTGGATTAATGTTGTTAAGAATTACAAACAATTATTTCATCCTTTTTTGTGCATTTTGTGCGGCTTTTTTCTGAAGTCGGTTATTAAAATTTTTTTTATTTATTTTTAGTCTCTTGTTTGTAGGTTAGAATCTGTCTGGTATGCATTGTTGTGGTGTCACCTAAATGTATGCAACGTTTTATACTATTTTTTTTTTTTTTTGGTTTTAAATATTGGCTCTCAAACTTCTTTTTTTTTAATTTTTAATTTTTGTTTTGTTTTTCGGCTTCAAATTCAGGGGTCATTTTCTTCACGAATAATTTTTATTTATTTATTTATTTATATATACCTATATATTTTTTTATATTAATATATATATAATTATGGCGGATCATCAATTGTGCAAGAGGTGTTTTTCGGAAATCGCTCGTGATCGGATTTCCTGTGACGGGGTTTGTGGAGGCGTTTTTTCCACCCTTCTTGTCTTAATACCAAGGTCAACCGCAAATCGTCGGCTCCTAGAGGGCCTACTTGTGGCGAATGCTCTGGCATTAAACCCTGTCATGTGCTGAGATTGATGAAAGACATCTCCGACGTTTTTCTCGTTGGTCACGAAAAAGTCATATATCGTCTTAACTCTTTCTCCAGTTAACATTTTGCACTTTCAAATGTTAGCCGACGACGTCCAGTCTATCAATGTTCGGCTTGGCACGTTGTCTAACACTCTGGGCTCTGCTGTGACCAATACGGGTTCCTTGATTGAGAAATTTGATAAAATTTCTTCCCGAGCTGCAACAGCACTAGAGTCGTTAGACGAGATACATTCGGCGTTACTTAATCCGGTCGCCACTTCTTCCTCCTGCACTTTTAGCTCCTCGGCTTCTGTCCATCCCATATTGAACGATATCAAAAGGAAAACAAAACATGTAAAGGTTGATATTGAATCGCTATCATCAGCAGTGATTCAAAATCACAATGCTCTGAGCTCTCTGTCCTCAAGATTGGAAATCGCCCTTGTTTCAAATAAGACCTCCCCAGCGACGGTAGAATCTGATGACGCCCTGCAGGTTGAGGAGCAGCCTCTGCCTTTACCCTGTCCCGCGGCTACTTCTCGTTCGAAAAATGTCTTCTTGCCTCAGGAGGCCGTCAATCCAATTGTACCTAGTACATCGAGATCGCCAAGCCATCATTGGTGACGGTGTCACCTTGAGTTCCAGAGATAGAGTCGACCTCTAGGCCAGTCTTGGTATCAATCTTCAATCAATCCCCCGGTCACTGAAGCTACAGTTGTCCGAGAACCGTGCACTCCTCTAGTTACGATACCGAGACCTTTAAATATCTTTATATCACGATTCTCTCCTGAAACTATGACGGAGTCTGTCTGTGAATATATGAGGAAGAAATCTATAGACCCTGGAATTGTTTCATGCAGAAAAGTCAGCAAGGCTTCCAGACCTGTTGCTTCTTTTGTCTTTTCTGCACCGCCCGTTATTGCCGAGACTCTTTTAGACCTTGGCTTTTGGCCTGCTGATGCCCTTACCAAGCTTTTTGTTCCCCGTACACGTACTCGAGCCCATCACTCAAACGTCTCTATTCCGAGTACACCAAGGAGGTCAAAAAACTCGAGAGGCTTACCCTCTACTACCAGAACGTAAGGGGGACAATATTAAAAACCAACGACATCCTTCAGTCATCGGCGGCTAGGGGGTTCGATGTCATAGCACTCACGGAAACTTGTCTCCACGAAGGCTTTCTTAATGCTGAACTCTTCGATTCCTCCTACCAAGTCTTTCGGAGGGACCGTTACACTGACTCGGAAGCTCGTAGGGACGTCGTACTGCTTGCTTGCCGCAGTCACCTCAATTGTAACCCAATTACGCTTCCTAGTTTCTCTAACCACTTGGACATTGAGCTTATCGCTCTCAAGATTTCCTTTTCTAAATCAAATCTATTCCTGCTGTGCTGCTATATCCAAACAGATATGATTAGCACACTTGACGATGGAGGTAAAAGCCTCTAAGATATTCTCATCTCTTGTGTTGATTATAGCCTGAGCATGATGAACACTGGGGATGAATTACTTTTACTTGGGGACTTTAATTTACCCAATATTCAGTGGGTATTTGACGAAGTTGACGATAACTACTTCCCTGAAGGCAATTTTAATTCTAAGGAATCCTGTTTTCTCAATTCCGTATTCTCACTCGGCCTAAATCAAATGAGTGGTGTGACTAATGTGTTAGGGAGGCAGTTGGATCTTGTATTCTTTACTGACTCAGGAAACATGATGGTTGAACCCAGTCCAATAGTCATGACGTCCGTTGACAACTACCACCCTCCTCTCTTGCTAAATTACTGCTTCAACTCAAAGAACAATCCTTGTCCGGAGGCGGTTACTCACTCCTTCAACTTTATGAAGGCTAACTTTAATGACCTCTCATCTAAGCTTGCCTTGATTGATTTCAACAGCTTACTTTCCGCAAATGAGTTGGAGATGTCGATGTGGCACGGTTTTATACCGTACTATACGAGGCTATCGTTTCATGTGTACCTTTTGAGACCCAAAAATTGCGCAGTTTATCTCCACCTTGGTACAACAATGAGCTGAAGCATTTAAGGAATCAGAAAAATAGACTCTGGAAGACCTATTTAAAGAGAAAGGACTCTCCGAGTCTTATTACATTTACTGATTGCTATAACAGATTTCGTTTACTCTCTTCTGCTTTGTCTGGTGAATATCTCAGCAGCATGAGGGACCAGGTTTATACTGATCGTAGAAACTTCTTTAAATTTGTCAACTCTAAGAAAAAAGTCGATAACTACCCAAATACTATGCAGCACAATAACTGGTCTAGTAGTGAGTCTTCCTCGATTTGCAACATGTTTGCTTCATTCTTTCATCAGTCTTTCACTCCTTCAAACTTTCAGCCTAATGACAATAATTTTCGTCACATAACTCCACACCGAGAGGCTACTAGATTATCTCTTTCAATTTCCAGTGACGATATCGTTAAACATATTGAAGAACTCCCATACGATTTCACTTCCGGCCCTGACGGTATTCCTCCTGCTGTCCTTAAATCCTGTGTGGAGGTTCTCCAGTCTCCACTGAAAACCCTTTTAAAAAAACCCTTAGATTTGGAAGAATTTGTTCATAATTCCTATTCACAAAAGTGGTAGCAAGAAAGAAATATCGAATTACAGACAGGTAGACCTCAATCCAGGGAGGACCGTCGGCAAGACCTTGGTCCAGTTGCTTGACTTCCTACACATTATTGCCCCCTTCAAGGTGCGATGCCACCGTTCCACCAGGCCGTTCGCCTGTGGGTGATAGGATGTAGTACGTAGATGTGTGATTCCTAATATGCTCGTCAACTCGCGAAATAAGGACGACTCAAATTACCGCCCCAAATCAGTTGTGACTCTCAGTGGTACGCCGTATTTCGAGATCCAACCTTCAACGAAGTGCCGGGCTATGGTCCCGGCTGTGATATCGGTCATAGGGATTGCCTCAGGCCACCGGGTAAAACGGTCGATGCAAGTCAAACAATATCGATAACCTTTGGACGGTGATAGTGGGCCGATTATATCTATATTCACGTGCGCGAACCGCTCTGTAGGGGGGACGTACTTGATTATGGGCGTTTTCGTATGCCGTTGGACCTTTGACCGCTGGCAGGGAACACAGGCTTTCACGAAAGCCGCGCAATCTCTTCTAAGGTTGGGCCAGACGAATCTCTCGCCTACTAACTTGATCGTGCCCCTAACGCCGGGATGGGAGAGGTTGTGCATGGTCTGCAGGACTTGTTGTCGCATTGCCTCCGGAACCAACGGGCGTACTTGTCCCTGCGATACGTCACAGTATACCGCTACATCGGTGTTCGGTAATATCAGCTGCTTGATGACCGTCGATGACTTGTCCGTATTTTTTAGCTCTTCCAGCTCTCGGTCTCGTTGCTGATGTTCCGCCAACTGTTGATAATCGATCGCTTCAAGGTTAGTGGTGGTCGCCTCGATCCGTGACAGTGTATCTGCGACAATATTCTCCTTCCCCGCTATATGGCGAATGTTCGTTGTAAACTGACCAATGTAGTCTAGTTGCCTCGCCCGACGAGGTGAGTTACTGTCCGAACTTTGCTTGAAGGCGAACGTTAGTGGTTTATGATCGGTCATGATATGAAATGTCCGTCCTTCCGAAAGGTTCATAAAACGTCTTATAGCTTTGTATACCGCCAGTAGTTCTCTATCATACGTGCTGTATTTCTGCTCTGCTGTCGTCAGCTTCTTGGAGAAGAAAGCAAGTGGCTTCAGCGTAGTTCCGTCTACCTGGTGCAGGGCTGCCCCCTCGGCGATCTCTGACGCGTCCACGTGCAGAACCAACTTCGCATCTGGGGATGGATGCGTCAACAACGCTGCTTCAGCCAGATAGTTTTTGCACCCCTCAAACGCCTCGATGGTCTCCGAAGTCCACTCTATTTTGCTGTTGTCATTCTTTCTATTTCCTTTAATCAGCCCCCTGAGCTTTATTTGATTATTCACGGCGTTGGGTATGAATCTTTGATAGAACGTGATTAGGGCCAGAAATCTTTTCAAGTCTTTTGCCAGCTTCGGGCGACTAAAATTTTTTACTGCCTCTACTTTTTCCTCCAGGGGTCTTATGCCGTTTTTACTCACCATGTGACCCAGAAATTTCACCTCCTCCTTACCTAGTTGGCACTTCGCTACGTTCACCGTTAAACCGTGTTTGCGCAATATTGAAAATACTTCGTGCAAGTGGGCCCGATGCTTGTCGATGCTGCTAGACGCTATGCATATATCGTCAACGTAAGAAAAGACATAGCACCGTACTACAGTGAAAAAAATCCATTCTTATTCGTTTGCATTTTTTTGAGCTCCGATTTTTTTTTTGATTTTAATTTTTTTTTCGTTTTTTCGAGGGTGCCACTGTTATTAACAAAAAATGGTTTTTACTTTTATTTGATATAACACCGTAAAATCCATTCTTATTCGTTTGCACTTTTTTGAGCTCCGATTTTTTATGATTTTAATGTTTTTTTTCGTTTTTTCGTGGCACCCTCTGTTTTTTTGTTATTAACAAAAATTGGTTTTTACTTTTATTTGATATAATCGAATATTCGAAAAAAACTTGTCATTTTTGCGGTGGAGTTTTTTGTATATAAAATTGAAAAACTCAAATTTTAAATAATAGTGCATAATAGTACAACTCTTAACGAAGAAAAAGAGCTTCGAAAAAATGTCCTACGAGGTCGAGGAGCTGTAGACGAAGGATTTTACGAAAACGCCTGTTTTTTTAAAAATCGAAATTTCACCCATATTTTGCAAAATTTCAAGCCAAAAAAAATATTTTTTTTCCTGCCTTCAATTGTCTGGAAATTAACATTGTGAATTCGTAGATTGATTAGACTATACATATAGTAGCTGATATTGGTATTCACACGAATGTGTATGTGTGTTTTACATTAGTGTAAATAACCATAGCATCAGCTATTATATACATACATATATATATGTATAAACAATAGCAGTAGTTCAACCGCGTCCCGAACCGCCATCTAAAAATCAGTTCATTTGTACTTGCTTTTTAACGAAGAAAAATTTCGTCATAATATTTTAGGACTGTATTCTCCACATATTCATAAATATAAAAAATAAAAATAAAATCGTTTTTTAAAACCAAAAATCAGAACAACTCGTTACGGATTGGGCGATTTTGGCATAACTTTTAATAAATTTTCTATAGTATCCTGTGACTCCCAGAAAGGATTTAATCCAGGGATCGTAACTGGTATAACTTATAACGAAAACCAGAAATTAATAATTATTTTGAGACATATATGATTTAAGACAACAGTAACAGTTAAATTTGTCCAAAAAATAATAAAAGTTGTTTTTAACTCTAATTTTTGGCTAGTATTGTTTTAAATCTTTTAAAATTGTTATTAAAGATTTTTTTTTTGTTTTAAATAATAATTAAAATGGACTTTTATTTTTAAAATCAAAAATAACTGTTAAAAAAGACTTTTATTTTTTTCTGTCTTTCATAAAAGCATAAAAGTTTTCTAGTCTTTCTATATAAAAATTTTAAAATATTAAAAAAAAGTCTTTTGCTGAAAACAGATATCTGTGGCGAATACTAAGAATGTGTTCCTCGAGAGATGTACTAAATACTAAAATTTCGTCGAGGTACACCTATAGATTTTATTAAAATACTCCCTGAGAATGAAGTTCATCAACCTCTGGCGTTCTTTAATCCAAACGGCATTCTGATATACTCATAAGGTCCTATTGGGGTAGAAAACGCTGTCGTTTTTCTCTCTTCGAGTTTAACAAGAATTTGGTGGAAGCCCTTTGCCAAATCCAGTAGTGAAATACTGTGCTTTTCCAAGTTTGTCTAATTAGTCCATGGAAATGGTACATTAACATTGCAAAAATGCAGGACAAGGTTTTATTTTTGGGTAGTGTAGGGTGTAAGTTTAAATTTGAGTTATCAGGATCCTCGGCCCCCAAGTTGGCCGCCATTGGAATATGTTTGCAAATGGGTTTTCCACTTATCTCAGTAACTTGGAGACTTTTTGTTTAGAATTAAATTATCTATAATTTATTATTATGCAAAGGAGAACCCTCAGATGGTTGGTGGCACTGATTACAGGACACGGATGTTTCAGGTATCACCTAAAAAGAATGGGAATTCTGGAGGATGACACCTGTCGGATGTGCCTGGAGGAACCTGAGACGGCCACACACATAGTGTGTCACTGTCCGGCGGTGGCGAGGAAAAGGGCTGCCATAACTGGACTCCATTGGATGGAGGACATGAGGCAGACTCCCTTCAATCAGCTGCTTGCGATAACTAGGGGAGTCGAAGTAAGGGAGCAATGGGACAACCCACTGCAACCCCAATAAGATGACTCTAGGCAGAGGGACGAAAAGGGACCCGCAAATAGTGGTCTGATTCGATATCCCTCGAAAATCTATATTAATAATACAGTTTCCCTTCTTATGAATAAGGCGCACTTCTCAGCTGGGCTGAGAAACATTTACCACTAACACGTGGGCTCGGCTGAGACATGCAAACATAAAAAATTAAGTACTGTGGCGACAAAAGCCGATGCTCAGTTTGTCACGGTGTTGTGATAATAAAAATAAGTTTGTCTAAAATGACGCTAAGATCTGCGAACGGGAGCTTTCTTGTAACATATAAACATGCCAAAATATGTCCAAACCGAAATCGGATCTGCTCCTTTTTTCAAAATATCCTCAAATAACGATTTTTCACAAAAATTCACTAAATTTCCAATATGCGAAATGTTAAACGTCTCTAAAATTGCATGCAATGGGAAAATACACATATACATACGTATTTACACATATATATTTGAAATGTTTATATACAAGAATATATATACATTATATAATACATGAGACATGCAAACATAAAAAATTAAGTACTGTGGCGACAAAAGCCGATGCTCAGTTTGTCACGGTGTTGTGATAATAAAAATAAGTTTGTCTAAAATGACGCTAAGATCTGCGAACGGGAGCTTTCTTGTAACATATAAACATGCCAAAATATGTCCAAACCGAAATCGGATCTGCTCCTTTTTTCAAAATATCCTCAAATAACGATTTTTCACAAAAATTCACTAAATTTCCAATATGCGAAATGTTAAACGTCTCTAAAATTGCATGCAATGGGAAAATACACATATACATATGTATTTACACATATATATTTGAAATGTTTATATACAAGAATATATATACATTATATAATACAACCTCACCTGGGGGCCTACTTGCATCATTTTGTAGGTGCATCATAAAAAACCACTAAAAAGCGCTCCCACGGCCCCAAAAAAATCGTAGGAGGCTCCACGACCCCTTAAAATCTTCTACAGAAAAATCCCCCCTTGCCACTAAGGGGGCCTGGGGGCTGCCCGAGGGGCTGCAACAGGTAAAATTCACTTATGCACTTTACACTTTTACATCCCACGGCCCCCAAAAAAATCGTAGGAGGCTCAGAGACCCCTTAAAATCTTCGTAATTTACCGTACAACAATTAAAAAATAATATAAAAATCAGTAGTCTGTTAGGCTTTGAAAACAAAGGGTCTAATGCATCGCGAAGCTTTATTGTGAATTTATTGTAGTAGTTGTAAGATAAAAAGCTCCATGTCTCAATCATGGATTTTGATATTATTTTTTAATTGTTGTACGGTAAATTACAAAAATTTTAAGGGGTCTCCGAGCCTCCTACGATTTTTTTTGGGGCCGTGGGAGGTAAAAGTGTAAAGTGCATAAGTGCATTTTACATGTTGCAGCCTCTCGGGCAGCCCCCAGACCCCCTTAGAGGCAAGGGGGATTTTTATGTTATTTTTTAATTATAGTAGGGACCGTTACGAAGATTTTAAGGGGTCTCCGAGCCTCCTACGATTTTTTTGGGGGCTGTGGGAGGTAAAAGTGTAAAGTGCATAAGTGCATTTTACCTGTTGCAGCCCCTCGTGCAGTTCCCAAGCCCCCTTAGAGGCAAGGGGGGATTTTTATGTTATTTTTAATTATAGTAGGGACCGTTACGATTTTTTTGGGGCCGTGGGAGCGTTTTTTAGTGTTTTTTTAGTGCATTTTATGATGCACCTACAAAATGATGCAATTAGGCCCCCAGGTGAGGTACTATATAATGTATATACAGCCATAGTCAAAAGTATTTACACAAGGCCATGCTGTGCTCCCGCTTTGCAAAGAAACTTTAAAAATCCGATGTTACTAATAATTATAAGGAAATATTTTTTTTGTAGGGTTGTCTGAATACTCTAGAACAGGAGGAGAAAAGCAATCGGTTGAATTCAGTTTAGTTTCTGAGAAATAAATAAGGGCCACCTGCGTCAAAAGTATTTACACACATTTTATTCCCGTCAAAAGTATTTACACAAGCACAAAAACATAGATTTCTTGAAACTAGTCAAAAATTTAAATGTTTTTTCTCAACTATAATAAAATGTGATTTGTTAATATGTTGTTGGACCACCTTTGGCGTCAATCACTGCCTGCAACCGAGCCGGAATAGATTCTATCAATCGATGTATAAATTCTTTGGGTAACTTGCTCCAAATTTCTTTAATTTCATCAATAGTTTCCTGCCTTTTTCGTCCTTTTTGGATCGTCCTCTGCTGCTTTACGAAACCCCAAACATTTTCAATAATATTAAGGTCCGGGCTCTGTGGAGGCCACGGAATGACAGCTTGACCTGCTCCATGTAACAATTGCGTTGGCATCCATCCTTTATGGCACGGAGCGTTATCATGTTGAAAAATAAATTCATGGGTAGGAAATAGTTTTGCTGCAGATGGAAATGCATGATCATTCAGCAGATGCGTGTATTCGATTTGATTCAAAGTTTTTTCTAGAGGTACCAGATCTCCAAATCCGTAGAATGACATGCATCCCCAAAACATTACTGAACCACCTCCATGATTGTTCAAAGGTTGCACTGCATTTCCTTTCAAGCTTTTGGGAAGATGCATGAAAGTCTTTCCAAAGGATCCTTCGAACTGAAAAGAACTTTCATCTGTTTGGGGTTTCGTAAAGCAGCAGAGGACGATCCAAAAAGGACGAAAAAGGCAGGAAACTATTGATGAAATTAAAGAAATTTGGAGCAAGTTACCCAAAGAATTTATACATCGATTGATAGAATCTATTCCGGCTCGGTTGCAGGCAGTGATTGACGCCAAAGGTGGTCCAACAACATATTAACAAATCACATTTTATTATAGTTGAGAAAAAACATTTAAATTTTTGACTAGTTTCAAGAAATCTATGTTTTTGTGCTTGTGTAAATACTTTTGACGGGAATAAAATGTGTGTAAATACTTTTGACGCAGGTGGCCCTTATTTATTTCTCAGAAACTAAACTGAATTCAACCGATTGCTTTTCTCCTCCTGTTCTAGAGTATTCAGACAACCCTACAAAAAAAATATTTCCTTATAATTATTAGTAACATCGGATTTTTAAAGTTTCTTTGCAAAGCGGGAGCACAGCATGGCCTTGTGTAAATACTTTTGACTATGGCTGTATATTCTTGTATATAAACATTTCAAATATATATGTGTAAATACATATGTATATGTGTGTATTTCCCATTGCATGCAATTTTAGAGACGTTTAACATTTCGCATATTGGAAATTTAGTGAATTTTTGCGAAAAATCGTTATTTGAGGATATTTTGAAAAAAGGAGCAGATCCGATTTCGGTTTGGACATATTTTGGCATGTTTTTATGTTACAAGAAAGCTCCCGTTCGCAGATCTTAGCGTCATTTTAGACAAACTTATTTTTATTATCACAACACCGTGGATAGGTATGTGGTCGAGGATTTGCCAGAATCACAGAGGACTAAGAAGCCATATGTCGGAGTGTTCGCGTCAGATAACATGAAGCGATGGTGTTGCCAGCCACCAGATATGACGGACTATGACTCGGACGCGGAAGTCCAGGAACAGGATGGCCGAGCTGTCAACTCTAATCAAGTAGGAACAGTAGGCCAATGAAAAATAAAAACATCAAGGAAGCCTTAGAAAGATTTAATTAGAAATTTTAGTTAGTTGCGTTAATTAGTAGGCGATGGAAAGACGTTCATTGGTAAACAATTGAATAAATTATTTTATAACTTAATTTGAATTTTCTTAAATCTTTCGAATTCTTTACTTGTAGAAATTCTCATTGGCCTGGCCTAACTGACATTATAAATTACATCAATAACCGCCAGCTGCACACCATGTGCAAAACATAACTGCTGATCTACAGATAATATTCTGCCCACTTTTTTCATTACGCTTGCTCCATCCGTCATAATTGCTACAATGTCAGTATGTAAATTAAGTTTTTCTTCCAATAATTCAATACATTTTTCAGCTGGTAATGTGCCATATATCCGCGTCAAACCTAAGTTCCAAAAACTAGAAATTTGTCCGTGTACAATAATATTTAAATAGCGTCGATTTCGTAACGACGTCCACTCATCAAAGGATAAAGAAAATCTTTCTCCTACACCTTGTTCATTATTTTTTTTATCAGAAATTTCACTGATTATTGAGTTTCTTAATTTATTGCTATATTCTATAACAATAATTCGCACTGTGTTAGCTGATTTGGGTAGATTTTTAAATCCCATGGCTTCTAGACCTGCACGTAAATCAGAAGACGAGCTTATAACATTAAACGAAATACCATCAACAGCAGTTAAACGTGCAAGAGTAGCTTCCAGTGATTTTTCTTCACATTTAAAAACTGAAAAAAACTTACTAAGTTGCTTTGCCTTTTTCTTTGGGAACTTCTAATTCTAATGAATTATCTTGGGCAGAAGTAGATGGGTTTACGACTTTAGTTTTATGCACCGAAAATAAGTGCGTGTGGAGACCTTTTGTAGAACCACCAGCAATTTTCAATATTTTCTGGCAGTCAGTCACTTTACACTTAGCTGTTTGTCCGTTTTCACACTTTAAAAATTGTGGCCAAATATCAGCAGTACTTTTAGCTGAATAGTCCTTATAGGCCATGGGGATTTTTGATTGAAAAAAAATTTAAAGCCGTAATATAAAATACCAGACTGTTAATATTTTGTTGGTGTGGGGTTTAAAACCGAAAAAAAAAATATTTTGATTTGTATCAAAACATGACTTAAAAAAACTAAATAGAAATTATTAATCACTTCTTTTATTATTTTTTTGATTTTTGAAAACCACACTAGTAAACTATTGTTCTATTATGCTCACCAATACGTTTGTTCACTCGTCAATTTTAATTGTGAACTGAATATTAAATCCAAAAAATCTAAAATGCGTCTAGTAGTCTAGTACCAGAAATGAACATTGTTCCGTAAGATTATGAACGACTCTTCATGATATGAAGAGTGCAACCGATTTGCTTTGCTCTCTTAGTCTATTCTCATTTTTTCAATACATACATGCATTGGTATTGATATTTTATTATTAGGTACATATATACATATTTCACAAAAAAAAAATATAAATTTTCTTAGAATTAAATTCTAGGAAAATTTTGATGAGTAAAACATTTCAAAATAAATTCGGAAAAGGAAAACATTAAATCCCGGTATTAGTTTTTTAATAATCCCGGGATTTCGGGATTTGAAATAATACCGGGATCCCGGGATTTTGTGATCACGTGATCCCGGGGCTGCAAACCCTATTCCAGGCTGACTTATAATTTGCGTCAGTGGTCGCGAAATGTCGCGACAACTTAGCTGCTTCTCCTGTGATTGCAGACCTTAGATAATGCAACTTCTGAACGTCGCACATAGGAGTATTTACACAAAAAACATGGCCAAAATTATTTTTTGAAATATTTCAATGT
This sequence comes from Thereva unica, assembly GCA_949987705.1. Classification (NCBI taxonomy): domain Eukaryota; kingdom Metazoa; phylum Arthropoda; class Insecta; order Diptera; family Therevidae; genus Thereva; species Thereva unica. The sequence continues at coordinate 146,924,123 of OX465281.1, read as the reverse complement.
AGATATGTATAATTAAACAAACTGAGTCATTTTATAATGTTTATTTGCATAAAATAAAGAAAAAAGTTCTTATAACTAAAAGAAATTAACCATCAAAGTCTGATTCACTTTCTTCATCGACCTCGTCTTCAACGCAGCATTCCGTTTGTTGATTGTCCGTTTCAGGGAGAAGAAGACTTATAGTTTCGGAGCAGAATGGCTTGCTTTTCTTACGTGGTTGCTTTCGAGTGCTGCTTAACAGTGGGTCAGATGTAAGCAAAAGCCTGTTTAATATGTTCCTATTACATTTGAGCCGGTCAAATTTTCGGGAGAAGTTCTGCCTATAGAGCCTGAGGTGCTTATTGCGAGGTTCAGCAGCTTCTTCCGAGAGCTGCCCTATAGGTAATATAGTGTGCGAAATTACTGTTGCACCATGCATTAAGAGCTTATGCAAAGTGGGCAATATCTTTTTGCATCTTTTATTAGGGAATAGCAAGGATGTATATTTTTATTTGCACTATGTTGGATTTCCCATTGCCTTCTACTAAAATCTCCTTCAACGAAAATAGCCAAGGCCTCAGATGGTGTGTGTTTTTTAATTTCTTTTGTTTTTGTCGAAGACACGAACTTTCGTATTTTTGTAGCTCTTATTGGTGTCAAAGTTATGTTTTTTATCATTTTATACACATCTTTTTTTCCTTCAGCACGTTGACTTATTTGAGCAGCATAAGTAAACTGATCCGGAGGTACATGCTCTCTTAAACCTTTTGCTTTCCTTCGCTTGGACCAGTCACTTAATTCCACGAATTCCTTTTTTGGTCGACCGGGTTTTTCCACGATGGTTTTTTCAAATTGAAGACGGTTTCTAAGCCATTGCTCATTATTTTTAAGAAAATGTTCACTTTTAAAATTTGCAGCTTTCCACTTTTTCTTAAAATCAAACTTAAAATGGCTTAAGGGGAGGTTCTCATCTAGCGACCCAAAAATTACATGATTTTCTCGATTTTTTTTTCGTGGAAGGAAGCTGAGGAAGCACTCAAGTTTTTTTGTAGTTATCAAGTATATATTCAAGTATGTTTACCAATTTTTATAGAGCAGAATATCGAATAGTCAATTATTTATTTACATGTAAAGCCGTTCGCCTAAAAAAAAAGTACCTAATCGGGCGCCACTCTACCGCTTCCAAACATCACCCGAGATCAAAAAATGAAATATTTTTATAAAATACATGACATTTACAGGATCTTGAACTATCCAGCTAAGGAAAAGTCGAAAATTACGAAAATGGTGGACTTTCGAAAAAAAAATTCCTCTTTTCGTCTATTTCTCTGCTCTTAAAAGTGCTATAAAAAACAAAATAATAACAATAGCCATCTGCGATTAAGTTCAGGATCCGCTAAATTTAATGAACTTTCAAATAAAAAAAAACCAAAGCGATATATGCAGTAGTTTTTGAGATATGATGGCGCCCATCTTAAAAAATACGGTTTTCTAAAAATACGGTTTTTTTTACCTTCGTGTAAAAAGGTGACTCCGGTTTTTTTACTATACTTTAAAAAAAAAATGAATTTCGTCAAAACGGTTTTTGAGAGCGAATACTATAGGAATTTTACTAACTTTTTAAACAAAAAAAAAATCGATTTTTTTGGTTGAGCTTGATGAGAACCTCCCCTTAAAGCATGCTTTAGGTTGTTAATTTCACTATCAGAACATTTGAATAATTCCATCACTTTTTTCTCCAAAAATAAGATCTTCGCATCTATTTTCTTATCTGGACATTCTTGCATTATATCGTATAACTGCTTCTTAGTTACATTCTTAAATGTTCCAGCGGAACCTAAAAATAAAAGGGAATTTATTGCGAACTATGTAAATACCTAATTAAGCTTTGGGACTTTTTTAAAAATTTAAATAAGCCGTTAAACAAAATGGCGGAAAAGCGGTACTTTTTCTTTTGCAATTCTCTTTAGGAAGATCTCAACTTTAGTTAAAATAAGAGTTAACCACTCGGAAGTCCCCGGAAGGCTTACAAACATCCCTTTGTTTAAAAAATTGTACCAAAAAAGATAATTGCATTGGGTTTTTCAACATTTTGTGTTTTCGACTTTTGACCAGCTTTTTGGTGTAAATACTCCTCTGTGCGTCGGGCAGGGAATCATCAACGCCACGTACCTAGGTGTCATGAAACGATGGCCAATTAGTGTGAGAACCGCTGAATGAAGGCAAATTTATCCTGGGCAACTTGAGCTGTGGAGTCAAGGATGGCTGTGTATGGAATGTTGAATGTAGCGGAGAGCCTCTGTGGTCGTCCCTTGAAGGTTTTGGACTAAATGTGGCTAGGTTATCCTTTAGCCAGTGTAATGCTGCAATGTAAGTACACTCGACATCTGAAAAGGCATCTGATGTCACATATGGATCTGAGGCTAACACTTCCGCCGAAGAGTTTGCGTAGAATTCCTCATATGCAGTTATGAATTGTGCCCAATAGGAATTAAGAAGCTGGACACGGGCGGTGAGGTATTCTTCATTTCTCTGCTCCTTGGCAGTTTTGTTTGTATTAACTAAGAACCGTTCAATTCTTTCTTTTGCGAATGTAATTCTACCCTTAATTCCATCCATAGTTTTAGTCGTTAGCAACTAGTTAAATTGCTCAGGCAGAGTAGGAAGAGTTTAAGAAGGTGATATTGGTCTATCAAATCAAAGGTAACAGATGATGTGTTGCAACAATTGTTGATGCAGAAATGGTGCAGGTAATGTTGATATAAAATGTTGTATCAAATGTTGTTGCAAAAGGTTGGAGTAAATATTGATGCACAATGTTGCAATGTAAATGTGGCTTTAAAATGTTGTATTAAACGTCCGTCGATGCAAAATGTTGCAGTAAATGATGATGCAAATGTTGCAATGTAAATGTTGCGGTGCAACATGTAAAAGCTCTTGTTAAAAATCACCAAGATTAGTAACAATACGACGGCAGATTGAAGATTTTGCGAGTGTAGTATTTGGCTGGCAGTACTTAATAAATAAATGACGCACACATACCCAAAGAACTGGAGAGTAACAATAAACCGCTAGGCCAGGCTCTGTCCCATTTCGGGGGATTCATCATCGCCACTCGTTCGTCGGCAACCATGATAAAAAGCACGCCTAAATAAATGTTGATAAATAGAGTTATGTCTTTTACTTTTCTCCTACCTAACATATTTAACATATATAACAGCGAGTCTGTGTACACGTTCTGATATTAATTGCCATAAATTAAGCTTTTCTTAAAATAGTTAATAACGCGATCGATTAAAACACTTTGGTTACGGCAATGCAAAGCTTTCTATGAAATTCACTAAAAGTTATTTGTATATTAACTTAGCTTTTCCTAAAAGGTAAACAATGCGCGTTGTTGTCAAAAAAAGACACTTTGCTTGGGGCTCTATAAAACTTCTACGAAATGCACTAGAAATGTCAAAATTCTACATAAATCGAGCTTTTTTCAAAAAGTTAATAACACGATCGCTTCAAAATTCACTTTGTTCGTGGCACTATAAACTTCTATGAAATGCACTAGAAATGTCAAAGTTCTACATAAATCGGGCTTTTTTAAAAAAAAGTTAATAACACGATTGTTTCAAAATGCGCTTTGTTCGGGGCAATGCAAAGCTTCAATGAAGTGCATTAAACAAGTTATATTTATTAATCACACCAGAATTAATAATAATTTTTAGTAAGAGTAATAATGGAACGGACTCACCAGGACTTATGATTTTAATCAAATTCATAACTTTTCCTGATCATTTGGCTTCGAAAGCTTTAGGATCTCACGAGCTTGACTCTGGATGATGTTGCTTCACAGGGTTGAATCATGATTCGTACATAGCATAACCGCATGGTGTCAGAGCACATTGAATTTGATGGTATGCCGTTATCTCTAATGATGGGGATAACGGACAATAATGCAACTGGGCTAATGCACTGATAATATTTAGGAAACCGTGATTTGCTATTTAATTACTCGACGCGAAGTCACAATTCGAACACCGTATAAAGGTATTATACCGTTAATTGTACTTTGTATGCACTCGACTATGATTTTAATAACTGAACTTTGGGAAACAGATTCCCGGGTTTCAGCACCAAAAAATGTTACGTTAATAAAAAAGTAAAAACACAAGAGCTTCAAATTATAAAGTACATTTATTGTGTTCACTGGGAACTGTGTAACTCACTAACAATTGGGAAACTGGCCGAGATCTGGTCTCTGATACAGAGTATTAATTACTGACTAAAATAGTTGGGATGTGGGTTTGACCTATAGCTCCAATATTTTGACGTGTATTTAAATACACGTGTAAGTACAACACGTGTACACGTGTAAAATACGTGTAATGACACGTGTACTTGATACACGTGTAATTTTTATACACGTGTATATCTTTTACACGTGTATTTACAAATTCTAGTCTCAAATCATTGATAAACGATGTAATTTTATTAACGATTGTGAATGCCGCTTATCCAAAATAGTGTCACAACTCAAAAACAATGAATTCTACAGGGGAGCCATTTGAAAGTTTTTAGTTTCATACAAGCCCATGTTATGATCTTGGATTCCAGCGGGTTTCCAGCGGTCATTTTTAGAAGTATTAATATGGATTTTTGCTACATAAAAATATGCATATTTAGCTAAACATTCTTAAAATAAACTCGAAATTGGAAATTTTTGAGTTGTAGCACTATTCTGGATAAGCGACGAATGTTGTATTTATTATGTGAAATTACAGAAATTTCATGAAATTGAACTCTTTATAATATTTACGGCTTATTTAATTGTTTAGAGCCAGTGGTCTTCATAATGGAGTACGCGTCCCTGAGTGGCAGTGTTGGGCACATTCGACTAATTTTTCAATCAGACTAATAATCATGACTATGTAGTTTACCGTACCTTACGGTTTCATTAAAACACGTTTTTGGTAATATGAAGTTTATTACAATATATTAAACTAATATAACTATTTATAACTTTAAATACACTGCTGGGTATTAGTTGACTAGTTTTTGCATATATATATATATATATATATATATATATATATATATATATAGATTTAATGGCACTTGTTCTTTTATAATTATTTTTTGTTATCACGAGGACTTATGCGTTGGTTGCGTCGATGGACGGGTCGCAAGAGAGAGTGTGAATGGAGATGCCGGAAATTGGCTATCTCGGTATGGAAACGGCAAGATCACTGAACTTTGGAGTTCATTGATCGAGGGAGTGTTCGGACTGATCGTTTTGATCGTGCCGGAAGTTGTTGTGTGACATTGCGTAAATTTAGTAATTAAGTTTACGCGGTCACTACATACTCCCCCCCAGCGTAGCGTTAACGGAATGTTACCGCTTTAGGTGGCTTAGCTTCGTTGTCGCGGTCACAACCGAAGGCTGGCTTTAGCCTGTCAATGGATATTGACTTGGTTGTGCCGTTCAATTTGACGACGAAGTGCTTTCGTAATCGTTTGATTTTTTTTTTTTTTTTATGTGGTAAATACAAGCTTAGGAATCACCCTTTGTACTACATGTCTGTCATGTCGTTCAAGTCATGGTCAGTGTCTAGTAGTAAGCTTGATTTGAAGGATAGAGGAGAAAGGATAGGTTAGGGGTCTGGAGGGTGCGTGAGTAGATGTCGATGAGCCTTGCGTTTAAACTCTAAGATATTATATGAGTTCGGAAACACCGACTGCGGAAGGGAGTTCCACAATCGAGTTGTTCTATTTATAAACGAACTACTAAAACGTAATGTGCGCGAAGAGGAGGGCTGTAGCGTATGCGGGTGAGCCGAGTTGGCTAGTCTTGTGTTGCGGGAAAAAATTTGCCGTGTAGGCATGAGGTTTCTGATTTCAGTGGAACAGTCGCTATGGTAATAGCGGTAAAATTTGCTAAGGGCTGCTACATTCCTGCGATGGCTTAAAGGGTCGATGGAGGAGCAAAGGGTGCTATCGCCAATGAGTTTGATGGCGCGGTTATGCACCTTGTCCAGCCAAGCCAAGGTGGTTTTTGGGGCACCCGCCCAGATATACGAGTTGTATTCAAGGCGGGGCCGAATGAAGGACTTATAGATTGTAGCCAGAGCAGTTGGCCGAAGAAGGAATTTGCATCTCTTGAGGAAACCCAGGCATTGGGAAGCTTGTTTGGCGATTTGGAATATATGATTATTCCATCGCAGATCAGAAGATAAGGTTACGCCTAGGATGTTAAGAGATGGGTCAGCCATTACATTCTTATTGTCCACTGAGATAGAGGGACGGGTGGTGCAGGTTTTTGTAGAGATGAGACAGTACTTAGTTTTGGTTGCGTTGAATTCGACACGATTCTTGCGGCCCCAAGCAAGAATAAGTTCAATGTCCACGTTAATAGAATTGGACATTAGTTCACGGTCTACGGGACAAGGTCTGGCACGTGCTTGCCCTATATTATCGAAGGTGTGGGAGTAACGCAAAGTACCGTCATCGGCGAAACTGTGAAGTGGGTTGGAGGGGATTGAGAGCAGATCATTAATGAATATAAGAAAGAGGGCAGGTGAGAGAATCGAGCCTTGGGGAACGCCGGCCGAGATGAAATGAGGGTTGGATTCAACGCCATCCAACACTACCCTGATTGAACGGCTGGAAAGAAAGCTCTCAATCCAGTTCCTTAGAACTGAGTCGATACCAATAGCTTGGAGTTTAAGCAGCAGAGCGGGATGCCATACTCTGTCGAAAGCCTTGGATATATCTAGAGCAACCAAACCAGATTCACCGAAGCGATGGATGTTTTGGTTGAGAGCCTCAGTCAGACACACAAGAAGGTCGCCAGTAGATCTTTTCGGTCTAAAGCCGTACTGCCTGTCGTGTAAAATTTGGTTGGATTTCAGATATTTCATCAGCCTTCGATTGATTATTATCTCCATGATTTTGGAGAGAACAGAAGTAATTGCTATTGGGCGGTAGTTTAAAGGGTCGCTGGCTTCACCATTTTTGGGAATGGGCTGAACATGAGCTAGTTTCCAAGAGTTGGGATAAACTCCGGAGAAGTATGACAGGGCGAAAAGTTTGCGCAGAGGTTTAGCCAAAGGTGAGGCACATTTGTTAAGTACCATAGGGGGAATATTGTCTGGGCCAGTGGATTTATTGACGTTGAGATCTTTGAGACATTTATACACCTCGCGCGTTCTGAAGAAGATCCCGCCCATTGAATGGGCGTTGCGCTCGAGGACCGGTGGTGACGTATCAGCTTCGGGTAGAGAAGAATTTGAGGCGAACAGAGATGCCAATAAATCGGCCTTGGATTTGCTTTCTGTTATCACCTCCTCCCCATTGATAAGTGGAGGAATTGCGGAAGACGTGAAATTCTTCTTGATGCAAGTTACCAAGGACCAGAAGTTTTTGCTGCCTACGCGTGTATTTAGGATCTTACTTCGCATCTTGTCGTCAAATGACGTTTTGACCTTCCTGATGATGGAATTACAGGAGTTTCTTGATATCATATATTCACGTCGAAGTGACTCATTTGGGGAACATTTGTACGCTCTATAGGCGGCTTCCTTAGCATTAATTGCGTTTTTGCACTCCCCATTAAACCATCTATTTGGCCTAGGCTTTATAGACTTAGTAGAATGAGGAATGAACAAACACATTCCTGCCCGTATTATTTTGGTAATACAGAGCGCAGCATAGTTCGCACTGGCACCGCGGAAACACAAATTCCAGTCAGTGGCTTTAAAGAAACGAGTGAGACCCAACCAGTTGGCTTTCCCATAGTGCCAGACAGTTCTTTTGGGAACTGTGCCGGTTGGAGTGGAGGATGGATATGGGAAATTGGCACTGACTAGTTTGTGGTCCGAGTTGCCAAGGGGTGAGCTCACCTCGACGGAATATCGAGTGGGATGCGAAGTGAGAAATAGGTCAAGCGATGTCTAGCTCGGAGTGCGGGGAAGTGGAAAAACGGCAAAAACTTACTTGCCGTCCGTCAGTATTTTGATGTAAAGTCCCGTGCGGTGATCTTCACTATATATTTTTAAATCCACTACACTAATTAGGTTTGAGCACTTATTACTGCACTTGTTTGAAGTTTATTTTATTTGTTATTGATATTGATTATTTGTTGTTTATATTGAAATGGCGGAAGAATTATTTCACGATTATTGCGGAACCGGGATATTTTTTTTTCTTTTTGAAGGCGGTTAGAGTGGACTGGCGACAAGACTCGACCGCACTCACTGCAAGCTCAGTCCAGACTCCACTCCACTATGGGCCCTCATATGGAGGTTCGAAAGGTTTTCGAACTCTGTCGACTCGTATGAAGACGTAGTCGGCGTTCTCCAGGGCTTCTGGCACGTAGACATCCTTTTGGACGGGCTGCCGAGGATGTATTGCCTTAATGTTCTGCATGTGAGAACGAAGGCGAGAGAGGAATTCTGATTCTTCAATTGGATTCTCATCCGTTGGAATAGAAATCGAATTGGGAAGTCTCAGATTCTGACCGTATACGAGCTCGGCTGGTGAGCATTGTAAGTCGGTCTTAATTGCCGTGCGTATGCCTAACATGACAAAGGGCAAGTCTTCACTCCAATAAGTAGTGTTGTCCCTTGCCATTAAGGCTGCTTTTAGTTGCCTGTGGAACCGTTCAACCATCCCGTTTGCTTGCGGGTGGTAGGCGGTAGTCCGAATTCGATGAGTGCCGAGTAATTTGGCAACTTCATTGAACAGTTTCGATTCGAACTGCGTACCTTGATCGGTTGTGATCTCAAGAGGTACGCCGAATCGTGGGACAAATTCAGTGACGAATTTTCTTGCCACTGTTGAAGCTGAGATATCCCGAATTGGGTATGCTTCGGGCCATCGCGTGAATCTATCGACTATCGTTAAGATATAAGAGTATCCACGAGATGGGGGTAGGGGTCCCACTATATCCATATGGATATGATCGAATCTATTATTTGGAAGCTTAAAAGCTTCAAATGGAGATTTCGTATGCCTTGAAACTTTGGACTTTTGGCAACCTAAGCATGATCGAGACCACTCATTGCAGTCTTTATTGATCGATGGCCAGAAGTATTTCTTGGTAACGGCTCGTCTTGTAGCGCGAATACCAGGATGAGAGAGACTATGTTCGGAGTTGAACGCTAGTCTCCGTAAGGAAATGGGTATGTAAGGCCTAGGAATGCCTATACTAGTTTCACACCACACCTGATGGGCGGTGAATGGTATTGGTGTGAGAACTAATTTTACCCGTGAGCCGTTGCTGGGGTGCTCTTGTAGAGACTTCAGCTCTGTGTCACCTTGTTGAGCCTGAGATAGTGTAGGCAGGTCGAAGGTGACCGAGTCGACGTTGTCGGTTGCTAGTGAGCGCGACAAGTAGTCGGCGACAACGTTTTGTTTACCAGACACATGTCTGATGTCTGTGGTAAACTGAGAGATTAGACCCAAATGTCTGGTCTGACGAGGGGATCGTTCGGTCTTTGTGTGAAGGGCGCGAACCAGTGGTTTGTGATCAGTATAGACCACGAAATTGCGTCCTTCGACGAAGTAACGGAAGTGTTTGATCGCTGCATAGATTGCGAGGAGTTCGCGATCGAATGCAGAGTACTTCCGTTCTGTTGGTGACAGCTTTTTGGAATAAAAAGCTAGAGGTTGCCACCGATGACCGTTGAATTGTTCCAAAACGCCTCCGATTGCATAATCAGAGGCGTCAGTCGTAAGACTGTATTTTGCATCCTCGATTGGATGGTTCAGCAGAGTTGCTTCAGCCATCGAGGTTTTCACCTTGAGGAATGCCGCCTGACATTCTGCTGGCCAGTCAAAAACTTTATTGGCACGTGAGCGGTTGAGAAGGTCTCTCAAATGCTCGTTTATAGGCACCAACTGTTCAGCCAATTTTGGGATGAATCGGTGATAAAAATTCACCATTCCCAAAAACTTCTGGATCTATTTGACAGAAGTTGGAGGTGCGAGATCCACGATAGCCTGAACCCGATCGCAGGATGGAAGTATTCCATCCTTTGTGATGCGGTGGCTTAGAAACTTAATCTCTGTTGCACCAAAAACGCATTTCTCTAGCTTGATGGTTAAACCGAAGCTATCGAGGCGTTTAAAGAGCTCTTCGAGGTGGACGATATGTTCATCCTCGGTTTTACTGGCGATAAGTATATCGTCCAAGTATACATAAACGAAGTCGAGATCTCTCGTAACTTCATTTATGAACCTTTGAAAGGTTTGGGCTGCATTTCGTAAGCCGAATGGCATACGTGTAAACTCATATAGGCCGAATGGCGTAATGAGTGCAGTCTTATGCACGTCTTCTGGGGCGATTGGTATGTGATGGTATGCACGTGCCAAGTCAACCTTCGAAAAAATTGTGCAGCCGTGAAGATTCACGGAGAAATTCTGTATATGCGGGATCGGATATCTATCCGGCACAGTGACAGCATTAAGGCGACGGTAGTCGCCGCATGGCCTCCAATCATGAGAGTCCCGTTTAGGGACCAGATGAAGCGGAGATGCTGCGGGGGACGACGAAGGTCGACAAATCCCCAATTGGACCATGTGGTCAAATTCTAACTTTGCCACCTTCAGTTTCTCCGGATGGAGTCGCCGAGCGGTGACAAAAGGTAATTGCCCTTTAGTTACAATGTGGTGTTGCACATTGTGTTTAACCGGAAGGTTAAAATTGGGCGGTTTTGTTAACGAAGCGTACTTCGTTAATAGCTCTTTGTATATGCCAATAACTCGGCATGGAAATGTTTCGGGGTTGTAGTCGACGGTAGCGCACACGTTAATTCGAAACTTCGTGCGCTTGTCGACTAAATGCCGATATTCAAAATCGACGGACAATTTGAACTTCGTTAAGAAGTCCGCCCCGATAATGGCTTTAGTGGTGTCGGCTATAATAAAGTTGTAAACATATCGTCGGCGTAAGCCGAGTTCAAGTTCAAGCAACTTTGTGCCGAAAGTTCGGATCAGTGATCCGTTGGCCGCGTACAGAAGGACGTTCGGGCTACCGTTATGGGCCGGGAACGCCTTGGCGGGAACAATTGAAACGTCAGAGCCCGAATCAATCAGAAAGTCCATCCGATTGCTGGTGTCTCTGACGAATAAACGGTATGAGCGGCCGGTTATATGCTCGCTCATGTCGACCCCCTGCCCCTTTAGTTTTTTTTAGGGTGGGTGGGTGGTTTCTTCGCCGACTTGGCCTTACCACCACCGAAACTGCAGGGAGGCTTGCACTGGCGTGCTTCACTACCATAACGGTAGTGAAAGTAGCACAAGCTACCCCTGGCTTTATTGGCCCCTTGTGGCCGATTGGCCGAGGGCTGTCGAGGGCCGCCCTGCCGATTGGCAGGTGTTCGGCTTCTCGCATTACGCGGGCTTCTGGCCAGATTGTCTAGCCGGGCCGTCAGTCTATTGATGGCGCTTTGCAGCGCCACCAATGTGGGCTCCGCGTTGGCTGGAGCTGCGCGGACGGTGGACGCGTATGAGGCGCCTCCGTGTGGAAGCACCTCCCATACCTTGTCCGCCGTGGCAGCGAGCCCGGCTAGGGTTTGGTCAGCAGCGGTGGCCAATGTGACCTGGATGGCCTGTGGAAGCCTCCGCTCCCACAGGTTCCGGATCAGGTCATCATTGACTGCCGATGACCCGCCAGCCAGTGCCTTGAGAGCCTGGAGGAACTCGGAAGGTTTCTTATCTCCAGGCTCTTGCACTGACAGCAACTGCTCGAGTCGGCGTTTCTCCGAAGTGCCGTACTTCTCGAGCAGATGCTGTTTTATGTCCTCGTATGAGGAGGTGGCATAATCTATGATGCTAAGCCGCATTGCCGTTACCACCTCTTCCGGCAATGCGGCCATAACATTATAGACCTTGATCTTGTCCGACTTACAGCCCGCCAGTTGGAACATTATGTCCGCCTGGTAGAACCAGGAGGCGGGCTGGTGAACCCAGAACTTCGGGATATCTAACTTTGTTAGTTTGACGCCATCGACAGATGCTGAAGTTCCGGGTTTTGGTTCCTCTGTGTTCGCGCTCTCTACGTCCATCAAATTGTTTTCCGTTCTTGACATCGTGATTGTCGAAAAGGATGACGCAAAAAAAAAAATTAAAAAACCAACGACTCGAAAGCAAACGATTAAAGGAAATACTAAACTCAAAAAAAAAATGAAAAGAAAAATTCAAAAACACCTAAGTTTTCGGTGCACTAATAATTAAATAAGGCGGAGAAAAGAGAAAAAAAAAATATGTATATATGTATATGTAACAATATGTATCAATAAAATTTTCATGCAAAATATGTGTATGTATATAATAATGTAATCAAAATGCATGCAAAATATGTTTTTTAAAATGTATATCCATATATCGTAAAGTAAACTTAAATGCTATTCAAAATAAATGTGCGATTTTGTCTCAATGGACGGACTTAATTTTCTTCTGTTCTTTGTGAAAGCAATTTTTTCTTAAAATTAACTACTGATCCGAAAAAAAACTTAAAATAACTTCATATAATCGGGTATTTCTATTTGCATGCAACAACAATAAAACAACAATAAATTTTGTATATGTTTTGAAAAAATATGGTTTTATATTTAATTATTGTAAATTAATTATCTGTTTGTTGTCGGATTGTTCTGTATGATGATTGTTCTGCTGCAGTTCAACTGTACTTCGTATTGTGAAGTTCCTATATGTATACTGTGAAATTCCAATACATATGTATCCAATGTAGCTTATATTTCGACGTCTATTTTAAACTTTTTATTGCACCTTAATATTATGCGGTACAAAAAAAATATAGAAATTTTATTTACAATTTCTTTTGTGTCGAGAAACTTTTTTTTTAAATATTCAGCACAGGGCACTGGGCCGTAAATCACTTTCAATAAAGGAAACGGTTTATAATATTTCTTTAGATTTCCTATTTCTATATGAGAAATTTTTATTTTTTTATCAGTAATTTTTATCACAATTTTTATTTTTGCTTTTAAATATAATTACATGCACATGCACTTGCACTTTTCCCGCGTGTTTTTGCCGTCGGGGTCACCACTGTAGTTTACCGTACCTTACGGTTTCATTAAAACACGTTTTTGGTAATATGAAGTTTATTACAATATATTAAACTAATATAACTATTTATAACTTTTAATACACTGCTGGGTATTAGTTGACTAGTTTTTGCATATATATATATATATATATATATATATATATATATATATATATATATATATATATATATATATATATATATATATATATATATCCTCACCTTGTATCTACACCTTGTCGCGGTGGTGAGGCTTAGGCTTGTGGCTAACTAAGATAGATACACGAAATCCCAAGGTGGAAACAATCGTGCTGAGGGGATGTATGGTACTGCGTCAGTGTACCGCTAACGATGAACTCCGAATACCAGGCGACCTTCGGTTTCAATGTAGCCTTCCCGTGGTAATGCGGAGCTCTGCCATGGGTGACTGTCCTTTCTCGCGCAACTCGTGGGATTCAACATAGAGAAACACACAAAAACCAATGAGGTTGGAGCACCTCCCAAAGCTCCAAACACAGCCAGGGCTTTTATAGTCCAACAAAGGGCGACTCCGGAAGATGGTAACTCCATCCAAAGGAGCAGAAAGACGGTGAGAACACCACCACCAAAGAGTGCTAAGGACCAGGAGCATTCCGGTTCTGAGCAACAAAGTGCGGCTCAAGAAGGAAATCCAAATTCCGTTCCTAGGAGCAACAAAACGGTTAGAACACCGCCATTAAGGTGCATAAAGGACCTTGGGTCAGCGGAAAATGGCGAAGTGAGGGTGAGCACTCCGGCGACCACAGCGGAGGAGGCTCAATCATCCCCTTTTGATAAATTAGGGGTTATGATAAGAGACCTCATGGAGTATGTCGACGCAAAGAAAAACGTCGAGCTCGCCATAAAGGAGAAAATTAGGCGGGTTAGGTCTACCTACCTCAAGGCCAAGGAGGAAATAACTACCCAGCAGAGGGCGAAAGAGCTGAAGGATACGTCGGCTCAAACAGAAGTTTCGCCGCACAAAAAAGAGAGACGTTCAACCGGGGATGCAGTAGAGAAACGGCCCCAAGAAAAGAGCAAAGAGCCGCGGCCGCGCAAGCGCCGTAGAGAGCTCAACGAGGAGGTGCAGCTGCAGCAACACACCCCCAAGAGAAAAAAGGGAAAGACTCCCGATGCAGTGGCCGAGCCAGCCCCGATACAGGCGGCACGCCCGGTTGAATGCGAGAGTGGGAACCGGGAAAGCTCTGCCTGGAAGAAGGTGGAAAGAAAAAAGAGGAAGAAAAAGAAAAGAAGACTGAAAGAGGCCAACAAGCTGAGGCAAAGGACCCGGTCGGATGCAATTATCATCACGACCAAAGGGGAAGCAACGTACGCGGAGATCCTTCGCAAGGTGAGGACAGATGCCTCCCTGGCGGAACTGGGAAACAGCGTAAATAGAGTTAGGAGAACGCAAAAGGGCGATCTCCTGCTAGAGCTAAAGAGGGGAGATGCTAAGACCGGGGACTTAGAACAGAAGGTTAAAGCATCGATTAACGGGGTGGCTGAGGTGAGAGCCAGTACAAATACGGTAGTGATCGAGTGTAGAGACTTGGACGAGATCACAACCAAGGAAGAGGTGTGCGAAGCACTGAGGACCCAGCTAGGTCTGACGGTCGAGGAAAAGGATGTCCTCAGGCTAAGACAGTCGTGGAGGGGCACTCAGACGGCGTTTATAAGCCTGCCTGTTGAAGCTGCGAAGAAGGCTATCGCAGCAGGTAAAGTTCGAGTCGGCTGGGTGGTATGCCGAATGCGGGAGCGGGTATCGCTTAAACCGTGCTTCAAATGCATGAAGTTCGGCCACATAGCGAAAAACTGCAGCAGCAGCCAGGATAGAGGAAGGCTGTGCCGAGGCTGCGGAAAAGAGGGTCACAAAGTAAAGGAGTGTGACCAAGCTGCCAAATGCCTAATTTGTAGGGAGGTAGAGGGCAGGGATAGTGGGCACGTGACCGGAGGTAGTAGATGTCCGGCATACAAGGAGGCACTAAAAAGCAAGCGAAGATAAGGTTCATACAGATTAACTTGAACCACTGTCAAGCGGCACAAGATTTGCTGGCACAGACAGTTTTCGAGGAAAAAATCGACGTCGCAATCGTCTGCGAGCAGTATAGAAACCTGCACAGCGGCGTCTGGATAAACGATAGCAGCGGCACGTCAGCGATATGGACGTGCGGGAGCCGAGCCATGGAAGATACCATGAGAAGCCCAGAGAATGGCTTCACGCGGGCAAAAGTAGGCGGAATACACGTCTACAGCTGCTATGCGGCGCCAAGCCTGACATTAGACGATTACGAGTCGATGCTGGAAAGGTTAGCCGCCGACGCGAGCCGCCATCACCCGGTAATATTAGCGGGTGATTTCAATGCTTGGGCTGTCGAATGGGGCAGTCGACAAACGAACGCAAGAGGGCGCATACTTCTAGAAGTATTCTCGCGACTTAACGTAGTGTTAGTCAACACTGGAGGCGAAAACACCTTCCAAAGGGGTGGGAGATCATCTGTAATTGACATCACGTATGTGAGCGATTCAGTGGCCAAGGACCTACAGTGGCGGGTGAGCGATTTGTACACGCACAGCGACCACCAAGCCATTATCTTCGAGGTAGGCCAGGGTATAGAAAAGAGGAATCCTACGTACGGAACGGCTAGAGGATGGGCCGTAAATAAACTCGACACAGAGGGGTTCGAGGAAGTATTCCTGCATGATGCGAGGTCGGCAGGAGGTGCCAGGGAAGGGGCAGAGCGAATCGAAGATTCAGTAAAACAGGCATGTGATGCATCCATGCCTCGGCGCGCCGGCAATCGGCAACACCCACCAAACTTCTGGTGGAACGCCGAGATCAACGAATGCCGAAGAGCCTGCCTGAAAGCGAGAAGGAGAACTCAAAGAAATCGGAACCGTCCTGATTTCGATGAACTCCTTCAGAGATATAAGGAAGCGAGGAGTAGGGTGAACAAGGCCATCGCTAGAAGTAAATCCGAGCACTTCAAAAGATTGTGCAGAGAAGCAGACTCGGACCCCTGGGGTGGAGCCTATAAAATGGTTATGTCAGCGGTCAAGGGCAAACGCTCTCCGCCGATCACCTGCCCCGCGCTGCTCCAGAGCATTGTGTACGTCTTGTTTCCACAGAACGTACGCGCCGCCGAACTACCCACCCTTCAGGTGGACCCAGAAGAGGTACCTGCGGTGACCGCAGATGAGATTCTGGAGGCTGCAAAAAAGGTAGCCATCAATAAGGCCCCTGGCATGGATGGCATACCAAATAAAGCGGCGAAGCTAGCAGCTTCAATAGCGCCAGACAGGTTCGCTGAAGTCTTCACAGCGTGCCTGAGAGAGGGGATCTTCCCGGAGCGATGGAAACAGCAGAAACTCGTGCTCCTACCGAAGCCGAACAAGCCTTTAGGGGACCCATCGTCCTACAGACCGATATGCCTCCTTAGTTGCATAGGCAAACTTTTCGAGCGGGTGATCTGTAACAGGATTCTCCCTAGCGTCGAAAGGGTAGGTGGCCTGTCGGACAAGCAATTCGGCTTCAGAAAGGCAAGGACGACTACTGATGCAATCAATATGGTGGTGGGCATAGCAAAAGCCGCCATAGAGAAGAATCACTGCTGCGCACTGATAACCCTCGACGTAAAAAATGCTTTCAACTCAGCGAGGTGGAGCAAAATAGTTGAGGCGTTAATCAAGCTAGGCACACCTAAGTACCTAGTGCGTGTAGTGGCCGACTACCTGCAGGGTAGGTCGCTGCATTGTGATTCGGATGATGGTCCTAAAGTGTTCGGGACAACATGCGGTGTCCCGCAAGGTTCCGTCCTGGGCCCTCTCCTATGGATCGCAATGTACAATGATGTGTTGGGGCTTCGTCTTCCAAAAGAAGCAGTGGCGATCGGGTTCGCAGATGATATCGGGGTAGTTGTCGAAGGAAAACACCCAGATGACATCGAACTGTATGCGAACGAAGCGATCTGGGAAATAAAAGCGTGGTTAGAACGCGCTGGGTTGAAGCTTGCTGAGCACAAAACTGAAGCAGTGGTGATCAGCAAACGGCGAAAGCCAGTATCCGTGAGGATCAAGGTAGGGGAACAGATCATCCACTCACAGCCCTCTCTAAGGTACCTGGGAGTGATGATCGATCGGAGGCTAAATTTCAAAGCGCACTTGGAGAGCACGGCAGACAAAGCTTCTGCGATTTGTGCAGCACTCGCAAGAATGCTGCCCAATGTTGGGGGCCCTAGACCGAGTCGCCGCCTCCTCTTGGGGAGGGTGGTCAGCTCAGTCCTGTTATACGCAGCGCCAGTGTGGGCAGCAGCGTTAAACAGGACTGCAAATAGTAGAAAATGGAGGGCTGCATATAGGCTAAGTGCACTTCGCGCTTGCTGCGCGTACAGGACCACGTCCGACGATGCGGCGTGCGTGATAGCGGGGATGATTCCTGTGGATATTCTGGCGAGGGAGGGCATGCGTCTCTATGACCCAGAATATGGTAGAGGACAGCCAAGAAGGGTACGGCGGCAGATTGCGCGCTGTGAGTCTTTAAGGGAATGGCAGGGGAAATGGGACGAGTCTGTTAAGGGTCGTTGGACCCACAGACTTGTCCCTAACGTGGAAGTATGGGTTTCAAGGGAGCGTGGGGAAGTAAGTTACGACCTCACGCAGTTCCTGAGCGGACATGGGGGGTATAGGAAATACCTCCACCGATTCGGCCACGATGATTCACCGTTGTGTCCGGTATGCCCAGCGACGGAAGAAGACGCAGAGCACGTCTTCTTTGCCTGCTCGAGATACGCCGAGGAAAGGGCGGAATTAGAAGAAACGGCCCAGGCGCCACTAACGCCGGAAAACATCGTAGAGCATATGATGAGATCCGAGGAAATGTGGAAGAAAGTGGAAGAAACCCTGAAGGCCATTCACAGAAAGTTAAGGCAAGAAGAAGCCACAAGAAACAGAGAAAGGCGAAGAAATGCCGAGAGCAGTAGCAGCCCCCATGGGTAAACACTAGAGGGACACCTAAAGGGTCATAGTGGTGACGCCCGCCCGAAGTAATGCCTCGCGGCGGTTCCGGGCGGGGTAAGCGTCACACAAAGGGGTGGTGAGTTTATTCAGTAGGAGTCTGAAACTCGGTCTGAGTGCGGGAACCTCAGAAGTGCCTATGTAGAGTCTCACCATCCCCCGTAAAAAAAAAAAAAAAAAAAAAAAAAAAAATATATATATATCCTTACTAATATTATAAATGCGAAAGTAACTCTGTCTGTCTGTCTGTCTATCTGTCTCTCTGTCTGTCTGTCTGTCTGTCTGTCTGTCTGTTACGCTTTCACGCCTAAACCACTAAACCGATTTTGATGAAATTTGCTACAGACATAGTTTAGACCTTGGAGACGGACATAGGCTACTTTTTATGGAGAAAAAAAGGGTTTAAGGGAGTGAAATGGGGTTCAATAAGTTGTAAGGGGATTTTTTATCTTTACTTTTTTTTTCTATTGTATAAAAAGTAACTGACTGACAGACAACGCACAACCTAAACCGCTGGAGCTAAAGGGCTGAAATTTTGACAGTGCATCCCTATAATGGCGTGGACATCCACTAAAAAGCGATTTTTCGAAACTCATCCCCTAAGGGGGTGAAATGGGGTTTATCCAAACCGCTGGAGCTATAGGGCTGAAATTTGGACAGTGCATCCCTATAATGGAGTGGACATCCACTATAAAGCGATTTTTCGAAATTCATCCCCTAAGGGGGTGAAATGGGGTTGTTCGGGTAAAACATAAGAAAACAAAGACTTTATAATAAAACAATTTATTTGACCGACCAATTCGAATGTTAAATAAGTACTAAATATTTAATTTAATTTTAACTTACATCTAGGTACAAATATTTTTACACATAATTTGCTGGATTAGCACAATTGATTTGCGCGTGCATGGTGTCCATTTGCACCCGCAAGTTTCCATCAATTTATAAATTCCGCCTGGCGGATATCCGCCGCATGCAGGTATCAAATTATAATTATGCATCAATATTTGCAGTAAAAAATATAAATTTAATATTATTGTTCTTGAACATGCTCCCCGCGAGAGGTTGTTTGCAGAAAGGGTTAACGTCTTGGGGTAGGTTGTGGATGCATTGTTCTGGAAATTGTAGGAAGTTGGAATTCAGGAGTGCCTACTCGATGGATTCTCTGCTGCCGTTTCTTATAGAGGTAAATAAGCCCTATGGTCAAGCATGTTCCTATAAAAATATAAGAAATCGAATAGTGATGAATGTCATGCGCATTTATTTGATGCAGTTGACCTTGTGCTTCCCTTTGTTTCTGATATTTGATTGCTTGCTCCAATTCTGACATGTCACTGAATATAAGTGGAATGTTCGTTGAGGATGTTTTCAAGCTTGGACCGCTGTTACTCATGGGCATGTTAATTGGTGCTGTGGGCGTGTAGGAAGATCTTATGCTACCTCCGAATATATGGTATGAGGTGATCACCATGGAATCTTGTTTGAGTGTGCAGCCCGGCTGCAATTCTAATATTCCCGAGCCATTGAGTGTGTATGGATGTACTACACTGCCGCAGATCACATCGAAATTGTAATCATCCTTGAGGCAGTAGATCCACCGATTTGGGGACTGCATCGAGATCCACAGATTTACTGGGTCCATCGTGTCAATTTTGCAGTATTCGGATAAAGTCTGTTGCCGTGTTAGAATACTCATTTCACATCGGCCAACTACAGATTTGTGGTTGTATAAGGGAAAGGACTGTTGGCAAAGTCTTCGGTTATTCTCTGTTGGAACACAGGATTCAACCTGTGCTTTACTCAATGGGACATAGTAATCCCTGTGCAAGCTAGTCACTAGATACTCTGCTACTGAGTGTACGTATATGTATTTACCGTCGTTTAGGATTGGAGTAGGAATCAATTTAAATAGCTGGAGACGTTCAATGTTAGGAAGAGGTAGAGATATGTCAAATAATATATAGCGCTCCATGACCTTAGATCTTATTTTCATTAAATTGTAGGTCTGTAGGATACCCTTCTGGTCTGTGCTGCCAGGAATCGTTACTGTTTCTGGTATGTTTTCTCGAATAAGTGCTAATTGAGATCTTAGTTGTTCGGGTGTAAGTAAAAGCGGGCTGACTTTCTCGTGCTGAGTATCTGTTATAAGTTGAAACAGAGCTTCTTGAGTATTTTGGTAGGCTAGCAACATCAAGGTTGTATGAAACATCGCCGTAGTAAACGCTTCATACCTGTCACGTTTGGCCACTTCTTGATTTGTGTTATTGATAGTACGCTGAATCGCTGCCAACTGATGCTTTAATGCCAGAAATTGGTCCGAGATTGCCTTATTATTTTTCTTGATAATGTTGCTTGTTGAGTCCGCAATAGACGTTTGATTACGAATAAGTTGAAGGAGATGGTTCTCGTTATCCTTTACTAGGTTGATTTGCTCTTCGTATTTTCGGGCAAATTCGTCATCAAGAATCCCAAATAATCCATGGGCAACATTTCCGACAATATTGAGTGGTGATCGTCGATTCCTTAATTTATTGTTTAAATCCTTGCCTGTAATAAGTTCGTTTTTATGTTCTATCTCTTGTAAGGAGTGTTGCAATTGCTCAAGTAGTACTGGACAGAAGTTTACCTCAGTCAAGTGTGAGCTACAGAGACCTTCTATTTGTTGGATGCTACCTTTTATCCCCGCGTATTCTTTCCAATAGCTCTCCAAGTCATAGTAAACGATTATTTTCCATGCATTATTTACTAAGTTAACGTATCCTAAATCTTCAAAATATACCCCTGCTCGTGCTGTCAAGGGATGTGTTACTAAGGATTTATTTAAGGCGTATGATGGACTTATTACTAGTAATAATACTAGTAGAGACTGTAACAAAAGTGGGGCTGAGTATCGACCTCGTGACCTCTTCGTTTCCGGTACTTGCTGATCATTTCTGTTGATCATTTGCGACTCTTCTGCCGGTAATTCTGTCGATGCTGCTGAGTCATCCTCGTCCTGCGAAACTGGTAGACGCGCCAATTTAGTGATTGGTCTTTTAAATTTGCCTTTACCGGTAGCTACTGTTGCGACTCGGACTTGGCTGTCTGGTCCAGGATGAGTTTCTACCACCCTTGCTAGCGGCCAATGTGTTGGAGGAGTTTGTTCATCGGTTAGTAGGACGATGTCTCCTATCTTGATATTCTCCTGGTTTGTCATCCATTTGGGACGTTGCTGCAACCTCGATAAATATTCATGCCTCCACTTGTTCCAGAAGGTTTGATGCATTTTTTCAATCACCTGCCATCGTTTCAAACGATTCATAGGTGCCTCAGACAAGGTCTGCATTGGGACAGACAGCAATGGCATCCCAACTAGAAAATGTCCTGGTGTTAGAACATCTAGATCTTCCGAATCTGCTGAAAGAGGACATAAGGGCCTTGAATTCAAACAAGCCTCGATTTGTGTAAGGAGGGTATACATTTCTTCAAAATTGAGGATTGAGTTCCCAATCACTCGTTTTAAATGGTATTTGATTGAGCGTACTCCAGCCTCCCACAATCCCCCAAAGTGTGGTGCGGCTGGCGGTATAAAATGCCATTCAGTTTCTTGCTTCAAAAGTTCCCTTTGAATTACTTCGAAGAACTCAGTTTTTTCTTCCTTGCTATGGAACTTCAATATTTTGTTTGCCAGCACAAAGTTTGTACCGTTGTCGCTGTAAATGTGAGAGGCTCTGCCTCTTCTGGCGGCAAACCGTTTGTAGCCTGCGACGAATGCCTCGGCGGTGAGATCACTTACTAGTTCTATATGAATTGCTTTGGTTGCCAAACAGATGAATACGGCGATATATCCCTTAAATGTCGTTTTGCCTCTACCCTTCATTAATTTTAATGTGATAGGGCCCGCGTAGTCGATTCCGCAATGTGTAAACGGTTTGCTAACTGCGACCCGTGGTTTGGGCAAGTCTCCCATCAGTTGAGTTAATGGTTTGGCTACTAGCTTACGGCATGTTATGCATTTGTGTAACTGTTTCTTAACAGCATTAGTTCCATTGAGTATGCAATATCGTTGACGAATGTGTGATAAGGTTAGTGTTGGTCCACCGTGTAAAGAGTGTAAATGTGCCTCTGAGATGATTAACGCAGAGAGTGGGCTCTGGGGCGATATAATGATGGGGAATTTCGCTTCATCACCGAGCGATGAATTCCTTAATCTTCCCCCTACCCTAAGGATGCCTTTTTTGTCTAAAAATGGATTTAATGAGAGGATCTTGCTTTTCTGTGATACTCTTCCAGTCGACTTGATGTCAGTTATTTCGCATGAGAACTCTTGTTCTTGAGCCAGTTTGATTATGAGGTTCCTAGCCTCTCTTAGCTCTTGTATGTTTATGTAGTTTGTCCTTAAAAGTACCTTCCGCTCTTTGAGCTTACGGAAGCGTAGACAATACGCGATTATTCTCAATAACTTTTGGAAATCGTTTGTTTTTGAAAACAATTGTTCTAAAGTGCCATTGTTTTTCAAAGTAAATGTTACTTGGATGTAACTTTTTAATTCTTGATCGGTCGGTTCACTGTTGGTGATATATTCAATTTCCTTTTGTCTGAGCCACTCTGGTCCATTCCACCATAGCGTAAAGTTTATTAATTTTGATGGATCTAAACCACGAGAGGCGCAATCCGCAGGATTCTGTTTTGATTTGACATAATGCCATTGCGCCATTGGTATTAAATTGTTAATTTCCCGTGTCCTATTGGTCACGAAAGTACTGTATTTTTTATTGTTATTTTGTATCCAGGCTAGTGTAACTTTCGAATCAGACCACGCGTGTACCTGCAATCCTTCAATATTAACGGCCTTCACGGTATGAGACAATAGTTTTGCCAACAGAACCGCTGCGCAAAGTTCTAAACGTGGTAGACTCACTTCTTTGTTTAGAGGAGCTACCTTTGTTTTTGCTGTAAGCAATTGGACATGTACTGACCCTTGATGGTCTATTGTTCTCGTATAGACAACCGCTGCATATGCCTTTGCGGAGGCATCGCAGAATCCTTGGAGTTCCAAAATCGAATTTGTTCGTAATACGTGAACCCACCTAGGAATTTCAATTTTTTCCAGATCAGCGAATTGGTTTCTTAATGTTCTCCATTCTCCATGTATTGGATTTGGTAATTCTTCATCCCATGATAAGTTAGCTTTCCATAATGATTGAAACATTAATTTGGCCTTAATGATGCAGGGAGCTAACCAACCTAGTGGATCAAACAATTGTGACCATTCTGATAATACTAATCTTTTGGTTGGAGTTATAGTCTGTTGACTTGTATTTACTTTAAATGTGAAGGTATCTCTGTGTGGACACCAATATATTAAGGTTTTTACCTTAGTGTCACCTGATAGACTTAAAAGATTTTGTTCCTTGTCTGACTCATGAACGCCTTCCAAGATGTTCATGCTGTTACTAGCCCATTTTCTTAACTTAAACCCTCCCCTACTTAACAACTCATCCAATTGTATTCTCAATTCCTTGACCGATGCGATGGTGTCTGCACCTGTTAACAAGTCGTCAACATAGAAATCTTGTTTAAGTGCTATTGCCGCTCTGACGAAGTTGTGTCCTTCATCGTTGGCCAATTGATACAAGGTACGTATCGCTAGGAATGGTGCAGGTTTTGTGCCATAAGTTACCGTGGTAAGGTTGAATTGTTGCAAAGGGGCTTGGGGAGTTTCCCGCCAAAGGATTCTCTGGTAATCCTGGTGAGCGTCTACAATTTTAATTTGTCTATACATCTTTTCTATGTCAGATGATATGACAAACTTATGTTTCCTCCACCTGATAAGTATCGACATTAAGTCTTGTTGTAGTTGTGGTCCTTTTAGTAAGGCGTCATTGAGTCGTACTCCTGAAGTTGTAGGACACGACGCATCAAAGACCACTCTTAATTTTGTTGTGGTGCTGTCTGCTTTTAAAACAGCGTGATGGGGTAGATAGCATGCATCTTGTGTGCTTAATGCTGGTCTCATATGACCAAGGTTTTGATACTCCTTAATGAACGCTTGATATTGGTCTTTAAATTTGTCATCTCGATGGAACTTTCGTTCCATCTGCACTAATCTCCTCATAGCCCTCCCCTTGGAGTATCCTAAATTGTTTATTTTTTCATTGAAGGGTAGATGAACTATGTATCTGCCTTCATGATCTCTAGCAACAGTTGCTGTGTAGATTTGTTCAGCAAGGATTTCTTCTTTCGAAGTTTCGCTCTTGGGTGCTAGCTCCTCGAGATCCCAGAATCTCTTTAGAGACTCGTCTATCTCTATTTGGGATACGTGGCATTTGATTACTGTAGTTGGGACGGGAACCTTACCTGACAATATCCATCCCAATTCTGTTTTTTGGGCAAGTGGATAACCTTTGATTCCCTTTCTTATACCTTCCAGCATAATTTCGTCATATACCTCCGCGCCTAATATAATGTCAATAGGTCCGGGACTAAATGCGTGAGGATCTGCCAGAGGCAGATTTTTCAGGGTGTCTATTTCTCTACTAATTATTTCAGTGTCGGGAATGGGTTTTGATACCGATTTGAGAACGAATGCGGACACCCATAATTGAAATGATGAGGGATATATGGAACTTATTTGAAATGATACCTTGCTTTTCGCACTACCAATTTTGATGTCTGAAACAACTGTTATTTCAGCACAGACCTTAGACCTCTTCAATCTTAGTCTTTGTACCGCATCTTCCCTTATGAAACTACCTTGAGAACCTTGGTCGACTAGGGCTCTCAAAATTTCTTCTCTTCCTTCTGAGCTTCTTACTTTAACCATTGCTGTTACTAACATTACGCCAACTTCAGTAGAACTCGAGTTGTAGGTTTGAACGTTTATGGTATGGTTTGAGTCAGTACCTTCTTGGCCATGGCTGCTTGAAGTGCTAGGTTTCGGATAATTTATGATGCTCTTTTGTTTGTTTACTTCACCTCGATTTGGCCTATAGGTTGGTTTGTTTTTATTCGAATCTTCACCTTTCCTTAATTGGAAATTAAGTTGCTTGTTTTGACTTTCAATATGTAATAGGGTGTTGTGCTTTGCACTATTACATATTTTGCACGTTTTCTTGCTATTGCATTCAGACATGTGGTGAGGTCTTAAACATAATTTGCAAAGATTGCGGTTATTTAAGAGCTCTTGTTTTTGGGTATAACTCGAATTTACGAACTTGGAACATTCGTAAAGTTTATGATTTCCCCCACAAGCTTCACATCGACTATATCCCTTTATATGATAGTTCTTAAGGTTCGACTTACTGTATAGTTTGGCTTTTATACCTCCTTGTCTATTATTGGACTGCGTTGATGGATCTCTATGTGATTTAATATTTTCCAGTGCTTGAAATCTTACCTCTAAGAAGGACAAAAATTCTGATAATTTTGGTAAATCTCTGGGAGATTTTAAGGAGAGTTCATATAACTTTTGGGTATCTTTGTCTAATTTCTTAGACAAAATATGTATTAGAATTGCATCCCAACTTTCCACTTCTAGGCCTAAATTTTTTAATGCGAATAAGCACTCATTAGTTGTATCATGCAAATTCTTAATTGAATTTGCTGAGTCATTCGCATCTGCCTGCGTTAGTAATGTATTTAATTGAGCTCGCACTAATAAACGTTTATTCTCGTACCTGTTAATTAGTAGCCCCCACGCTGTAATGTAATTGTCATTTGTTATTGGTAGGTGGCCTACCAACTGCGCTGCTTCATCAATTAAATTTGCCTTTAGATACTGCATTTTTTGAACCGTACTTAGATTTTCGTTTGTATGGACTAGCTGTTCAAAAAGATCATGGAACTGTCTCCATGTGTTATAGTCTCCATTGAATCTTGGGATTGTTATTGGAGGAAGTTTAATCTTGGCCCCATTTGGCTTGTCCCTATTAGCTGTTTGATTTTCCATATTCTGTCGTGTCCTGGCAGACAACTCTTGTAACTGTATTATTATTGTTTGGTATATGTCCTCTGTTTGTTCATATTTTTGCTGCTCGAAATATTCATGATTTATTTCATGTGGGCTGGCCAACTTGATTAACTCGTCGTGATTCCGTTCAATCTGATTCCAGTAATTTTGTAATGTCTGGATTTTTTGTTGATAATAAACTGTTGATTTTGTATTGTCCACCTCGTTCTCTATCACTTCTACTATTCTTAATAGAGCTGCCATTTTACTTATTTGTACCTTTAGCGTGTTTTCGAGTTCTCTGTTGAAAGTTTCTCCTTCCTTGCCTTTCAAGTTAAATGTCACCGTTTTAACTCGAGGCTGCTGTGAATCTTCCTGATTCTGATTGGTTCGACTGCCACCTGGTTGGGCTTGATTATCCTGTGCCTCTATTTGTTCCTTATCTGAATTGTCGATTTCTTTGCATAGCATCTCATGATAATCCTTGGATATCAAATCTCTAGCTGATATGTATGCTGCGTGTACCTGTTCTGCAAATTTGTTCACAAAGTACTTGTTATTCGGATCTTTATTCCTGTATGTTTGGAGATCAACGTCTTTTAAATGAAACTCTGTCCATAATTCTTCTAATTTGCGCAATTTTTTTTCAAAATACTCTTTATTTTTCCTTTTCGCGGAATCCTTTCCATAATTAATTTCCACCCTTTGAATTGACTCACCTAGCTCTTGTTGTTGCGCTAAATCTTGGGCAATATTACTCATTTTGTTTTTTTTTTTTGAGAACCGTAGGCTTGATTAGTGACTAAAGTAAGTCTCTGGGAGAGCGGATGTTTAAAGAATGCTTGCTACTTTAACTTGTACCGAAATTATAACGCTTTAACTCGGTAAACGGTTTTAAACTTGATAAACGAAAAACTATTTGGAACTTGCGCGATGTAAATGGACACTTTAGATTGTATTTTATTTGAGATTTACGTGTTGTTACTTTGCCAGTATACTATATTAATCGCAAACTTATTACCAGAAATCAATATTCTGAAGTAATATTATGGTTGGATTTTGAAATTTGGATGTTTATAAATTATTTGGGTTATTTATTTATTCAAAATAATGACTAATAGACGTTGTGCTATTTCACTTTCAATGATTTAACGATTCAAAATAAATAAAATATAATTTCAAATAACTTAAAAAATGTACAATATGTTGTAAGGATGTGTATGTCTCAATATACTTAAATATTTATATTTATTTAATATTTCAAAAAAATTTATTTGATATTTTTATAAAATATGAATATATAAAAAAAAATATAAAAATATAATTTTTAGTTTGGCCTTTGTTTTTGAATATGGAAATTATTGTTAGCCTTTTCAAATTTTAATATAATGTTTGAGTACTTATCTTCTAATTGTTGTCGGTGCTTTTATTCAAATGATGTGCTGTTTAGGCTTCTTTGTTGTTTTTTGTAGACTGCTGGTGTCCTGTGCAGATTATTTAATTTCTTAGGTGGATTGGTATAATATCCTGTGTAGACTCTGTTAATTCCTGTGTGGATTGGTATAATGTCCTGTGTGGACTCGGTTAATTCCTGTGTGGATTGGTATGATGTCCTGTGTAGACTCGGTTAATTCCTGTGTGGAGTGGTATAATGTCCTGTGTGGACTCTGGTTGGCAAGTTGATTAACTGTTGTTTTTAAACACTTGTTATTGGCACTTTGTTTGTTTGGCACAATTTATAAGGGAGGATGTTCCAAATTTATTATGGTAGATAAGCCGCACTTGCAGAAAAAGCTTTTTTTTTTTAAACTTTTACTACTCCTCTCTTTATTTTTTTTTTTTTTAATTCACTGGTAAATTATTTTAGATTATTAGATTCACCAAACTATACAAATTTAGTTTTAATTCACTTTCTTCCGGCACTACTAATTCCGGTGTAATTTAATCAAAATCTAGTTCGCTGATTTTTGTCTTAAAAAAAAAAATGCTCGAAGGACCACTTTATGTTCGGGTAAAACATAAGAAAACAAAGACTTTATAATAAAACAATTTATTTGACCGACCAATTCGAATGTTAAATAAGTACTAAATATTTAATTTAATTTTAACTTACATCTAGGTACAAATATTTTTACACATAATTTGCTGGATTAGCACAATTGATTTGCGCGTGCATGGTGTCCATTTGCACCCGCAAGTTTCCATCAATTTATAAATTCCGCCTGGCGGATATCCGCCGCATGCAGGTATCAAATTATAATTATGCATCAATATTTGCAGTAAAAAATATAAATTTAATATTATTGTTCTTGAACAGGGGTTTATCCAAACCGTTGGAGCTATAGGGCTGAAATTTTGGCAGTGCATCCCTATAATGGCGTGGACATCCGCTAAGAAGCGATTTTTCGAAATTCATCCCCTAAGGGGGTGAAATGGGGTTTACCCATGGTGGAGTATTTGGTTCATGAATTATTACTAAGTTACCGATTTCAATATTTTTGGTTTTAGTTGCCCACTTGGATCTCTGCTGTAAAGTATTTAAATACTCGTGGTGCCATCGTTTCCAAAAGGACTGCATAAGCTGTTGCATGTACTGCCATCTGCTCAAACGGTGCTCACGTTGATCTAAATATGAAGGTTCTGGGACTGCGAGCAACGCGTTTCCGGTTAAAAAAATGTCCAGGAGTGAGCGCTGCTAAATCTTCAGGATCGTCAGACATAGCGCAAAGAGGTCTGGAATTCAGACACGCTTCAATTTGGATTGTTGTTGTTGTTAACTCTTCGAAGGTGAGCTTGCTGTTTGACAAAATTCTTTTTAAATGATGTTTTGTAGATTTTACTCCTGCTTCCCAAAGGCCTCCGAAATGAGGGGAAGCAGGAGGTATAAAGTGCCAATTTATGTTCTCTTTGATTGCTGAATTAGCTATTTCCTTGTGCATATGTAACAGATATTGATTAAATTCTTCTTTTAGGATATTTTTGGCACCAACGAAATTGGTTGCATTATCTGAATATATGTCGGTGCAGAGGCCCCTTCTTCCAACGAATCTCTTCAAGGCGGCAAGAAAAGCTTGAGCGGTTAATTCGGAAACGGTTTCAATGTGTATTGCCCTAGTGGCTAGGCACACAAATATAGCTAGGTAACATTTTTGAATTTTTGAATTCCTAAGTTTTGAACTTTTAATATCCAAAGGGCCACAGTAGTCAACACCTACATGTTGAAATGGATTTGACATTTGTACGCGGGGTGGTGGCAAACTGCCCATGAGCTGCTGCCGATACTCTTGTTTTTGCCTGAAACACCTCAAACATTTGTGAATGTGCCTTTTAATAACGTTTCTGGCATTGATTATCCAATATTTTCGACGTAAGGTACAAATCATAAGCTGAATTCCTCCATGTAATGTTGATTTGTGAGTCTCGTCAATTATTAATGTGGTTATTTCGTGGTGACTCGGCAATATAACTGGATGTTTTTCAGTCCATGGTATATTTGCTTGCTGCAAACGCCCGCCTACTCTTAATATTCCTATGCCATCTATAAAAGGATTTAATCCTTGCAAACGCCCGTTGATTTGGTTTCCTGATTCAAGTTCGCGTATTTCTATATGAAATGTCTCTTTTTGAGCTCTTTTTATCCAGAATTGCAAACTATTTTCAATCTCTTCCGTTGACAAGGTACTTGATTTTAAATGCTTTTTTCTACATAAATATACAAAACGAAAACAATATGCAGTTACCCGTAGAAGTATTCCTATTGTCGAGTACCTTTTTATAAGTAGGTCGAAATTTGACGGCTCCGATTTCGTTGCAAGATTGATGTTTATTTTTGATACTCTTGCTTCTAAGTTGTCATCATTGCATTTGGGAAGTACTGGCCAATATTCGGAAGAATTCTTTAACCAATTCGGCCCATTCCACCAAAGAGTTGCGTTCGTTACTTCTTGTGGTAATAGACCTCTCGTCGCACAATCGGCAGGATTTTGATTTGTGGGAACATACCCCCAATCGTTTGCGCTGCAGACTTCTTGAATTTCTGCTACTCTGTTGGCAACAAAGGTTTTGTATTTCATTGGATGTCCACGAAGCCATGATAAGACAATTGTTGAGTCGGTCCACGCTCGAAATTTTATATCCTTGAACTCCATTGCCTTTTTTGTCACTGCATACAATCTCGTCAGCAATAATGCTCCGCACAATTCAATTCGTGGTAATGATATTTGCTTGATAGGGGTGACTTTCGATTTTGCAGTTAACAAAGTGATCTTGATGTTGTTACCATCCGTTGAACGCACATAGAGCACTGCAGCATAAGCTTGTAACGAGCCGTCGCAAAAACCGTGAATTTCGACGGACCCAGAATTTGTAGATATCCATCTTGGGATTTCAATAGTTTCAATAAACTTTATTTGCTCCAATGTTTTGTGCCAAATTTCCAAAATATCATTAGGGATTGTTTGATCATTCTGTTCCTCTAATCCATAGAACTTGCATTAAAATTTTCATTTTAATGATGAAAGGTGCTAAAAACCCGAGCGGATCGAACAATTTCGAAATTTCACTTAATAATTTCCTTTTTGTGATTTTAGTGTCTTTTTCAAGGTTTATAGAGAGCTTATATTTAAACTTATCATTTTTGGGGTACCAATTGAGTCCTAAGGTTTTTACACTTTCACTAACATTAAATTCAAGAACACCACTGATTTCTCTGTCTTTTAATGGAATGTTATTTAATAATTCAATCTTGTTTGATGTCCACTTTCTTAGATTAAAACCGCCTGAATTTAATAACTGAATCAATTCCTTTTGTAAAGCTAAACAGTGATCAATAGAATCGGTTCCGGTTAGTAGATCATCTACGTAAAAGTCGGATTTTACTATATCGGATGCGAGGGGATAGTGTATGGACTCATCATCGGCTAACTGGTGCAAAGTGCGGACCGCTAAATATGGTGCCGCTGTAGTTCCAAAAGTCACAGTTTGTAATTTATAATCTTTGATTGGGTTGTCTGGAGAATTTCTCCATAGGATACGTTGAAAATCGGCGTCTTCTTCGTGAATACGTATTTGGCGGTACATCTTTTCGATGTCCGCCGTTATAGCGATGCGATGTTTTCTCCACCTTAACAATATCCACCATAAATCGTCCTGAATCTTAGGGCCAGGCATGAGAAGCTCATTCAGCGATGGACCACCATAAGTTTTATGTGACGCATCAAACACTACTCGGAGTTTTGTTGTAGTGCTCTCTTTTAGTACTGCATGGTGAGGGAGGTAATTTGTTTTGTAAGATATGAATCCATTTTCATTTTGAACCATATTTTCTATTTCAGGTGTGCTGACTGGAATCATGTGTCCTAAGTCCAAATATTCTTGCAAGCACTTTGAATATTCTTGTTGGAGTCCGTCAGATTTTGTAAATTGACCTTCAAGCTGTTTAAATCGAAACAAAGCTGCACTACGAGACCTGCCGAATAAAGGTCTCTGGTTTATATTCTTGAAGGGAAGACGAACGGTATACCGACCATCTGAGGAACGAACCACTGTTTTTTTGTAGTATTCTTCACACAATTTTTCTTCTTGACTTAGGATGCTTGTGGTGGGAATTTCTTCAACTTCCCAGAATTTTCGAAGTTGTTCGTTGAGTGACGTATAACAGCAAAATGATGATGATGCTGGTTCAGATCTTTTCTCAAGTATTTCTCCAGACAATATCCATCCTAATATTGTCTTTTGTGCGATGGGAGTTCCGCTTGGACCAATACGAAGACCTTTGCGTATTATCTTACAGTATACATCTACTCCTAGTAACATTTCTATTTTTCCAGGTTGATAATATTCTGGATCTGCTAATTTTAAATGCTTTAGATGATTCCAAGATGACATCGGTTTAATCTTTTTCGATGGAAGTATGCCGGTTAATTTATCAAGCACCGATGCCTCTACCATTACCTGTTCCTTATTATAGAGCGAAGCTATGATTAAAGATACACGGCTTTTTACTGTACCTACCCTCATATTGGTTATACCGAATATCTCAGTACGCGCTTGCGAAGTTGATAATTTCAAGCGTTGCACCAATGAGCTCGCAATGAACGTTGATTGAGATCCTGGATCTATTAGTACTCGTGCTATAGTTTCAACGCCACTACCAGAAGATATTTTTACTAATGCTGTTGCTAAAAATGCCTCACAAACTTGGAGATTTGTTTCGGCATGAAATGCTGTATGAAAGGTGTTGGTAGATGCTTCCGGTTTCGCAGTTTTCATGTTTGTATTATTGTCACTTTGAAAATCATTTTTAAAATGTTTTGTTTTGTTTTCTATTGTTGTGTCGTCATGTAACAGGGTGTGGTGACGGTGTTTGCACTTAAAACAAGATGAACGACTTGTACAATCACTCGAAATATGACCTTTAGATAAACAATTGGAACACAAATGTTTTTGTATGACTGTATTTCGCCTACCGGCGTGATCTAAGCCGATCAATTGTGAGCATTGTCTAATTGAGTGGGGCCCAGAACAAAAGGCACAACTATATGGCTTGCTTATGTAAAAAGAGTGTTTTTGGTTAATAAATCTTTGATTATTTTTCGTGCTGCCTACTGATTCCAGTGCTCTAAACTGACCTTCCAGGAACGTTTTCAAAGTTTCATAGGACGGGAACTCTTGATCAGCCCCAACCTCCTGCTCCCAAAGTTTTCTTGTTTCTGCCGGCAGCCTTTCGCTGACAATATAAGTAAAAATTATGTCCCATGCTTTAGTCTTAACTTGTAGATTTTTCAAAGACTGAATACACTCCTCTGTGGTGTCAAGGAGCCTTCTGATGTTCGCCGCAGTTTCTGAACTAGCACTTGGTTGTGAAAACAGAGTTTTTAGCTGGGTTTTTATTAGTAATCTTTTGTTATCGAATCGTCTTATTAGTGCATTCCAGGCTGGTTCGTAATTTGCTTCAGTGATAGTATAATGTTTCACGATTTGCGCTGCTTCACCTTGCAGACTACATTTTAAATAGTGTAATTTTCTTACATTTGATAATCCCTTATTATTGTGCACTAATGTTGTATATAGATCATGGAATGAAAGCCAGTCTTTATATTCTCCTGAGAATTTAGGTATGTTTATTCTAGGAAGTTGCGTATCTTCCTTCTCCACGAACTTTTCTATTACTTTTTCGGTTTCCAAGGATTTCTCTTTCTGCATGGAGGTTTGTGGCGGTGGATTTAAAATCAGATTATCTTCTTCCATCTGAGTTTTAGTTTCAATGAAAAATTCTTCAGCCTCGCCATACACCCCTTCGCTGAAATATTCATGTGAATCTATTTTATTTTCTACCTTACATTTAATTATGTCCTTGTGATTTTTCTTGAACTCTGTCCAAGTGTTGCAAAGCACCTCTAGACGGTTATTGAAGTATACTGGTGTTTTTTTCACCTTACCATCCTTTTTATACTTCGCTAAATTTACTTTCATGGACTCATATAGCTCATATTGTTCTGCCACTAAAACATCCATTTCTTATTTATTATTTATAATATATATATGTATTATTGGTATATACGAATATGATGAGTTGGAACTTACTCACCGGTAATGGCTACCCCAATGTGTCTGCACGTGTATAACCTTTTAGTCCAAATTCACTGAAAATGATGTATAATCACCAACTCAATCGTTTTTATGAAACCTTCACTAATTTTCACTGATCCGGCTCGAAGGACCAAAATGTTCAAGTACGATAAAATATTGTACGCCGAAATTATGCGAAATGTCCAAGTCCGAAATAAATTTTGATTTTATATATTTCCCTTTTTTTTACAACCAAAAACGGTTTCCGCACATCCACTAAAAATCAGTATAATAGGAAATGATTGAACGAAATATTTAATAAAATTCAACGAAAAAAAAATCGATTTTTTTTATGTTTTTATAATTATTTATTTTCTAATACAACTTCTCGAGTTTATGGCCGAAAGACGAATAATAATTTTTACAAAAAAAAACGGTAATAAAAGCTAGTAGATATTCGAAAATTAATTGTTATGCATTGATCAATTTAACTACTGCTCCATCTACATTTGGGAACAATTAATTACTAAAAGCTATAAACTAAAGTTGACAGTTCAATACATCTGTTTTAGAATGTAAAAGGTAAACAATATCATAAAAGGAAAGTTACTTAATAAATTAAATTTTAAATAAAAGTTACTTAATAAATTCAAATTTCTTCCAGATCCCAGTCACCAGCCGTTCAGCCTGCAGATAATTATGTTTCTTCAGATCACCAGCCGTTCAGCCTGCAGATAATTACATTTCTTCAGATAAGTGATGTGCAAAGTGACCATAAATTCTTTGTTGAAAATTTTTTTTCCTTTTTCAGAAGACGATCGTGAACACCGCTAGAGCTATAGGGCTGAAATTTTGACACTGCATCCCTATAATGGCGTGGACATCCACTATAAAGCGATTTTTCGAAATTCATCCCTTAAGGGGGTGAAATGGGGTTTATCCAAACCGCTGGAGCTATAGGGTTGAAATTTTAACAGTGGATCCCTATAATGACGTGGACATCCACTAAAGAGCGATTTTTTGAAATTCATCCCCTAAGGGTGTGAAATGGGGTTTTTACAAACCGCTAAAGCTATAGGGCTGAAATTTTGACAGTGCATCCCTATAATGGCGTGGACATCCACTATAAAGCCATTATTGGAAATTCATCCCTTAAGGGGGTGAAATGGGGTTTATCCAAACCGCTGGAACTATAGGGTTGAAATTTTAACAGTGCATCCCTATAATGACGTGGACATCCACTAAAGAGCGATTTTTCAAAATTCATCCCCTAAGGGTGCGAAATGGGGTTTTTACAAACCGCTAAAGCTATAGGGCTGAAATTTTGACAGTGCATCCCTATAATGACGTGGATATCCACTATTAAGCGATTTTTCGAAATTCATCCCTTAAGCGGGTGAAATAGGGTTTATCCAAACCGCTGGAGCTATAGGGTTGAAATTTTAACAGTGCATCCCTATAATGACGTGGACATCCACTAGAGAGCGATTTTTCGAAATTCATCCCCTAAGGGTGTGAAATGGGGTTTTTACAAACCGCTAAAGCTATAGGGCTGAAATTTTGACAGCGCATCCCTATAATGGCGTGGACATCCACTAAGAAGCGATTTTTCGAAATTCATCCCCTAAGGGTGTGAAATGGGGTTTTTACAAACCGCTAAAGCTATAGGGCTGAAATTTGGACAGTGCATTCCTATAATGACGTTTACATCCACTAAAGAGCGATTTTTCGAAATTCATCCCCTAAGGGTGTGAAATAGGGTTTTTACAAACCGCTAAAGCTATAGGGCTGAAGTTTGGACAGTGCATCCCTATAATGGAGTGGACATCCACTATAAAGCGATTTTTCGAAATTCATCCCTTAAGCGGGTGAAATAGGGTTTATCCAAACCGCTGGAGCTATAGGGTTGAAATTTTAACAGTGCATCCCTATAATGACGTGGACATCCACAAAAGAGCGATTTTTCGAAATTCATCCCCTAAGGGTGTGAAATGGGGTTTTTACAAACCGCTAAAGCTATAGGGCTGAAATTTTGACAGTGCATCCCTATAACGGCGTAGACATCCACTAAGAAGCGATTTTTCGAAATTCATCCCCTAAGGGGGTGAAATGGGGTTTACCCACACCGCTTGATCTATAGGGCTGAAATTTGGACAGTGCATCCCTATAATGGCGTGAACATCCACTAAGAAGCGATTTTTCAAAATTCATCCCCTAAGGGGGTGAAATATGGTTTATCCAAACCGCTAAAGTTATAGGGCTGAAATTTTAACAGTGCATTCCTATAATGGCGTGGACATCCACTAAAAGGCGATTTTTCGAAATTTATCCCCTAAGGGGGTGAAATGGGGTTTACCCACACCGCTTGAGCTATAGGGCTGAAATTTTGACAGTACATCCCTATAATGGCGTGAACATCCACTCAGAAGCGATTTTTCAAAATTCATCCCCTAAGGGGGTGAAATATCGTTTATCCAAACCGCTAAAGTTATAGGGCCGAAATTTTAACAGTGCATTCCTATAATGGCGTGGACATCCACTAAAAGGCGATTTTTCGAAATTCATCCCCTAAGGGTGTGAAATAGGGATTTTACAAACCGCTAAAGCTATAGGGCTGAAGTTTGGACAGTGCATCCCTATAATGGAGTGGACATCCACTATAAAGCGATTTTTCGAAATTCATCCCTTAAGCGGGTGAAATAGGGTTTATCCAAACCGCTGGAGCTATAGGGTTGAAATTTTAACAGTGCATCCCTATAATGACGTGGACATCCACTAAAGAGCGATTTTTCGAAATTCATCCCCTAAGGGTGTGAAATGGGGTTTATCCAAACCGCTAAAGTTATAGGGCTGGAATTTTAACAGTGCATCCCTATAATGGAGTGGACATCCACTATAAGGCAATTTTTCGAAATTTATCCCCTAAGAGGGTGAAATGGGGTTTACCCAAACCGCTGGAGCTATAGGGCTGAAATTTTGAACCGTGCATCCCCCTAATGACGTGAACATCCATTAAGGAACGATTTTTCGAAAATCATCCCCTGAGGGGGTTAAATGGGGTTAAGCCAAACCGCTGGAGCTAAACGGCTGAAATTTTGACAGTGCATATTTATAATGAAGTGGACATTTACTAAGAAGCGATTTTTTGAAATTCATCCCCTAAAGGGGTGAAATGGGGTTACCAAACTACTGGAGCTACAGGGTTGAAATTTGGACAGTGCATCCCTATAATGACGTGGACATCCACTAAGAGGCGATTACTCGAAACGCACCCCTAAAGGGGATGAAATGGGGTTAACCCAAACCTCCGAAGCTGAAGGGCTGAAATTTTGACAGTGCATCCCTATAATCACGTAGAAATGAATGACTCGAAATTCACTTTATTTAATATTCATTTGTGATTGCTTCATAATTTCTTACATCCACGTAAATAGGCGAACAAACTTAACGAACGTTCGTCAAACCCTAAAATGTCACTTTTCTTGATGACATATACATGCCAATCTCTGCTTCAAAACTTGCAGATTTGTTGAGCAGAGGTGACATTCACAGCAATTTGTTTACCATATTTATTAAAAAAATGCACTATAATAAACCCTTTTTTGGGATAATAACAGCTGACTTTTTTGTTGGTTTTTTTTTTTTAAGGAAAACATTGCAAATAATAAACAGTTTTTAAAGGCGTTGCAAGGCACGCGGGTTTTATGCTAGTATATATATATATATATATATATATATATATATATATATATAGATTTAATGGCACTTATTCTTTTATAATTATTTTTTGTTATCACGAGGACTTATGCGTTGGTTGCGTCGATGGACGGGTCGCAAGAGACAGTGTGAATGGAGATGCCGGAAATTGGCTATCTCGGTATGGAAACGGCAAGATCACTGAACTTTGGAGTTCATTGATCGAGGGAGTGTTCGGACTGATCGTTTTGATCGTGCCGGAAGTTGTTGTGTGACATTGCGTAAATTTAGTAATTAAGTTTACGCGGTCACTACAACTAAAACCAATCATGATTAAATCAATCACTAATCAAGATTACCTGGAGTAATCTTGGGAAAAATCTAATCTAATGATTGAATGATTAACTCTTTAGTGATTAATATGAGCTTATTGTCTCCCTTTTTTGCAGTTTTGTAGTAAATGGCGGACTAATATTGGCAATTTTGTTCCAATTGTATTGAAATTCAGTATCGGAGGGTTTTAAGGGTTCCAAATGGCGGATTTGAGGACGAAATTTTAAAATTCGAAATGGCGGACGAGTTTTGGCAAATGTGTTCCGATTGTACTGAAATTCAGTATGGGGGGGTTTTAAGGGTTCCAAATTACGGATTTGTGGTCGAAATTTTAAAATTCAAGATGGCGGAGGAGTTTTGACAAATGTGTTCTGATTGTACTGAAATTCAGAATGGGGGGGGGGGGTTTAAGGGTTCCAAATGACGGATTTGTGGTCGAAATTTTAAAATTCAAAATGGCGGACGAGTTTTGCCAAATGTTTTCCGATTGTACTGAAATTCAGTATCGAGGGGTTTGAAGGGTTCCAAATGGCGGATTTGTGGTCGAAATTTTAAAATTCAAAATGGTGGACGAGTTTTGGCAAATGTGTTCCGATTGTACTGAAATTCAGTATGGGGGGGTTTTAAGGGTTCGAAATGACGGATTTGTGGTCAAAATTTTAAAATTCAAAATGGCGGACGAGTTTTGGCACATGTGTTCCGATTGTACTGAAATTCAGTATCGACGGGTTTGAAGGGTGCCAAATGACGGATTTGTGGTCGAAATTTTAAAATTCAAAATGGCGGAGAAGTTTTCGCAAATGTGTTCCGATTGTACTGAAATTCAGAATCGGGGGGTTTTAAGGATTCAAAATGACGGATTTGTGGTCGAAATTTTAAAATTCAAAATGGCGGACGAGTTTTGGCAAATGTGTTCCGATTGTACTGAAATTCAGTATGGGGGGGGGGGTTTGAAGGGTTCAAAATGACGGATTTGTGGTCAAAATTTGTAGAACAAAAATTGATGATTTTGTGTATTGAATTTTGAACTAACATTGAATATTTATTCGAATAAATGGTATGTTTAATTTTGTTATTCGTTCTAGAAATAGATTTGTTTTATAATTAGTCTCTAATGTTGTTTAATACTCCTAATGTATAAATATATAGGGTGTGCTTACTAATTTGTACTTTATTTTACTTACCTATAAAAAATATTGCAATATTTATTCTCGAGCGTTCTCGGATTCGTCAGGGATTAATTGTATTAAACAACCCTTTTTGCAAGAATGTTCTCCTCCTTGCTCTTTTTCTTCTACTATTTCCAATCTTCTCGGTGATTCACTTAGAACAACAGTACAAAATTGAGCTGTGACACTGCGATATAAAGTGACGAGCCAAACTGAGTACATAGTATACAGCTTTCGGTAATTGTCGCCTTTTTGACCCCCACTTCGAGGAGAGCTGGGATTTTAGGGGATGATAGAAAAAAGTGTCCTGAGCAAGAATTTGAAAAAATTAGCCGGCTATGTGTTATGAAGTGTTGAAATATTAAAAATTCGGCATTTGTTTGGCTGGGTGAGGGGACGGTTGGCGGAAGGGTGGGGGGTTGGAATTGCAGGGGGTGTATCTGGGGAGGATTCTTAATATAATTTCGTTTGATTTAGCTGGCGGTCGTTTTAAAAATATATAAAAAAATGTTTATTTATTTTAAATTTTTCATTCATATTTTCAAAATTTTATAAAAAATTCGCAAATACAATATTTCAATCCTTCATAGAATTTTTTTGAGAGGCGACTGCCAGCTAAATCTAACAGAATTATAACTCGAAAGCTACCAAAAAAATTTCAAGACGCCCTAGCGAATTTTTGGTTCGTCTTTCCAAAACCTGTCCATCCGGCCGCTATTTAGAATAAATATATTTACTCTAAAAACTACCTCTTACTTTCCGTTAAAAATTGTTCAAAAATATTGACCCGTCTCTTATTTTCTGCTAAAAATTGTTCTAAAATGTTGACACGTGTATCAAAAAATTACACGTGTTTTTGGTACACGTGTATAATAAATACACGTGTTTTTACACGTGTAGGATAAAAACACGTGTACACGTGTATGACGTGTACACGAACCCGTGGCAGCTCTATTGACCCCTTCGGTCCACACGATTAACTTCCCAGTATGATGAACGAAGATGGAATAAATTGACTTCGTACAAAATAGTTATACCTTTAGCACTAGTGGAAAATTGGCTAGTATCAGAACTGATGACAAAGCAATCCCGAGAGAAGCTAGTTCAAATAACTATAATAGTAGTAAATCCACTAGATTTTTCTAGAGAATTTGTTTTTCCTGAACGTTAGCAAACAAACATATCCTCCGTATTTCGTTCGCTGCACTAAAGCGGATGTTCAAATTCATATTTAGCAGGCTGAAGCGCCATTGACAAACTGAGAAGCGAATGACTTCATTTGGAAATTCCAAAGCTTTCCGGAGATACTATAACTGTTAAGTACTTGTCAGACTTGACCAAAAAGAACAAATTTTGCGGTATAACTACTGGAAATACCGGGATGAACCGCAATTTTCGGAAAATGTATTACGCGTAGAAAACAATTCCGCGTCAAAAAGTGCTTAGCCAAGGTTTGAAAAATTCGTGCTGTTTGTAAAGGGTGACGAAATTTTTGCACGATTTTGAAAGGTTGTCGGATGTTGACAAGGGATGTTTTGTTCGAAGGCTATCGCTGTGCAGAACCCAAAACAGATCACTTCGTTTAGAACGGGTCTCATTCCATCGAGTTTATTAGATATTAGCAAAACTTGTCAATTTAATGTCTTTCTACAATTAGCCGCAGTTTTTCTATTTAAACAAAAAATACCCGACCGAATATTATGAAATTTTTTTCAGAGCATTTCTTCGTTAATATTCTTTTTTCGACACCTCAATGAAGTCGATATAGATTTTAGTTTGCGCAGTACCGTGCAGGCATAAAAATCACGAACGTCGTTTAAACAAAAAAACGGTTCGACCGAATTTTATGAAAATCTTTTCATCATATTTTGGTTAATACTCTTCGAACGGCACGTCAACTAAGTCGATATCTTTTATATTTCGCGCGATATCGTGCAGGTACAAAAATCACTTATGTCATTTAAACCAAAAAACCGCTCGGCCGAATATTATAAAAATCTTTTCAGATTATATTGTCGCTAATACGCTTCGAACGGCACCTCAAGTAAGTCAATACCTTTCGTGGTTCGTGCTATATCGTGCAGGTACAAAAATCACTTACGTCGCTTAAACAAAAAAACGGCTGGACCGAATTTCATGAAAATCTTTTCAGATCATATTTCGGTTAATACGCTTCGAACGACACCTCAACGAAGTCGATATCTTTTTTGGTTCGCGCGATATACGTGCAGGAAAAAATGACCACATCCGTACGCACACACACACATACTTCCTCCCAATTTTTTGCTTAAAATGCTCCTGGGACCTTGAAAGATGAAAATACGTTGAAATTTTCGATTTCGATTTTTGGACCGATTACAATAACTTCCTATACTGGGAAGTTAAAAATGTGTAAAGAGCTTGCAGTGGATGATATACATATATGGGCAGATGGTAATAGATGACTGGATGTGAAGATGGTACTAGTTGACTGAACCGAGATAAAGTTAAAGGCTCATACACTGTCCTTAACAAGTGTATTACTTAAACAGTTATTAATACTGGAAGTTTTAAGGAACCCCGAGCTAGATCGTAAGTCGTAGGCGCGTACACAGACATTTGATAAGCAGCAGTCACAACTATCGCTCGGGCAGTTATGGAATTATTGTAAATAAAGTATAAGAATTAAAGCCGTGCGTTTTATTTAGAGCCACACTTGCTTCACATACATATGTAATTGTTTTTTATTTAGAGGCGTTTCAACGCACGCGGGTTTTTGATAGTTTTTTAATAAAACTTAAGTATTTCGTCGAAGTCAAGTAAATTGTGTAAATCATTTCTTTTAATTTCCTGTAAAACATCCTATAAAATATTCATATCAGAAGGCGAAGGTTGTACAGTACACTCCCGTGCATGTGTTATTTTATCTTGAAATCATCCCAGAACCACCACCCCCAACCATACACATGTTGTTTATATTTGAAAAAAAGTATAGAATTCCTCCCCAATGTAAAAACCCCTAGTACAAAAAAACGAAACGATTCGTCCTTTTTTCATAGACTGGTTCACAAAAATTTGTGTTGTTGTGTGAATATTTTGCGGAAATTTAACTTGGACATAAATTGTTCGGTTGCCCGATTATTGAAGGAAAGCGGATATTGGGTGATTTTATCGTGTTGAAGTTTTGTAAGCTTTCAT
The DNA here is from genome assembly GCA_949987705.1 of Thereva unica. Taxonomy (NCBI): domain Eukaryota; kingdom Metazoa; phylum Arthropoda; class Insecta; order Diptera; family Therevidae; genus Thereva; species Thereva unica. The sequence continues at coordinate 146,882,176 of OX465281.1, read as the reverse complement.
ATACCACATGGTCAACAATGTGGGGCTTGAAGCGTTTCCACTGGAAATCACTGAGGCATACATTTTTATAGGTCATCGTAAAATATTGAGTTGAACAAATACGTTTATATATATATATATATATATATATATATATATATATATATATATATATATATATATATATATATATATTCCATATATATGGCGATAATAAATCCCATAAAAAGCTCTTAAATTGACTATGTAAAAAAATTTTCTGGAATGCAAGTCAAGTGTGAATTAAAAAATTGGGTAAGTCCTACAATTTTTATTTTCTGATTATAAATACGGTACAATTTAATACATTTCAAATGTGGTGTATGCATTGGCAATCGAAGAAATTTCCACCATTCTTGTGAAATATGTTGTTATTCGGGCACCTTTCATTGGCTCTAGCAGTGGAATCTAATTTGTATAATTTTCAATTTTCATTCATCGGAAATTGTTTTTTAACAAAAAATATTTTAACAATCTTTTTCGAATGGATTCGTATTTTCATCTGAGCTCATTGGTAGTAATAGAAGGATATATGTATGTATGTAAATTTATCAAATTAAGCTTCAATAGTTCAATAGTTCCCATTACTATGGATCCAATATTGATGCCGGTAATATTTAGGCAGTGAGCCAAGTTTAAAGCTCCACTTCCATTTTTCATTGTAAAGCAAATGCTTACATATATATATATATATATATATATATATATATATATATATATATATATATATATATATATATATATATATATATATATATATATATATATTATAGTCTTAAGTTTAGACTGTTAGTTATAACAAGCTTGCGATAATATAAAAACTGTAGACAAGAAGAATAAGGGGTTTTTACCGGTTCGAAAATGACATAACTGGAATGTATTATGGGAATAAATGTGCTAGAGAGGTTCCCCTCTCAGGTCGCAGTTATTCACTCTAAATGACGTGCGGCTTCTTAGAAACCTGAATCAACTTTGCCATTCATCAGCCTATGAACGAATATAGCGTCAGCGACCTCGCGACACTTAAGGAGAGAGCTTAAATTGAGCAATTTAAGTCTGCTCTCAGAAGGCGAAAGAATAAATGGGTCATCTTACGGGAGTTGGCTGAGTGCAAACCGGACGAATTTCCTTTGAATCGACTTGATTCCACCAACATGGCATCGACGCTTAAAGACGTACGTGCAATGCGTGGACCCGATTGCGGATCGGACCATTATCTTGTTCGAGCGAAATTGCAGATGCGATTGCAAAGAGCGAAGAAAACGGAGCCACCACCAGCCAAGAAAAATTGGGCGTGCCTACGGGACCCGGCCATCGGGCGAGAGTTTCAAATGGCATTATCCAACAAATTCGCGGCGCTCGCAATACCGGACGATATCGATGTAGAAGAAAGGCAATTGTCGGAGTCTATTGTGGAGTGTGCAATGGAGTTGTGTCCAACTATCCGTAAACGGACGCAGCCATGGATCTCGGACAGCTGTCTGGACCTCGTCGATCAGCGGGAGCGCATGAAACACGTCGACTTTGAGGAATACCGAAGATTGAACAAAGAAGTTCAGCAGAAAATGAAATTGGAACGAGAAGCGTACTGGAATAACGTTGCGGCCGACATGGAAAAAGCGGCGTCGAGGCACGAGTACCGGACGCTGTACCAGACAATCCGCCGGTTAGGCGGCAAAACATCATCAACAAACGACAACATCAAAAAATCGGATGGAACTTTTGTGACTTCTGCCCATGAACGCCTGGAGCGGTGGAGAGCATTCTTCCACCAGATGTATAACCACGATCCGCCGCAAGGTCCAGCACCCGAACCACCGATTATCGAACAGCCGATGAATCAGTTTCTCGATACCGAACCAACAATTATCGAGGTGAAGACAGCAATAAAATCGCTGAAAAATGGAAAAGCGCCTGGAATAGACCAAGTAACCGCCGAGATGATCAAAGCTGGAGGTGATGTCTTATCACAACGACTTCATGTCCTCATAACACACATATGGCATTCGGATCGTGTCCCTTCGGTATGGAAGAAAGCGATCGTTGTCCCAATTTTGAAGAAAGGCGACAGTCGGGAATGCAAGAATTATCGCGGTATTAGCCTTCTTTCGATCGTCGGTAAAGTATTTACGAAAATAATACAATCGAGGCTACAGAAACATCGAGAGCAAACGAGCCGGGAGGAACAAGCGGGATTTAGACCATATCGAGGATGCATTGATCAAATATTCGCCCTCCGTCAGTTAATGGAAGAAAGAATTCGTTGCGGCAAACGAATTGTCGTCGTTTTCATCGATTTCAAATCCGCTTTCGATTGCATCGATTGGAACAGCTTGTGGAGAGTCTTGGTAACCGAACACGTGCCATTGAGAATCATCCAACTTCTCCAAGCGTCGTACGATGACTCAACCAGCAGCGTTCGTATTCGAAACGACTTATCCGAGGAGTTTCCGATTCAGACGGGTGTCCGACAGGGAGACGTCGCTTCGCCACTTCTCTTCAACGTTGTGATCGACGCGATTATGCGTACGACGACAACAACTTCGTAACAGACTTAATGTTCGCCGACGATAGCGCTGTTTTCGCCGACACGGATGCCGAAGCAACGGACATCTTATACGATATTTCTCGCATCGCCCAATCATACGGGTTAAAAATCAATGCGGAAAATACCAAAGTGCTCACAACGGATGGATCAAGAGCCAGTGTTCACCTCGATGGAGCCCAAATCGAACAGGTTCCAAGGTTCAAATATTTGGGATCATTGGTGGAGGAAACGAAAGTAGCATCGACGGCCGACGTTCACAGCCGTATCGGCCAGGCAACAGCAACATTCGCCTCGCTCAAGTGGTGCATATGGAAACGAGCAAATATCTCCATCAAAACAAAACTACGTCTTTACCGAACGTTGATTCTTCCGATTCTTCTTTATGGATCTGAAACGTGAACACTGCTCAAACCGGACGTTAAGAAGCTCGAGGTCTTCCAAATGCGATGTTTGAGGCAGATCCTCCGTGTCTCACTCCGTGATCGCCTTCGAAACGAGGTTGTCAGACAAAGATGCGATCAGCAAACACTGATCGAAGAAGAAATGCAAAAACGTCGACTACGGTGGTTTGGACATGTTTGCCGAATGGATGATAACCGCTTGCCACGTAAACTTCTCTGGCGAGACCGTCCTGCAGACTGGAGAATACAGCGATCGGCACCGAAGAAAACCTGGTTGAAGAATATCGAGGGTGACTTAAAGAATCAACGATTATCAGTTACCGAGGCTCGAGACACCGCCAAAAACCGAGAAGAATGGAAGCGAATAGTGAATAGAGTTCGGGACCCAGCGGCACCGACAGCAGCGTATCCGTTGCGGAGACGTCCCGCTCGGACCGCCAGCTAACGGATCAAAGAAGAAGAAAGAAGAAGAACATGGCAGGAGTAGTAAGGCGACTATACCTGGGAGGCGTATTCAAGCAAAGGCCTAACTAAAGATACGTAAAGTGCTTAGTGATGAGGGGGTTGTTGAACTCTTTGGACCATGTTTTCATAAATCCCAGGACTGAACTGCCCTTGGAGGAGATATATTTCATGTGGGTAAAGAAACCCAACTTACTTTCTAACCTAAAAACTTGATCGATTACAGAGTTAGCGCGGGAGACCTTCTTGTCGAGAAAGTATAGTCATAAGTTATAACACCATGTTTCCTACTACAAGTCATGATCTTACATTTAATTAAGCATCAGGTTGTTGTTGGAACACCAATAAATAGAAGCTGTTTAGGTCTTCTTGCAGAAGTTTTCAAATCACTATACTCTTTATGTGGCGATACATTAGTGTAAATAAGGAACTTACAGTGCTTTAACAGGATAACAATGTCGTCAATTGATAAAATAAAAAGAAATAGGGAAAGATGACTGCCTAGCGGGGCTCCAGAGGACGCTTCGATGTTTTAAGATTTGACTCCGCAGAATAGATCCTGGTAGATTTTGTCGGCTAAGTACGACTGGAACCATAATTTCTTAAGCTTAAGAACTATGATTATGTGATGAAATCAATCAGTAATCACATGCCTCAAATATATGTAAATATGCAGTCATATAAGTAAGCAAAATAAATTACATAATAAGAACGCGCCTCAAATCAATACCGTCCAAAGAAAATGCATGCACACACAAAATGCTCATTATATGGGTCATGAAATTAAATGGACAGGTGTTTGAGACGCGGAAATATATTTTTATATGTAGATTACTTGTAATTAATTAATGTATAAATAGAGTAAGAATTTTACAATAAAGACACTCGACACTCAACAATCAGACGCAGTATTATTCATTACGGAGTCGTGCTTTTAAGCTACTCCACCACAATCCAGAGCAAAGCGAACCTCGCTACTCTCCCCAGGAGCTAAGCATTGTTGCTACTCCTCTATCCAGCATCGTAGAATCGAGGGACTACTACATGGCGACCGTGACAACTGAGATTGAAGCTGCGTTCCAGAGAATATTTACTAGAGAGAGGTTCCAGAGAATATTTATTAGAGAAAAACATCCCGGAAAGGAACATCGAGGGATTGACGCTATACAAAACAAACCAGCCAATACTTCAGAAGCCGACACTACAGCCGTCAACCACAACATCTTCAACTGAAAAAACAGCAGGCCCTCATAGGTTAACGATCGAAGAATACAGAAAGCGACTGGAAAACAGGAGGACACAAAAAGACGAAAAAAGGAAGACAAGAGGAGGAGCACGCGCCAGGCTAGGCTGAGAGGTTGGAAAATACATTCAACTACTGGAGATAGCAAGCACCCAGGAGGAAAAGAATAAGTATCAGCAGATACTGGCACACAACTGGGCAAAAAGGATAAAACACTAGATGACAGACGAGGAAACATTACGGCACATAGGGAAATAAGCGCCCGGATTTAAAAAAAAATTTAATCAAGGCAAGCGGTAGTTTGCCGAGTTCGTAAGGGCAAACAGCTAATGCCTTATTTACGCCTAAACATAGAAAACAAGGTGTTTTTTTTATAAAATTATGCGATTTATCACCTTTTTATAAGCAATATAAGTAATTTTTCATTTGTAACCGATACCCAATATATAAATAATTTATTATTCCATGAGTTTTTTTCCTATCATTCTTCGTTTTCTTTATTTTTACATTTTTTACATTTCGAATCGAACTTTTTTCTTCTCCTTCAGTCTAAAAAAGTGGGTACTCAAAATTATTCTGTCAGATGGCGCTCTAAGTTATTTCAATTGCTCAATAAAGGAGATGGTGCTACTAGTTAGTCGAAAAGTGTTTACTCGAACTGTTGATGCCAGATGGCATTAGATGATTAACAAAATGTATTCATTTAAAGTGGTTAGTCGCAACTATGGTATCAGATTGCGTTAGGTACTATAAAAAACATGTAGTTCACTGTACAAATGTACAGTAAAATTTTGAAGTACCGAATGCCGAGTTCGTAATCGTAATTTATTTCTAAAAATATGACATATTTCTTACAAGTTAGTCAAATCCAGAACTGTGTTGATGTCAAATAGCATTCCTTATCATTTCGATGATTAACAAAAAGTGTACGCATGGTACGCGTCTCAAGAGGGCGGATTACCATTTTCTTCACAACCCCCTCGACATGAGTATCAAAGGAAAGGGTATGATAAGTAGAATACAATAAGCTATGTCTTTATATCCATGGCGGCCTTCTCAAGAGGGCGGACTACCATTTCTTCACCACCACCTCGACATAGGTATCAATTGAAAGGGTATCATATATAGAATACCATAAGCGATATAATATACTCAATATCTGGTTAGATCCATGGCTGTCATCTCAAGAGGGCGGATTACCATTATCTTCACAACCCCCTCGACATGGGTATCAAATGAAAGGGTATGATAAGTAGAATACAATAAGCAATATAGTATACAAAATAAATAGTTAGATCCACCGAGGCTATGATCTGGGTATGATAAGTAGAATACAATAAGCAAGTATACTCAATAAATAGTCAGATCCACCGAGGCCACCTCAAGAGGACGTATTGCCATTTTCTTCACAACCCCCACGACATGGGTATCAAATGAAAGGGTATGATAAGTAGAATACAGTAAGCTATGTCTTTATATCCATGGCGGCTGTCTGAAGAGGGCGTACTACCATTTCTTCACCACCACCTCGACATAGGTATCAATTGAAAGGGTATCATAAGTAGAATACCATAAGCGATATAATATACTCAATATCTGTTTAGATCCATGGCTGTCATCTCAAGAGGGCGGATTATCATTTTCTTCACAACCCCCACGACATGGGTATCAAATTAAAGGGTATGATAAGTAGAATACAATAAGCAATATAGTATACTCAATAAATAGTTAGATCCACCGAGGCCACCTGAAGAGGACGTATTACCATTTTCTTCGCAACCCCCACGACATGGGTATCAAATGAAAGGGTATGATAAGTAGAATACAATAAGCTATGTCTTTATATCCATGGCGGCCTTCTCAAGAGGGCGGACTACCATTTCTTCACCACCACCTCGACATAGGTATCAATTGAAAGGGTATCATAAGTAGAATACCATAAGCGATATAATATACTCAATATCTGGTTAGATCCATGGCTGTCATCTCAAGAGGGCGGATTACCATTATCTTCACAACCCCCTCGACATGGGTATCAAATGAAAGGGTATGATAAGTAGAATACAATAAGCAATATAGTATACAAAATAAATAGTTAGATCCACCGAGGCTATGATCTGGGTATGATAAGTAGAATACAATAAGCAAGTATACTCAATAAATAGTCAGATCCACCGAGGCCACCTCAAGAGGACGTATTGCCATTTTCTTCACAACCCCCACGACATGGGTATTAAATGAAAGGGTATGATAAGTAGAATACAGTAAGCTATGTCTTTATATCCATGGCGGCTGTCTGAAGAGGGCGTACTACCATTTCTTCACCACCACCTCGACATAGGTATCAATTGAAAGGGTATCATAAGTAGAATACCATAAGCGATATAATATACTCAATATCTGGTTAGATCCATGGCTGTCATCTCAAGAGGGCGGATTATCATTTTCTTCACAACCCCCAAGACATGGGTATCAAATTAAAGGGTATGATAAGTAGAATACAATAAGCAATATAGTATACTCAATAAATAGTTAGATCCACCGAGGCCACCTGAAGAGGACGTATTACCATTTTCTTCGCAACCCCCACGACATGGGTATCAAATGAAAGGGTATGATAAGTAGAATACAATAAGCTATGTCTTTATATCCATGGCGGCCTTCTCAAGAGGGCGGACTACCATTTCTTACCACCACCTAGACATAGGTATCAATTGAAAGGGTATCATAATTAGAATATCATAAGCGATATAATATACTCAATATCTGGTTAGATCCATGGCTGTCATCTCAAGAGGGCGTATTACCATTTTCTTCACAATCCCCTCGACATGGGTATCAAATGAAAGGGTATGATAAGTAGAATACAATAAGCAATATAGTATACTCAATAAATAGTTAGATCCACCGAGGCCACCTCAAGAGGACGTATTGCCATTTTCTTCACAACCCCCACGACATGAGTATCAAATGAAAGCGTATGATAAGTAGAACACAATAAGCTATGTCTTTATATCCATGGCGGCCGTCTCAAGAGGGCGGACTACCATTTCTTCACCACCACCTCGACATAGGTATCAATTGAAAGGGTATCATAAGTAGAATACTATAAGCGATATAATATACTCAATATCTGGTTAGATCCATGGCTGTCATCTCAAGAGGGCGGATTATCATTTTCTTCACAACCCCCTCGACATAGGTATCAAATGAAAGGGTATGATAAGTAGAACACAATAAGCTATGTGTTTATATCCATGGCGGCCGTCTCAAGAGGGAGGACTACCATTTCTTCACCACCACCTCGGCATAGGTATCAATTGAAAGGATATCATAAGTAGAATACCATAAGCGATATAATATACTGAATATCTGGTTAGATCCATGGCTGTCATCTCAAGAGGTCGGATTAATATTTTCTTCACAACCCCCTCGACATGGGTATCAAATGATAAGTAGAATACAATAAGCTATGTCTTTATATCCATGGCGGCCGTCTCAAGAGGGCGGACTACCATTTCTTCACCACCACCTCGACATAGGTATCAATTGAAAGTGTATCTTAAGTAGAAGACAATAAGAAATATAGTATACTCAATATCTGGTTAGATCCACGGCGGTCATCTCAAGAGGGCGGATTACCATTTTCTTCAAAACCCCCTCGACATGGGTATCAAATGAAAGGGTATGAAAAGTAGAATACAATAAGCTATGTCTTTATATCCATGGCGGCCGTCCCAGGGCGGACTAGCATTTCTTCACCACCACCTCGACATAGTTATCAATTGAAAGGGTATCATAAGTAGAATGCCATAAGCGATATAATATACTCAATATCTGGTTAGATCCATGGCGGTGATCTCAAGAGAACGGATTTCCATTTTCTTCACAACCCCTCGACATGGGTATCAAATGAAACGGTATGATAAGTAGAATACAATAAGCAATACAGTATACTCAATAAATAGTTAGATCCACCGAGGCCACCCAAGCGGACGCATTACCATTTTCTTCACAACCCCCTCGACATGGGTATCAAATGAAAGGGTATGATGAGTAGAATACAATAAGCTATGTCTTTATATCCATGGAGGCCGTCTCAAAAGGGGGGCTACTATTTCTTCACCACCACCTCGACATAGGTATCAATTGAAAGGGTATCTTAAGTAGAAGACAATAAGCAATATAGTATACTCAATATCTGGTTAGATCCATGGCGGTCATCTCAAGAGGACGGATTACCATTTTCTTCACAACCCCCTCGACATGGGTATCAAATGAAAGGGAATGATAAGTAGAACACAATAAGCGATTTAGTATACTCCAAATATATTTAGATCCACGGCGGTTATCTCAAGAGGGCGGATTACCATTTTCTTCACAACCCCCTCGACATGGGTATCAAATGAAAGGGAATGATAAGTAGAACATAATAAGCGATTTAGTATACTCAAAATATATTTAGATCCACGGCGGTTATGTCAAGAAAGCGGATACCCATTTTCTTTACATAGCCCATCGACATGGGTATCAAATGAAAGGGTATCATAACTAGAACACACTAGCATGAAATAATTAAACACGTGCATTTATGAACGAATTCAACGGAACACTCGAACAAGGTCATTAGATCAGCATGTTGAAAGAAAAATCGAGCTGGTTATGGATCGATAATTCCATAGTACAGAAAAAATCTTGGCCGAGAAACTCGAAAGGAGCTTATGTTTGTTTTTTTACAAAGGCAATAATATTAATTTGAATTCCTGCATTTTGTTATTTTGTTATTACCTACTTACAAAATAAATAAAAAAACATAATGAACAATTAAATACATAATATTTCTTTATACAGAAGATTATTTATTTTTTATTTTAGAATGTATTAAAACAAAAAAGAGTGATATCCCACCAAAAAAACATTACAAATGTGAATTAGAAGTTCGTGGGCGCGGAAATTATTTATTGGGATAGTTTTAAACATACTTATAACAAAAAGAAGTGATATGGATTAGTCAAGATGAATCGTTAATAGCATGAAATAATTAAACACGTGCATTTACGAACGAATTTAAAGGAATTTTACAACAATTTTAGAGCATGAAGCTTAGCTGCCCTTCGAAATGTGACAAATTTTATTAGAAATACTATAGACTGAGCCACACTGAATTCAGCAAAGATTCATGCTAGGTATACAACGAACGCGCCAGCCAACTTTTTCGCGGTTGATAATACTTTATTGAGTTTTAAATAAAAATTGGCAGTTGTATAATTCCTTTGAATTCGTTCGTAAATGCACGTGTTTAATTATTTCATGCTATTAACGATTCATCTTGACTAATCCATATCACTGCTTTTTGTTATAAGTGTGTTTTAAACTATCCCAATAAATAATTTCCGCGCCCACGAACTTCTAATTCACATTTGTAATGTTTTTTTGGAGGGATATACAGTAATAATAACAATATATAAGTAAATGATTAAATAAATAAATAAATACAATAAAATAATAAATAATGCAGGCGTATGACATAAAAAGAATAGTTTTATTTATAGTAGTAATTATATTGACATTAGTAATAGGTACAGCACTAATCACAAGTATAATAGGAAAAATAAAAAAAATAATAACATATGTATATAATAAAGAGTGCCTGGAAAATTGGAGATATTTTAACTAAGTAAATAAATGAATAAATACATAAATAAATAAAAAAAAAATTTTAATATAAAATTTTTAAGGAAACAAGTAAAGTATTTTGTTGTGAAATTTTTTTTTGTGTTTGAACTTCCTGAATTGCATTCTCCAAAATGGGCACACAGTATAGTAAACCCACAGAAAATACTGGGGAAATCGTAAATAATTTAAAAATAGAAGATACGGTTACAGTCGAGAACAAGGAAATAATAATACTGCTAATCATAATAGTGATAATCAAAATAGCACAAATAATTTACAAAGTTTGTATAAATCACAGACGAGGACTCCGCAAAAGATACTTAAACACCCCAGTCCAAGTAAATGTCTGAGCTAACAAAATATCTCGTGCCATTTTCCCAAATTCTAAACTAAGGAGAAACTCTGAAAATATTACATGGAAAGACTTGCAGAAATAAAGGAAGAGCTGCAAAATATATTAGAAAATTTCAAAAAGAACCCGAATCGACCGTATACCAGCGGGACATTAGCAAAGAAGGAACAACAGGTGCAAGAACTCTACGAAGAAGCAAAAGAAAAGACAGGAAGAATAGCCAAGGCGGAAAACATTGAGGAAATAAGGAATAAGTACACGGAAATAAAGAAATGTTATAGCCATAAACGAACGGAAAGAAATCCAAAGAAAACTAGTAACCATGTCGTTCGATATAAAAACAGCCACATCCTTACTCCGTACCTATGACGGCAAGGAGGGGGAGACAGAATCATTCATAGAGTCGATGGAACTGTTGGATGAGCTAACCCCAGCAGAGCAGAAGGGCATTATGATAAAATTTATAAAAACTCGAATCACAGGAAAGGCCAAAAGCATAATATCAAACGACTTAACAACAGTAGTCCAGATAAAAGAAAAGCTGCAACAAAAATTTACAGTCAAATATTATCATCCGACGCAATCTTAGCTCAATTACGAAACTGTAAACAGGGGAGCAGGAAGCTAACAGACTACTCTAAACAAGTTGAAGACCTCTCATCCCCGTTAACACGAGCTTTTATATCCGAAAAAATAGCGACGAATGATACAGCCGAAAAATAAGAAAAAGGAATAATAATTACAATAGCACTAGAAGGGATAACAACAGGAATACATTCAGAAACAATCCTAGGACAAATCGAATTAATATAATAGAATCGGGGGAATTACAAAACCCCCAACCAGACGAACAAACCACCCGGTTGGGGAAGAACAAGAACGAACTCTCAGAATATTCACAATAAACATCGCTCACGCAAATTACGTAAAGGCATACGTAGATATGTGCGGAACAACATGCACTTTCATCGTCGATACAGGAGCAGAAATCTCAATCTTTAAGAGATACAGAATAAGTAAAGAACAATATTTCTGTCCCAACAGAAAATGTATAATACAGGGAATAACAGATACAAGAATACAGTCAATTGGTACCACGTATACAAACATACACTTCAGCAACGAATTCACAATAGCACACCCATTCCAGATCGTGGAAGATAGCATCCCCATTGAAGCAGACGGAGTTCTCGGACTAGACTTCCTCACAAGAACCAAAGCTAACATAGATTACGATACATGGATGTTAACCATTAAAACACAGGAAAGTACGACTGAAGTCCCGATCCTAAGTACACCATATGCAAATGCGCTAACAATCCCACCACGATGCGAAGTAGCCAGGAAAATAAAAATTAATAAAGGTAACAATGTCGACATAGCGATAGAAAACCAAGAGATTAAACCAGGAGTGTTCATAGCCAGTACCATAACGAATTCAGCAAACCCAATAGTAAAAATCCTGAACACCACGAATAAATTGGTAGTGCTAAATAAATACAAAATTCAGTATGAACCACTGACAAATTATGAAATAACCGCGACAAAAGCGAAAACCACAGATCATCAAAAAAATATCCTAAACAAAATAAATCTTCAACAAATCCCACAATACGCTAAGACACGATTCCAGGAATTGTGCATAGAATATGCAGACATTTTCGCGTTAGAGGACTAACCTCTAACCACCAATAACTTATACAACCAACAAATAGAACTAGCTGACAACATACCTGTTTATACAAAGAACTACAGGATACCAGAGACGCACAAAAGTGAAATAGACAGACAAGTAGCAAAAATGTTACAAGACGGCATTATTGAGAACTCAGTGTCTCACTTTAACTCACCTATACTTGTAACGGTCGGAATTATCATTTATTTGGGTTGGGAAATTTATTTTGGGAATCACCTTGTAAAGGGAAATTTTGGGGAAAATCACTTTGCGGGAACAGGAAAATTTTAAAGACAGAATAGGCGAGGAAAAAAATTAATGATGAAAGGAGTTTTGTTTTGGAAGAAAATATGTGGGCTCAGGACAAAACAGTCATTTTGGTCAGCAATTTTGCTTTTAGTTCAGAAATTTCACAAAAAAATAGTTATTATTAAAAAGAATTAAGTAGTCGGATTATTATTTAATTTAAATGAGTCGTTAGTTCTATTCAAATCCCTAAACCCACTTGGAGAGGAAAGAAAAGAAGTTTCGAACTAGGACGTGAGGAGATTTGGTCCGTTTTTGCACACATACGACTGGCTGGAAGGAAAAAGAAACCCGCAGTATTCAGTTCATTGGAAGAAAATAACAATTTCTTTTCCGAAGTAGCAACAATCAGGACTATTTTAGGAAATAGGAGTTTGGAGAGGTACCGAAGGGGATACCAGCAATAAAAAAAATTGTTTTTTTGCCCAGGGCAATGTGCGGATTGGTGTTAATCTGTACAAACTGTTTTATGTAGTTAAGGGGCAATACCCCGTGTTTATAATACTTTTCGTTTATCTGTCACCAGAATTTCCGAAGAAAGGTGAAAAACGTGTATAGATGCGGAAGGCAACGGAGATTTGGTGGACGAAGGAACAGGTTTGAAAGCAGAAGAACGAGGGGGTCTGGAGAACAGACCGAATTATATCCAAAATTACTCAAATCTGGTTTAAATAGAGGAAACAATTGGCGTAAAATTAGATGATATTTCTCAAACAGGCGACCCTAGTATAAAGGGAGGAACTTCAGGTAATTAATCAATATCTATAGTGCATCCACCCCCCAGATGGGTCAGGGATAGCAAAAAAAATCTACCCGAACAACAAGACACAAAATAGAATTACAAAAAAATTGCCTTTTTTTTGCTTTAACTTAAAAAAAAACAAAAAAACCAAGAAATAATTTATTCTAAAATAATAATTTTAATAGTAGTTAGTATTACTTAGTATTACTTTTATATCTTTGATAAGTATTTGTGAATGTGTGTTGCTCCTTGTCGGATATAGTTTGTTCTTTGGTGGTACCGGGAAATTTGTCGTTCTTATCAGGGATTCTGTTGATTGTGATCTCGTTTGTACAAAGCGAGGAGTATTGGCCAATACTGCGCGCTTTATTGTTGTCATTCCTACAATGTTCCCTAAAAGTAACGTACCACTTATGTTTGTAATTGGATCACGTAATTGTTAATATTTGGCACGGGCAACTAATCCGTGACGTTGTTGTTAAGGTTCAAATATAACGTGTATGTTGATGGTTATAAATATATTAAAGCATAGTAACTATTAAAATGTCCCGGCGTTAAAAATTTTTTCTTGTGGAATGGTTGAGGGGGGGTTGGTCATTCCTTTTCAGGGTTGGACGCGGCACAGGCGATGACCGGAGAGTGACGGACGGAAGTTAAAGTTGCACAGACACAGGTAAGTGGTGAACCAGCCGCGGTAAGTCCCGGCCACACACCCCACGACCCCTCCGGCGAGCTAGATAACTCCGTGTGGGCGTAGGAGTTCCGGATTTTCTTTTCATTTCTTATGTATGGTATTGGCTCCTAAATCATGCTCTTCCGGGCTTGTGGCTAAGGGGGTAATACCTCGCATAAGTGGCGCCCACTATTTTATCGCGCCATTATGCTAGTACATACTTCTAGTACACAAAAAATCTACCAACGAAAAGAAGAAATGGCGGTTGGTAGTAGATTTTAGAAATCTTAATAAAAAGGCACTAGCTGATAAATTCCCTTTACCTCGTATAGAAGATATACTAGATCAAATGGGAAGAGCCAAATACTTCTCCACACTAGACCTCATGTCAGGATTCCATCAAATCCCACTTGAAAAGGCGTCCAGAAAATACACAGCATTTTCCACGGAAAAGGGCCATTACCAATATACATGATTCCCTTTCGGACTTAACATAAGACATAAGTCCCAATTCCTTTCAAAGAATGATGGCAATAACCATGGCAAGATTGACACCAGAGGTAGCTTTCCTCTACATAGATGACATTATTGTGATCGGGTGCTCCCAAGCACACCACCTGAAAAATCTAACAACCGTCTTTAAAAGGTTGAGAGAGAGAAATCTTAAGCTAAACTCTGAAAAATGTTAGTTCTTTCAAACAGAAGTCACGTACCTTGGCAATATAATATCAGTCGAAGGTGTCAGTCCGGACCCTTCCAAATATGAAGCTATCAAGAACTATCCCACTCCTAAAAATGCGGACGAAGTAAGAAGATTTGTAGCTTTTTGTAACTATTATGTACCAAATTTCGCGGAAATTGCATTACCATTAGGGTTGCCAACTTTTTTTATGGATTATAAGGGACGAATGATCAAAATAGCAAAAAATACGGGATTTTACTTTCTTGCCCGGGACAAATCAAATGAAAAAATTTTATTCAAAGGTTCTTTTATTTATTCTTAAAACTATATTTTCCAACGGACTTTGCAGCTACAAGCATGTTTTTTTGCGTCTTTACGAACTTGTAAAAGCTAATACAATCATAATCGTAATTAAATATTGTCAGAAGTTCCGCTTTTATCAAATTTACTGAACATCTATTCCGCACATCTGTCCATTTAAGGCCCATTTGCGAAAATACTCGTTCTACATAACAATTTGAGCTTGGAATGCTGAAAATGAAAGAGATGATGTTAAATATATTCGATATATCGCTCTTCGCAAATGCTCCGATTATTTTCATCCACTTTTCCATCGCATTTAGATTTTTGTCATTTATAGATGTTACAGAGTCTAAACTTTTTTTGATGAGTTGGTATTCTACATATAGCGCATCCATATCCCGATTAAAAATGAAATTCGCCCGCAGCTAGCACGCAGCTAGCATGCACTAGCCCGCACGGCGCCCGCAACTAGCATGCACGCCTGAAGACTAGCCCGCAGCTAGCATGCAGCTGACACGCACGAATATTATAAATCACGAGTAAAAATGAAATTCGCCCGCAGCTAGCACGCAGCTGGCATGCACTAGCCCGCATGGCGCCCGCTGCTAGCATGCACGCCTGAGTGAAAATAACACTAGCCCGCAGCTAGCATGCAGCTGGTACGCACAAAACTCAAATTTAAAATGAAAGAAAAAATTTTTTTTTCGTAGAATAAGAATTCTACGCCTCTTAAAAAAGGTGGAGAAGAGTATTATATATGTATGTAAAGTCGTCATCAGGCACATTTTGAGATTTTCGTGCGTGTGGCGGGAGAGTGGATACCTGTGGCGAGAGAGTGCATCCCTCTAGCGAACAAATTTTTAGATTTTCGTGCCAGTGGCGGGAGCGTGTATCCCTGTGGCGGGAGCGTGCGTACCTGTGGCGGGAGAGTACGTACTTTTGTGGCGTGCCTGTTTGTTCGCTATGCGTGCTAGCTGCGGGCGCGTGCGTGCTAGTAAGGAAATTAACCATGAAATTATTTTTAATCGGGATTTATTTCCTCAATTCGCAAATGCTCCACCGCTGTTTGAAAATGATTGTAATCTATCGGTGACTGCAAGTTAAGAAATATCAGCTTCGACAATAGGTTGTTATCAGAGAAATCGTATCGTTTTGTTAAATATTCGAGAAAATTTTTGTAAAATTGCCGAAAATCATTCTTGATTGATTCCCCTTGATTTGCGCTTAATACGCTAAGTATTTGGGCCGCTTGACTGCCAAAAAAGTTGTCTTTCAATCGTTGTTCAATCTTATTGCGAATTCCATGGATTTCCATATGCATTTCTATAACAGTAAGTGAATCTGATTAAATCTTTTTCATGATTGTTTCTACTGAAAACATTACGTTTTGGACAAAAGACAAGTATATCAATGCTTTTCTCTCTTCTTCATCAGATGCAAATATGTCCTCTATTACACGCGGACATTCACTGCCTATTTCTTGAAAATGGGACTTTAAAGCAGGCCATATTTTTAAGATTCTTTCCAAAGCAGGTCCGAGAGATAAAAATCTTGTGGGGACATGTTTTATTATTTCTTCCCCCTGCATCTCATTAGCTTCAAATTGATTTTGCAAGTCGCTTCTTCGTTTTGCCGATCTACTGAAGTGATTACATATTTTCAAAATTCAACTTTCAACATCGAGCAACAATCTATCGGTACTAAACTTTGTAGCATTATGAAGAATATGAATTGGGCAGCCGGCTTTGATGATTTTGTCATTCTCATTAGACAAAATAGTATAAATCGAATGATTTCTGCCGAAGTTCACATTGGTGTTGTCAGCGGAAAAAGCCGATACTTTATTTAAAGAAAGACCATTTTCCTTCAAGGTTTCCTTTAAGAGCTTCGACACTTGATCAGCATATTCGTCATTACATTCTACGAATTCAAGTAGACGATTTTCTATTCCATTATCATAGTCAAAAAAACGAATGCAAATTGGGAACATTTTTCTGTTTTTTTTATTGCTTGCATCCGTAGATATAGAAAAATACAATTGTTTTTCCTGTATCGTATTTATAATAATCTTAACTGACTCTTTAGATAATATTATTTCACACACAATACTCTCAGCTTTGGTTCTTCCGCAATTAAACTTTTGAGCAATTTTTGAATCACTGCAGATAAAAGGCAGTAGCTTATGCGAGCAATCCATGCTATTATAACTTAAAGAATGCTTAACCGTGTGATAAACAGAAGCAATTTCTCCGGCAGCTATTTTAGCTTCCGATTCTGAAGCAGACGTCTCTGGTTTTGAAAAATAATTTAAAAGGCTACTTGATGCCCTAGTGCTTACAATCGTCGTGTGAGATTTAGTCGATGCATGTTGTTTTACGTCAGTGATCCCACCATGAGCACAAGAGAAATCTTTACTGCATAGCTGACAAAAAGCTTTATAAGAGTTTTCCTTTACTTGCCTTAACCAGGAAAAATTGCTTTCCCAGTTGGAATTGTACTTGGTAAGCCTTTTAGACTTCTTGGCAGGAACAACACCACTACCAGATATATTATCACTACCAGATATATCATCACTACCACCTTCGTTATCACTCATTTTAAAAGAAAGTTTCAATAAAATAAAAAAAATAGTCGCGCGCAGATGAATTTTCGACAGTTCACTTTAAACACAAACGATGCAAACTAAAACAGCGGCCTACTATGTATTCGGATCTGAAAGTAATTTAATTTGAATTCGGAGATTCCGAACTATATATTTATATGGGTTTCTGAAAAATAGAACTTTCAGATCCTAAAACATAGTAGGCCTCTAGTATAAATACCTAATTAAAGCAACAGATTTAAAAAACGGCAGGGTCGCTTCCACTCTGTCTACGCTGATTAAGGGTCGGGCGGGTTGCTGAGAGACGTCTTGAGCTTGGAAAAGAACTCCATCACCCCGCCGCCCTCGCCCTACATTTCTATGTGTGTTAATGTTGTGCGATTTGATTATGCAGGGAAACACGGGACATGGCCTGTCCCGCCAGAACATTTAAATTTATGTCAAAAATACGGGACGTCCCGTGAAATACGGGACGGTTGGCAACCCTAATTACCATTGAACAAACTATTAAAAAAGAAAGCGAAGTTCGAGTGGACAGAAAGCCAACAAGATGCCTTCGAAAAACTAAGAAAAACACTCATGTTTCCCACAATATTGCAACATCCAGATTTTACACAAAACTTCATAATATCGACAGATGCTTCTAACGCAGCATGTGGAGCAATACTTTCGCAAAATATAAACGGAATAGAACGCCCTATAAGATATGCAAGCAAGACCTTTACGCCAGGAGAAGCGAACAAATCAACTATAGAAAAAGAATTAACGACCATACATTGGGCCATCACGTATTTTAAGCCATACGTCTACGGACGAAGGTTTACAGTCCGAACAGACCACCGGCCATTGGCATATCTTTTTGGAATGAAGAACCCAACATCAAAACTCACAAGGATGAGACTTGACCTAGAAGAATTCGACTTCGAAATAAAATACGTAAAGCAAAGAAAACTCAGGTACAGATGCACTATCGAGAATGCAGATCGATATAAATGACCTTAAAAATATTAAAGTACTACAAGCGAAAACAAGAGCAATAACACGAAAGGAAAAACAAGAGACAATAAAAGAAAAGGAGAGAAGCAACGAAGCACAGCAGCCTGATCAATTGCGAGTCAGAGAAGCACTCTCAGAAATAGAAATAGCAAACATACCCGAACTATATATAGAAACTAAGAACTGCAGCGAGAAGATAAAATTAGAAATTAATATAGTGCACAATAAAACAAAAATATGGAAGAGGTCGATAAACAATAAAGGAAACCAATTAACAGTAGAAACTGCACTAGAGCAGGCTTTCGAAGAATTGGAGCAATATGTATGCAAAACAATTTAGACCAAGACTCTGAAACTTTCGGCCGAAAGTGAAATTTTTAAATTAATCGACATGACCTCATTCAAGGGCTTAGGAAATAAAACAATAAACGTAATTAGAATAGAGATATATAAACCAATTAAGTACATTACGAATAAGGAACACATTAAAGCAATATTACATAATTTCCACGCCACACCAGCAGGAGGACATCTGGGACAATCGAGAATGTTCAGTTAATTAAAACAATTTTACAGATGGAGAAGAATGAAAAACACCATAGTAGCCTACGTTAAAAACTGTGAATTATGCGCGAAAAATAAGCACCAGAAACACAATAAAGAAATAATGGAAATAACAACAACACCCGTTAAACCATTTGGTGTAGTATCAATAGACACAGTAGGGCCGTTTTCAAGAACAGAAAATGGCAACAGATATGTAGTCACCATGCAGTGCGACCTTACAAAATATGTAGTCGCACTTCCTGTCAAAGATAAGGAGGCCAATACAATTGCAAAAGCAATGGTAACAGGATTCATCCTAACATACGGAACCATGGAAAAGATTAAAGGCCTGCACAGACCAACGCGAAGCCGGGATAAAATACCAAATGCGTTTTCCACGACGCGTCTAGCTTTACACAGGCTCGTGTTATATTTTTCTTTCTGGTGATGGGCTCTCGACTGTCTATAAGGAAATGGCCTCATCAGAAAAGGTTTTAAAGCAACAGCTTCATCTCCTACTAAGACATAAGGACATGGTTCACTTTTTCCGGGAAGACTCCTTTCTTTCGGTACATTAATTGTGCCATTTTCAAATCTTCTTCCCATATTGGAAGCTTCAAAAATGCCGCCATCACTGTTTTTGCCATATCCACCAATATCAACGCAAATAAATTGATATTCAGCCCCGACGATAGCCATTAAAACAATTGAAAACTTATTGAGGTAGCAAAAGTGATTGGATCCAGTATTTTTGGGGCATTTAATTGTCACATGTTTGCCATCTATAGCTCCTATACAATTTGGAAATTTTTTTTTTTTTTATATGAAAAAACCAAGCTTAGGTGTAACTCTTTGTACTACCAGTCCGTCATGTCGTTCAGTTCATGGTGCAATGTCTAGTAGTAAGCTTGGTTTGAAGAATAGAGGAGAATAGGAAAGGTTAGAGGGGGTCTGGAGGGTGTAGAAGATAATGACGATGGACCTCACGTTTGAACTCTAAGGTATTGTACGAGTTCGGAAATAACGACTGCGGGAGATTATTCCACAGTCGAATTGTTCTATTCATAAACGAACTTCTAAACCGTATTGTGCGTGAACGAGGGGGCTGTAGGGTATGGGGGTGAGCCGAGCGGGCTAGTCTTGTGTTGCGGGAAAAGTATTGCTGTGCAGGCAGGAGGTCCTGAATTTCGGTGAAACAGTCGCCATGGTAATAGTGATAAAGTATGGAGAGGGCTGCTACATTCCTACGGTGGCTCAAGGTGTCTATGGAGGCGCGAAAGGGGCCATCACCAATGAGTTTGAGGGCACGATTTTGCACCTTGTCGAGACAGGCCAAGGTGGTTTTTGGGGCGCCTGCCCAGATATGTGAGTTGTATTCGAGGCGCGGCCGAATGTAGGATTTGTATATTGTAGCCAATGCGGCTGGCTGGAGGAGGAGGAGGCCAGAAGTTTTGAAATCCCTCAGCAGATTTCTCCCAAATTTCCTTTGTCGGCTCTGGCATGTACAGTGGTTGCATTCTTTTGCAAATAGCCTTGGAAACTTCTGTGACAATGAACCCAACAGTCGAAAAGCCAACTCGATAGCTATGACCTATTGTAGAATAGGAGTCCCTAGTCGCAAGAAATCTGTAAAAAATTTGTTTTTTGGTCCCGAAGTAAAAAGGAAATGGAAAAATCTTCGTGACACTTATGTTAAATATTTAAGAGGTACAAAAACGAAAACTGGACAAGCGAAAAAAAATTATACTAACTGGCAATAGGCGCCATTTAAGGCGGAGCATTTTAAGCCTTATTTGGCGTTTGCAAAAACTGACTCCAATATACTTCCACTAGTTGATTCCAATGAAAACTAAGGTGAACGATCAGAAATAGATTTTACATTAGATTCAATTGACTTTGAGGAAGAATTCTCTGAAAAAGAAAGAAATGAAGATCCCCAGCCTGCAATAAATTCTGGTCATACTCGTACTTCGGAAATAACACAACCATTAAGAGAACAGGGCAACCGCAATACTCGTATCTGTCATCAAAAAGAAAATAAAAGGAGTATTTCGTCAGTTGACACGGTCGTACAGTACCTTGAAAATAAAAGGCGGCAGGTGGACATGGATGCCATTGATTTAACTTTTCTCGGTCATGCCAAAACCGTTAAATCATTTTCAAAAAAACGGCAAGCTTTGACGAAAATGAAAATTGCTGAAATTATAATGCAGCAAGAATCAGAGCACATTGACGAAGTGTGACTTGAGCGATCTTCAACAAGCATGACATCCGACTCCAGCTTTCAGGAGTTCAGACCTTCTTCAGCTGTCAACGAATTGCAACACATTGACGAAGTGTTGTTAGAGCAACCATCGACAAGCTTGACATCCACATCAAGTTTACAGGAGTTGAGACCTCCTTCAGGTGTCACAAATATTTCTTACCCGCCAAAACTTCCAGAAAATAACAGCCAATTTTCTGTATCAGGAGAAACACAACGAGCTTCAGTTTTTTCGTATTTAACATCATACGACCCTTGTGAAATTGAAGAAAGGGATATTTTATAATTATTTATTTCAGTTTGTTAAGTGCAATTTTATAATCATGGAGCCATTTAATTTTTTTATAGTTTTATATTTTGTTTTAAAAACGCAAATTTGCAATATTTGAATAATACTTGTTTTGCAGAATTGTTTATTTATTTTAGAAAATAAATTTAGGTACTTTGTTAATTGATATTTTTTTTATTTACCTCAATGTAATTACAAGACGTTCTTCACAGCAAATGGCTTCACGATAATTCGTATCTGCCTTGCGAATGTCTTCCTTGATAAGGTGAACAATTTCATCAAAACAGTCACTGGTCATCCTGAAATATATATAAAACCTCTTCTCATCTTTCCGCAGTCCTGGCATTAGTGTGTGGTATTCGCCGTATACTTCGCGGTCCAAATTAATGTTGTGAACCCATTTTTTTCCTAGGTTAAATAATATTGCGTATGTATATTCTTAGTACCCTTCATAATGAGTATTAAAAAATTTGCTGTATACCTGTTATTTTCTTCATCTTCTGCTAACGCTAATAGCAAAAGAGCTTCTTCTTCATCCGATGAGGAATACATTTTTAAATGTTTATACTTGAAACATTTTAAACAACACTAAACGGGAGAATTCGCTCCCGCTTTGGTGTGAACGGATCAGCGATTCCCGCTCCCGCACAGTCCCGCGAAATTTTCGCTCCCGCTCCCGCGGTTTCGCGTTGGTCTGTGCAGGCCTTAAATCGGACTTGGGAACAGAGTATAAGAATCAGATATTTGCAGAAGTGTGCAATACACTGAAAATAAAGCAGATATTCGCAACAGCCGCACACCCTGATACAGTTGGAGCCTTAGAAAGGAATCACAAATGTCTAAACGAATATCTAAGGTGTTTCGTAAATGAAAACAGAGACGACTGGGATACATGGATCCCATATTACACATTCTGTTACAACACCACACCAAATACGGTACACGGCTATACACCGTTTGAGCTAATCTTTGCCAAAAAGCAAGCGTGCCAGCAGAATTGGAAAATGGAGGAATACAACCCATCTACAACTATGATCTCTACAATATCGAAATGAAATTCAGGCTACAAAAAACCCTAAATAATGCCAAAAAACTTCTAGAAGCGTCAAAAGCGGTCAGGCAACAAAACAGCAAACTCTGTTGTCTGTGCTGTCCGTAACGAATACATTCGACTCGTGGACACGCCCTTCAAACAATCACTTCGAAAGCAGTGAAATTTTGTGATGACGGTAACAACGCTGGGCAAACTGTAGTGACAAACCTTAATGTTCAGAGTTTGTTTGCGCACTTCGCCGATATTGAAACGGATCCCGTGATAGCAAGATCGGATTATTTGGTATTGGCTGAAACGTGGATGGGTGACACTTTTGATCCAGTTCCAATCAATAATTATGAATGTATAACCAGGCAGAATAATCGATCGGATTCTGATACAAACGCAGCTGGTGGAGTGGCAATCTATCGAAAATTAACATCAACATCCACGGCCAAAGTTCCCCACGTTGAATTTTCGGACACAACTCGTCCCATCAGAAACACAGGCGAGGTCTGCTTGGCTGAAATTACATGCTTCACTGCTGATACAACGTTTAAAATTGTACTTGGCGCAGTGTATATTCATCCTGGAGCAAGTGTCTCAAACATTAGTGTATTGCTGCACCAAGCACTCTTTCCGTACGTGCATAACAGGCAGTATGTGCATCCGATCATGCAAGTTGATACCAATGTACCAATTCTTCTTTGTGTGGCGACTTCAACACAAACGTGACAAATTATGATACATTCCTCAAATTCATGAAGGATATGTACAATCTCGAATGCACATCAGATGTTACTAAGTCAACAACGCTGAGAGGAACAACGCTCGATTTGACTTTTTCAAGGCACATTACACTTGAAACACTCCCATTCATTTCATACTTTTCCTATCATCGACCTATCCTTAACAGAATAACACAGATTGCAAGAAGTTAAATATTAGACATGTTTAAAAGCTGTAAATGAATTTGTTTCTACACATTGTTACTTGTAAATAATCTGTTCAATAAAGTAATAAACATATTTATGCAAAATGCTGTGGGAGAACGATTTGAAAAGAAACAAAGACTTCGATCTAATCCATTTATTTTATAGCACTTAATTAATTATTAATCGATCGCAAAGCATTACACAATAATAATTCAATTGTCCCAAATTCACGATCGATGCAAAAGGATTTAATTCGCGGTCATGGTCGTACGGAGGTTCAAGTGCAACTGGTTTGTTCTGGAATTTAGAATGCAGCAGCAAGTGATTGTATTTAGCACAGTTAGTTGGACAGCGGCTGATGACTAGCGTTTTTCAACATCCTCCGGCCGGCGCAATGGGGCTCAATTATCTTTGGGAATTTCTAAGGGATAGAGTAGCTGTATCGGTCTTCTCATTCTCGTGCCGTTGTGAAAACGAACTTCGCATGATCTAACCTTGCCATCTCTGCCTGGAAATGTCCTTTCAACCATAGCTAATTTCCAAAGTACTCGCGGCTTACTAACGTCATTCACCAAAACGATATCACCTTCTTGTATGCAGTATTCTGACGACGATTTTTTCCAATTATGAACTGACCTAAGGAGCTGCAAATACTCAGTTCTCCAACGTTTCCACAGCAGATTCGTAATTTTTAATCTTTGGCTCCACAGCTGTCTAAGATTGCCACCCGTCAAATCGTCAACCAAAGTTTGATTTCGCTCCTGTGATGAAACGGCCATTAGCAAAAAATGCGAAGGTTTCAACGGATTAAGATCCAAGGGATCGTCAGAGATATAAGTGAGCGGGCGATCATTAATAATCGCTTCAGCTTCGGACAATAACGTTTGCATCTCATCCATCGTTAAAATGGCTCGTCCTATCGTCGAACGTAGTATAATCTTGATGCTGCGCACCATCCGCTCCCAGAATCCACCCCACCATGGGGCGCGCTCCACAATAAATTCCCATTTTATGCTATTTTTCGCAATAAATTCTTGCACTTCCTCGTTGAAGATGATTTTTCCTAGTTGGCTGAATTCTTTTGATGCTCGTTTGAAGGTTCGCGCATTGTCTGAGATCACTTTGTCTGGAACACCCCTTCGGGCAATAAATCTTCTCAAACCTCGTAAGCAGCTTTCGGTAGTTAGATCAGCTACCAGTTCTAGATGTATCGCGCGTACGGTAGCACAGGTAAGAAGCATTATGTAAACTTTTCTCGTTCCAGGACTCTTTTCATTCTCTTTAACAAACAGCGGACCTGCGAAATCTATACCCGTGGTTTGAAATGGTCTAGAGGATATCATCCTACTTCTAGGCAAAGGTGCAAATGGCTGATTGGCAGGTTTCCTCAATAATCGTTGGCACACTACGCATTTCCTTACAATTTCCTTAATCAACTGGCGACCGCGGGGAATCCAAAATTTTTCTCGTATGCGACTTAATACCATATTTACTCCTCCGTGAAGTGTACGAGAGTGACAATCTAACACAATAAGTTTCGCTAAATAACTCGATCTGGACATGATTAACGGAGAACTCGTGATGTTACTTCCATAAAGACGCAAAAGTCGGCTGCCCACACGCAGGAAACCTTCGTTATCTAGGATCGGGTTCAAACCAGAAATCGGTGAATGCGGAGGTAAAGAATTTCCCGTCCTAATAGCTTTGATTTCAGGTTGAAAATACTTCCTCTGTGTTAATCGTATCCACCACGAAAGAGAGCCTTCTAATTCCTGAGCTGAAATAACTTTGCTAGCGAAGGTCAATTTTAGATGAGTACGATCAACAAACCGTCTAACATATGAAGTCACCCTAAGTAGGCGCATAAGAGAGCTAAACTTTTCAATTTCTATTACAGCTTCGGGGATACTATCATCTGCCTTCTCCGTACCAATTGCAAACAAAGATGTCTGGTTACAGCTGTACTCATCAACCGTTGATTGAGGCCAATTTTCGTATTCTTCCAGCAACCAAGAGGGTCCCTTTAGCCACACATCCGCTCTTGCCATAGACTTAGCAGATATTCCTCTTGTTAATAAGTCAGCAGGGTTATGCTGTCCAGGACAATGTCTCCACTCCTCACTGACGGAATTTTCCCTGATCTCGGCAACTCTCCTACACACATATGGCTTCCATCGTCCCTCCGTATTAATGATCCAATGAAGCACAATCTTTGAGTCGGTCCATAAGTATATCCGATTCCATTCAATATCCAAGACATCAGTTGCATATTTACGTAATCGTGTAGCTACTAAAGCTGCGGTTAACTCGAGTTTTGGCAATGAGAGTGGATCCTTGCCTTCTTCCTTCAATGGAGCGACTCTGCCCTTAGAACATAGAAACCGTAAATCTACCGAGCCATTATATTCACTTCTAATATACGCAACAGCTCCATAAGCAACCGGGCTGGCATCTGCAAAGAAATGTAATTGAACTGTTGGTTGTGATGATACAATTATACATCTTGGAACGGCCATTGACATGAGACTGTTAAAATCAGCACAACATTCTCTCCAAACTCCTACTAATTTCAAAGGTAAATCGGAATCCCATGGTAACTTTATTTTCCATAAGGTCTGGAAAAGCACCTTCAACTTTATCACAAAGGGAGTCAACATTCCGAGCGGGTCGTACATTCTCGCTATCAACTGCAGGAGTCGACGTTTAGTTGCTAAAAATAGTTGCCATCAGCTCTCGACATTGCCCCAAGTCTAAGGTTAATTCATCTGTTACCGTGTACCAAACAATTCCAAGTACTTTCTGCTTTGCAGGTAGATCACAATGCCTGAACAAATTTGATCGCAATATTGAATCATTGGTATTCCACTTTCTCATATTCATAGACGCTCCCTCCAGTAACAGACATGATTCCGTATAAACTCGCCTGGCTTCTTCATGGTGATTGACGCTGAAAACTAAATCATCCATATAAAATGATTTTTCTAGTCTTGCGCGAGTGTCAGAAAATCTTTCATCGCAATCCTGTAAAAGCTTCTGTATAGCAGCTTGTAGAAGGTAGGGGCTGCACTTAACACCAAAGGTCAGACGCTTCATCCGATAATCCTGATAAGACGATAAACTAACGCCATCCCCTTCTTTAAGTGGATTCTTGAACCAAGTAAAACGATGATAATCTCTATCTTCAGTCGCCAGCTCAATTTGCAAAAATGCCTTTTCGATGTCTGAAGTCATTGCAACTTTTCCTGAACGAAATCGAAGTAAGATTTGTAAAATGTTAGGCAGAAGATTTGGTCCAGCGCTTAGGCAATCGTTGAGAGAATGCTGACCCCTTTCGCGTGATGAAGCATCGAATACGATACGAACCTTTGTAGTCGTTTTGTCATACCTATATACGGGGCGATGCGGCATATAGTATGCTTTGTTTGCTATTTTAAGATCCTCAGGCGCTATTTCTGCAAATCCAGCAATCATTTCACGCATAGCTGTATCATACTCCACTAATTTATCCGGTTCGCGTGCTAATTTTCTTACAAGGGACTTTAAACGCCGAAGGCTTTCTTCTCGGTTATTACTCCGCAGCAAAGTCTTATCTTTCCATAAAAGCGAAGCTTCATATCGATTCCCTACCTTTTTTATGTGCCGGTTACAGTCTACCAAATCTTTGGAATCCTCGCCACTTTTGATTCCGATTTCCTCTAAGCTCCACATACGTTGCATTTCTTCATTTAAAGTGTCTTCTTGCGAGACAAACATGACCATGGAGCTAACTTCATCCTCCAATGATTTCTCCGTTTCAGGACCTTGTATCGTCCAACCAAAACACGTTCTTATTGCTACCAACCTGTCATCAATTCTTTCAAATTCTCCTGAAACAATTTTCCAAAAGTAATCAGCACCAATAAGTAATGAAAGCCCGTCTTCGGACATCTTATACCTGTTTGAATCTGCGAGTACGTGCGAGAATCGAGCGATACATTGTTTACTTACATCAGGAACTGGAAGGGTGTCAAGGCATATTTCGGGTACCACCACTGCAATTATTGTCACTGATGCATCATCAAGAGTGCTCCCCAGGGTAACTTTAACGCGCTTAAACGTTCGTGCACCTGTAGTCTGAGAAGATCCAAAGGGCAAAATCCTCATTTTTATTGTGTCAAAAGCAGGAAGATTTAACTTTGTTGCTACATTTTGCCTTATATAGCTGCGTTGGCTTCCCCCATCTAATACGATCCTAATCAGTGTCGAACGGTCTAATACCTCTGACGGCCTTGAAGCATAAACGGTAGCTGTCTGCAAATAAACATTTGAAAAATATAAATTTGACGAACAAAGGTTAGTAGTTAGGGCAGCCTTGGTCGCAGACTTATGTCTACTCTGAGC
Source organism: Thereva unica (assembly GCA_949987705.1). NCBI lineage: Eukaryota > Metazoa > Arthropoda > Insecta > Diptera > Therevidae > Thereva > Thereva unica. The sequence goes on along the minus strand of OX465281.1, from coordinate 146,854,051 downwards.
CAAAAAATCCGGATCACACAATGATGAAGCATGACGTCCATGGCACCGCACGCACCGTAAACTCCTAACCATGCACTGTTTAGAATTGTGTCCCTTTCTAGTGCACTTGAAACAACGCCCGGCACCTTTTAACAGTTCTTTTCTCTCAGCTACACTGCGTTTATCATTGCAACGATCCGCATAATGATCCTCGGAATTACAAAAAAAACAGACCCGCTTATTGCTGGAAGGAAGCAAAAGCCCTGCAGCCGTTTTTATCATTTTAGCGTTTGAGTCCTTTGGAGTCTTCGTTACACCAGCTCTTTCTACCGATTCCACTTCTCTTTTGATATATTTAAGTAAATCTTTTACACTTTGGTCCATGTCAAATGACAAATAACTCGAAGTTGCAGCTGAGCAAACTGAATCCGCGTCGCCCACATTATCCACATTGTCATTCGACGATTTCTCAATCTCACTACAAATTTTATAATATTCAATGCGCATTTCGTTGGGGAGGCACTTAAGCAATATCGCTTTTAACATCACATAATATTTGCTGGATGACACACCAAGAGCCGTCAATGTTCGTGTATGAGTCACGACTGTGTTGTATAGCTGCCTGAGTCCGCCGATATCGTGACGTGAGTTTACGGGCTGCAACGCCATTAGATTTTGCAAGTGCTTGTCCACTAATTTTCCTACATCCCCAAACTCCTCTTGTAGTGATGCTATTGCCGCATCGTAACATGACTGTGTAGCGGGATATCCGGAAACAGAAGCCGCTGCTTTTCCACACAATGCCGACTGCAAATAATTAAATTTTTCGGATGCCGTTAAACTGTTATTTTCGTGAATCAGCGTTTTGAATTGCTCCCAGAAGGGAAGCCAATCTTTAAAGTCACCCGAAAACCGTTTCAAATCTAACTTTGGCAGTTTCGCAGCATGTGTTTTTTCCTTTTCACCGGACATAAAATTATTTGTTTTGTCTCTAACACCTTTGACCCGCAACAATCTCGATTGCAAACGTGAGGTACAATTAGCGATTTTATCTTCATATTCTGCAACCATTTCGCACTCCTTTTCAAAATCCTCGGATTTAACCGTTGTGCGAAGCGACTCGTTAGCTTTCCGCAAATTTTCAGCGCTTACCGCAAGACGCGATAAGAAAGCCGATAATTCCTCCGCGATAACGTCACAGTTTTCCACATTTGCCGAGTTGACCTGAGACTCAGACGAACCTAAATATTCCAGGGCATTTTTCACCAACTTTGTAATTTGCCCACGAATCACCCCGCGATTTACACTTTCCATATTACTTTTAAATTACTCGTTACGATTTCACAATAATATAAATTATTCTCCTTTTTCTTCACACTGTAACCTTGAATGGATTAGTCGTACACCACCGTTATTAAAGATCCCGGGTTTCGGCACCAATATGCAAAATGCTGTGGGAGAACGATTTGAAAAGAAACAAAGACTTCGATCTAATCCATTTATTTTATAGCACTTAATTAATTATTAATCGATCGCAAAGCATTACACAATAATAATTCAATTGTCCCAAATTCACGATCGATGCAAAAGGATTTAATTCGCGGTCATGGTCGTACGGAGGTTCAAGTGCAACTGGTTTGTTCTGGAATTTAGAATGCAGCAGCAAGTGATTGTATTTAGCACAGTTAGTTGGACAGCGGCTGATGACTAGCGTTTTTCAACAATATTTGAATTCATTAGTGCAAATAAAAGCTAATTTATCAATCAAAATGAATATTTCATTTCACTCCTTTTTGTATCCATACAAAATAATGATAATTTAATATAAATGATTCAATTTTATTCATAAAAGTATGCAATCATTTCATCCATGTTTTCTCATGACGTTGTCACGTTAAACCATCGTCCGTAAACCCTCTTTACAGACAACAAATTTTTTTAAAGCTGTAACGGCACGCTATTTTTTTAATGAAAATACACCCTGTGGCCACTATAAAATTAGACAAAAATTTTATGAAATTGAAAAGCGGTAGGCGAGGAAAAAACAAGGGACTCTCGGCTGAAGATAAAGGAGTCAGGACGAGAAAAATTTTGTAAAAAAAAGTTAAGTTAGATTTTAATGGGATATTGAGGAAGTTTTGAGTCAGAGATCAAAGAAAAGAAATCATAACGATTTTGGAAAAAGAAAAATACAGTCTGTCCTGATGTTGGTTGGAGACTAATCCTGAAGTTTTTGGAAAAAGAACAATACAACAGCTTGCGAGAAAAGTATCAGAAGTATACCTTGGCTGGGAAGGCTAATCAGAAAGAAGCAGGAAGGCTTGCGAGAGACATCCTGGTTCTTGTGACGAGTTTGGTCCGTTGACTGGGTTAAACGAGCGATGGGGAAACTCCTGTTTTTAAATTTAAATCTCGAGGACGACACTGGTTCCGGCGGCCGATAATAAATCTCTTGGTGTTCGTTGGTCTACCGTGCTACCTCAAGTCAGCAATTGATCCCCGATTTGAAGAAGAGGCATTCAGAAATTTGGTTCCCAGAATGGATGAGACTTAATACCTGTTAGGTAAATTCCTTAATTTTTCCTGAGGTGACAATATTACACCCTAATTTTAGTTCAATTTGTTAGACTGATTTACATATAGTACTCATTTAATATGCAATTTTACTGATAATTTGGAGTGACAATTAATATTTTTTTGTGTCATAGTGCATATTGTTTATATTTATAGTGTTTGTGTCATACATACTGCATATATATATACATATATTGAGTTTTTGAGTTTATCAAAACAAAAACAAGTTTAGAATTGGAGATAATTGACTTCGTGTTTCTACAGGAATTACCCTCTAATTTTTGTTATTAGTTTCGAAGGCTAACACAGTAGTGGTTTTTTTTGGTTGTTTGTAGTATTTTTATGTGACCGTTCGGTTCATGTTGGTTTATGTTACTTTTTTCTTTAACATTGAGTTAGCAAAAAAAAAAAAACAAATTTTTTTATTAAGAATTTTTAATATACGGATACTGGTGTAGTATCCTGAAGTATGTACTCGTGTATGTTATGTTTATGCTTACACTCCGAAGGCGTATTTGTGGTTCCATTAGGATTGTAAGCACGAGCATCCATTTTCAGTGTTTATACACGTCTTGCATGACGAGGATTGTTTAATTGTTGTGATTTAAGTGTTTTTATAGGTACTACGATTTATGTCAAAAAATCAACGCGTACTGGCCAGGACGGGTTTTTTTGTATAGTATATTTCATAACTGTCGAGAATTTTTTTTCCATCGTTTTGTCTTTGATTTGTATGTGATGTAGTAAAAGAAAAAAAAAACTAAAGAAATTTAAGCACATCTTCAATTAAATTAAAATAAAATTAAAAAAAGAAAAACACATATTTTTTTAGCTTATACATGATGGAGGGCTAGGACTATTATGGCTTAGCGGCGGGCGATGGTTTTCTCTCCGGATTTTTTTTGTTTTGCAGGTACTCGACTCGCTTCAAATAGCTTCACGCCATCCGCCATGAAGGGAGGCGCTCCTATCTGGTGGTGCATTGGTTTAGACGGTAACTTCGGAGTCTCCCCACTCCACGACCCCTCGGCGAGCCAGCCCTACTCTGGAGGCCCGGGGTACTGTCTTGAAGATCTTCACGGTTTTTTTTTTTGTATCGAAATTTTTTCATTTTTGTGTGTGTGGATCTGCGGTTGGCCTCTTCGGGCCACCAACTCTAGGTTCACATAACAAATGGCGCCCAACGAAGGCTTATAGGCCCTCATAAGTCCTGCACGAACATATATATATATATATATATATATATATATATATATATATATATATATATATATATATATATATATAGATTTTCGAGGGATATCGAATCAGACCACTATTTGCGGGTCCCTTTTCGTCCCTCTGCCTAGAGTCATCTTATTGGGGTTGCAGTGGGTTGTCCCATTGCTCCCTTACTTCGATTCCCCTAGTTATCGCAAGCAGCTGATTGAAGGGAGTCTGCCTCATGTCCTACATCCAATGGAGTCCAGTTATGGCAGCCCTTTTCCTCGCAACCGCCGGACAGTGACACACTATGTGTGTGGCCGTCTCAGGTTCCTCCAGGCACATCCGACAGGTGTCATCCTCCAGAATTCCCATTCTTTTTAGGTGATACCTGAAACATCCGTGTCCTGTAATCAGTGCCACCAACCATCTGAGGGTTCTCCTTTGCATATGCAGGATCCTTCTTCTGGCTGCGGTAATCGGCAACGTAAGCACCATCTTAGCCTGCCTACACGTGGTCATAGCGTCCCACCGTCTCCGGTGTTCCTCAGCGACCCATTTCTCGATGCAGTTCCTTACCAACCCTCTGCCAATGGCAGAGTATGGCTCCGGTCCCCAGAATTCCGAGGTTGACCCCTGTTTTGCCAGGTTGTCAGCCTTTTCATTCCCATCGATGCCTGTATGTCCTCTAACCCAAGCTAGCGTCACGTTGTTTTGTTGCGCACACCTGTTCAGTTTTTGGACACATTCCAACGCCAGAGACGCATTAATCTCTGTCTGATTCATGCGCCTAATCACAGCCTGATTGTCCAGTGCTATAAGGATACTTCTTCCCTGCACCTGACCCTCATTTATGTGATCCAGCGCGTGCAGCAGAGCAAGCATTTCCGCCTGGTATACTGAGGTGTAATTCCCCAAAGCCAGAGAGCAGGTCAGATTTAAGTCCTCTGAGAAGACTCCCGCACTTGCTCTGCCGTCAATCATGGATCCGTCCGTGAAGATATATATGTCTCCCGGTCTCCCTTCCGGGAGCGTTCCGTTCCCTATGAGGGTTTTATGATACCTTTAGGTCACCCTCATTTTTGTGATCCCTTCCATGGGCATCATGAGCTCCCTAATCCATTTAATGCGATCCAGGATCTTCAAGTGCCCATATAAGGTTCCTGACGCCTGCCATGCGGCATCCCGTCTCATCCGATTCGCTGAGGCTGCCGCAGTCTTCATCACCTGGAGATCTAACGGCAGCAGACTTAACAGCGCCTCCAATGCCGCGGCGGGTGTGGTGCGGAAAGCACCGCTCACACCTACGCTGGCCATTCTTTGCACCTTGTCCAAATGCCTCTTGACGGTTTCCTGTGTGACTTTAGTCCACCAGACCACCGAGGCATAAGTTATGATGGGTCTCACCATCATGGTATATGTCCAGTATGCTAATCTTGGTGAGATACCCCACCTTAGTCCACATACTCTTCTGCACTGGTGAAGCACCCTTGTCGCCTTCTTAATCTTCTCTTCAACGTGGTATTTCCAGGTTAGTCGCGAGACCAAGTATACACCCAGATACTTGACCATCCCCGACACCTTGATCCTCGATCCAAAAAGCATGAGGGGCTGAAAATCCAGATCTTTAATCTTCCTAGTGAAGATTATCGCGTCTGTCTTATTGGCATTTATGGTGAGGCCCTGTTCCGTACACCACTGCTCAACCACTTGGAGTGCATTCCTCATGATATCTGTCGTAGTGCTCATAAGCTTGCCACGTGCCACAATCGCTACATCATCTGCATACCCAACGGTATGCACGCCCATTACCTCTAGCCGCCTGAGCAGAATGTCCACAGTGATGTTCCACAGGAGGGGCGATAGGACCCCGCCCTGTGGGCATCCCTTGCTGACCCTCCCTCGAAGCCGCGAGTCTCCTGTCTGAATCCTGACCGCTCTGTTTTTCAGCATGCTGTCCACCCACCTTACAATCATGGGGCTGACCTCGCGCCTCACCAGAGCGTCTTTGAGTTTGTTGAACTGTATCTTGTCGAAGGCGCCTTCGATGTCCATAATAACGGCCATCGCTATGCCTCCGGTATACAGTTCCCCCTCGGCTACTCGCACCAATTGGTGAAGTGCCGTTTCTGTAGATCTGCCAGCCTGGTAAGCGTGCTGGCTTCTACTTAAAGGGTGCCTCCTTAGCATAGTACTCTCCAGGTGGTCTGCCACCACTCTTTCCATTGTTTTCAACAGAAAGGATGTTAGGCTGACCGGCCTGGAGGACTTCGCCTCGGTGTAGTCCTTCTTGCCTGGCTTAGGGAGAAATACCACTTTGGTTTCCCTCCACACCGCCGGAATGTATCCTGTTGCTAGACAGGTAACGAATATTCCCCTAAGCCTGGGTGCAATGATTTCTTTGCCCCATTGGAGCAGCGCAGGCAATATTCCGTCACGCCCCGATGTCTTGAATGGAGAGAATGTGTCTATTGCACGTCTCACCCCTTCCTCCGTCACCACCCCGTTAGCCTCCTCTCGGTTCATCCTTGTAGCCATTCTGTTATGAATAGCCCAAGATTTACCCGAGATATAGGTGCCAGGAAAGTGAACTTTCATCAGGATCTTGTTGGTTTCCTCCAGCGTATCCGCAGTGGCGGTTTCAGAGGGGGGTAATTGGGTAAATACCCCCCCCCCCCTAAGATTTGCGTTCCCTTATTTATTTTTATTCTTAAAAATTACCAATATTACAAACAAACAAGGGACCGATACCCGTGACTTAAGCTAATATGGCACGCCATGTAAACAAACCGAAGTTAACTGCTCAAGCGCCGAAAGAGAAGTAATGAACTTCTTCCTTTGCACGGGTTCCTTTTTCTAAATATACGCGACATACGTTGATACTATTAGTCTCTTTGATATTAGGTGTGTTTTTTAAACCTGTTATGTCCTGGAACATTAAAAAAAACGCAAGGAACATTTTAATTTTCATTTGCATAAATTACGGCTGTGGACTTTTTAATTTCTTTTACTATTTTATAAAAATCTCTATCAATTTTTTGCGTTTTTTATTCAGTAAACAAAGAATTTATTTTAATTGTCAACTGCCAATTTAAAAAACGTATAAGGGAAACGGGAAATTTCATTTAAATTTAATTTCTCTTTGGCCTGGATACGGTTCTCAGTAATTGTCGGGGACAAGAATTTGTATGGAAGCTGTTCCAGGAAAGAACAGAACAGATTAAAAAACGCAGCAATTGTTAATCGTTACATCGTGTTACATTAAGAGAGCGCGAATCGCATAGACCAAGAGCCAGCGACGTATTTTGGGTTGTCATTTCATTAGTCATGAAAATTTCCACACTGAATCTTATACACCTGCTGAACAATAAAAGCTAGTTCTGGCAACCCCCAGTGGCCGGAATGTAGTACCCTAAAATTACAAATGGGGTAGGAAATAAAGTTCAATTTTGATATAGTATTAGTCATGAATTTTCAGGAGATTATTTTTAATGGTATTCTCTATTTATAAAAATTATTGCCAGAACATTTCCCCGTCACCAAAGTGCCGCCAGAACGCTGTAAATATTCATTTAACAAAACGATATTTTTGTTATTTCATTATAGTTCAGTCGACAGAGTCAGACTAAATGTTAACTCACGAAACTTTTTCTAAAAATATAGTTTTTCGTGAGTAGAATATGTTAAAAAAAGTTTCGGAAAATCGGTTGAACGCTACCTCTAAAAACAACCCCCTAAAAACAGAAAATTTCGTTTTTGGCTAATATCTCTTAAACGGAAAGTCCTATCCTAAAATATTGTTTACAAAGTTTGTAGATCATGCGATTATCTACAAAAAATAATATCATACATTTTCCCGTACGAATCGCTGTTCATGAGATATCGCCATTTTAAAGATTTAAAATACTCATCCCCTAATTCTAAACTTGTATAGGTCATCAGACGTTCAATAAATCCTCTGTTGCACTACATGCCTAATATTTTCAGGGGTGATTCCAGGATGGTTTTGAAGAGACAAATTGTTCTAGAGAGGGGGCTATCCCCACTATCCACTACGATACAGGGTGTTTACCAAAGAAAAAATGTATTTTTTTTTAATATCAACAAGATATGTACGTTCAAAATATGACCAAACTGCTAAAATATTGGAATTTTTCTGGAAAAATGAAGAATATTGGGATTTAGATCCCACTTTTTAATTCCATATCGTGTAAACGGAGTCACTCAAGTTCCTGTTCTAATTATCATATAAAATAATACACATTTACCTAAAAGATGAACCTAATTACATTGCTCTACGATAATTCGTATAGGAGTTATTCAACTTTAAGTGAATATTAAAAAAATACATTTTTTTCTTTCGTGAGCACCCTGTATCGTAGTGGATGATGGATGGATGATGGAGTAAAGATGAATAGAATTTTATTTTATAATTATATAAATTCCTTTTTATACAAATTATATATTTTTTGATGTCGATTGTTTTGGATTTATGGAATAAAAAAAATATTTCAGTTTTTTGTCTTTTTTTTTAATTACCCCCCAAAGCTAGTTCGCTGGAAACGCCCTTGACTCAAATACTGAACTCATGTCCGTATGCATAATTTCAACTCAACCCAGGTAGCAGAGTTGAGCCGAGTTCAGTCAACCTTAACCCAACTCGACTCCCGTTTACATGTAGTTAGACTTGGATTCAACTTGTGTTCAACTCATCATGTATAAGTACTAAATGCAATCTGACCTTTTTGTAAAAAAATCAAGAAGACGGTTCCGAGATGGCGGCCGTTTTTGTAATTATGTTCCACCGAGCCCACGACATGGGTATCAAATTAATACAGTAAACTGTGTGACGTAATTTTAAATCTAATAGAATTGCCATCATAAAATGGCGGAATACATATAATAAACTAAAAAGTAGAAAATAAAATAAATGGTTAACAAAATTTTTAAAAAAAAATTCTTTTCATTAACTAAAAAATGTACTGAAAAGTAAAAAATAAAAAATATTTTAAAGAAAGCGTGAAATTTCAATTTTAATGAAAAAGTTAATTAAAAGAATGGCGCATTTTTCATCAAAAAATTTTGTTAGAATTTGAAATTAACAAAGCAAAAAATTGAGGGTTATTGTAAATCTCACGCGATTTACAGTTATATTTTCAATTTTTGATGAAAAATGCGCCATTCTTTTAATTAACTTTTTCATTAAAATTGAAATTTCACGCTTTCTTTAAAATATTTTTTATTTTTTACTTTTCAGTACATTTTTTAGTTAATGAAAAGAATTTTTTTTAAAAAAAAATTTTTAACCATTTATTTTTTTTTGCCTTATTTGACTGGACTATAAATAATAATCCATCAAACCCTTTTTCACATCAAGAAAATATTAATTATATTGAAAAGATAAATGTTTTAGAAAATAAAATTGAAAATTTATCGAATTTAGTGAGAAAACTCACAATTAATAAAAATGATAATTTTCATCACAGATCTAGGTCTAGGAGAAGAAGCTCTTCAAGGCAGAACCTTAATAGTTATAATAATAAACCTTTTTGCTGGTTTCATTTCAAGTTCGGAAATAATGCAAAGAGATGTGTGAAACCATGCAGTTTCAATAATTCAAAAAACTAAATTACCCTTCAGCGTGTGCAATAAATAATTTACCTCAGAAATCAAAAAGACTTTTTATTTTCGATAAAGAAAATAAATTTAAATTTTTAGTGGATACAGGAGCAGAATTATCCGTCGTTCCAAATACATATTATGGAAAATATAAAAAAGACCCAAATTTAATTCTAACTGCAGCTAACGGATCGTCTATTCATACATATGGAACAAAACTTTTAAAAATAGATTTTGGTTTAAGACGAGACTTTACTTTTCCATTTATCATTGCAAACGTCAACAAACCTATTATCGGCGCAGATTTCCTGATCCAGTTTAATTTACTTGTTGATATGAAAAATAGAAAAGTGATAGATGGTACTACAGATTTTAGTGTTAACGGAATCATGATTAAGACAAACTCTCCTTCACCCAGACATTTTTCTGTGGACAATGATTATGGTAATATTTTGTCTAGATTCCCTTCACTTACTCAACCTCCAAGATACGATTTACCTGTAAAACATAACGTAGTACATACCATCGTTACTAAAGGACAACTACCCTTTTCAAAAGCCAGACGATTAGACACCAATAAATTTAAAATAGCCAAATTAGAATTTGACCACATGGTTAAATTAGGATTGTGTACAAGCTCTTCATCATCTGTCTCATCAGCATTACACATGGTCCCGAAAAAGAATTCTTCAGACTGGCGACCATGCGGAGACTATCGAAGATTAAATTCAATTACAATTCCAGATAGGTATCCAATCCCACATATTCAAAATTTTACGTTGAATTTGGATGGTTGTAATATATTTTCGAAAATTGATTTAGTCAGAGCTTATCACCACATCCCAGTAGCAGAGGAAGACGTTTTCAAAACAGCAATTACTACACCTTTCGGCTTATTCGAATTCACTCGAATGCCCTTTGGTCTCAGAAACGCTGCCCAAACATTCCAGCGTTTTATGGATAAAGTTTTGAACGGCTTAGAATTTGTTTTTGTCTACATTGACGATATTCTTGTGGCAAGCAAGAGTGAGGAAGAACACAAAGACCATTTAAACCAAGTGTTCACCAGGGGCGGATTTACACAATCCCCGCCTAAGGGCTGGAAGATATCTGCCGCCCCACCACCGCTCTTACATCATCCATCAACCAGGTTTTTAAAATCACTCCTAACAACATTACCACACAAATACTAGCCTATCGCGAAAAACGTGAATACTAAATTTAAACTTAGGTTGAATAAATATTATTTTTGTTATTTAAGAGTTATAACGGGCATTTGCCATCACCGATTAAAGATAAACAATTTTTATTACATTTTAGGTTTTTCTCTATCCAGTGCCGTCTTTATAGATTGCGAGGCCCTAAGCCACTACAGATGGAGGCCCCCTAAAATATTCATAAAGCATTAGGCTTAAAAGTCAATTGACAAATACTAAAACCCACTTAAATCGAAGAAAAAGTAGGTTACCCAAACTAGTTAAATGCTAATTTGCTGAAACTTTATTGTAAACCATGTAATTAAAAAATGTTTAGCCCCAGCGCAATAAATAGGGCTACACACAATAAATTTAAATTTTTTTTACAAAAAAAAAGGAAAACTCACCAAATTTTCATTTTAAATTTATTTCATTTTCTTTTTTTATATTTTTTTTATTTTAATTTCTTTGCTTGAATATTTAATGTAAACCTAAAAAGAAAAAATGAATTAATAAAAGTAACTTGTCAAAAATCTGATACATATACTTACCTGAATATAATACCTAAAAAAGAAACAAATAAAATTAGAATATTGAATTAAGCAAAAATAAATTAAGTACTAACATAAAAAAAAACAATTTTCAACAGTACAAAAACAACAAACACGAATTCATATATGCACAACAACAACAATACACGAAGAATGAAAATAACAACAACAACAAGGAAAAACACCTAATTAACTTTAAATACAACATAAAATAAACGTATAATACACAAAGTATTACTTTTCAGTACTTTAATAAGTATTAACAACAAAAAAAGGGCAAAATTAAAGTACAAAACCGAGAAAATAGGTTATGTATGCACACAAACCCGATTTCCTGCGATTTGTACATAATTGCATAATTTAAACATTGAAAACACTACACAAACACTATCTGCACCTAAAACACTTATAACTTACCTGATAAAATGACAAAAACAGGTAAAACTATAAAAAAACAGTCGCGGCGCGCGCACGAAACTTTACCGGCGAATTAAACGTCAAACTTTATGTTGACGCATGAAAAAACTTCGCCGTATTATGTCATTTTTTACGACGAATTCAATGGAACTGCCATAAAAAACGATAGAAGTCTATTTTAAAAGATATTGTAAAAAAGATAGTTTTTACATAAGTCGAATAAGAGGGAAAGAGAGGCTAATTATGTAAAAATAGAGCGAGATACAAAATAATTATGTAAACATGGATGGCGGAAGTTGAAAAAATATGAATTATAGGCATTTTCGAAATTAATAAAAATATTAGAAAAAGAAAAATATAAAATTACGTATAACATGAAAAATGCTGAAAATAATTTTAGAAATTTAACGATAATAATTAGTTCAAGGAATATTTTTGGTATAAGGACATACGAAAATTTTTGGACTTTGGTAATGCAGTTCGCCTAAGTACCACTTTCTAGGATATATAAAGCGGGTACCAACAAGGACTCAGCCTCTTTCGTCGATTGAGTTTTTCAGTGCAACCACAATTTATATGCCATAAGGTGAAGAAATTGTATATGCTGAAAGCAGTCAATTATTAAAAGAAGTAAAACTAGAAGTAAAACTAAAACCCAAAAAAAAATCAAACATTGCGAGTATTCTCATGCATGCCAGAATAACTGGTGAATTTTGAGAAGTAAATGCATGTTTGATTAAGGTAAAGGAAAAGGGTGTTGGAAATTGGTTTGAATGAAGCAAAACTAAAATTATTAAAAATAATAATATTTTACTACATGGTACTACACAGCAGATTGTGAAGGTTCTTCCACATATGCCATATTGGTGAAAGTGGAAAGAACATATGCAAAGTGTTGTGATACCACTTTAAAAACCAAAAAGAGTACTAATTGATTTTTGTTACATTTAAGAACAAATTTAATGAATAAAGATTTTATTTTTTTAAAACTAAACCAAAGCTGTTCTCATTTCTAAGTCAACCTAGAATATTAATTGCACGATCATTATTATCATATCATAACCAGTCAAGGTGATCTACATTCACTGGGCACAACTGGTAGGTTTAATTGGCGACACAGGTTTTATCCTTTTATCACTACGCATCAGTGATAAGGTGAACAATCGGCAACTAAACATTTTTTGGAGGTTCCACCGAGACATCGTGCAACATATTCTAGTTTGATTATATATTGAAATGGAGACCAGCTCTGAAAGTAAAAAGTCAACAATGACATCTTTAAAGCAATTATACCAAACACAACGAATCCTGAAGCTACAGATAGAGAAGTTCATCGAAAATGGGAAGAAAACTGCCATAGCGAGGAGAACGCAAGGGTTCTACGAGCTTAAAATATCTGGATTAAATGCATTATGGAAGGAGTTCAGAAAAAATGACATCGCAATAGACATGGCATCACTGCAAACCACACCAGATGTCTCTGAGAAGGCTGCACATGAAGCAGAGTACAACGAAGCAGAGCTCAAATACACCGAGTATATGTCGGAACTGATGGATGGATTGAGGAAGTGCACTGCATGCACTACTACTGCCCCTATCGACAACTCTGTTCCTGTAATACCAGCATCCCATGATATTAAATTACCAAGGATTAGTTTACCACAATTCAACGGTGACTATGACTTATGGCGGTCTTTTCACGATGTCTATGTGTCATTAGTTCACAACAATCCTAAATTGGCTCCTGTACAGAAACTACATTATCTGAAGGAATGTGTAGTTGGGGAAGCAGAAGCACTGCTGAGACACATCCCAACCACCAACCAGGATTATGCACCAGCATGGGCAAAGCTGAAGGAAAGATACGAAAACAAGAAGGTGTTAGTCAATCATCAATTAAGAACCTTCATGAACATACCCAAGCTGTCAACAGAAACAGCAAAAGGTATCAAGGTCTTAATTAATACAACGTCGGAATGTCTACAACAGCTGAAGAGTCTTGACGTCGACACAAGTTCTTGGAATGTCATCCTGATTCATTTATTAGTTCAACGATTGCCGTTTACAACATTACGCCTATGGGAAGAAGAGCAAGGAACAAATCAAGCCCTTCCAACTTATGAAGCTTTTTGCGCATTTCTTAATAATAGACTACGAATATTAGAATCAATTGCAGATGTGGTAACATCCAAACCTACACTTCAACCGAAGCCAAGTCCAGCCAGAGGAAACACACATGCTCATCATGCACGGAAACAGAACAATTGTCCCGCCTGCCAGCAAAAACATTTCGTCATCAAGTGCAAAAAGTATCATGAGATGAATCCTGAGACAAGATACAAGTTATTAAAAGCAGCCGGTCATTGTACAAACTGTTTGTCCACACAGCACGAAACAAATGCGTGCCCAAGTAAATACCGATGTCATAAATGTAAACAGAAGCATAACACAACACTACACAACGAACTCAAACGAGAGAGCACTGGATCATCCAGATCCAACGACATACAGCTTCATGAAGGAATCAGCAGGGCAAACCATTCTCCAGCAACCATGAAGACACCATCAGACAGCAATACTGATGAATTTAACGCAATACAATCCTTCTTAGCTACAAAAGATCATCATGCATTACTATCGACAGCATTAGTAACTGCATATTCTGATCATGGCAGAAGGAAGATATTACGATGCCTAATAGATCCTGGTTCGGAGGCATCGTTCATCACACAAGCTGCATGCAAGCGGCTTGGCGCTATTGCCACAAACACAGCAATAGTAATCACTGGAATAGATACAAGTCCAGCAGCAACAGCACGCCAACAAGTAAGGCTCACATTAGAAGCACGGCGTCCTAATAAATCTACAGTAACAGATGAATTTCTAGTCCTCAATGGGATCACCGATCCATTACCAACAAGGGTATTACGAAGAGGGAACTGGGATCATCTCAACAATATACAATTAGCAGATCCAACATTTTGGAAGCCAGCAAATATTGACGCACTATTGGGAGCACGGATTTATGCAAAAATCGTAGAAGAAGGCATCCGACGAGGACCTGACACAGCCCCAACAGCCATAAATACAATGTTTGGATGGATTCTAGTAGGACCAACAAGCGACACGCATCTCAACCAAGTGACAGCATGCACAGTCACGACCGCAGAATTGGACTTGAGCAGGCAGCTCAAACAATTTTGGGAACAAGAAGAAGTTCCAACACAGCAGATTTTGAAACCAGAAGACGAACTCTGCCAACGTATATTTACAGAAACACATATACGAAAATCAAACGGAAGATATCAAGTAAACCTTCCTTTCATGCAGGAGCAACTACCAGCTCTAGGACAATCAAGGCCACAAGCCCTAAAACGATTTAAATCTTTACAGCACCAGTTCAGCAAAAGTACTTCATTCAGGGAATATTCAAAATGCCTGGATGAGTACATCGATCTGGGACACATGGAGGCAGTCAACCCTCCTTCCAGTGAGGAAGAGCACTATTACATTCCTCACCATGCCGTTTTCAAGGAAAGCAGCACGACAAAATTAAGAGTTGTATTCGACGCATCTGCCAAAACCACTGCAGGAGTCTCACTCAATGAGAACCTTTTGACAGGACCGACTTTACAACCTAAATTATTCGCGACCCTACTCAATTGGAGGAAATACAAGGTCGCGATGAATGCGGATATCGAGAAGATGTATCGCATGATTAACATACATCCACACCACAGAACGTTTCAGAGGATCATTTGGAGACATCCAGAAACTTCACAATTACAGGACTACCAATTAAACACTGTAACATTTGGCACCGCATGTGCCCCATATCTGGCAATCCGCACACTTCAACAGCTTGCAGAAGACGAAAGACAGAAATGGCCTCTAGCATCCAAGGCCATATATTCCAACTTCTATGTCGACGACCTGCTAGCTGGGGCTGATAGTATCACAGAGGCAAAACAACTACAGTCTGAGCTTCTTAGTTTAACTCGCGCAGGTGGCTTCAACTTGCGTAAATGGACAAGCAATGAACCAGAACTATTAAAGGATTTACCCGTAGAACATCGTGAGCTAAAGGACATACTTACATTCTCAGATGACGACACGGTTAAAACTCTTGGCATCCGATGGCATCCTGGACCTGACTATTTTACATTCTCAGTCATCCCAATGCGTGAGCACAAAATAACTACAAAACGCAACATGCTGTCCAACATAGCATCCCTTTATGATCCATTAGGATGGTTATCTCCGGTCATAATCGTAGCTAAGATACTGATGCAGACATTATGGATTACTGGCAATACGTGGGATACACAGGTATCCCCTCAAATAGCAACCCAGTGGTCGACATTCAAACAACAGCTAAAGGACCTGGAAACATTACAGATTCCACGATGGATACAATACTCCCCAGGTGCCAATGCACAAATACATGGATTCTGCGATGCATCTACAAAGGCATACGCTGCCGTATTGTATTTACGAGTCGAACACGAGAACGGAGACATATCCACCCTGCTTACAGCCAAAACCAAGATCGCACCAACCAAACCTACCACAATACCGCGACTTGAACTAAACGGAGCTGTCATCCTAGCACGACTAATTAAAGGCACGATCGCTGACATGCACTTGCAACACATTGCAACATATGCCTGGACGGATTCTACCATAGCACTTCAATGGGTTAAGGAGCACCCGTCCAGGTGGAAGACGTATGTAGCGAATCGTGTGGTGGAGATCCAGGAGGTGATACGTTATGATCAGTGGAGACATATCCCGACCAACGACAATCCAGCAGATCTGGCATCACGAGGTATACCAGCAGCAAATCTGGTAAATAATCATTTATGGTGGCATGGACCAAATTGGCTAACAAGCAGCCAAGAAAAATGGCCTAAATTTCGAGACATAAATGAACAAACTGAATTAGAAGCAAGGAAACCAAAAGTAAAAAGTTTTATCTCTCAACTCGAGAACAATATATTGCTGCGTTATTCGTCAATGACACGACTCACACACATCATTGCATGGATACAGAGATTCAAACACAATTGTTTAAATCCAGAATTCAAACGAGCAAATCATATCTCCATCGATGAGTGGCAAGAAGCAGAAAAAACGATTCTACGACTTGTACAACAATCAAGTTTTCCTGAAGAGTATACCAATTTGTCAAAGGCTAAGTCACTAGCAAGAAATAGCCGCTTATTGAAAATGAACCCATTCATGGATAACGATAAACTGATACGAGTCGGTGGCAGGCTACAAAAGGCTATGATATTATATGATGCAAAGCACCCAATTATTCTACCCCAGGAGCACTTCGTTACACAGCTAATCGTTGATAGGATACACCTTGGAACAATGCATGGCGGAGTGTCAGTAGTACTAAGCACGAGTAGGCAGAAATATTGGATCCTGAACGCCAGACGATGTATTGCTTCTCGTATACACAAATGCATCACATGTGTTAAGCAAAGAGGAGAAACCCTAACACAGCTAATGGGGCAACTTCCTGCACCTAGAGTAACCATTAACAAACCCTTTAGCAACGTTGGAATTGATTATGCCGGTCCAATATTGATTAAATCATCAAATATTCGCAATGCAAAACTATTAAAGGCATATATTTGCATACTAATTTGTCTTACTACACGAGCCATCCACATTGAATTAGTATCCGATTTATCAACTGGTGCGTTCATTGCAGCATTAAGGAGATTTATAGCCAGGCGAGGCCTATGTTCCAACATTTACTCCGATTGTGGCTCTAATTTCATAGGAGCAAAGGTCATCATCGATAAGGAAATTAAACAAGCTGTCAAGGAGGCCACCTCAGCAGCAGCACAATATTTCATACCACAACAAATTACATGGCATTTCAATCCACCTGCAGCCCCACACTTCGGAGGCAGTTGGGAAGCCGGAGTGCGATCCATAAAGCATCATCTTCGTAGAACAGTAGGCAGGTCGACCTACACCTTTGAAGAATATTCAACAATACTTACCCAAATCGAAGCATGTCTTAACTCTCGCCCACTATGTCAAGTTAGAAATGATCCTGATGATACATTCATACTTACCCCAGGACATTTTCTGATTGGACAGGCTCTTAATGCCATACCTGAAACAAATAAGGCCGACAATATGTCGCTTCCAGTCCGATGGAAACACATTCAACATGCAGTCAAGGCATTCTGGAACACATGGTCCAAGGACTACCTGAACCAACTGCAGCAAAGACAAAAATGGAAACAGGAACAACACAACATTCAGGTCGGAGACGTCGTACTCATTAAACACGAAAACCTGCCACCAACTAAGTGGCCACTAGGCATCATCGATAGAACCTTTCCTGGATCGGATGGCTTAACCCGAGTAGTACAAGTACGAACGAGCAACAGCACATTTCAGCGACCAATAGCCAAGATCTGTCGACTACCAATAGATCAATCCAGCATCCAGGATAAGTAGCAGCTAGATGAAGGGACAACCTTCACCAAGTGTCGTCATGTTGTCCAGTGCCTGGTGTCGTTTCTAAGTGTTCATTGTGTTGTATACCCTCCTCTAATCCAAATCCTCCATTTCATAAACTTATTGCAGATGTCCGAATTAGACTACACAGAGGAAGATCTCGCCGCAGCCGAAGACCACTGGCTATATGGACCAACCGGTCGTATGGGGAGTCCTTTTCTGGAGCTCGATTGCGATTTCGCTGCAGAACTCGCAGAACTATCAGCAGCTCTTGATGATCCAGCAAAACCAGCCCAAACAACCCCAAAGCATCCGAAGCCAGCGAGTCCACCGAAACCAGCAACACCTCCAAGGTCTACGGTACGAGAAGTCACATTAAGGCCCTGGACTAGCTCTCCAGCTCGACCCGTTCTCAGGAGGAACTTCGAGGCAATGCCGTGTGGGCCAGAATTCCGAGTCCGGACACGGCCACAGAAGCCCCCCACCACAAAACCCGTCTCCAGCAGCCAGCAAGGCAACTCAGCCAAAGTGGAACATCCCAGGGCAAAGGAACCACAGCAGAAGCGGAAACTAAATGATCCAGAAAATCAGGCAGTTGCTATAATTGATTTAACCGGACCAGATGCACCCCCTCCCAAACAACAGGCAACCCGGGACATACGAGGACAAAAGACGAGCACCACCTCAACCATACCACCAGGCTCATCACGTAATCCAACGTCCCTACATGTCCGACCAACAACAAGGGTATCATCGGTGACGTCTGCAGGTACAGGCAACATCAAAATAAGCGTACAGGGTCCCACTATTATAAATGGACGACAAGTGCACAACTTGGCCCTGTTAAGACCAACGACAAATGTGAAAGAGTTGGAAGCACGTATCAATAATAGCTTCCAACGCTTCATTACGAAAGAAGGCGAAGATCTATACATCCCAAAGCATGTGCTACAAAGATTAAACTTCGCACAAATACAAACCCGAAAGAAGAAGGAACTGACAGTCAACCTACCAGACAAGTACCAAGTACGGCTGCAGGTCAAAGCCGATGCTACAGTCATCTTACATCACCATCATAAAAGAGGGATTGGACGACAAAGCGGCTTCTTGAACGCAAGCGTTCAACGAGGGGGAGAATGTTTAGCCCCAGCGCAATAAATAGGGCTACACACAATAAATTTAAATTTTTTTTACAAAAAAAAAGGAAAACTCACCAAATTTTCATTTTAAATTTATTTCATTTTCTTTTTTTTATATTTTTTTTATTTTAATTTCTTTGCTTGAATATTTAATGTAAACCTAAAAAGAAAAAATGAATTAATAAAAGTAACTTGTCAAAAATCTGATACATATACTTACCTGAATATAATACCTAAAAAAGAAACAAATAAAATTAGAATATTGAATTAAGCAAAAATAAATTAAGTACTAACATAAAAAAAAACCAATTTTCAACAGTACAAAAACAACAAACACGAATTCATATATGCACAACAACAACAATACACGAAGAATGAAAATAACAACAACAACAAGGAAAAACACCTAATTAACTTTAAATACAACATAAAATAAACGTATAATACACAAAGTATTACTTTTCAGTACTTTAATAAGTATTAACAACAAAAAAAGGGCAAAATTAAAGTACAAAACCGAGAAAATAGGTTATGTATGTACACAAACCCGATTTCCTGCGATTTGTACATAATTGCATAATTTAAACATTGAAAACACTACACAAACACTATCTGCACCTAAAACACTTATAACTTACCTGATAAAATGACAAAAACAGGTAAAACTATAAAAAAACAGTCGCGGCGCGCGCACGAAACTTTACCGGCGAATTAAACGTCAAACTTTATGTTGACGCATGAAAAAACTTCGCCGTATTATGTCATTTTTTACGACGAATTCAATGGAACTGCCATAAAAAACGATAGAAGTCTATTTTAAAAGATATTGTAAAAAAGATAGTTTTTACATAAGTCGAATAAGAGGGAAAGAGAGGCTAATTATGTAAAAATAGAGCGAGATACAAAATAATTATGTAAACATGGATGGCGGAAGTTGAAAAAATATGAATTATAGGCATTTTCGAAATTAATAAAAATATTAGAAAAAGAAAAATATAAAATTACGTATAACATGAAAAATGCTGAAAATAATTTTAGAAATTTAACGATAATAATTAGTTCAAGGAATATTTTTGGTATAAGGACATACGAAAATTTTTGGACTTTGGTAATGCAGTTCGCCTAAGTACCACTTTCTAGGATATATAAAGCGGGTACCAACAAGGACTCAGCCTCTTTCGTCGATTGAGTTTTTCAGTGCAACCACAATTTATATGCCATAAGGTGAAGAAATTGTATATGCTGAAAGCAGTCAATTATTAAAAGAAGTAAAACTAGAAGTAAAACTAAAACCCAAAAAAAAATCAAACATTGTGAGTATTCTCATGCATGCCAGAATAACTGGTGAATTTTGAGAAGTAAATGCATGTTTGATTAAGGTAAAGGAAAAGGGTGTTGGAAATTGGTTTGAATGAAGCAAAACTAAAATTATTAAAAATAATAATATTTTACTACATGGTACTACACAGCAGATTGTGAAGGTTCTTCCACATATGCCATATTGGTGAAAGTGGAAAGAACATATGCAAAGTGTTGTGATACCACTTTAAAAACCAAAAAGAGTACTAATTGATTTTTGTTACATTTAAGAACAAATTTAATGAATAAAGATTTTATTTTTTTTAAACTAAACCAAAGCTGTTCTCATTTCTAAGTCAACCTAGAATATTAATTGCACGATCATAATTATCATATCATAACCAGTCAAGGTGATCTACATTCACTGGGCACAACTGGTAGGTTTAATTGGCGACACAGGTTTTATCCTTTTATCACTACGCATCAGTGATAACGTGAACAATCGGCAACTAAACAAAAAATTGAAAAAATATGTTTTATAATTTCTGTGAATGTGAGCAAGCGTTCATATTAGGTATTCCCCAATATTTGTGAATAACTTTTAGAACTGATGGCAAAACAAATTTTTGATTATAATAATAAATGAAGTCAAGGCAGCAATGTATTATTTTATAAGTGTAGATTCAACTCCTGACATTTCACATCAGCACCAATTGACTTTTACTATTCGCTATGTCACCAATTATGGTCCACGTGAAAGATTTTTGGCATTTATTCCTATTGAAGGTCATGGAGCTGAGTATTTGTCTAAAGTCGTCTTAACATTTTTAAATGATAATGGTATCAGTATCAATAACTGTCGTGGCCAGTCATATGACAATGCGTCAAATATGTCAGGACAATATTCAGGCCTCCAAGCTAGACTACGTTGAGTATGTACCTTGCGTTGGCCAACCTTTGAATTTGATTAGCGTTGAAAGCGTAGACTGTAGTACTGTGGTCAAGCAAGTTTTCTATTTAGTGCAGAAATTGTACACATTTTTCGGACCCCACATGCAGGTGGCAAAAGTTAGTATCAGTCCTACGTGACAAAGAAAAGCTGCTAAAACCGTTATCCGATACCAGATGGTCAGCCAGAAGTGATGCTCTCACTGCTCTCCGTGGAAGTTATGGCAATATTTTAAAATCTCTTTTGCTACTTTCCCGTGATACAACACAATCAAGTGAGACTAGACTCGTGTCTTCAAGTTTATTCGAAAAACTAACTCAATTTGATAATATTTTTCTCACCATTTTTTTGGGATGCTGTTTTATTTAAAATCAATTCAACTAACAAAACTTTGCAAAAAGAGACATTGGACTTAGCTGTGGTTGTTAACTTACATACTTGATTCGCTCGAGAAATACTTTTATAATTTAAGAGATACATTTGATGATTATATAAGAAAAACCAAAGAATTCATTGAAAGTAATAAAATAACAATTAATGAAAAAAAAAAAACTAGATTAAAGAGTAGAAGTGTTAAATTAACAAGATTCGAGGGACAAAGTGATGAAACTCTTTTCAACAAAGAAGATTCATTAAAAATCGAAACTTTTTATCCCATTATAGATTCTCTTTCTGTTAACCTGAAAAAACGAAAATTAGCGTATAGTAAAATCAATGAGAATTTCAGTTTTTTCTCCATTTGCAAGAGATGACTGACGAAGCAATAAAAGTAAGGTGTGAAACACTAGCTGAAAAATATGATATTGATATACATAGATACAGAATCTTTTGATTTCTGAATGTGTTCATTTCAAATTTTATTTGGAAACATCAGGAAAAATGAGTAATTCATCGATAATACATTTGTACGCCAGAATAAAAAAAGAATTCTTAGTTTCTACTTTCCCAAATATTAAAATATGTTTCCGAATATTTTTATGTATGATGGTAACAAACTGCATTGGAGAGAGATCTTTTTCAGCTCTAAAATTTCTTAAAATATGAGCACAGAAATACAATGCTAGATACAAGACTGAATAGTTTGGCACTAATGTTTACTGAATCAGATCTTTGTAACAACATCGACTTTGAAACCATTACACAGGCCTGCAAAAAACGGTTTTTTTTTTTCTTGACAATTTAATAGTCGTATTTTAAGTATTTTTTCGCGCTGAATCCGAATCCGTTGGCCAAATTGCCCTATCACGTCAGGATTTTGAGCAATCCTAACCTAAAAGTGCCAAAAAGCGTGTTTTTTGCACTTTTGCGCGTTAAATATCTCAAAACTATGGAATGATAGGGCAAATCTGACAACGGGATCGTTTTCAGCATGCCAAAATCTATAGAAAAGCATGTCGGAAGCGTGAAATTTGACAACACTTTTTTTGTAATACTGAAAAGAAAAACTTCTTGGCGCGAAATCGACGATTTTTATTAAGACATGTTATCATCGTTGCACCTCGTTTTTCGGGGGCTCGTATTTTAAGTATTTTTTCGCGCTGAATCCGAATCCGTTGGCCAAATTGCCCTATCACGTCAGGATTTTGAGCAATCCTAACCTAAAAGTGCCAAAAAGCGTGTTCGCTTTTTGGCACTTTTAGGTTAGGATTGCTCAAAATCCTGACGTGATAGGGCAATTTGGCCAACGGATTCGGATTCAGCGCGAAAAAATACTTAAAATACGAGCCCCCGAAAAACGAGGTGCAACGATGATAACATGTCTTAATAAAAATCGTCGATTTCGCGCCAAGAAGTTTTTCTTTTCAGTATTACAAAAAAAGTGTTGTCAAATTTCACGCTTCCGACATGCTTTTCTATAGATTTTGGCATGCTGAAAACGATCCCGTTGTCAGATTTGCCCTATCATTCCATAGTTTTGAGATATTTAACGCGCAAAAGTGCAAAAAACACGCTTTTTGGCACTTTTAGGTTAGGATTGCTCAAAATCCTGACGTGATAGGGCAATTTGGCCAACGGATTCGGATTCAGCGCGAAAAAATACTTAAAATACGAGCCCCCGAAAAACGAGGTGCAACGATGATAACATGTCTTAATAAAAATCGTCGATTTCGCGCCAAGAAGTTTTTCTTTTCAGTATTACAAAAAAAGTGTTGTCAAATTTCACGCTTCCGACATGCTTTTCTATAGATTTTGGCATGCTGAAAACGATCCCGTTGTCAGATTTGCCCTATCATTCCATAGTTTTGAGATATTTAACGCGCAAAAGTGCAAAAAACACGCTTTTTGGCACTTTTAGGTTAGGATTGCTCAAAATCCTGACGTGATAGGGCAATTTGGCCAACGGATTCGGATTCAGCGCGAAAAAATACTTAAAATACGACTATTAAATTGTCAAGAAAAAAACCTTGCAGGCCTGTGATCTCTGATTTTGCATTAAAAAAATCAAGAAACAAATTGTAAATTATTGTAAATTTTTTACTTTAATAAAATATGTATTTTATTTTGAGTATGATTGGATGAAAATATTTTTGTATATTTCATAAAACGTAAAACCCATAATAAATTAAATCTTATTATTTATGCTAATAGATTTTTTAATTTTATCATTGGATAACTAATAAGAAAATTTGAATTTTGCGTTCAAATTTGTTGAAAAAAAAATCGAATATGAAGAGGCCCCCTCAAGGCGGGGGCACCAAGACTGGGCTTCGTCGGCTTATGCCTTAAGGCCCGTGGAGACGCTAAAACATGGTACGAGTAAACATGGTACAGGGACCATGTTCGAGGTGATGTTAGCCGTGTACGGGCCGGTACCACTTTTTTGGTCCGATCAACGCAACGGTCCGACTAAAATCAAAACTGGTTTGATTTCCGTCGATGTTTGTGGGCGGAGTTTCGTGTTGATGATACCATGTCCTACCATTTGCGGACTTGTTTGACCACATTTACTCGTACACGAAATGTTTCAATTTACCAGTTGACAACTGAATGACAGATTAACTTGAAATATTTTGACAAGAAAGCGGTGTTCAAGTAAATCGGTCTTAGCACATGTCTTACCGTCTGCGGGTTTTTGGTCGTACCATGTTTACTCGTACCATGTTTTACCGTCTCCACGGGCCACGGCACTGTCTCTATCAGTGACGGAATATGTCAGCAGTAATCCCTTAAAAACATGAACTCACCATCAACAACAATCATTTAAAATAAATAATATTCCTAATGTTATATTTTACGACAACTTATATTGATTTCGGAAATGAAAAAACAGAGATAATAGTTTTATAGATATATATTAATGATATAGCATTCTTATCCTTTACATTACAATAAATTCCTTACAAAAAAGAATGTAATCTAACATTTCCACTCTGTATAAGCGAGGGATTTTTTTCTACTCTTACATTAACACTGAACAACTCATAACTTCATAATCACAATATCAGTTAAAAACTAAGTCATTTAAAACAATGATTTGGTAGCCTTTGAATTCAAAACTAAAAAAAAAAAAAGAAAAAAATTTTTTTAAGAAACTCTTTTCTTTACCTTAATATATTGATCAGTTGTGAACACAAAATTAATATAAATACTAAAAAAATCGACTAAAAGGTAAAAAATAAGAAGATTTTAAACAATATAAACTTTTAAATCAAAATGGAAAAAATCTCACACATTCCTTAAAGAAAAGCGTGGGGTGCGTTTTTATGAAACAAAATGCTCAATTAGTGAAAATTCGTAGCTGTCTGAAATGTTAAAATGTACTCACGGCAGTCATGTTTTTTTAAGTTCAGGTTGGTATGGGCGCCCCACGCTTTTCTTTAAGGAATGTGTGAGATTTTTTCCATTTTGATTTAAAAGTTTATATTGTTTAAAATCTTCTTATTTTTTACCTTTTAGTCGATTTTTTTAGTATTTATATTAATTTTGTGTTCACAACTGATCAATATATTAAGGTAAAGAAAAGAGTTTCTTAAAAAATTTTTTTTCTTTTTTTTATTTTTTACTTTTTAGTAACAAATAGCGTTAATTAATACATTACAATTTCCAAACTTTTAAATAGATTATCATGTTAAATAAGGAAACTTTTTTACATGTTTTGTATTTGTTTCTTTACAACAGTTCTCAAGTGCAGCCCAAAAATGCACAATTTGATGACCCCTCAAAAATCTAATAGCGCTCTACGTTTTTTTTTACATTTTGAAAGGTAGTGTGCTCGCGTATACTGGCTGGAACAATAAAAACTAAAAACTGGAAACATATTTTTTTGCATCTTTTTAAATCATATTTTTATTTGCTATTGGTAGCTATGCTATGTCTTCCGCCATTTTTTAGTGAACGCCATATTTGATTTAAAACGACGTCATACAGTTTACTTTCTTACTCACTTTAATACACTTTCATTGGATATCCATACCGAGAGCGAAGTAAATAAAAGGGTAAACCGCCATTTTGTGTTGGCCGCCATTTTGAATTGAAATGACGGGACACAGACAACAGTATTCTAATTGTCACTCCCTTCCATTTGATACCCATGCCGAGCGCGTTGTAAAGAAAAATTGATCCTCTGTTTTGTGTTGGCCGCCACTTTTATGCCGCCATTTTTCTACCGCCATTTTGAATTTAGGATGACGCTAATTGTATTCAACTTGTTATAACCTTTCATTTGATACCCATATCAAACGAGAGGCTTGTAAAGAAAAATGTAATCCATCATATTTTTTTGGCCGCCATTTTTAATTTGGAGCTATCATTTTCGTGTGTTTTCGTCGGAAATACACATCTCTGTTAATTTTTACCAATTTTTATTGAATGGAAGTGAATTTTAAGACTCTACATTGAGTAGAACGAATAATTCCAAGCATTTTTTATTAAAAATCGTTTTTTGTTACTCAACAACAAAATCAACAACAAAAAATGTAACAAAATGTCATATTCGTGTATTGTCATCGGGAATATGTATGCCTGCAAAGTTTCATCCATTTGCATTGAGTAAAAGGCGGTTAAATTAACGTTACAAGATTTGATGCTCCGAAGTGAAAGTAAAGAAAAGAGTTTAATAACTGCCTTCGTGATTTTTTGTTTGAAAATGAATCGACGATATCACTTAATGTTGTATTTAAGTACTGTGCTCGTCTAACCGACTGCAATCGGCTGACTGGCTCAGGCGCTATCGTGTGTGTGCCCTAATTTTGGACCGGATCCAATGGACTGGCAACATTGTAGTGTCGCCATAAGTGCTCGTGTATTGGGGCCTTTAGACCCATCTGACACATCGCTCTCCAGCACGGTATATAGAAAAATAAGATAATGTAAAAGAGACGACAGCTTTGAATACCGTAAAAATTGGGCGCCTAGAGACGTCAGCCCTAATGCAGAAACAACAACAACAGCTTCGACTTTATATGGAAAGTGGGCCCCACGTGACGTCAGCACTAAAATATCGTTTACGGTATACAGTCTTTTACACTACCTTGTTTCTGTATACCGTGGCTCTCCAGATGAATATATTACGCACGACGGACGGTTGGTTTAGGAAGGATATCGTAAACGATTGGGATTAAATGTGTACCTACAGTAAATAGTCTCTGATTACTACCTTCTTTATGACATGTGGTTTCAAATTATCATTCGTTCTGATATATACGTTGTCCGGTTAAAATATAAAAAAATGTTTTAAAAATTTGCCGCCCCTAAAAATTTGCCGCCCTGGGCTGAAGCCCCTATAGCCCCCCCCCCCTAAATCCGCCACTGGTGTTCACCCGATTAGAGGAATTTGGAGTAAACATTAATCCAGGGAAATGTCTTTTCGGAGTAAATTCAATTGATTTTCTAAGCCACAAGATTACAAAAGACGGGATTCTTCCATCTGAAGACAGAATTAAATTTATTCAAAATTTTCCGTCGCCAGATTCAGTTAAACAAGTCCAAAAATTCATCGGAATGGTAAATTATTTCCACCGATTCATTCCACAGTTAGCGAAATTGTTAAGTCCTATTCATATTCAACTAGCGAAAGAGCTTAAGAAGAATAAAAAGGTTAAAATTTTTGACTGGACGGAGGAATGTGAAAATGCATTCATTAAAGTCAAAGAGGCTTTTATTACTGCAACATTATTAGTTCATCCGGCAGAGGAAGCTACTTTACGATTGACTGTTGATGCGTCAAATATAGCAATCGGAGCAATGCTGGAACAATGCAAGAACAACAAGACGGAACCATTGGCATTTTACTCAAAGAAATTGAGTGCAGCAGAAAAGAACTATTCAACGTTTGATAGAGAGCTTTTAGCAATTAAGCACTTCAGACATTTCTTAGAGAAGGTCGCGATTTTACAGTGTTCACAGACCACAAGCCTTTAACCTCGGCAATTTGGACAAAAGCTGAAAGAAGTCCAAGGCAAGCGAGGCACTTAGATTATATCACCCAATTTACCTCTGACATCAAACATATTAAAGGTAAATCTAACGTCGTTGCAGACGCTTTATCACGAGTAGATACAGAAATTATAGATTGCGACACGATGAACGAATGTGAAATTGATTTGGACATTATTGCAGAAAAGCAAAAGGATGACATTGAATTACAACATTTAATTGAGAATTCAAACGGAATTTCAAAATTCGTATTAAGAGAAGCAGATGTAGCTTCATCCGGAAATAAAATTTGGATAGAATGTTCCACTGAAAGAGATCGACCATTTATTCCAGTGAGAATGCGGAAAAATATATTTGATATGTTACACAATTTGTCACATCCAGGCATTCGAAGTTCGAGAAAATTGATTGCAAGTAGATACTTTAGGCCTAGGATGAACTCAAATATTAATTTATGGGCAAAATCTTGCATAGCATGTCAAAAAGCAAAAATAAATAGACATACAAAATCTCCAGTACAAAAAATTAGGATACCGTCAGAAAGATTTGAACATATTCATGTATAATAGATCTAGTTGGCCCCTTACATCCGGCGGAAGGATTTATGTACCTATTAACAGTTGTGGATCGATTTACCAGGTGGCCAGAGGTGTATCCTTTGAAAAGCATTACAGCAAAGATAGTTGTAAGGACTTTGTACGAACAATACTTTCCTAGATTTGGGATTCCTTTAACAGTAACCACTGACCAGGGAGGTCAGTTTGAAGGAAAACTTTTCGAAGAATTTTCAAAGCTTTTAGGAACTCATAAAATTCAAACATCGGCTTATCACCCACAATCGAACGGAATGGTGGAGAGACTCCACAGGCAATTGAAAGCAGCACTCAGAGCTAAGATGGATAGTCCAAATTGGTTGTTACACATTCCAGCTTTATTGTTAGGTTTTCGCACCACAGTTAAGAAAGATCTTAAATGTAGCCCAGCTGAGTTAGTGTATGGACAGACATTACGAATTCCAGGAGAATTCTTTGTCAGGAATCAAACAAGCTTATCCGATCCAGCAAGTTTAGTAACGCAATTACGAGGCCATATGAGAAATATCATTCCAACCGATTCTCGGGAACAAAAGAAAAATTACTATATACCAAAAGGATTAGAGGATTGTTTTTCTGAGAGTAGATAGAGGTAAAAGTTGCTTACAGAAGCCTAATGAAGGTCCATTCCAAGTCATTAAAAGAAACGAGAAGAATTTTGTCATTAACGCCAACGGGAAAATGATCGTAGTATCAATCGATAGACTGAAGCCCGCTTTCATTGAGAAAAATGATGACATTAACAAACCAGTAACAAGAAATTCAAGGAAAAAAGTTTCATTTCAATTGTAACATTAGAAAGAGTTTTGGTAATTGTTTTCGTCAATTAATTGTGAAATATTCATGGACGCTCGCGCTGAAGGGGGAGTTATGTAGCGGTTGCTACTTGTTATTAATTTACGTTCGTTGCTACGTGTTATTAGTTTATGTTCGTTACTGTAGCAAGTTTATTCAACATTCAGTTCAGTTCCTGTACTAGTAATTTTTGAGTACAGTGTTTTTAATATGTCAAAAATTATATTTTCACTACTACTTAGAAATACACTTTAAGAATACTGAATCAGATATCATATACGTAGACACTGAACACACAAACGATTTTCAAAAAAACATAGACACACAAAAAGTTGTCATGAAAAATAAAATTTGAAAATGTATCAGTATTAGTTAGAAGTTAAAAGATTATACATATCATAATTAACTTATTTATTAAAACGAATTTAAATATAATGAAATAAAAATATAAATCAAAATTTACAAAGACATTTTAATATAAAATTTATTAAAATAAAATGGTGTGACGTGGTGTATAAATAAAATAAAATCTAAAAATCTCAAGACCCCCACATCAAACTCCACACTGAGAGGCTACTAGTTTATCTCTCTCAATTTCCATTGACGATATCATGAAACATATTGATGAACTCCCATACGATTTCACTTCCGGCCCTGACGGTATCCCTCCTGCTCTCCTTAAATCCTGTGTGGAGGTTCTCCAGTCTCCACTTAAAACCCTTTTTAAAAAATCCTTAGATAAAGGGTATTTCCCTACTCTTTGGAAGAATTCGTTCATAATTTCTATTCACAAAAGTGGTAGCAAGAACGAAATATCGAATTACAGACCAATTGCCAAGCTGTCTCTCATACCAAAACTTTTTGAGTCAATCATTTATTCTGCAATCGTGCCCATCTGCAAAAAACTTATTTCTACAAACCAACATGGTTTTCTTCCAGCTCGTTCCACTACAACCAATCTCCTTGAATTCACCTCCCATGCTGTTGAAGGCTTCGTTTCCGGTTGCCAAACTGATTGTGTTTACACTGATTTCAGTAAGGCATTTGACAAGCTTTCCCACTCCATTATATTTTTCAAACTAAAAAAGTTAGGTTTCCCTGTAGTCCTTCTATTATGGTTCCAGTCCTACTTAGCTGACAAGACCTACCAAGTCCTTTTCCGTGGATCCAAATCCGCAACCATTGAGGCGTTATCCGGTGTCCCTCTAGGCAGTCACCTACGCCCTATCCTCTTTATTCTTTCTATTGATGATATTTTTACCTGCAGTGTCTTACCAGAATCCACTAAAACCTGAAAACATTAAATAACATTAGTAAATAAACTAAAATTAGAAGAAAATACTTACCAAAACAAACAATCCCATTTGACGTCTACGAGTCAGAAGGGAACAGCTGATCGGACATCGCACACAGATCTAGTACATAAACCCGAAATTATGTACTTTGAGAATGAAGCCCCCTGCCAAAGGATAGCGGCAGCTATTGTTCGAGTAGAAATAAATAACGACGCACAGACGGCGTTAAATCAGATTACTTTTAATCTTTCTAGAGTCTTGAACTGGAAGAAAAAATCTGTATTGAGGTTTTAGCTATAAAGCAATTTCAAAGCCTAAGTATCGAACTTAGCATTCTGAAAAGACAGAATTGAGGTCTTTTCCCAGTAAAGCCCGAATTAAAGACAGCTTTAAAGTCTTTAACACAGCAGTAACTTAATCATCAGAATTGATTTCAGCAGTTACTCTAACCAGCAAGCAGCAACCAGGGCAGCACGCAGCAACCAGGCAGCAAGCAGCAACCAGTGCAGCAATCAGCAAGCAAATCCCAAGCGATTCCCAAGAAACGAAACCAGAGTGCAGCAACACAAAGGTTATTCCTGGCTCTCCTAATTGCAGAACACATCAGGCGAAACATCAATCGTCATCTGACAGATAGGTGGCGTTATCAATTTAAGCTATCAGAGCAAGCAATATTTTGGTAATTCTTATTTACAAAACAAATAAAGAATAATTTACGAATTTTCAAGTAATAAATCACGAATTAGTAACAAATTGAAGATTGAATTGAAATATTTTTGGCAATTTGTAAATCTAAGGTTGAATTTTATTGAATTTATGTTTGAGAAAA
Organism: Thereva unica; assembly: GCA_949987705.1. Taxonomy (NCBI): domain Eukaryota; kingdom Metazoa; phylum Arthropoda; class Insecta; order Diptera; family Therevidae; genus Thereva; species Thereva unica. Next base: position 146,822,749 of record OX465281.1, on the reverse strand, counting down.
TCTAATAATTGATTCAAATAAATAGTAATTTGATAATTGGAAAAAGTTATCTTTTTATTGAATCACACCGTTCCGGCACCTTTTTATTGAGTCAGAAATTAAATTGCTAATTCTGAACAGGAGACTAATCCTGAAGTTTTTGTAAAAAGAACAACACAACAGCTTGCGAGAAAATTTTGGCAAGCAAGTCGAGGCAGTTTCGTCTCAGAAGTATACCTTGGTTGGGAAGGCTAATCAGAAAGAAGAAGGAAGGCTTGCGAGAGACATCCTGGTTCTTGTGACGAGTTTGGTCCGTTGACTGGGGAAACTCCTGTTTTTAAATTTAAATCTCGAGGACGACACTGGTTCCGGCGGCCGATAATAAATCTCTTGGTGTTCGTTGGTCTACCGTGCTACCTCAAGTCAGCAATTGATCCCCGATATGAAGAAGATGCATTCCGAAATTTGGTTCCCAGAATGGATGAGACTTAATACCTGTTAGGTAAATTCCTTAATTTTTCCTGAGGTGACAATATTACACCCTAATTTTAGTTCAATTTGTTAGACTGATTTACATATAGTGTTCATTTAATATGCAATTTTACTGATAATTTGGAGTGACAATTAATATTTTTTTGTGTCATAGTGCATATTGTTTATGTATCCTTTGAGTTTTTGAGTTTATCAAAACAAAAACAAGTTTAGAATTGGAGATAATTGACTTCGTGTTTCCACAGGAATTACCCTCTAATTTTTGTTATTAGTTTCGAAGGCTCACACAGTAGTGGTTTTTTTTGATTGTTTGTAGTATTTTTATGTGACCGTTTGGTTCATGTTGGTTTATGTTACTTTTTTTCTTTAACATTGAGTTAGCAAAACAAAAAAAAAACAAAATTTTTTATTAAGAATTTTTAATATTCGGATACTGGTTTAGTATCCTGAAGTATGTACTCGTGTATGTTATGCTTATGCTTACACTCCGAAGGCGTATTTAAGAATTTTTTAAATATCGTTGAGTTAGCGGTTGTGGTTCCATTAGGATTGTAAGCACGAGCATCCATTTTCAGTGTTTTTACACGTCTTGCATTGCGAGGATTGTTTAATTGTTGTGATTTAAGTGTTTTTATAGGTACTACGATTTATGTCAAAAAATCAACGCGTACTGGCCAGGACGGGTTTTTTTGTATAGTATATTTCATAACTGTCGAGAATTTTTTTTTCATCGTTTTGTCTTTGATTTGTATGTGATGTAGTAAAAGAAAAAAAAAACTAAAGAAATTTAAGCACATCTTCAATTAAATTAAAATAAAATTAAAAAAAGAAAAACACATATTTTTTTAGCTTATACATGATGGAGGGCTAGGACTATTATGGCTTAGCGGCGGGCGATGGTTTTCTCTCCGGATTTTTTGTTTGTTTTGCAGGTACTCGACTCGCTTCAAATAGCTTCACGGCGTCCGCCATGAAGGGAGGCGCTCCTATCTGGTGGTGCATTGGTTTAGACCGTACCTTCGGAGTCTCCCCACTCCACGACCCCTCGGCGAGCCAGCCCTACTCTGGAGGCCCGGGGTACTGTCTTGAAGATCTTCAGGGTTTTTTTTTGTGTCGAAAAAAAATTTTTTTTTTGTGTGTGTGGATCTGCGGTTGGCCTCTTCGGGCCACCAACCCTAGGTTCACATAACAAAGCGAACTAAAAAGTATAAAATAATTTCTCCTTGCTCCATACAGATTAAACGTAACTAGTTCGGATGTGGGTTTGACCCCTTCGGTCTGCACGAAAAACATCCCAGTATGAACTGACTTCTTGCAATACCTTTAGCACTTTTGGGAAATTGACTAGTATCAGAACTGGTGACAAAGTAGTCCTGAGAGAAGCTAGTTCAAATAACTAAAATAGTGGTAAATTCTTAAGATTTCTCTAAAGAATTTGTTTTTCCTGAACATTCTTCTTTCTTCTTTACGGTCCTTTAATCCCTCATGAGACATAGGGCGGCAACAGTTGCCCTCCAGCGGACTCTGTTTTGCGCGACAGCTTTAAGCTCCGACCACTGACATATAATAATGGACTGCTCATCAGCAATTATTCCCATACAAACCGATGGCACCAAAAAAGTATAGTCGCTCGCTCATCCATTAGCCCCCAAACTGACAGAAGCACTCAGAAATAAAATCAATTAGAAAAAAATAGACGGGTATAGTGATGTTTATATCTTTTGCGTTAAATCAATTAGAAAAAAATAGACGGGTATAGTGATGTTTATATCTTTTGCTCTTTTCCCCATAAGCCCCCGGATTTTGACATACAGAATGTCAGTTGCTAAGACAGGCGTTAAGAACTTAAATCAGATACACATAAAATTTGCAAATTAATGAAAAAAGCATTTTAAAAGGTGAAAAAGTGAAAATAGTGTTTATTAATTTTTTTAAGCAAAATATTTGTGTTGTTTTAATGTTTTAAGTACGTATTTAAAAAAATGTAAATTTCAAAAGTGATTTCGGTGTTTACATGGAGTGAAAAAAGGTTTTTAGCCTATGGAACAAATTGGTGCCATGAAAAATTTCTCATAAGCAGTCCATTCTATATGTCAGTGGCTCCGACCATTACATTATAATTGATGCGGCTTCTACTTGTAGGGTTCTACTCCACGACATTCTAGGTCTTTCGACTCGACGGGATCCTTGCGGATTCCAGTCAAGTGCTTGTTTGGCTAGATTTTCGTTTTCGCGTCGCAAGGTGTGGCCAAACCAATTTCATTTCCTTCGCCTAATTTGGTCGTCTATCCTTTCTTGGCTGGCACGGCGCTATAGTTCTTCGTTTGAAATTCTATCCTGCCAGCGGATTTTTAGGATACGACGCAGGCATCTGTTGATAAAGACTTGTAGGCGCCCTGTGATGAATTGGGTGACTTTTCATGTTTCGCAACCGTACAAAAGAACTGCCTTAACGTTGGAGTTGAATAGCCGCAATTTGGTGTTAGTTGAGATCTCGATTTTTTTTTTGACGTGACAACGTCTATTAAAACGATGAACGCCGGCTGCATGCACGAAAAATGATGACTCATTGTCCCGTTATGTCCCGTCATCATCATCAGGAGCTCCACAGCCTATTGTTGGCTTTGGCTTCCTCCAGCATTTGCCTACATGATTCTCGATCCCGGGCCCGACTTCTCCAGTTTCTTATGCCCAACTGTCTCAAGTCATCCACGACGCCATCTATGTATCTTTTCTTAGGACGAGCTGGTCTCCGTTTTCCTGGTGGAGCTTTCTCCAGCACTATCCTTGTCGGGTTTCGTTCTTCACCTCGTTGCACATGACCAATCCATCGTAGTCTGTTTATTTTGATCACTTTAACAACGTTTGGAATCTTGCTGATTTCATACAACTCTGAGTTGTATCTTCTTCTCCAAACGCCCTCAACCTGTATTCCTTTGTAGATCGAACGAAGGATTTTCCTTTCGAATCTTCCTACCAATGCTTCGTCTGCGTTTTTCAATGTCCACACTTCCGAACCATATAGTAGGACATGCCTTATTAGTGTTGTGTAGAGTGCCAATTTTGTCTTCCTTGAAATATTTCTAGACGTCAGGTTCTTGCGTAGACCAAAGTAGCATTTATTAGCCAGTGCTATTCGTCTTCTGATTTCGGCCGATGTGTATTTCCTTTCGTTATAATCGTGCCTAGATATACGAATTCATCCACTGCTTCGATAATGTAGGTGGCGATCGTTATAATTTGTCTGCTACTTCTGGTGGTTTTTGTGCACATATACTTTGTTTTTTTTGCAAGAGTTAACCCTTCTAGCACAGAAGGCGCACTTTTCAGCTAAGCATGAAAATATATATGTATATGCATACACACACACACACACATATATATATATATATATATATATATATATATATATATATATACATATATATATATATATATATATATATATATATATATGGGGTAATTCCATATATCGTCGCTTATTCAGAATAGTGTCACAACTCAAAAACAATGAATTTTACAGGGGAGCCATTTGAAAGTTTTTAGTTTCATACAAGCCCATGTTATGATCTTGGATTCCAGCGGGTTTCCAGCGGTCATTTTTAGAAGTATTAATATGGATTTTTGCTACATAAAAATATGCATATTTAGCTATACATTCGTAAATCGTAAAATAAACTCGAAATTGGAAATTTTTGAGTTGTAGCACTATTCTGGATAAGCTAAGCGACGATATATATATATATATATATATATATATATATATATATATATATATATATATGCAAGTGTCGCGCCCAAAATCTGTCGGTCGATGAAATTTGCCCCGTTTCAAAAGGCATAACACTTTAACGCAGGCAGATTTCATTGACTCTGATGGTTGCGACGGTTGTAATTCCGGGAAATATCAATAAGAATGTGGCGATTGAACCCGCGCAACCGAAGTCCCGTTACAAGTCAAGCTTTGTTTTTGACCTCTGTAACATCCGTGGACTTCAAGCGAACTTTTCTTTTGTTGAGTGCCACTTGTTGACATATAAACCCCCAATCTTCGCACTTAGTGAAACCCAAATATCACCCGATAATGACTTAGGTCATTACCAGGTATCGGGGTTCACTTTAGTGCACAATCTCTCCCCCCATAGGGGTATCGCCATCTATGTTAGGGATGACGTGGCTTTTTATAAAATAAATTCAAGCACGACTTCAGATTTTAATTATTTTTGGATTAAAATCATTTTCCAAAGCCACGTCATATTCTTCTGCTTCCTATACAGAAGCCCTAACATAAGTAACGAAGCCTCCACCTTATCTTTTGATACTATTTCCGAACAAATCTCGGGATTTTTATCGTCCAATCCTGAGTGTGAAATCATCGTTGCGGGTGATTTCAATGTTCACAATGTAAACTGGCTGACTTACTCAAATGGCACCAGTGCTTCTGGCAAGGACGTCGAGCTCTTTGCAGACATCAATAACTTGCATCAAATTGTGGATCATCCCACAAGAGTCCCTGATGCTGCTGGTCAAGGAAGATATCTCCTTGATCTTTTCCTTACTTCCCATCCAGCACGATATACCGTCACAGTTGATTCACCTCTCGGCAATTCGGACCACTGCTTAGTTAGCGCTAGCTTCCCATTCAAATTTCCCACCCCTCCCAAACCAGTTAAAAGAACTGTATGGCATTATGGGAAGGCCAATTGGCTGGGGCTTATTAATTTTTTCCAATCTACTGACTGGAACCTGTGTTTCCGAAACAAAAACGTCAACGCTGCCGCTATCCGTATCTCTAGGATCATACAGGCAGGAATGCATTTGTTCATTCCTCATACAACTAAATCTGTGAAGGCTAGGCCCAACAGATGGTTTAATCAGGAGTGTACGAATGCAATCAGAAATAAAGAAGCCGCCTTTCGAGCTTACAAGAGCTCCCCGAGTGAATCGCTCCGTTTAGAGTATATAAAACTGAGAAATTCCTGCAAAGTCACCATCAGGAATGTCAAAAATTTATTTGACAACAAATTGAGAAGTAAACTCCTTAATGCAACCTCTGGTAGCAAGAACTTCTGGTCCTTGGTAAGCTCCATTAAGAAGAATTTCACTTCATCCACAACTCCTTCATTCATCCACGATGAGAAGGTGATAACAGACAGCAAATCCAAGGCCGATTTATTAGCATCTCTGTTTGCTTCCAATTCTTCTTTACCCCAAACTGATATGCTACCCCCGGTTCTCGAGCACAGCGCTCATTTAATGCCCAGGGTTTTCTTCAGGACTCGCGAGGTGTACAGGTGCCTCAAGGCGCTCGATGTCAATAAATGCACTGGACCCGATAATATACCCCCTGTCGTCTTAAAACAATGCGCATCACCTTTGGCTAAACCTCTGCGCAAACTTTTTGCTCTATCATACTCCTCCGGAGTTTACCCAGACTCCTGGAAACTTGCCCATGTCCAGCCAATACCGAAAAAAGGTAATTCCAGCCTTCCCTCCAACTACCGTCCAATAGCAATTACTTCTATTCTCTCCAAAACCATGGAGACGATAATTAACAAAAAGCTAATGGGATACCTAGAATCCAACCAACTTATCAGCGACAAACAATACGGCTTTCGACAAAAAAGATCCACTGGTGATCTTTTAGTTTGCCTTACAGAACACCTCAACCGAAGTTTGCATGGATCTGTTGAATCTAGTTTGGTTGCTTTAGATATCTCCAAGGCTTTTGATAGAGTATGGCACTCAGCCTTGTTAGCTAAACTCAAAGCTATTGGAATTGACTCGCTTCTGTATAAGTGGGTTGAAAGTTTCCTTTCCGGCCGTTCAATTAAGGTAGTATTGGATGGCGTCAAATCTGAATCTCACCCCATTTCTGCGGGGGTCCCCCAGGGTTCAATTTTATCACCGGCCCTATTTCTCATCTTTATAAATGACCTACTTTCAATCCCCTCCAACCCACTTCTCAGCTTCGCTGACGACGGTACTTTACGTTACTCGTACAGCTACGATACAAGACAGACTCATGCCAGATCCTGTCTTGATGATCGGGAAATTATGTCCATCTCTGTTAATAACGACATTGAACTCATTCTAGAGTGGGGAAAGAACAATCGTGTTGATTTCAACCCCGACAAAACCAAGTACTGTCTTATTTCAAAGAAAAAGATCAACACCTCACCATCCTTGAAAGTGGATGACGTGGTAGTAAAGGCCGACCCATCCCTACACATCCTAGGTGTGACATTAGCCAAAGACTTGCGATGGAATGACCACATATTCCAAATCGCAAAACAAGGATCCCAGTGCTTGGGATTTCTTAAGAGGTGCAAGTTCCTCCTCCAGCCATCGGCGCGTGTTGTTATTTATAAATCCTACATTCGGCCTCTTCTCGAATACAACTCCCTCGTTTGGGGCGGCGCTCCAATAACCACCTTAGCATGGTTAGATAAGGTTCAAAAAAGGGCGCTCAAGTTAATTAATGACGATACCGCTTGCTCCACCATCGACCCCTTGAGCCACCGTAGGAATGTAGCAGCACTGACCAAATTTTATCGCTACTATCATAGTGACTGTTCCTCCGAGCTAAACGCTCTCCTGCCTCCACGGCAATCCTATACCCGCAACACCAGATTAGCCCACTCGTCTCACTCCCTCCACCTGCAACTCCCCCTTTCACGCACTCAACAAGATATGAATTCGTTTGTAAATAGAACAACTCGACTGTGGAATAATCTCTCGCAGTCAGTTTTTCCGAGCTCCTACAACATCCAAGAGTTCAAACGCAGGGTTCATCACCACCTTCTTCAACAACCCCCCGTACCTTTATAATCCCTACCCTATTCCCCCTCCCTCCCCCCCGTACTAAGCTTACTGCTAGACATTGCACCATGACGTGACAAATGACATGACGGACTAGTAGTACAAAGGGTGACTCCTGAGCTTAGCACTGCCACATAAAAAAAAAAATATATATATATATATATATATATATATATATATATATATATATATATATATATATATATATGTATATATATGGGTAATTCTTTTCCAAACCGAACACTTTCTGACCGACCCCTCTTCGATTTGTCTGAAACTTTTTTTACGGGTTCTATATCGAAAAATAAGATATACGTGTCCGAGGATTTTCCCATTTTTTATTTTTATTTTTTTTTTACGGGGGGTGGAAAATTCGAGATTTTCGTGATTTTTGGATTGAAGACCTATTTTCAAAAATTCGTAACTCCGGTTCTATTTGAGCTAGATAAAACATTTTTTTTAAAATTAAAGGTAAAAGAGGGAATTTTAAGGAAAAAAATATTTCAAGAAAATTTATGACAATTTTTCCATTGTTATTAGCAATTTAAATGTTAAAATGGATATTTAACAATGTTCCCCACCTCGTAGCACTTTTTAAATATAACCATTGTATTCTATGTTAAATTTTACATTGAAAATGCTTTTTTAAAAAATGGAGAAAAGATGGTTTCTATTGGAGAAAACCCAAATAAACAAGCGCGACATGTTTGCGTGCTGGTTGCAATACCTAGAAGCCACATTTTTGCCGCCTCATACTATTTTTTTTCTATTATATTATCAGCAGTTAATATATTTGTAAGAAAATTATGTTATTTATTAGTGAATAAGGCTTCATGAAGGATTAGGTGTATTATATATTTCACTTGAAAATTTTCGAGTGAGTTCAAACGGACCTCGAAGGTCGCAAATTATATATATATATATATATATATATATATATATATATATATATATATATATATATATGTATATATATATATATATATATATATATATATATGGGCGATTCTCCAGAACCTTTAACCTGAGCTAATTGGAAAAATGAAATTTCAAATTGATAGCACAACCGTGCCATGATATTTTTTGTGTTTCTTATTTCGTAAATAAATGTTTTCTGATGTAGAACATTAAAAAATTCAGTGCGCATATTTTTTTTATAACATGGTTATATTGACATGGTTACAATTTTGACATCAAATTTGACATGGTTACAATTTTGACATTCGCTTAAATTACTTTTTTTTAAGATTCATGAAACAAGTTAAGTGAAGGAAACGTTACATATGATTTAACTAGTTACAATAGGTCATAAGAAATTTTACGGGGATGAATTTAATGTAATATGAGCAAATTAATTGCAGTTACAACTTTGACATTTAAATGTAACCTACGTTCACGTTAGCCAGTTTTCCCCAAAAATCAACCAATTTCAACTTATTTGTGTCACAAAATGTATGCACATGTTCGTTAGTGTCTGAACAATAAGTGCGTTTAAAAAAATTTATGATAAAATGAGACAATTCGGAGTACTTCGACTTACCATGCGGGTTACAACTTTGACGTCAAAACCTAGGGACAAACTTCAGAGTTGTTTTTTGGAAAATATAGCGATTTGACACTGCACCGAACACAACTGCATTTTTCCTTAAGAGTTAAACTACAACTTTTCACTTTTCACTATTTGTTTCAACGCTTCCTATCACAAATATAAATAGTTTTTCATTCAGATTAGCGCTAAAGACAGGCCGAAAAGTGACAGGTAACGGAACATTTTTTCAAATTTTATTGCAATATATACATATCGTTTTAAATGACTTCGTACTTATATCTTATTGTTCATTAATAGTTTCTTAACATTATTGATAGCTTCTTTTATTTTTAATCTTCTTATAAAAATTGTTATTCATAAAATAACTATATATATATATATATATATATATATATATATATATACATATATATATATATATATATATATATATATATATATATATATATATATATATATATATATATATATATATATATTGGTAGAGAAACCAACAAAACCAAACGAGGTTGGAGCACCTCCCAAAGCTCCAAACGCAGCTAGGGCTTTTATAGTCCAACAAAGGGCGACTCCGGAAGATGGGACTTCCATCCAAAGGAGCAGAAAGACGGTGAGAACACCACCAGCTAAGAGTGTTAAGGACCCGGAACATCCAGGTCCTGAGCAACAAAGTGCGACTCCCCAAGAAGGAAACCAAAAGAATTCCATCCCAAGGAGCAGCAAGACGGCGAGGGCACCGCCGACAAAGAGCACCAACGGCCTAGAGCACCTTGGGTCAGCGGAAAATGGCGAAGTGAGGGTGAGCACTCCGGCGACCACAGCGGAGGAGGCTCAATCATCCCCTTTTGATAAATTAGGGGTTATGATAAGAGACCTCATGGAGTATGTCGACGCAAAGAAAAACGTCGAGCTCGCCATAAAGGAGAAAATTAGGCGGGTTAGGTCTACCTACCTCAAGGCCAAGGAAGAAATAACTACCCAGCAGAGGGCGAAAGAGCTGAAGGATACGTCGGCTCAAACAGGAGTTTCACCGCACAAGAAAGAGAGCCGTTCAACCGGGGATGCTGTAGAGAAACTGCCCCAAGAAAAGAGCAAAGAGCCGCGGCCGCGCAAGCGCCGTAGAGAGCTCAACGAGGAGGTGCAACTGCAGCAGCACACCCCCAAGAGAAAAAAGGGAAAGACTCCCGACGCAGTGGCCGAGCCAGCCCCGTTGCAGGCGTCACGCCCGGTTGAATGCGAGAGTGGGAACCGGGAAAGCTCTGCCTGGAAGAAGGTGGAAAGAAAAAAGAGGAAGAAAAAGAAAAGAAGACTGAAAGAGGCCAACTAGCTGAGGCAAAGGACCCGGTCGGATGCGATTATCATCACGACCAAAGGGGAAGCAACGTACGCGGAGATCCTTCGCAAGGTGAGGACAGATGCCTCCCTGGCGGAACTGAGAAACAGCGTAAATAGAGTTAGGAGAACGCAAAAGGGCGATCTCCTGCTAGAGCTAAAGAGGGGAGATGCTAAGACCGGGGACTTAGAACAGAAGGTTAAAGCATCGATTAACGGGGTGGCCGAAGTGAGAGCCAGTACAAATACGGTAGTGATCGAGTGTAGAGACTTGGACGAGATCACAACCAAGGAAGAGGTGTGCGAAGCACTGAGGACCCAGCTAGGTCTGACGGTCGAGGAAAAGGATGTCCTCAGGCTAAGAGAGTCGTGGGGGGGCACTCAGACGGCGTTTATAAGCCTGCCTGTTGAAGCTGCGAAGAAGGCTATCGCAGCAGGTAAAGTTCGAGTCGGCTGGGTGGTATGCCGAATGCGGGAGCGGGTATCGCTTAAACCGTGCTTCAAATGCATGAAGTTCGGTCACATAGCGAAAAACTGCAGCAGCAGCCAGGATAGAAGAAGGCTGTGCCGAGGCTGCGGAAAAGAGGGTCACAAAGTAAAGGAGTGTGACCAAGCTGCCAAATGCCTAATTTGTAGGGAGGTAGAGGGCAGGGATAGTGGGCACGTGACCGGAGGTAGTAGATGTCCGGCGTACAAGGAGACACTAAAAAGCAAGCGAAGATAAGGTTCATACAGATTAACTTGAACCACTGTCAAGCGGCACAAGATTTGCTGACACAGACAGTTTTCGAGGAAAAAATCGACGTCGCAATCGTCTGCGAGCAGTATAGAAACCTGCACAGCGGCGTCTGGATAAACGATAGCAGCGGCACGTCAGCGATATGGACGTGCGGGAGCCGAGCCATGGAAGATACCATGAGAAGCCCAAAGAATGGCTTCACGCGGGCAAAAGTAGGCGGAATACACGTCTACAGCTGCCATGCGGCGCCAAGCCTGACACTAGACGATTACGAGTCGATGCTGGATAGGTTAGCCGCCGACGCGAGCCGCCATCACCCGGTAATATTAGCGGGTGATTTCAATGCTTGGGCTGTCGAATGGGGCAGTCGACAAACGAACGCAAGAGGGCGCATACTTCTAGAAGTATTCTCACGACTTAACGTAGTGTTAGTCAACACTGGAGGCGAAAACACCTTCCAAAGGGGTGGGACATCATCTGTAATCGACATCACGTATGTGAGCGATCCAGTGTAGGCGCATATAGGTACAGTGGCGGGTGAGCGATTTGTACACGCACAGCGACCACCAAGCCATTATCTTCGAGGTAGGCCAGGGTATAGAAAAGAGGAATCCTACGTACGGAACGGCTAGAGGATGGGCCGTAAATCAACTCGACACAGAGGTGTTCGAGGAAGTATTCTTGCATGATGCGAGGTCGGCAGGAGGCGCCAGGGAAGGGGCAGAGCGAATCGAAGATTCAGTAAAACAGGCATGTGATGCATCCATGCCTCGGCGCGCCGGCAATCTGCAACACCCACCAAACTTCTGGTGGAACGCCGAGATCAACGAATGCCGAAGGGCCTGCCTGAAAGCGAGAAGGAGAACTCAAAGAAATCGGAACCGTCCTGATTTCGATGAACTCCTTCAGAGATATAAGGAGGCGAGGAGAAGGCTGAACAAGGCCATCGCTAGAAGTAAATCCGAGCACTTCAAAAGATTGTGCAGAGAAGCAGACTCGGATCCCTGGGGTGGAGCCTATAAAATGGTTATGTCAGCGGTCAAGGGCAAACGCTCTCCGCCGATCACCTGCCCCGCGCTGCTCCAGAGCATTGTGTACGTCTTGTTTCCACAGAACGTACGCGCCGTCGAACTACCCACCTTTCAGGTGGACCCAGAAGAGGTACCTGCGGTGACCGCAGATGAAATTCTGGAGGCTGCAAAAAAGGTAGCCATCAATAAGGCCCCTGGCATGGATGGCATACCAAATAAAGCGGCGAAGCTAGCAGCTTCAATAGCGCCAGACAGGTTCGTTGAAGTCTTCACAGCGTGCCTGAGAGAGGGGATCTTCCCGGAGCGATGGAAACAGCAGAAACTCGTACCGAAGCCGAACAAGCCTTTAGGGGACCCATCGTCCTACAAACCGATATGCCTCCTTAGTTGCATAGGCAAACTTTTCGAGCGGGTGATCTGTAACAGGATTCTCCCTAGCGTCGAAAGGGCAGGCGGCCTGTCGGACAAGCAATTCGGCTTCAGAAAGGCAAGGACGACTACTGATGCAATCAATATGGTGGTGGGCATAGCAAAAGCCGCCATAGAGAAAAATCACTGCTGCGCACTGATAACCCTCGACGTAAAAAATGCTTTCAACTCAGCGAGGTGGAGCAAAATAGTTGAGGCGTTAATCAAGCTAGGCACACCTAAGTACCTAGTGCGTGTAGTGGCCGACTACCTGCAGGGTAGGTCGCTTCATTGTGATTCGGATGATGGCCCTAAAGTGTTCGGGACAACAATCGGTGTCCCGCAAGGTTCCGTCCTGGGCCCTCTCCTATGGATCGCATTGTACAATGATGTGTTGGGGCTTCGTCTTCCAAAAGAAGCAGTGGCGATCGGGTTCGCAGATGATATCGGGGTAGTTGTCGAAGGAAAACACCCAGATGACGTCGAACTGTATGCGAACGAAGCGATCTGGGAAATAAAAGCGTGGTTAGAACGCGCTGGGTTGAAGCTTGCTGAGCACAAAACTGAAGCAATGGTGATCAGCAAACGGCGAAAGCCAGTATCCGTGAGGATCAAGGTAGGGGAACAGCTCATCCACTCACAGCCCGCTCTAAGGTACCTGGGAGTGATGATCGATCGGAGGCTAAATTTCAAAGCGCACTTGGAGGGCACGGCAGACAAAGCTTCTGCGATTTGTGCAGCACTCGCAAGAATGCTGCCCAATGTTGGGGGCCCTAGACCGAGTCGCCGCCTCCTCTTGGGGAGGGTGGTCAGCTCAGTCCTGTTATACGCAGCGCCAGTGTGGGCAGCAGCGTTAAACAGGACTGCAAATTGCAGGAAATGGGGGGCCGCATATAGGTTAAGTGCACTCCGCGCTTGCTGCGCGTACAGGACCACGTCCGACGATGCGGCGTGCGTGATAGCGGGGATGATTCCTGTAGATATTCTGGCGAGGGAGGGCATGCGTCTCTATGACCCAGAATATGGTAGGGGACAGCCAAGAAGGGTACGGCGGCAGATTGCGCGCTGTGAGTCCTTAAGGGAATGGCAGGGAAAATGGGACGAGTCTGTTAAGGGTCGTTGGACACACAGACTTATCCCTAACGTGGAAGTATGGGTTTTGAGGGAGCGTGGGGAAGTAAGTTACGACCTCACGCAGTTCCTGAGCGGACATGGGGGGTATAGGAAATACCTCCACCGATTCGGCCACGATGATTCACCGTTGTGTCCGGTATGCCCAACGACGGAAGAAGACGCAGAGCACGTCTTCTTTGCCTGCTCGAGATACGCCGAGGAAAGGGCGGAATTAGAAGAAACGGCCCAGGCGCCACTAACGCCGGAAAACATCGTAGAGCATATGATGAGATCCGAGGAAATGTGGAAGAAAGTGGAAGAAACCCTGAAGGCCATTCACAGAAAGTTAAGGCAAGAAGAGGCCACAAGAAACAGAGAAAGGCGAAGAAATGCCGAGAGCAGTAGCAACCCCCATGGGTAAGGACCAGAGGGACACCTAAAGGGTCATGGTGGTGGCGCCCGCCCGAAGTAATGCCTCGCGGCGGTCCCGGGCGGGGTAAGTGTCACACAAAGGGGTGGTGAGTTTATTCAGTAGGAGTCTGAAATTCGGTCTGAGTGCAGGAACCTCAGAAGTGTCTATGTAGAGTCTCACCATCCCCCGTAAAAAAAAATATATATATATATTAGGGTGGGTCAAATATTTTTTGGGTCCATTTCAGCGAAAATCTTAAAATTCGTGTTATTTCAAGTATTTTTCGCGAAGAAACTATATATTTTGGATGAAGTGTACCCCCCTACTTTTCAATTATAGATTTTTAATAAATAATAATTGTTTTTAAAAACACTTTCAAACAAACCGCTATAACTTCTGAAATAGTTGTAATAGGATAATGGTTTTGGGCTCGTTGGATCAGGAATTTTCCTAGCTATATATTTTGGTTTAATTCTACCCCCACTTTTTTTCAGAAATATATTTTGTAGGTACTAAATGATTATTTTTTTAATAACACTTTCAAACAAATCACTATAACTTCTAAAAGAATTGTAGTAGGATATTGATCTTGACCTTATTGGATCGGGAATTTTTGCAGCTTTACGATATTGTGAATATCAGATGTATATGTACTTGTATTACAGTAGCACAATTGTTTCAGAAGTTATAGCGGTTTGTTTGAAAGTGTTTAAAAAAAATATTATTTAGTAAAAACGTATTATTGAAAAGTTTGTGGGGGGTAATGGAAATGGACCATGATACATTCTTTGCGAACAATTTGACCCACCCTACTGCATGTCCACTAGAAATGTATACTTGTATTACAGTAGATAGAATTTTATGATTAGTTGCAAAAATGAAAAAAATTGGCACTTTTCAAAATAACACCAATTTTCTGTTATTATTTTTTTTTTCAAAAAATATTTCTTTGCAGCCTAAAAAACTTCATAAAAAACTAACAACTTTTATTTGGGTTGGTTGGTTGTATATTCTTGTCCGATTTGTTAAAAAAGTTGATTTTTACATATTACCACAATATTTATAAAATTTTTTAGGAATTCAAAAATTGCCTGGGCATTATTAAGTATTTAACGGTAACACTTTAGATATTTCTTTTGAACAAATTAGATCATGTCACAACATCCACCTTCAAGAGCACTTTTTATGTTTGTATGATTTCTCACTCTTTCCTTTGAAGCTTAAACAAGGAATGTCGTATCCTTCAATTAGGCGGCTTAAAAAATATTCAAATCCTTTTTTTATTTAGGTGGCTTTCCTTAATTACTTTATTGCCTGCCTTTGTCCTTTCATGATACTGAGAAAAATAGAATAGATCTTGAGAAATCCTGAAAACTCTTTTTTAAATTGTATGGATTTAAACAAGATCATTGTGTCTTCAAATTGGTTATTTCATTACCCGGAGTGATATAACGACATAAGTATAAATAGCATTTCCGGGTATATTTATGCTTCAGTTATTCGTTATGTTATGGCAGACAGCTGGTGGTGGTGTTATGGCAGACAAATGCTTTTTCGCAAGCTCAGAAAGTATCTTGTTGTCAATGATTTGCGACTTGAGAAAACTAATGCATCAAATGGCATTTAAAAAAATAATACACATCAGGCAAAATCTAGATGGAACAACATTAAGGGAGTATAAAACACTTAAAATTCATTTTAATTGCACTGATTGTATTAATATGGTAGATTTGGATGACAACAATATTCTGTACGAACCACCATACACAAGAGACATACCTCTTGAGCACTTCGAAGACTATTATGAGAGCGATGAGCTGATAATCAATTTTCAAATACCGTGCCACATTCATAGCACTGAACGCAATGTACAAGAGCTGACTAGAGCATCCAAACATGTTACAGAAAAAAACAAACCAGGAGATCTTGCCGCGTCTGCGAAGTCGAGAGAAAAATCTCCCGATTTCACAGCAAAAAAAAATTCCAATAAATCCTTTTAAAAATTTTAATATTAAAAGTTTTTATACAAGTTTTATTTAACATTTCATTGTAATTTTATGTTTTGGAGAAGGTGGTGGTGGACCATGATACATTCTTTGCGAACAATTTGACCCACCCTAAATATATATATATATATATATATATATATATATATATATATATATATATATATATATATATATATACCTATATATATATATATATATGTTTCGTACAACTCGAAGGACCAAGTCTGCTCGTTGACCAAAAGGTGGTTGCTGGTTTTTTTTTGCACCTTAAAAAACCGTTTGCGCTGCCTTATAGAGCGGCTCGTTGCTCTATAGATAGTTTCTCACTTTACACTCAACCTTGCACTTATAGAGCGGCTCGTTGCTCTATAATTTATCACCTTGCACTCAACCAAAAAAACAACAAGAATTAACTTTAAACTTTAATTTAACTTTATTGCCTTTTGCCTCTTTTCTAGTCGGTAGTTGGAACAAGACTGAATATAATTTGTGGGTATAACTTTGGGATAACTCAATATTCGTGCAAACAAATACAATTTGTTTTTAACCGTAAGGTTTAACAGTAAGAATTTAATTTTAGAAGTATGAAATGACAAATTACAGAAAATGAAAAATATAGAGGATTAATGTAAGAGTTTGAATTGATAATTTAAAAATAACGTTAGAAAGAAAAGGAAAAAAAAGCAAAACAATTAAATTAGGAATTTTAAGATTCTAAACATCCTCCCACTCGTCAAGACTTGTCTTGACTCTCATCAATAGGTAGCTTGTAGAGTTTGGTGACCGCTCGTTTACATATGCCATTTTTGGTTTTTATTGTTGCTACTCGAACAAGTTTATCACGACCAGGATGCACCTCAAGAATCCTTCCTATAAGCCAGTGTGCCAGTTGTCTTCATTTATTAGAACTAATTGTCCTATTTTAAGTGACTCCGTTTTGGTTCTCCATTTAGTACGAGGTTGCAACGCGGATAAATATTCATTTCTCCAATGTTTCCAAAAACCTTGAAGCATGTTCTGAATTTGCTGCCATCTTCCTAAACGCGATATTCTGGTACTTGAGTATTCTCCTTCGGGAAGGGTTGTGAGCGGTTGCCCTATCAAAAAGTGAGCTGGTGTTAACGCATCTAGATCTTCTGGATCGGGTGATAGTGGTGCATATGGTCGGGAGTTTAAAATCGCCTCAATTTGTGTAAGTAAAGTGGAAAACTCCTCCAGTGATAGGGTAGTTTCTCCCATTACTCGTCGAAGGTGAAATTTCGTAGACTTTATAGCAGCCTCCCATATCCCACCGAAATGTGGGGCCCTTGGTGGTATAAAATTCCAATTAATTCGGTTCTGTGAAAGAAAACTAGAGATTAATGGATTTTCATAACTAGTTAATGCAAAGCGGTGTAAATCACTAAGTAGTTTTCGTCCACCAACAAAATTTGTTGCATTATCGCAAAAGATTTGAGCTGGTATACCACGGCGAGAAACAAATCGTCTGAGACATGCTATAAATGCCTCGGCAGTTAGATCTGTTACAGCCTCCAAGTGCACGGCCCTAGTAGTCAAACAAATAAAAAGTGCGAAATATCCCTTTACTGGTCGTACACCTCTGGATATACGTGCGCATAGTTGAATCGGTCCTCCGTAGTCGATTCCAACGTTAAAAAACGGGCGCGTTGGTTCCATTCTCGCTTCAGGCAGGGGGGCCATTAACTGAGCCCCTCGAGTAACTCGATGACGAAAACAGGTCATGCATTGATGATATACCTTCCGTACTATATCTCGTAATCCCAATATCCAGAAACGTTGGCGTAAGATTCCCATGAGGGTGGACGGTCCAGGATGAAGATGAGTTATGTGCCATGCGGATACGAGCAGACGACTAAATGGGTGATCCTTCGGTAATATTACGGGATGTTTTGCATCGAAGTTATAGCTAGAGTAGTTTAATCTTCCTCCAACTCGGAGGACGTCGTTAGAATCCAGAAATGGACATAACGCAGCTAAAGAACTTTTAGAATTTACCGTTTGGCTTCGCCTTAAGTTTCCTATTTCTGCCCAAAAGTGGGTTTGCTGCACAACTCGAAAGCATAGGACTTCAGCTTGATTATATTCAGATGCAGTTAAACATTTTAATTTTCTTTGAGACCGTTGGCACCTTGAGTTGTGGATGAACCGAGCACAATAGGAAAAGATCCGAAGAATCTTGGTATATGATGAGTGCTTTCAAAAATTGTGGAGGATGAAACTTGTTGATGAAAGTTAGCGACTGGACTATTTTGTTTCAGTTCGGCGGTAGTATCGAACGTCATTTTTTTAGATTCTTTACATGGGGGAGTTATTGGTTCTGTTTGTAACCATCTTGGACCATTCCACCAAATGTCTAAGTCTAGTATCTGCGACGGTGATACTCCTCTCGACGCCGGGTCAGCTGGGTTGTGCTTCGAAGGCACATGACTCCATTGGCCGCTTGGGATAGTAGTCAAGATCTCAGACGTACGGTTGGCCACATATGTTTTCCATTTTCTTGGTGTATCAGACAACCAAGCTAAAACTACCGTTGAATCGGTCCACGCATAAATGTCATTCGAGGTGAGATTTGCTTCTAATGATTCTAGAATCTTTCGTATCAATTTCGTGAGTAAGAAGGCTCCATTTAATTCTAGCCTTGGGAGAGAAATCTGTTTTAGAGGGGCCACCTTGGTCTTAGCCGCAACCAAACGAGTATATATCTTGTCTTGGACAATACTGCGGCAGTACACTACAGCAGCATAACTACGTTCAGAGGCATCACAGAAGCCATGTAATTGAAGACGACTTCTTTCTAGACAGATGCATCTGGGAATTCGAATTGAGGCTAGAAGCGGAAGTTGTTCTTTAATTACTCGCCATACATGTACCAGTTCGTTTGGAAGGACATCATCCCAGTCATACTGGCATAACCATAATTGCTGCAACAGGATTTTCACGGACACTGTTACAGGAGCAAGCCAACCCATTGGATCGAAAATCCTTGATGATTCTGAAAGTATCTTCCTCTTTGTGAGCTCAGATGACTCAGGTACTATTAATTTGTAAAGGAAAGTGTCGAGTTTAGGGTCCCATTGGATTCCCAAAACCTTAGTAGTTAACATATTTTCATCAATTGCTAATAATCCTGCTGCAGTGTTTGTTTCGTTGTCACTAGCGGTGCATTCAGGCGCATTGGACATCCATTTGGTTAAATTAAATCCCTTAGCTGCTAACATGGTTTGAAGATTTTCTTTGATTCTTAATGCATTGATCAAAGTATCTGCTCCACTTAGGAGATCATCCATATAAAAATGTCCTTTGATAATTGCCGACTCTTCAGGATATTTATTTTGAAACTCATTTGCGATTTGACAGAGAGCTCGTGTCGCTAAAAAGGGTGCCGAAGCTGTTCCATAGGTAACGGTGTTGAGTCTATAATGCCTTATAGGAAGGTCAGGCTGCTCTCGCCATACAATTCTCTGGAAGTCTCTGTTCTCCGGGATCACCAGGACTTGCCTATACATTTTTTCGACATCTGCACAAAGTGCTATAGCGTATCTACGAAAGTTTAATAATATTGCAAATAAGTCTCTTTGAATCGTAGGCCCTACCATTAATCTATCATTTAAAGAGACTCCGGAAGTAGATTTGTAGGATCCATCGAACACGACTCTGATTTTTGGAGTTGGAGTAAGCTTGAAAACGGCGTGATGAGGAAGATAAAAGGCTGATTCCGGTTTGGTAGCTATCTCATCAGCCGGAATGAGTTCCATATGTCCCAATTCTTCATATTCCCTCATAAAGTTCGTATATTGCTCCTTGAAAATCGCATCTCTTTGAAACCTTTTCTCCATAGTATAGAGACGTTTTATTGCCCCTTGAACAGATGCGCCCAGTTCAGCCACTTCAGAATTAAATGGCAAGCCTACTGCATAACGATTACCTATCTGTGTTAAATGTCTTTGGAAATGTAACTCACACCACTCCTCCTCATCTGTTACTAATTCACCCTTTGTCTCTATTTCTTCGACTTCCCAAAAGCGCCGCAATGTTTTATCTATATTTTCGAAGGCTTGAAGATGAAAGTTCTGTACTGGATTGAGTGGGCACGAAGACGAGTCTACAGCTACCCAACCAAACATGGTCTCTTGAGCGACGAGCTCACCACTACTGTCATACAATTGACCTCCTTTGATCACCTTAAAAACGCAGCCAGCTCCCAGGATAATGTCTATTTCACATGGTTCATTGAAATTCGGATCGGCAAGTTGGAGGTGCTTTAGAGCTTCCTTTCTTGAGCTTAAGACTGTTGAAGGTTGGACTAACGAGGTTAATTTGTTCATTATAAATGCTTGCACTTTCAAGCCATCCATTTTACTCCACCTAGGGAACAACTTGACCGTCGTTGTCCCTCTAGTAGAGCCTACTTCTACCTCCCGAATTCCAGTTAGACTTAATCTTGCATTTTCTCTTCGGAGCTTTAATCGTTGAGCACAAGATTCCGAAAGTAAGGAGATCTGAGAACCAGAGTCTAACAGTACGCGGCATGGTACAAACCGTCCTTGATAATCTAACACGTTTACCATTGCTGTAGGTAGTTGAGCAATTTCAGCGGTGTTAGAACCGCGATCTTGAACTACTTGATTTTCTACACAGGTACTTAGGGATGTCACTGTTGGGTCTTTCGCTGAGAGCGGGTTAATAAGATGGTTGATTGAAGAGGAGTTGATAGAAGAGGGGTTGATTGTAGCAGTGTTGATTGTAGCATCATTAGCGGCAAAGGATGGTCTGATTGCTCCGAGTTCTTCTGAGCAATGAGCTGAAGTAGGATTTGGAGAAGGGTATCTGTTTTGTGTTGGAACTTTCCGAGGTTCATGTAACAGGGGATGATGAGATCCTTTACATTGGCCACACCTCATTTTGGAACGACAAGCGTGCACAGAGTGGTTGGCACCAAGACATTTGAAGCATAAAGAATTTAAAATTACAAATTCTCGTCTCCTCACAACTGGTTGATTTTTAAAAATTGTAGTAATGCTTCAAAATAAGTTGCATCGGTTATATTCAAATGTCGCACGATTGATGCGGCTGCTCCCTTTAGGAGGCCTTTTAAATATTGAAATTTTTGTGATGCTGATAAATTTTCATTGTCATGGACGCAAGCTTGAAATAAATCCTTAAACGATGACCACTCCCTATAGTCTCCAAAGAAGTGAGGTATATCTAGCCGAGGTAACCTAACACTCATAAGTTGAAACTGGCCTTTATCAAACGACGACTGATTTAAAGTAGAATGAAAATTGTTCGAAGCCGATGCCTTTTCTTGCCCTTGATTCCTTTCACGCAATGCCCGATTCAACAATTTTTTCGCATCGAAATATTTCGCCTCAAATTCTTCCATTTCAGAAATTTGATCATCTATTACCAATAATTCGTCTTCTATTTCTTGAAACTCGGCCCATGCATCTTCTAGTTTTATTAACCTATTTTTAATGTCTTCTTCATCCGTTTCATTACAAATACTGTCCGCGAAAGCTTTGATTCTCGTTAACGATCCCTTAACCCTTCCGCGTTTCTGGATTAAAGCACCTCTATCAATCATTTTACTAATTCCAAATACGCACCAAGTTCCAACAAAATAACCAAAACAATTCTATTTTTAATTTTCCCCAAAATATACGCAAGATTTCAAATATAAATTGAAATTCCAAAAAAAGTTCACCAAAATCTTTATTTCAAAGTTCAAGTTCAATTATTCTAAAACTTCTCAAAGTTTACTTCAATTATACATACATATATAACCATCAAAAAATCAAATATCATCAGTTATTTTTAACTTTCAATATTCAATTTCCTTGCGCCCAAATATGAGTACCGCACATGGGACTTTACCCGTAATATATGCACAATGGCTAAAAACAAAATCCCGATAACAATCCTTCGTTCATGAATGTTCCACGGCACTTATGAGTTTTTATAAATTGCGGTGCTCGGAAACCGTAAGACACTTTCAATTGTTTTGTAAATTCCCACATGCACGATCTTAATTTTTAAATGTTTTTAAATTCTTTTATTTAACTTGCACTGTTTGTCGTTAAATCTTGGAAGTTAAATTTGACCCACTTCCCGGTTTCGGATAGAGCTGAAATTTTGCATACACGTTTAGTTTGGATGACAATGCAATCTGGCCATTTTGTAAAAATATCAAGATAGCGGTTCCAAAATGGCGCCCGCTTTTATTTTACTTATACTGTTTGTCGTCAAATCTTGGAAGTTAAATTTGACCCACTTCCCGGTTTCGGATAGAGCTGAAATTTTGCATACACATTTAGTTTGGATGACAATGCAATCTGGCCATTTTGTAAAAATATCAAGATAGCGGTTCCAAAATGGCGCCCGCTTTTATTTTACTTACACTGTTTGCCGTCAAATCTTGGAAGTTAAATTTGACCCACTTCCCGGTTACGGATAGAGCTGAAATTTTGCATACACGTTTAGTTTGGATAACAATGCAATCTGGCCATTTTGTAAAAATATCAAGATGGCGGTTCCAAAATGGCGCCCGATTTTTGAAATTGTGCTCCGCGGCCCTTTGAAATGGGTATCAAATGAAAGGATATGACAGGTAGAACACAATAAGCTATGTGGCGTCATTCCAAATTCAAAATGGCGGACAACACTTACACTGTTTGTCGTCAAATCTTGGAAGTTAAATTTGACCCACTTCCCGGTTTCGGATAGAGCTGAAATTTTGCATACACGTTTAGTTTGGATGTCAATGCAATCTGGCCATTTTGTAAAAATATCATGATGGCGGTTCCAAAATGGCGCCCGATTTTTGAAATTGTGCTCCGCGGCCCTCTGACATGGGTATCAAATGAAAGGATATGACAGGTAGAACACAATAAGTTATGTGGCGTCATTCTAAATTCAAAATGACGGCCAACACTTGCACTGTTTGTCGTCAAATCTTGGAAGTTAAATTTGACCCACTTCCCGGTTTCGGATAGAGCTGAAATTTTGCATACACGTTTAGTTTGGGTGACAATGCAATCTGGCCATTTTGTAAAAATATCAAGATGGCGGTTCCAAAATGGCGCCCGATTTTTGAAATTGTGCTCCGCGGCCCTCTGACATGGGTATCAAATGAAAGGATATGACAGGTAGAACACAATAAGCTATGTGGCGTCATTCCAAATTCAAAATGGCGGCCAACACTTACACTGTTTGTCGTCAAATCTTGGAAGTTAAATTTGACCCACTTCCCGGTTTCGGATAGAGCTGAAATTTTGCATACACGTTTAGTTTGGATGACAATGCAATCTGGCCATTTTGTAAAAATATCAAGATGGCGGTTCCAAAATGGCGCCCGATTTTTGAAATTGTGCTCCGCGGCCCTCTGACATGGGTATTAAATGAAAGGATATGACAGGTAGAACACAATAAGCTATATGGCGTCATTCCAAATTCAAAATGGCGGCCAACACTAAATTGCGGAAAGCTTATAATAGACTAAAAAGTAGAAAATATAACCGATCAACTTCCAATTTTGCACACACTCGTAGTTCGGGTGGTTAATGTGTATGAATGATGAGATGAATAGTTGAGTTAAGGGTGAGTTGATAATAAAGAAGCAATACACGTTACAAAAAATCACAAACAAACACAGAGATGCTGCTGTCAACTAAATTCAACTACTCAAATACTGAACTCATGTCCGTATGCATAATTTCAACTAAACCCAGGTAGCAGAGCTGAGTCGAGTTCAGTCAACCTTAACCCAACTCGACTGCCGTTTACATGTAGTTAGACTTGGGTTCAACTTGAGTTCAACTCATCATGTATAAGTACTAAATGCAATTTGACCTTTTTGTAAAAAAATCAAGAAGACGGTTCCGAGATGGCGGCCGTTTTTGCAATTATGTTCCACCGAGCCCACGACATGGGTATCAAATGAATACAGTAAACTGTGTGACGTAATTTTAAATCTAATAGAATTGCCATCATAAAATGGCGGAATACATATAATAAACTAAAAAGTAGAAAATAAAATAAATGGTTAAAAAATTTTTTTAAAAAAAATTCTTTTCATTAACTAAAAAATGTACTGAAAAGTAAAAAATAAAAAATATTTTAAAGAAAGCGTGGAATTCCAATTTTAATGAAAAAGTTAATTAAAAGAATGGCGCATTTTTCATCAAAAAATTTTGTTAGAATTTGAAATTAACAAAGCAAAAAATTGAGGGTTATTGTAAATCTCACGCGATTTACAGTTATATTTTCAATTTTTGATGAAAAATGCGCCATTCTTTTAATTAACTTTTTCATTAAAATTGAAATTTCACGCTTTCTTTAAAATATTTTTTATTTTTTACTTTTCAGTACATTTTTTAGTTAATGAAAAGAATTTTTTTTAAAAAATTTTTTTAACCATTTATTTTTTTATTAATTGAGGTTTAACTTATGTGGCACTTTTTTTTTATTTTATTATTTTAGGTTTAAATTATGTGGCACTTGGAAATATAAGTTCAAAATTTTATAGTTTTTTACTTTAGTAGAGCTTGAGAATTTTATCTATTCTATCTAATTATTTTTATCTATTGTAAAAAAAAATGAATGATAATTCTCTACTTATCTTTTTATAAATTTTGCTGGTAGTTGATGTTGATTGAAGATCCGGCTCGAAGGACCAAAAAATGTTTCGTACAACTCGAAGGACCAAGTCTGCTCGTTGACCAAAAGGTGGTTGCTGGTTTTTTTTTGCACCTTAAAAAACCGTTTGCGCTGCCTTATAGAGCGGCTCGTTGCTCTATAGATAGTTTCTCACTTTACGCTCAACCTTGCACTTATAGAGCGGCTCGTTGCTCTATAATTTATCACCTTGCACTCAACCAAAAAAACAACAAGAATTAACTTTAAACTTTAATTTAACTTTATTGCCTTTTGCCTCTTTTCTAGTCGGTAGTTGGAACAAGACTGAATATAATTTGTGGGTATAACTTTGGGATAACTCAATAATATATATATGTATATATATATATATATATATATATATATATATATATATATATATATATATATATATATATATATACATCTATATCTATAAAAATCTCGCGTCACAGTGTTTGTTACCGAACTCCTCCGAGACGGGTTGGCGGATTCTTATGCAATTTTTTGTGTAAGTTTGGTAGGTCTGAGAATAGGTCGTAGGCTATTTTAAAACGTTTTTATTAGCTCGCTTTCTTGTCTGTCTGTTTGTCCGGTACAAATCTTGCAATCGATTTTTTGACTACTTCCAGTTACCCGATCACCCTGAAATTTTGCACACAGCTTCAGCTCCGATGACCATGCAATATGGTATATACCTTTAGATCCATGGAGGCCGTCTCAGGAGGGCGGCTTGAAATATTCTACACAAACCCTTCGACGTGGGTATCAAATGAAATGGTATGATAAGTACAACACCATAAGCAATATAGTATACTCAATTTATCGTTTGGTCCATGGTGGCCATCTCCAGAGGGCGGATTACCATTTTCTTCACAACCCCCTCGACATGGGTATCAAATGAAAGGGCATCATAAGTCGAATGCAATAAACTATGTCCTTAAAACCATGGCGGCCTCCTCAGGAGGGTGGGTTACCATTCTCTTCAGAACCCTTTCGACATGGGTATCAAAAGAAAGGGTATGATAAGTAGAATACCATAAGCAATATAGTATACTCAATATTTCGTTTGGTCCATGGCGCCCATCTCAAGAGGACGGATTAACATTTTCTTCACAACCCCCTCGACATGGGTATCAAATAAAAGGGCATCATAAGTCGAATGCAATAAGCTATGTCTTTAGATCCATGGCGGCCTCCTCAGGAGGGTCGGTTACCTTTCTCTTCAGAACCCTTTCGACATGGGTATCAAATGAAAGGGTAGATAAGTAGGATACCATAAGCAATATAGTATACTCAATATGTTTGGTATATGGCGGCCATCTCAAGAGGACGGATTAACATTTTCTTCACAACCCCCTCGACATGGGTAACAAATGAAGGAGCATCATAAGTCGAATGCAATAAAGTGTGTCTTTAGATCCATGGCGGCCTCCTCAGGATGATGGGTTACCATTCTCTTCAGAAACCTTTCGACATGGGTATCAAATGAAAGAGTATGATAAGTAGAAGACCATAAGCAATATAGTACAATCAATATATCGTTTGGTCCATGGCGGCTATGAAGGACGGGTTAACATTTTCTTCACAACCCCCTCGACATAGGTATCAAATGAAAAGGCATCATAAGTCGAATGCAATAAGCTCTGTCTTTAGATCCATGGCGACCTCCTCGGAGGGTGGGTTAGAATTCAGAACCCGTTCGATATGGGTATCAAATGAAAGGGTATGATATGTAGAATACCATAAGCAATATAGTATACTCAATATTTCGTTTAGTCCATGGCGGCCAACTCAAGAGGACGGAATAACATTTTCTTCACAACCCCCTCGACTTGGGTATTAAATGAAAGAGCATCGTAAGTCGAATGCAATAAGCTGTGTCTTTAGATCCATGGCGGCCTCCTCAGGAGGGTGAGTTACCATTCTCTTCAGAAACTTTTCGACATGGGTATCAAATGAAAGAGTATGATAAGTAGAAGACCATAAGCAATATTGTATACTCAATATATCGATTGGTCCATGGCGCCTGTCTCAAGAGGGCGGATTAACATTTTCTTCACAACCCCCACGACAAGGGTATCAAATGAAAGGGCATCATAAGTTGAATGCAATAAACTATGTCTTTAGATCCATGGCGGCCTCCTCAGGAGGGTGGGTTAACATTCTCTTCAGAACCCCTTCGATATGGGTGGGTATCAAATGAAAGGGTATAATAAGTAGAATACCATAAGCAATATAGTATACTCAATATTTCGTTTGGTCCATGGCGGCCAACTCAAGAGGACTGAATAACATTTTCTTCACAACCCCTCGACATGGGTACCAAATGAAGGAGCATCATAAGTCGAATGCAATAAAGTGTGTCTTTAGATCCATGGCGGCCTCCTCAGGATGATGGGTTATCATTCTCTTCAGAAACCTTTCGACATGGGTATCAAATGAAAGAGTATGATAAGTAGAAGACCATAAGCAATATAGTACAATCAATATATCGTTTGGTCCATGGCGGCTATGAAGGACGGATTAACATTTTCTTCACAACCCCCTCGACATGGGTATCAAATGAAAAGGCATCATAAGTCGAATGCAATAAGCTCTGTCTTTAGATCCATGGCGACCTCCTCAGGAGGGTGGGTTAGAATTCAGAACCCGTTCGATATGGGTATCAAATGAAAGGGTATGATTTGTAGAATACCATAAGCAATATAGTATACTCAATATTTCGTTTAGTCCATGGCGGCCAACTCAAGAGGACGGATTAACATTTTCTTCACAACCCCCTCGACATGGGTATCAAATGAAAGGGCATCATAAGTCGAATGCAATAAACTATGTCCTTAGAGCCATGGCGGCCTCCTCAGGAGGGTGGGTTACCATTCTCTTCAGAACCCTTTCAACATGGGTATCAAAAGCAAGGGTATGATAAGTAGAATACCATAAGCAATATAGTATACTCAATATTTCGTTTGGTCCATGGCGCCCATCTCAAGAGGACGGATTAACATTTTCTTCACAACCCCCTCGACATGGGTATCAAATAAAAGGGCATCATAAGTCGAATGCAATAAGCTATGTCTTTAGATCCATGGCGGCCTCCTCAGGAGGGTCGGTTACCTTTCTCTTCAGAACCCTTTCGACATGGGTATCAAATGAAAGGGTATGATAAGTGGGATACCATAAGCAATATAGTATACTCAATATGTTTGGTATATGGCGGCCATCTCAAGAGGACGGATTAACATTTTCTTCACAACCCCCTCGACATGGGTATCAAATGAAAGGGCATCATAACTCGAATGCAATAAGCTATGTCTTTAGATCCATGGCGGACGTAGGTATCAAATGAAAGGGTAGCATAAGTAGAATACAATGAGCGATTTAGTATACTTAATATACAGTTAGATCCATGGCGGACGCCTCAAGAGCACAGCTTACTATTTTCGTCACAACACCCGCGACGTGGGTACTACAGGAAAGGGTGTGATAAGTAGATTAAGCTATATGGGGTCATTGTAAATTTAACTTGGCGGCTAACATAAACTGGTGGATTGCCTAACTTTACCACAACCTCCACATAGGAATCAAATGAAAGGAAATACCATGTAGAATAAAATAAGCCATGTGACGTAATTCAAAGTATAATATTCACACCAGTTACATAATGTAGATTAATACGGTGAATTATTTAAAGTAAAATGAAAGATTCAAGTTTCAGATAATTACGACTGAAATTTAATTTATAGATGTTTTTATATGAAGAAAGCAGTTAAATACAATCAAAAGCCATCTTGACGTTTTTCAGTAAAGGAGTAGTTGTGAGCACTCACCAGTGAAAATAGTAAAAATGATCAAAAAAGAGGCGCAGCTATTATTGAAATAAAAATCATATAAAATTAATTTAGCTTACTTCTTATTTTAATTTTCAGGAATTTCAAAATTAAATAGATTGGTATATTATTAGTAGACTTAGGTAACAATTTTCCGCATGTATCCGTTATAATATCATGAAGATGTTTAAAATTGATTGGAAAATATCACACACAAGACTAAAAAGCAGACAATACGTTTTTTCGTTTAAAATCTTACAAATATTTTCATAGCTATTACAAATTCACAATCACAAATTTTCAGGACTATCTGTATGGTGTTAGGAATATATTTGAGGTTCTAAATCTGTATGGGGCTAGGATAAATTATTTTATATTTTTTAGTTTATTTAGTTTATTTTATATTTTTTATTTTAATATTAAAAAGTTTTTTTTATCTAAATAATTTTTATATCTTTAACTAAAACAAACAGCTGAAAAATCTAAAAAAAAAAAATGGTAATTTTAGTACTCTTCACTTCATTTTAGCTTCACTAGCTTCATGGCCTACCTATTCTTTGGCTGCTTCGTAAATGGAAAATTGTCATTAAATTGAATCATTACATTTAATAACAATTTCAAATTTACGTAGCTGTCAAACAATAGGTAGGCCATGCCGCTGTTGAAACTATACTGAAATACAATAAGCAATATAGTATACTCTATATACCGTTAGATCCATGACGGCCGTCTCAAGAGGGCGGATTACCACTTTCTTCACAACCCCCTCGACATGGGTATCAAATGAAAGAGTACGGTAAGTAGAATACAATAAGTAATGTAGTACATATACTCAATATACCGTTAGATCCATGGCGACCGTTTCAAGACCCATGTACCCGGTCTTTGAGGTACTTCATCTACAGTGGCTCACAGCCAAAATGATGTGGCCAGGTAACTTATGAAAAATGATAAATATCTGTCAGTTTCTGAATGAAATAAAGAAAAACAGTTAAGAGGAATTGCAAATATAATGTTTATTTATCATTTAAGTGAAAAAAAAAATAAAAAAAAATAATCCGTTACGGTGAAAATTAACAAAAATCCAGAAAAGAGCTGATTTTGACCTCACAGCCAAAATGATGTAAAATGGTTTTTCCTAGAAAAAAAATTGTATCAAGTTTTAATATCTTATAAAATTATAAAATACATAATACTTCTAGTATCTCGTGGGATAGCCTTTCTGCTTGAGAACCGCGTCCAATCTTCGAGGGATCGATTCCACTCTTCCTGCAAAGCTCTTTTAAGGTCCTGTTTGTTGTTAATTGTGTGTTTCCTAATGCCTTTCTCCAACTCTGACCACAAATTCTCTATAACATTTAAGTCCGGAGACTGTGGAGGCGTTTGAATAACATGTGGGCAATTCCAAATGAGCCACGTTTGAACGATTTGGGAGGAATGCTTGGGATCATTGTCCTGATAAAATCGAAACTTATCCTTTATATTCAATTGTTCTGCACTTTGCAATAAGTTCTCTTTCAAAATATTCAGATACTTGTGTTTGTCCATGATACCATCGATAAAAGCCAGATTTCCGACCCCTGCTGACGACATTCATGCCCATACCATAACATGTCCACCTCCATGTTTTACAGTGGCCCTTAAATGTTTTGGATTGAGCTTTGTATTTGGTTGCCTCCAGACGAATTTTTGCGCGTCAGATCCAAATAAATTAAACTTAGATTCATCTGAGAAAATTACGGTATCCCAAAAAGCAGTATCCTTTCTCTGATGTTCACGAGCGTAATCAATCCTGCGCAATCTGTTTTTGCGATTGATGAAAGGTTTCTTCCGGACAACTCTACCATTTAAATTAGCATTTCTGAGTACCCTCCTTATAGTTTCGGGGCTGCTCTTTTTGCCGAGAGTCCTTTCAGCAATGTCTGCCAATTTCGGGGCACTCAATGTAGGATCCTTTTTTGACTGTCTCACGATCCAACAGCAATCCGTTTCAGAAAAAATTTTGTTGTGAGCTTTTTTGGCTCGATTTCTTACACGATTTTCTCGCACAAAACGTTCAATAATATGCTGCACTGTTGAAATACTCCTTTTAACAATTTCAGCGATTTTTTTTTAGATTTCCCGTCCTTAAAATGGCTTATTATTAACTCTCGTTCTTCAATAGAAGTGTGAATTAAGTATCGAATTGTTCTTCACAGAATAATGATTTCGTTCAAAAACCAAGGTCAGACTGATAATCATCATGCCTACAATGCGATATTCATTCCTTACAAACAGTATAATTGGAATTACCGGTACTTTTTCTAGGAAAAACCATTTCACATCATTTTGGCTGTGAGGTCAAAATCAGCTGTTTTCTGGATTTTTGTTGATTTTCACCGTAACGGATTATTTTTTTTTATTATTTTTTTCACTTAAATGATAAATAAACATTATATTTGCAATTCCTCTTAACTGTTTTTCTTTATTTCATTCAGAAACTGACAGATATTTATCATTTTTCATAAGTTACCTGGCAACATCATTTTGGCTGTGAGCCACTGTATGTAAAATTCATATCCCAACAAATACCAAGCCAATGGATGGTTTTTATTGGCTACTATTGCATTGCTTATTGGGCGAGGCGTATCGGGTCCCAGCTAGTATATATATTATATGTACATATATAGAGTTTCCCTTCTAACACAGAAGGCGCACTTCCCAGCAGGGCTGAGAAATATTTACCACTGCCGTGGCTCAGCTGAGACATGCAAACATAAAATATTAGTAACATAAAAATTAGTAAATAAAAACAAAAATCCAAATTAACATATAACCCACGCAAGCAACAGGAAACAAAGATGGTCACGTGAGATTAAAAAGACTCCTTTTAAGGGCATCTTTACTAATGCTCACGCTAAAGACATTAATATTATTATTAACATTAATGAACATGCGGTTTACAGGTTCAAATCTACCGTAATTAGTAATAGAGGAGTTGATTTGTAAAGAGGTGGACCTCTCAGATTATAACGACTCTCTCTAAACGGCGCACGGCGACCTAAAAAACCTGAGTCGACCTTTCCATTAAGTAGCTGATGAACAAATACAACATCGGCCACCTCTCGACGCTTGTGAAGAGAGCTTAAGTTGAGTAACTTAAGCCGGGATTCATATGATGGAAGAACTATTGGGTTTTCCCAAGGAAGATGATTCAGTGCGAATCGAACGAACCTTCGTTGAACCGATTCAATAGTTCTAACATGCGAAGAATAGTGAGGAGACCAAACCTGGGAGGGATATTCAAGTAATGGTCTGACAAGAGAAATATATAAGTGTTTAGTAACCAACGGGTTATTAAATTCCTTGGACCACCTTTTTATAAAACCCAAGACTAAACTACCTCTGGAAGAGATATAGTTGATGGGAGTGGAGAAATCCAGCTTACTAT
This sequence comes from Thereva unica, assembly GCA_949987705.1. Lineage (NCBI taxonomy): Eukaryota > Metazoa > Arthropoda > Insecta > Diptera > Therevidae > Thereva > Thereva unica. Next base: position 146,790,930 of record OX465281.1, on the reverse strand, counting down.
CAAATCTAATCCCGAGATCTTTAACCAAATTAACACGAGGGATACCCTCATCAGAAAAGGTGTAGTTAAAAATTGAATCGTTTATTTGAGAAAGGGCACACATCACATTTTTTTCAAATTTGTTTTTATTCTTGAAATGGATTCTGTGGGTGTAGACCCAGTTAGTGTTGAACAGGCACGCCTCCAACACGATTGCATTGGTTGTTCTCCAACCAAGTTGTCAACTGGCCAACCAGCAGCAACAACAATGCTGAATGATAATAATCAAAAGTGAATCCTACAGAATCATAAAACAATTTTATTTTTTACATTTAATGTTCACTATTCTATGGTTTTGTATTTTGAATTAAATAAACCATTGGTAACTAAGATGTTTAGTGCAGAATATTTATTTTTTTCTTTATTTAGTGCAGAAAGGGCACATATCCACATGTTAAAAAATGTCATTACTGGCCAACGTTTCCATGTAAAAAAAAATAATATCTGGAAAATAAGTCTTATAGTAGGTTATGTAAAACAAAAATACCAAGAAAAAATATAAACAAAATTTCAAGGGTGGAAACAGTTTTTTGTTGTTCCTGAAAAGTTAGAAAAATGTGATATGTGCCGTTTCTGAAATAAACGATTCAATTATAGGATCACGTCTCCTACTAAAAGTCATGACTTCGCATTTACCAATATTAAGAACCAGGTTGTTGTTAGCACACCAAGAGTAAAAGGTATCAAGGTCAATCTGCAGAAGTTTGCAATCCTCCATACTCTTTATGTGCCGATACAATTTGATGTCATCAGCGTAAATCAATATTCTACAGTGTCTTAGTAAGGGAACAATGTCATCAATTGATAAGATAAAGAGGAGAGGGCCAAGATGACTTCCGTGAGGGACACCGGACGTCGCTTCAATGGTTATTGATTTGGATTCACGAAAAAGAACTTTGTAGGTCCGGTCAGTTAAGTAAGACTGGAACCATACTAGAAGGGCTTGCGGAAAGCCTAACGTTCTTAATTTCAGAATAATAATGGAATGGGAGAGCTTGTCGAATGCCTTACTAAAATCAGTGTAAACACAGTCAGTTTGACAACGGGAAACGAAGCCTTCGACAGCATGAGCAGTGAACTCAAGAAGATTGGTGGTGGTGGAACGAGCTGCAAGAAAACCATGTTGATTCGTTGAGATCAGCCTCTTGCAGATAGGAGCGAGTGTGGAAAAGATAATTTATTCAAAAAGTTTCGGTATAGCAGACAACTTAGCAACTGGCCTATAATTCGATATTTCACTCTTGCAACCACTTTTGTGAATAGGAATTATGAACGAATTCTTCCACATAGTGGGGAAGTACCCTTTATCCAGGGATTTTAGAAAAAGGATTTTCAGTGGAGACTGGAGAACCTCCACACAGGCCTTAAGGACAGCAGGAGGAATACGTCGGGGCCAGGAGTAAAGTCAAATGGAAGATCGTCAATATGTTTCACGATATCGGCAATGGTAATTGAGAGAGGTAAAAAATGAGCGTCTCGGTTGGGGATAATGTGACGAAAATTATTGTCGTCAGGCTGAAAGTCTGCAGATGAGAAAGATTGATGAAAGAATGACGCAAACATGTTGCAAATCGCGGGCGAGTCACAGCGAGACCAGTTCTTGTGCTGCATAGTACTATATTAGGGTAATTATCAACTTTTTTCTTCGAGTTGATAAATTTGAAGAAGTTTCTGGAATCAGTAAATACTTTATTACTCATACTGCTGAGATATTCACGATACAGAGTAAAAGAGAGTGAACGAAATTGGTTATAGCAAATGATAAATGAATTGAGACTCGGAGAGTCCTTTCTCTTTAAATAAGTTTTCCACAGCCTATTCTTTCGATTTTTCAAATGCTTGAGTTCACTATTGAACCAAGGAGGAGAAGAACTGGCTAATTTTTGAGGCTCGTAGGGAACGCAAGAAACGAGGGCTTCGTATAGTACGCCATAAAACCGTGCTACATCGACATCCAACTCGTTTGTGGAAAGTAAGTATTTGAAATCAACCATGGCAAGTTTAGATGACAGCTCATTAAAGTTAGCCTTTTTAAAGTTAAAGGAATAGGTTACCCCTTCCGGATAAGGAGTATTAACTGAATTGAAACAGTAATTGAGCAAGATAGGAGGGTGGTAATTGTCAACTGTGGACATGACTATTGGACTGGGTTTAACAGTCATGTTGACTGAGTCAGTAAAGAATATAAGATCCAACTGCCTTCCTAATACATTAGTCACACCGCTCATTTGACTCAAGCCAAGTGAGAATAAGGAATCGAGAAAACACGATTCCTTAGAATTAAGGCTCCCTTCAGGAAGGTAGTTGTCGTCATCTTCAACATATACTATACCCACTGGATATTGGGTAAATTGAAATCGCCAAGAAGAAGTAGCTCATCATTAGTGTTCATCAAGGTCAGAATGTGGTGAACACAAAAGATGAGAATATCATAGAGGTTATTACCTCCATCGTCAAGTGTGCTTAACATATCTGGTGGGATATAGCAGCACAGCAGGAAGAGATTCATTTTAGAAAGGGAGATTTTAAGAGCAACAAGCTCGACGTCAAGGTGGTTAGAGAAGCTAGGAAGCAAAATTGGGGTGCAATTAAGATGGCTTCTACAAGCAACAAGTACGCCACCCCCACGAGCTTCCGAGTCAGTGTGACGGTCCCTCCGAAAGATTTGGTAGGAGGAATCGAAAAGTTCAGCATTGAGAATGCCCACATGGAGCCAGGTTTCAGAGAATGCTATGACATCTAGGCCACTAGCAACCGTTGCCTGAAGGATATCTTTAGTTTTAGACCTGGCCCCCTTACATTCTGGTAGTAGAGGGAAAGCGTCTCGAGTTTTTTGATATCTGAGTAGCACCCGAAGTTGAAGTTAAAGCATTTGCATGATGAGACCTATTACGAGTGCGCGGAACGAACCGCTTGGTAAGAGCCCCAGTAGGCCAGAAACCAGGGTCTAAGAGAATCTCGGCAGTAGCAGGCGGTGCAGACAAAATAAAAGATGCAACTGGCTTGGAAGCCTTGCTAACCCTTCTACAACGAACTGTCCCGGGGTCTATAGATTTTTTCCTCAAATATTCACAGATAGACTCCGTCTTAGTCTCCGGAGAGAATCTCGAGATGAAAATATTTAGAGGCCTAGGAACCGTAACAAGAGGAGTGAAAGGCTCAAGAGGGACTATAACTTCGGCAACCGGTGGACCATCCGCTATTAGAGGTGGAGGGGCTGCTACCAAGACTGGCATAGAGGACGGCTCAGTCCTTCAGCGACCGAAGGATCTGCGACCACTAGTGGCGAGGAGGATGATACAGAGACCGGCTTTAAGTTCAGCTCTGTAGATGGAACACCGGACGAGGACCTCAAGCTGACACTATTCCCAATGGTGGCTTGGTGATTACGACTTTTATTATTTTTATTTTTTAGTTTTTTGCAACGCGGGTTACATCCTAACGTGGTTGGGTTAATGACATCCCGATTGAAGATGACATCAGCCAAGGGAGGAGCAACCTTGGGACTATTCAAGGAAGGAGGCTGCTCCCCAACCTGCAGTACGTGAGCAGAGGGGAATATCTTACTATTAAACACGCCTTCAAATTTTGAAGCTATAGAGCTCAAGGCGTTATGATTTTGAACCACTGCTGAAGACAGGGATTCAATATCAGCTCGAACACGCTTCGTACTCCTTTTAATGTCATCCAATACAGGATGAAGAGAAACCGAAGAGGTGGAAGAGCAGGAAGAAGTGGCGATAGGATTTAAGATTAACGACTGCATATCATCAATCGAGTCTAAAGCCGTTGCAACCCTGGAAGAAATTTCCTGGAATTTACTCAATAAGGAGCCGGAGTTAGTCGCAGCAAGATTTAGGGTGTCGGACAATGAGTCGAGTCGGACGTTGATTGATTGAATGTCATCCGACAACATCTGGAGATGGGAGATGTTGCCGGAGAAGGAACTGAGATGGCCCATGAATAACTCTTGACCGTCGAGAAAAGCATTAGAAATGTCCTTCACCAGTCTGAGGACATGGCAGGGCTTGATGTCTGAACACTCCCTACAAGTTGTCACTCTAGGAGCCGAAGTGTTGGAACTGACTCCTGCGTTAAGGCAAGTGAGGTGAAAGACCACTACACAGGCCTCCTTCATGCTCTCAAATGATCTTCCAAGGATAGCAATATCGTCGGCAAAGGCTAGTACATATTTTCACTGACCTGTCAAAGATACACCCTGATGTGTTAATCGATGCATCTCTTACTGCTTTTTCTAGGGCCACGTTGAATAACAGGCAGGAGAGTGCGTCACCTTGCCTTAATCCTCTATTTGTTCTGAGGGGTGGGGATAATTCACCATCAATTCTGACTTTACACCTTGCATCTTTCATCGAGATTTTTGTCAGCTCTACAAGGTGTTTTGATATTCCGAGCTGCTCCATAGCATCAAATAACTCCTTGCGGTTCACACTATCGTAAGCATATCTGTAGTCGATGAATAACATGTGGATGTTTATGTTAAATTCAACGGCCTTTTCTAGAGTTTCTTTGAGTACAAATAACTGGTCTGTTGTGGATCTTCCAGGACGAAAACCGCATTGATACTCTCCTAGTATTCTTTAAACGTATGGTTGTAGTCTATTATAGAGTACACGTGAGAACACTTTGTATGTTGTATTCAATAGCGTTATTCCTCTATAGTTGCTGCAAGATAGAGGGTCTCCTTTTTTGTGTAAAGGACACACTATGCCTTCGTTCCACTCATCAGGCATTTCTTTCCGTCTCCAGATTTCCACTATTACTTCATGCAGTTTTTGGATAGTTCCCTTTCCGCTTTGCTTAATGAGTTCAGTAGGTATGTTGTCAGATCCTGATGCCTTATTATTTTTTAATGTTCGCAATGCTTGTCCTCATTGTCCGGATTCATGTTCTGTACGTTTGGGATACCACTGTGCTCCTGCTCTGGGGTCATTAATAGCTTCTCGAAATGCTCTGCCCATCTAGCCAATATTGCGTCATGATTGCTTAATATCTCCCCACTTTTATTTTTGCACATTGTCACTCTAGCCTTAAATTCTTTCCTTTGTTGGTTTATGCTTTTGTAGAAGTTTCTTGCATCATTTAGGTTTGCTGATTCTTCTAATTTTTTCATTTGCTCTTCCCAATAAAGCCTTTTTTTCACTTTGTACAATCTCTTCTCAGCTCGCCTCTTTTCCTTGTACTCCTCTTCAGAGTTTCTTGTTCTGTGTCTATTAAGCATGACTTGGTACGCTCGGTTTTTTTCCCTTGTCGCCTGGGCGCATTCTTCAGCGAACCACTCAACCCTTCGCCCTTGTTGCACGAAGCCTAGAACATCTTCAGCTGTTTCTTTTATCGTTCTTTTTATATCATCCCATTTATCGTTCAAGTCTTCGTGTGTGTTACGTGTGATTTCATTTATTTTAACGTTGAGTAGGTTCTCGTAATCAGACCTAGTTTGCTCTTCCTCCAAACCTGCCACGTTGTATTTTCGGTCTCTGTTTCCTCTTCTGGTTTTTATTGCAGATATCCTGGCCCTAATTTTCGTACCTATTAAGAAGTGGTCAGAGTCTATATTTGCGCCGCGGAATGCTCTCACATCCAGCACATTGGATTGGTGGCGTGCATCTATAAGGACATGATCAATTGCCTTGTTGGTTACACCATCCGGTGACTTCCAAGTTGCTTTTTGAATATCCTTATGCTGGAATTTGGTGCTGGATATATGCATATTTTGCGCCATGGCAAAGTTTATTAGTCTTAATCCATTATCATTGTGGTGTTCGTGCAAACTAAACTTTCCAATTGTCGGCTGAAACGCTGCTTCTCGTCCTATTTTTGCATTGGCATCTCCAATGACTATCTTTATATCATGACGAGGACAGTTTCTGTACACTCTCTCTAAAGAGTCATAAAACATCTCCTTTTCCTCTTCTGTTTTCTCTTGGGTAGGAGCATGTATATTTATTATTGAATAGTTGAAGAATTTGCCCCTTAAACGAATCTTGCACATTCTTTCGTCTATGGCTTCAAACCCTATGACGAGGTGTTTTATTTCCTTTCGCACAATGAATGCTGTACCTAGTATGTGGTCTCTTTCTTTGCAGCTATAAAAAATGTTATGTGTTCTTTTTTCAAATATTCCCTGTCCAGTCCATCTCATCTCCTGGATGGCCGCTATGTCCATTCTGTATTTCGTCAATTCATCTAGGAGGATTTTTAGCTTACCGGGTTGGTATAATATTCTTACATTCCATGAAAATAAGTTCAAAGCGTTAGCCTTGGTACGTTTGCCGGGTCGTCTCCGTGAAATCTGTCCAGTCCGAGGCTCTGCCGTTGGTTCCATAGCAAAAAGTTAATGCCAGGAAGAGTTGCTAGCCCTTCGCTGGTAGGCGAGAATATAGCGTCTCACACTCGCTACTACCGTCGTTAGTTGGTTATGCAGGGGGCACCACGTGGAGGTGACGGTTTGATTTTGCCCCCTCGTTATGTCCCGTAGTAATTTTAAAAATTTGATTGTAGTAATCTTAAAAATTTGATTAAAAATGTCAATATTTAATTAGATTCAATTTGTCAAATTTTCAACAATATTTGTTCCGGCGACACTGAAAATAAAAGCTCCAGAAAGGAAAACACCAAAAAAGTAAAAAAGGAAATAAATAAATGAAAACACCAAATTCCTTTCGGTTTTGCATTTTTATTAATAAACAAACTATACACTGAAAAATCAAAAATCAAAAAAAAAAAACAAGTAAAAAGGGATTCGATAAATAAAAACACAAATTTAACTATTTCTTCTATTTTTATTGAAAACAAAATTACATCAAGATACAACAAAACACACACGGAAAAAGGACGTCACTACACAACAAAAAACTACCAGAAATTCATACCTGAAAATAGAAAACAAATTAATTAAATGCAAAATGTTTAAATTACAAGTTCTTACCTTTTAAAGGGGATAAACAATCCAAATTAATGATGAAACCACCAACGAGAGATCCATTCAAAAACAACGCAAAAAGCCGTCGGCAAATCGACATCAGCAAAATCTGTAAACGAAAAATTAGTAAAAAATACAAACAAATTCCACAAAAACTCTTACCTGTCAACCCTAAAATGGATAATCCCAAAACTCCGCCTCATCATCCCCTCTAAATCGGTGCTAAAACCTAAAAATATAACTAAAATTAATAAATAAATGAAAATAAACAAAGATAAAAATACTTACCAAGTTGCACCTCCATTTGACATCTGCAGGAAAAACAAGAACAGCTGATCGGACATCGCACACAGATCTAGTACATAAACCCGAAATTATGTACTTCGAGAACGAAGCCCCCTACTACAGAATAGCCTCAACCATTATTCAAAGAGAAATAAATACCGACGCACAGACGGCGTTGAATCAAATTGCTTTTAATCTTTCTAGAGTCTTGAACTAGAAGATGAAATCTGTATTGAGGTTTTAGCAATAAAGCAATTTCAAAGCCTAAGTATCGAACTTAGCATTCTCGAAAGACAGAATTGAGGTCTTTTCCCAGTAAAGCCCGAATTAAAGACAGTTTTGAAGTCTTTAATACAGCAGTAACTTAATCACCAAAATTGATTTCAGCAGTTACTCTAACCAACCACAGAGGGACGAATTTGCGAAGAAACAAGGCAAAGCAGTCCAGCAAGCCACAACCAGGGCAGCAAGCAGCAACCAGGCAGCAAACAGCAAGCAAATCCCAAGCGATTCTCAAGAAACGAAACCAGAGTGCAGCAACACAAAGGTTATTCCTGGCTGTTCTAATTGCAGAACACATCAGGCGAAACATCGATCGTCATCTGACAGATAGGTGGCGTTATCAATTAAGCTATCAGAGCAAGCAATATTTTGGTAATTCTTATTTACAAACAAATAAAGAATAATTTACGAATTTTCAAGTACTAAATCACGAATTAATTGAATTTAAGATTGAATTGAAATATTTTGGCAATTTGTTGAATTTTTATTGAATTTATATTTAAGAAAATCTAATAATTAATTGCGAATAAATAGTAATTTGGTTATTGGAAAAAGTTATCTTTTTATTGAATCGCACCCTTCCGGCACCTTTTTATTGAGTCAGAAATTAAATTGCTAATTCTGAACACAAGCCAAACACTCTGTCTCCTAACTGGGTGCCGGTGTATAAGAAAATAGTGAACCTTACACTGACAAAAACTGTGAAATGCAAACGAAAACAGTTTCCTTGCGTTCCTGCTTGTGCTATTACCATTCACAAGTCGCAAGGTGGGACGTTTACTGTTATTGTTTATAAATACTCCTCAAAGCAACCACAACAGTTGGTGCATGTGGCGCTGAGTCGGGTAACGAATATACACGGCTTGCACGTCATCACGGAAAAAGATGCGCCTTTTATCTTCAAACACGGACGGGATGGGAACGACTCACAGACTAGGCGAGATGTCCGTAACGAATACATTCGACTCCGTGGACACGCCCTTCAAACAATCACTTCGAAAGCAGTGAAATTTTGTGATGACGGTAACAACGCTGGGCAAACTGTAGTGACAAGCCTTAGTGTTCAGAGTTTGTCTGCGCACTTCGCCGATATTGAAACGGATCCCGTGATACCAAGATCGGATTATTTGGTATTGACTGAAACGTGGAAGCCTGACAATTTTGATCCAGTTCCAATCAATAATTATGAATGTATAACCAGGCAGAATAATCGATCAGATTCTGATACAAACGCAGCTGGTGGAGTGGCAATTTATCGAAAATTAACATCAACGGATATGTGCAATCTCGAATGCACATCAGATGTTACTAAGTCAACAACGCTGAGAGGAACAACCCTCGATTTGACTTTTTCAAGGCACATTACACTTGAAACATTCCCATTCATTTCATACTTTTCCTATCATCGACCTATCCTTAACAGAATAACACAGATTGCAAGAAGTTAAATATCAGACATGTATAAAAGCTGTAAATGAATTTGTTACTACACATTGTTACTTGTAAATAATCTGTTCAATAAAGTAATAAACATATTTGAATTCATTAGTGCAAATAAAAGCTAATTTATCAATCAAAGTGAATATTTCATTTTACTCCTTTTTGTATCCATACAAAATAATGATAATTTAATATAAATTATTCAATTTTATTCATAAAAGTATGCAATCATTTCATCAATGTTTTCTCATGACGTTGTCACGTTAAACTATCGTCAAATTTTCACCAAATTTTTTTTTATATGAAAAAACCAAGCTTAGGTGAAACCCTTTGTACTACCTGTCCGTCATGTCGTTCAGTTCATGGTGCGATGTCTAGTAGTAAGCTTGGTTTGAAAAATAGAGGAGAATAGGAAAGGTTAGAGGGGGTCTGGAGGGTGTAGAAGAAAATGACGATGAACCTCACGTTTGAGCTCTAAGGTGTTGTACGAGTTCGGAAATACCGACTGCGGAGATTATTCCACAGTCGAGTTGTTCTATTCAAAAAACGAACTTCTAAACCGTATTGTGCGTGAACGGGGGGCCTGTAGGGTATGGGGGGTGAGCCGAGCGGGCTAGTCGTGTGTTGCGGAAAAAGTATTGCCGTGCAGGGAGGAGGTCCTGAATTTCAGTGGAACAGTCGCCATGGTAATAGCGATAAAGTATGGAGAGGGCTGCTACATTCCTACGGTGGCTTAAGGTGTCTATGGAGGCGCGAAAGGGGCCGATTTTGCACCTTATCGAGACAAGCCAAGGTGGTTTTTGGGGCGCCTGCCCAGATATGCGAGTTGTATTCGAGGCGCGGCCGAATGTAGGATTTGTATATTGTAGCCAATGCGGCTGGCTGGAGGAGGAACTTCCATCTCTTGAGAAATCCAAGGCATTGGGAGGCTTGTTTGGCGATTTGGAATAAGTGATCATTCCATCGCAGATGCTCCGTTAAGGGGTTACATGGGTTTACTCGGGGGAAAAAAGGTCTATTTTCAACAATTTTTTTTTTATATAAAAAAGGACATATTTTATTCAAACTTTTTACTGTCTTAAAAATATATGTTTGGAAAAGATTTTCTGAAATTTTCAAAACAAAATATTCAAAACTCCGCTATTGTGACGTCATTTCCGGTGACCCCTCGGAAAAAATGTGCGTTCGCGTTGACAGTACAACTCATGACAGGATCATCAGAATTGAAAAAAAAAAAATCCTGTTTTAGTTAAGACCATAAACTAGAATCTGAACGAAGGAAAAACAAAAAAAGTGAAAATTGGATTTTAGGCAGACCTTTTTACAAAAAAATGCAAATTTTGGTAAAATTTTCTCAACATTTCTTTTTTTTTAAATAGTTGTGATTGAAAAAAAAAAAATCCTTCGTTCAAGTCCTCGTGAATTGTATCTCGAAGACCTGTGTAAAATTTCATCACGATCGGTTGAGTAGTTTTCGAGAACTTTTGACAACCGACTTTGAAAACACAGTTTCGAGAAAAACGCGTTTAAAGTTTTGAGTAGCAGTGGGCTGAGCCTTGAACGCGCAACTTCCCAAGGCTGTATCTCCGAAACTTTTATTCGGATCGACTTGAAATTTTAGGATAATATTCTCGAGATGTTTTAGATATTAATAAGACAATAAAAAAAAATCGATTTTTTGACCCATGTAACCCCTTAAAGTTACCCCTAGGATGTTGAGAGTTGAGTCAGCCGTTAGATTCTCTTTATCCACTGAGATAGGAGGAAGGTCGGAACATTTTTTGTTGGAGATCAGACAGTGCTTCGTTTTTGTGGCATTGAATTCGACGCGGTTCATTTCGCCCCACTGAAGAATCGATTCGATATCCCGGTTGATCGAAGTCGACATCAGTTGACGGTGGTAAAGACAAGGTCTGGCACGTGCTTGTCTTATATTGTCGAAGAAGTAAGAGAGATTCAGAGTACCGTCATCAGCGAAGCAGTGAAGTGGGTTAGAGGGTATTAAGAGCAGATCATTAATGAAGATTAGAAAAAGAGCGGGTGAGAGAATTGACCCCTGGGGAACTCCGGCCGAAATGGCGTGGGGGTTGGATTCGACGCCATCCAATGCTATATTGATTGAACGGCCTGAAAGGAAGCTCTTAATCCAGTTCCTTAGAACTAAGTGTATACCAATAGCTTGGAGTTTATTCAACAGAGCAGATCGCCAGTAGACCGTTTAGATCTGAAGCCGTATTGCCTGTCGTGTATAATTTGGTTGGATTCTAGATATTTCATCAGCTTTTTATTGATTATTGTCTCCATGATTTTGGAGAGAACAGAAGTAATTGCTATTGGGCGGTAGTTTAAGGGGTCGTTGGCTTCACCTTTTTTTGGGATTGGTTGAACATGAGCTAGTTTCCAAGAGTCGGGATACACTCCGGAGAAGTAAGACAGGGCAAAAAGTTTGCGCAGAGGTTTAGCCAAAGGTGAGGCACATTTTTTAAGTACCATAGGGGGGATTTTGTCGGGACCAGTGGATTTATTGGCGTCGAGTTCCTTGAGACACCTAAACACCTCGCGAGTCCTGAAGTGAACTCCGTCCATTGAGTGGGTGGTATTCTCAAGAGTGGGGGGTGACATAGCAGCATCGGGTAAAGAAGAATTTGCGGCGAGCAGAGAAGATAATAGGTCGGCCTTGGGTTTGCTTTCTGTTATCACTTCCTTGTTGTGAATAAAAGGAGGTGTTGAGGAGGAAGTAAAATTCTTCTTGATTGCGGTTACCAAGGACCAGAAGTTTTTGCTACCTGTAGTGGAGTTAAGAATCTTACTTCTCAATCTATCATCAAATGATGATTTGACTTTCCTGATGATGGAGTTACAGGCGTTTCTCAGTTTGATGTACTCACGACGAAGTGGCTCATTAGGCGAACGTCTGTATGCTCTATAGGCAGCTTCTTTAGCTTTGATTGCGTTCATACATTCCCTATTGAACCATTTGTTCGGCCTAGGCTTCACAGATTTGGTGGAGTGAAGGATGAACCAGCGCATACCCGCTCGAATAATTTTGGTGACACCGAGAGCCGCATAGTTCGCATTGGCATTACGGAAACACAAATCCCAGTCAGTGGCCTGGAAGAAGCGAATAAGACCCAACCAGTTGGCTTTCCCATAGTGCCACACAGTTCTTTTAGGAGCTGTGGTGGTTGTGGTCGAGGATGGATATGAGAAATAAGCGCTAATTAGTTTATGGTCCGAGTTGCCAAGGGGTGAGCTAACCTTGATGGAGTACCGCGTCGGATGAGGAGTAAGAAACAGGTCAAGGAGATGGGCTCATGGAATATCAGGGACTCTCGTCGGACATTTGACAATTTGGTGCAAGTTGTTGAGGCTCGCAAAGAGCTCGGCGTCTTTGCCAGGAACGCTGGTGCCATTTGAGTAATTTAGTCAATGTACATTGTTAACGTTGAAATCACCCGCATTAATGATTTCGCTTTCCGGGTGGGAAAATAAAAATCCGGAAATCTGTTCGGAAATAGCATCGAAGGCTGAGGTAGTGGCCTCATTACTAATATTAGGACTCCTATATAAAAAAAAGAAAAATATGACGTGGCTATGGATAATTATTTTAATCCAAAGATGGTTAAAATCAGAAGACGTACTACTGTACTCCTTCAGAAACGCCACGTCATTTCTAATATATATGGCTAATCCCCTATGGGTGGAAAAGTTGTGCACTAAGTTATACCCTGTCACCTGAAATCGATCTAAATCAAGATTTGGTAGCACTTGGGTTTCACTCAGTGCGAAAATAGCAGGGGTATGGAGCAGTAATTCGCACGTAATGGCCAGTAAGTTCGTATTCAGTCCCCGAATGTTACAAAAATTGATTATAAAATTATTGTCACATTATGGACTGATTTGCGTGAGGTCCATGACCTCATTTGTAGCCGACCGCACCGGCGATGCATCCATCGGAGCTAACGGGAATAGTCTTGTTGCAGTGTTATGCCTGCTAAAACAAGACGACTCCTATCAGCTGACCGATTAAGGCTGCAGCGCCGGAGCGAATGGCAGGAAGCGCGGGAAGCGGATGGAGGAGACTTATTTGTTGTCTGTCGGTCCTTCGGTTATTGTTGTTGTTGGTGGTGGCCTTCGCTTAGTTTTTTTTTTGTGTCATTATGATTTTTTTTTATGTTATTGTTTGTTTTGTGGTTTATGTTATTATTTTGGTGGTTGATTAATTTGGTTGTATTAAGTTTTTTTTCCCAGTAGGACCGGTAAGCTTACAGAAGTACTGAAATCAGCACTTACTGGTAAGGGGTAGGCCTTACCACATCCTTTTACAGAAGTGCTTACTTTTACACACGATGCCATAGGGGGTAAGGCTTTACTTTAGTACTTACCTTAGAGTACTTATAGAACTGCTCATCTGTAAGGGGTATAGTAAGGCAGCAAATGGAACATTGCAAAAAGAGATATTCATGGGCGCCTGTAGATATGTAATCCGGTGTCGAAATGCTTTTATTTTTTTTTCATCTTTTACAAATGCCCTTTTTTCCAAGCCCGACAGTGGCTTTACCTAAGCAGTCCCCCAACTAAATTCTCCACTTCTCTAAAGCTGCTTGTCCTTCGTATCGAATGAGAACCGGGCTATTGAGTATGCTAATGTCGCATTTTATGTCGACGAATATAATTGCCCGTTTTCTTTTTTTCTATAAAATTTATGAAAGCTCCAGGAAAGCTCCCTTGAGTCATCGGGCAGACTCTCACTTGTTTGGGTATAATTCTGGACTACACCTTACCATCTGCCTTCTCTTGTAATGGGGTTTGTAAGGGCTCATCTAGCACCAAGAAAATAAAGGGTACCCCTTACCAGATGAGTACTTATTTCAGTGCTCCATCGGTAAGGCCTTCCTAGAATTCCTACTGGGTTGTGTTATATTTTTTTTGTGTTGTTTTTGTGGTTATATTTATTGTTGCGGTTTATTTTTATTTTTTTTGCGGTATAATTGGACTGGCGACAACACACGCCCGCACTTCACCGAGGCACAGTCCAGACTGTGATTGATCTCCATATGCGGAACAGGCATGCATATGCGCCTCGTGTTTTATTTACTCTGGGACTGACATCTTCTTCTGCACCACCATTTTCGGTAATAATACTACCGAGGTAACAGAATTTATCTACCAGTTCCACGTCACGGTTATTCAGGGCAGTCCAGGGCAAGCCTGCTGGACTACTTTCTGTTGCCAAATTGTTTAGCATGTTTTATTCAAGAGTTAACCCTTCTAGCACAGAAGGCGCACTTTTCAACTAAGCATGAAAATCTATATATACATACACATACATATATTATATCTATATCTATAAAAATCTCGTGTCACAGTGTTTGTTACCGTACTCCTCCGAAACGGGTTGACCAATTTGCATGAAATTTTTTGTGTATATTTGGTAGGTCTGAGAATAGGTCGTAGGCTATTTTTTAAACCTTTAACCAAAAAAACAGCTGCAAAATCCAAAAAAAAATGGTAACTTTAGGAATTTTCACTTCATTTTAGTTTCAATAGCTTCATGGCCTACCTATTGTTTGACAAATGTAAAATTGTCATTAAATTGAATCATTACATTTAATGAAAATTTCAAATTTACGCAGCTGTCAAACAATAGGTAGGCCATGACGCTATTGAAATTAAAATGATCCATGGCGGCCGTCTCAAGAGGGCGGTGTACCACTTTCTTCACAACCACCTCGACATGGGTATCAAATGAAAGGGTATGATAAGTAGAATACAATAAGCAATGTAGTATACAAAATATATCTTTAGATCCATGGCGGCCGTCTCAAGAGGCCGGATTACCACTTTCTTCACAACCACCTCAACATGGGTATCAAATGAAAGGGTATGTTAAGTACAATACAATAAGCAATGTAGTATACAAAATATATCTTTAGATCCACGGCGGCCGTCTCAAGAGGGCGGGGTACCACTTTCTTCACAACCACCTCGACATGGGTATCAAATGAAAGGGTATGATAAGTAGAATACAATAAGCAATGTAGTATACAAAATATATCTTTAGATCCATGGCGGCCGTCTCATGAGGCCGGATTACCACTTTCTTCACAACCACCTCAACATGGGTATCAAATGAAAGGGTTTGTTAAGTAGAATACAATAAGCAATGTAGTATACAAAATATATCTTTAGATCCATGGCGGCCGTCTCAAGAGGGCGGGGTACCACTTTCTTCACAACCACCTCGACATGGGTATCAAATGAAAGGGTATGATAAGTAGAATACAATAAGCAATGTAGTATACAAAATATATCTTTAGATCCATGGCGGCCGTCTCAAGAAGCCGGATTACCACTTTCTTCACAACCACCTCAACATGGGTATCAAATGAAAGGGTATGTTAAGTACAATACAATAAGCAATGTAGTATACAAAATATATCTTTAGATCCATGGTGGCCGTCTCAAGAGGGCGGGGTACCACTTTCTTCACAACCACCTCGACATGGGTATCAAATGAAAGGGTATGATAAGTAGAATACAATAAGCAATGTAGTATACAAAATATACCTTTAGATCCATGGCGGCCGTCTGAAGAGGCCGAATTATCACCTTGTTCACAACCACCTCGACATGGGTATCAAATGAAAGGGTATGATAAGTAGAATACAATAAGCAATGTAGTACACATTATATATCTTTAGATCCATGGCGGCCGTCACAAGAGGGCGGGGTACAACTTTCTTCACAACCACCTCGACATGGGTATCAAATGAAAGGGTGTGATAAGTAGAATACAATAAGCAATGTAGTAGACTCAATATACCGATTCATGGCGGCCGACGCAAGACCCATGTTGTTTGAGACATTTCATCTGTGTAAAATTCATATCTCGAAAAATATTAAGTCAATGGATGGTTTTTATTGTTTACTATTGACTTATGGGTGCAGCGTAGGCGCACCGGGTCCCAGCTAGTATTCTATATTGCCTATTGTTCATTTATTACAATTTCGTATGCTATCTGCTACAATATATATATATATATATATATATATATATATATATATATATATATATATACATATCTAGAGTTTCCCTTCTAACACAGAAGGCGCACTTCCCAGCAGGGCTGAGAAATATTTACCACTGTCGTGGCTCAGCTGAGACATGCAAACATAAAAGATTAAGTACCAATTAAAATTGCATGCAGAACACATACACAGTCATGAGACAACAAATAGCCGATATTTTAAGCAGGTCTTTGTTAGTGCTCACAGTAAAAACATTAATATTTTTATTTACATTAATGAACATGCGATTAACAGGCTCAAATCGGCCATAATTGGTGTTAGAGGAGCTGATGTGCAAGAGCGGTGGTCCTCTCAGATTGTATCGGCTCTCTCTAAACGACGCACGTCGCCTTAGAAAACCTGAGTCGACACGTCCATTAAGAAGCTGGTGGACGAAAACAACATCGGCCACCTCACGACGCTTGTGGAGAGTGTTTAAGTTGAGTAACTTAAGTCGGTATTCATATGGTGGAAGAATTAAAGGGTCTTCCCAAGGAAGGTGATTCAATGCGAATCGAACGAACCTACGTTGAAGCGACTCAATTTTTCCAACATGCGAAGAATAGTAAGGAGACCAAACCTGGGACGCATATTCAAGTAAAGGTCTGACAAGGGAGATGTAGAGGTGTTTAGTGATCAGGGTGTTATTAAATCCTTTTTACCACCTTTTAAAAAAACCCAAGACTAAGCTGCTCTTGGTAGAAATATAGGTGATATGAGAAGCAAAGTCCAGTTTGGTGTCAAATCTAATCCCAAGATCTTTGACAAAATTAACACGGGGGACACCCTCACTAGAAAATGAGTAGTTATAAATTATAGGATCACGTCGCCTACAAAAAGTCATGACTTCGCATTTACTAATATTAAGAACCAGGTTGTTGTTAGCGCACCAAGAGTAAAAGGTGTCGAGGTCGACTTGCAAAAGTTTGCAGTCCTCCATAATCTTTACGTGACGGTACAATTTGATGTCATCAGCATAAATCAAGATTATGCAGTGTCTTAGCAAGGTAACAATATCATCAATAGAAAGAATAAAGAGGATAGGGCCAAGATGACTGCCTTGAGGGACACCGGATGACGCCTCAATGGTCGCGGATTTGGATCCACGGAAAAGGACTTGGTAGGTCCTTTCAGCTAAATAGGACTGGAACCATAATAGAAGGGCTTCAGGGAAACCTAACTTTTTTAGTTTGAAAAGTATAATGGAGTGGGAAAGCTTGTCAAATGCCTTACTGAAATCAGTGTAAACACAATCAGTTTGGCAACCGGAAACGAAGCCTTCAACAGCATGGGAAGTGAATTCAAGGAGATTGGTGGTAGTGGAACGAGCTGGAAGGAAACCATGTTGGTTTGTAGAAATAAGTTTTTTGCAGATGGGCACGATTGCAGAATAAATGATTGATTCAAAAAGCTTCGGTATGACAGACAGCTTGGCAACTGGTCTGTAGTTCGATATTTCGTTCTTGCTACCACTTTTGTGAATAGGAATTATGAACGAATTCTTCCAAAGAGTAGGGAAGTACCCTTTATCCAGGGACTTTTGAAAAAGGGTTTTCAGTGGAGACTGGAGAACCTCCACACAGGATTTAAGGACAGCAGGAGGGAGGTCCTGGTGTCTGTGGGCCAGCAAACAGATATCATCTGCTTAGTCGCGATCCTCAAGGTGGTCTTACAAACCCCGTTGTATGCCGCCTGTTCTACTATCTAGAGCGTCGACAAGGATGTCATTTATTACTATAAGAAATAGTAAAGGCGAGGGTAGGCATCCTTGTCGTACTCCTGAGCTCACCCCGAAGCTGTCGTATAATTTTCCATTATGGAGAACTTTGCATTTGGAATTGTTATATAGGGCTTTTATCAATTCTATTATATTATCAGGCAGTCCACGTCGCCGTAGTGCCTGCCAAATGAAGCTCCTATTAACCGAGTCGAACGCTTTATCATAGTCTACGAAAGCAAGATAAAGGGGGGATCGGAATTCAGTAGACTGCTCCACTATTTTTCTCAAGGTGTTAATATGATCAATACAGGAGCGGCCCTTCCTGAATCCGAACTGCTGCCTCCTAAGCGTTCGGTCAACTGCCTCATTTATCCTAGATAGTAATACCTATATGGGACAACATTTTGCCCACTGTAGATAATAAACAGATGCCTCTCCAGTTGTCTCATATTGTTAGTTCCCTTTTTTGGTATTTTGACTATGATACCTTCCGTCCAATCATCCGGAAAGGTACAGGTGTTCCATGCTATATCTAGGAATGGCTGAAGCGCATCTGCTATGAGGCTTAAGCCGGCTTTCAACACTTCTGGTGGGATGCCATCTTAGTAGGTGTTCGAATTCGTATTGAGCACGTTGAGGCGCCGCTGATAGACTGGGAGGCGAATGACTTTATTTGGAAATTACAAAGCTCTCCAAAGATGTTAGTAAAACTAATCAATGTAAAGTACTTGTCAGAATTGACCAATTTGTTCTTTTTGGGATGAGCCACAATTGTCTGAAACTGTAGGACCTGCAAACTACAAAATAATTCTGCGTCAAAAAAGGGTTGATCCACGGTTTGAAAAATTCGTGATGTTTGTAAAAGGTAACGTAATTTTTGCACAATTTTTAAAGAGTGTCGGATTTTGACAAGTGATGTTTTGTTGAAAACTTATCGCTGTGCAGAGTCCAAAAAAAGATCACTTCGTTTAGATCGGGTCTCATTCCATCAATATTATTAGACACTAGCAAAAACCCGCGTGCGTCGCAACGCCTTTTAATAAAACAAAATTATGTGTGCACAGTCCGGAATAAGAAAAGGGTAAAATGAAACAAAGAACAAATCTGCAAGACATGATTTTGGATAAATAAAAAACTTTAGAGTTGACTATAAAAATATGTTACCTACAACTTTTTTTAAAATTCGAGGTTAATCATCGGACAACTTTTATACTACGTGCACAACAGATTCCTAGCCAATTTTATTCAGAATATCTCCTCTGTGCGTAGATTTTGACGTTCTCAGATAATTGGCACCCTAAACTTGCCCCATGGCGAACATGGCTTGAGACGAAGATTGCCAACATTTTAAGACGATTTGCTGATTTGATCCTAAAAAGGACAGTTGCTGCTTCCCGTTTTCGTGTTTCGTCGTTCCCGGTCATACCGCCCGCACAGCACTGGTTAAAAATCCGCTGTAACGCTTGTTTATAAACGATGGTAGATATTTCACTTGTCTGGCATTACTGAGTTGAGTCGATTTAGTTGAGTTGATATTTTCGAAATCGTCATAAATGTCGCTCATCACAATTTCCTCGTCTATTACGAACTTTCAAACAACATCCTGCAGCTCACTGTCATCATTCTCATTAATCTCAGAACAATTTCTATTGTATATCCTTTATTGAGGAGAATAGTACTGAATTCTGAGTTTTCCGATTGCGCTCTCATCTTTTCTTTAAATGACGTTTTCCAATATGTCCCTATATGAGTGATCATATCAGACATGCATCAATATCATCGGCCCACATATTTGTCCGGACAGCCGGCAACATTTGCCCGGAATCTATGCCAATAAAACAGTTACTCCCCAAAATAATTGGTTTTTACTTCTTAAATCTCGCGGTGTTCTGTTAATAGATACTTTATTTGCCATTGTACACTCATCGCATTCCCAGACAGCCATTATGCAGTCTTGTAAAACTTTAGATTTTTTCCACGCTTCCATATGATCTTCTTCGATCGGTATCTTAAGCATAAAATATGGTCACCCAGATTACTGTCTCGGTAAGGATACGAAATAAAAGTGTATGTGTAGAGACACTTTTATTTCGTATCCATACTGAGAGCGTTGTAAAAAAAGGTAGTACGCCATTTTGTGTTGGCTGCCATTTTGAATTTGGAATTACGCCACCCAGCTAATAGTATTCTACTTGTCATATCCTTTCATTTGATACCCATACCGATCGTGATGTAAATAAGGCGATGGCCGCCATTTTGTTCCGGCTGCCATTTTGAATTTGGAATGACACCAAATAGGTAATTGTATTGTACTTATCATCCCCTTTCATTTGATACCAATGTCGGGGGTCGGGGGGCGCAATTGCGAAATTCGGCCGCCATCTTGGAACCGCCATCTTGATTTATTTAAAAATAGGTCGGATTGCATTGTCACCCGAACTATACATATGGGTAAAATTTCAAGTTGATCGGTTATATAAAAGTGGGTCAAAATCAGTTTTCAAGATTTGTCTATATACATACACCCATACATACATACAGCTACAGCTAATACATAGTGCATATAAATAGCCTAAAACATGCTCGCCAAAATACTGAATCTTTCAGTGAAAGTCCCATCCCAATCGGATTAGCCGTTTCCGAGATTAGCCCGAACAAACAGACAGACAGACATACAGACATACAGACACACAGACATACAGACATACAGACAGACAAAAATTTTAAAAATGCGTGATTTCGTTTTAAAATCATGTAAATAACCATATAAAATTAAAAAACACAATTATTTTGAAATCACAGACAGACACTACAATTATATTTATAAGAAGAAGATTAGCCAAACTTATCAGTTTAAGGTCGTCTCCTACCTGTTAGGTAAATTCCTTAATTTTTCCTGAGGTGACAATATTACACCCTAATTTTAGTTCAATTTGTTAGACTGATTTTCATATAGTGTTCATTTAATATGCAATTTTACTGATAATTTGGAGTGACAATTAATATTTTTTTGTGTCATAGTGCATATTGTTTATGTATCCTTTGAGTTTTTGAGTTTATCAAAACAAGTTTAGAATTGGAGATAATTGACTTCGTGTTTCAGGAACTACCCTCTAATTTTTGTTATTAGTTTCGAAGGCTCACACAGTAGTGGTTTTTTTTTTGATTGTTTGTAGTATTTTTATGTGACCGTTTGGTTCATGTTGGTTTATGTTACTTTTTTTCTTTAACATTGAGTTAGCAAAACAAAAAAAACAAAATTTTTTATTAAGAATTTTTAATATTCGGATACTGGTTTAGTATCCTGAAGTATGTACTCGTGTATGTTATGCTTATACTTACACTCCGAAGGCGTATTTAAGATTTTTTTAAATATCGTTGAGTTAGCGGTTGTGGTTCCATTAGGATTGTAAGCACGAGCATCCATTTTCAGTGTTTTTACACGTCTTGCATGACGAGGATTGTTTAATTGTTGTGATTTAAGTGTTTTTATAGGTACTACGATTTATGTCAAAAAATCAACGCGTACTGCGAGTATATTTCGCGATATAGTATATTTCATAACTGTCGAGAATTTTTTTCATCGTTTTGTGTTTTATTTGTATGTGATGTAGTAAAAGAAAAAAAAACTAAAGAAATTTAAGCACATCTTCAATTAAATTAAAATAAAATTAAAAAAAGAAAAACACATATTTTTTTTAGCTTATACATGGTGGAGGGCTAGGACTATTATGGCTTAGCGGCGGGCGATGGTTTTCTCTCCGGATTTTTTTTTGTTTTGCAGGTACTCGACTCGCTTCAAATAGCTTCACGGCGTCCGCCATGAAGGGAGGCGCTCCTATCTGGTGGTGCATTGGTTTAGACCGTACCTTCGGAGTCTCCCCACTCCACGACCCCTCGGCGAGCCAGCCCTACTCTGGAGGCCCGGGGTACTGTCTTGAAGATCTCCAGGGTTTTTTTTTGTGTCGAAAAAAATTTTTTTTTGTGTGTGCGGATCTGCGGTTGGCCTCTTCGGGCCACCAACCCTAGGTTCACATAACAAAGCGAACTAAAAAGTATAAAATAATTTCTCCTTGCTCCATACAGATTAAACGTAACTAGTTCGGATGTGGGTTTGACCCCTTCGGTCTGCACGAAAAACATCCCAGTATGAACTGACTTCTTGCAATACCTTTAGCACTTTTGGGAAATTGACTAGTATCAGAACTGGTGACAAAGTAGTCCTGAGAGAAGCTAGTTCAAATAACTAGAATAGTGGTAAATTCTTAAGATTTCTCTAAAGAATTTGTTTTTCCTGAACGTTCTTCTTTCTTCTTTACGCTTCTTTAATCCCTCATGAGACATAGGGCGGCAACAGTTGCCCTCCAGCGGACTCTGTTTTGCGCGACAGCTTTCAGCTCCGACCATTATATTATAGTTGATGCGGCTTCTACTTGTAGGGTTCTACTCCACGACATTCTAGGTCTTTCGACTCGACGGGATCCTTGCGGATTCCAGTCAAGTGCTTGTTTGGCTAGATTTTCGTTTTCGCGTCGCAAGGTGTGGCCAAACCAATTTCATTTCCTTCGCCTAATTTGTTCGTCTATCCTTTCTTGGCTGGTACGGCGCTATAGTTCTTCGTTTGAAATTCTATCCTGCCAGCGGATTTTTAGGATACGACGCAGGCATCTGTTGATAAAGACTTGTAGGCGCCCTGTGATGAATTGGGTGACTTTCCATGTTTCGCAACCGTACAAAAGAACTGCCTTAACGTTAGAGTTGAATAGCCGCAATTTAGTGTTAGTTGAGATTTCGATTTTTTTTTTCGACGTGACAACGTCTATTAAAACGATGAACGCCGGCTGCATGCACGAAAAATGATGACTCATTGTCCCGTTATGTCCCGTCATCATCATCAGGAGCTCCACAGCCTATTGTTGGCCTTGGCTTCCTCCAGCATTTGCCTACATGATTCTCGATCCCGTGCCCGACTTCTCCAGTTTTTTATGCCCAACTGTCTCAAGTCATCCTCGACGTCATCTATGTATCTTTTCTTAGGACGACTTGGTCTCCGTTTTGCTGGTGGAGCTTTCTCCAGCACTATCTTTGTCGGGTTTCGTTCTTCACTTCGTTGCACATGACCAATCCATCGTAGTCTGTTTATTTTGATCACTTTAACAACGTTTGGAATCTTGCTGATTTCATACAACTCTGAGTTGTATCTTCTTCTCCAAACGCCCTCAACCTGTATTCCTTTGTAGATCGAACGAAGGATTTTCCTTTCGAATCTTCCTACCAATGCTTCGTCTGCGTTTTTCAATGTCCACACTTCCGAACCATATAGTAGGACATGCCTTATTAGTGTTGTGTAGAGTGCCAATTTTGTCTTCCTTGAAATATTTCTAGACGTCAGGTGCTTGCGTAGACCAAAGTAGCATTTATTAGCCAGTGCTATTCGTCTTCTGATTTCGGCCGATGTGTCATTTCCTTTCGTTATAATCGTGCCTAGATATACGAATTCATCCACTGCTTCGATAATGTAGGTGTCGATCGTTATATTTTGTCTGCTACTTCTGGTGTTTTTTGTGCACATATACTTTGTTTTTTTTTTGCAAGAGTTAACCCTTCAGCTGGTGACAGAATTTCGCTCAAAGGCGGAGCGGACATTGGCTTCGCGGTGTGCGCTGATTTTTCACTGACACAAAGTCGCCGTGCTGGTGTCGCGTTCAGACTTTGACACAACCTAAAAATCAAAGTGGCAAGTGGACGTGATACGAAATAAATTGAAAAAGCTGTATGATTTGCTTATTAATTTTCTATCCTACAGGACTTGTATTTGTTCTAGGTACTAATTTCATCACCACAATTTCGAAATAATTATGAAATTCAACAAATTTCTTATCCCCATCACCCGCACACGATTCAAAACATAAACAAAATGCCCACCAACACCAAAAAACGACTCAAAACACAACACACAAACAACTTTTTTACACTGGACCGCGCGGCAAAGCGCAAGAAGTAGAAAGTAAAGCAACTTACGCGGTGTGTGCGTAGTGCTCAAGCCACATCTCGTTAGTTCGCATTGCAATACATACACTTTACTCTATCTGTCAATGTCCGCACCGCGTTTGAGCTAAATTCTGTCAGCAGCTTTCTAGCACAGAAGGCGCACTTTTCAGCTAAGCATGAAAATATATATGTATATACATACACACACACACACACACACACACATATATATATATATATACAGTAGAGCGTCGATAATCCGGATTAATTGTGACCGGACCCTGTCCGGATTATCAAAATGTCCGGATTTTCGAACAGGACCAAAAAAGGTCGTTTGAGTTCATAACAAAGAGAAAACTTGCTAAAACCGTTAATAATTCCCTTTTGTGGTTAAATAATTGAGCAGATAAATAAAACCAATTATTAGTATGAACTAGGTAATTCCTGAGCTTGGCCGTGCCACATAAAAAAATGTCTTCACTCGAATTTTTTTCCACTAGAATCGAATCCGGATTATCGACGGTCCGGATTTTTGACGCTTTACTGTATATATATATATATATATATATATATATATATACCTATATATATATATATATATATATATATATATATATAAATCTCGCGTCACAGTGTTTGTTACCGAACTCCTCCGAAACGGGTTGGCGGATTCTTATGCAATTAAACCTTTAACTAAAACAAACAGCTGAAAAATCTAAAAAAAAAAATTATAATTTTAGTACTCTTCCCTTTATTTTAGTTTCACTAGCTTCATGGCCTACCTATTGTTTGGCTGCTTCGTAAATGGAAAATTGTCATTAAATTGAATCATTACATTTAATAACAATTTCAAATTTACGTAGCTGTCAAACAATAGGTAGGCCATGCCGCTGTTGAAACCATACTGAAATACAATAAGCAATATAGTATACTCTATATACCGTTAGATCTATGACGGCCGTCTCAAGAGGGCGGATTACCACTTTCTTCACAACCCCTCGACATGGGTATCACATGAAAGAGTACGGTAAGTAGAATACAATAAGTAATGTAGTATACTCAATATACCGTTAGATCCATGGCGACCGTTTCAAGACCCTTGTACCCGTTCTTTGAGGCACTTCATCTATGTAAAATTCATATCCCAACAAATACCAAGCCAATGGATGGTTTTTATTGGCTACTATTGCATTGGCTTATGGGTGCAGCGAGGCGTATCGGGTCCCAGCTAGTATATATATATATATACATATATAGAGTTTCCCTTCTAACACAGAAGGCGCACTTCCCAGCAGGGCTGAGAAATATTTACCACTGCCGTGGCTCAGCTGAGACATGCAAACATAAAATATTAGTAACATAAAAATTAGTAAATAAAAACAAAAATCCAAATTAACATATAACCCACGCAAGCAACAGGAAACAAAGATGGTCACGTGAGATTAAAAAGACTCCTTTTAAGGGCATCTTCACTAATGCTCACGCTAAAGACATTAATATTATTATTAACATTAATGAACATGCGGTTTACAGGTTCAAATCTACCGTAATTAGTAATAGAGGAGTTGATTTGTAAAAGAGGTGGACCTCTCAGATTATAACGACTCTCTCTAAACGACGCACGGCGACCTAAAAAACCTGAGTCGACCTTTCCATTAAGTAGCTGATGAACAAATACAACCTCGGCCACCTCTCGACGCTTGTGAAGAGAGCTTAAGTTGAGTAACTTAAGCCGGGATTCATATGATGGAAGAACTATTGGGTTTTCCCAAGGAAGATGATTCAGTGCGAATCGAACGAACCTTCGTTGAACCGATTCAATAGTTCTAACATGCGAAGAATAGTGAGGAGACCAAACCTGGGAGGGATATTCAAGTAATGGTCTGACCAGAGAAATATATAAGTGTTTAGTAACCAACGGGTTATTAAATTCCTTGGACCACCTTTTTATAAAACCCAAGACTAAACTACCTCTGGAAGAGATATAGTTGATGGGAGTGGAGAAATCCAGCTTACTATCAAATCTAATCCCGATATCTTTAACCAAATTAACACGAGGGATACCCTCATCAGAAAAGATGTAGTTAAAAATTATAGGATCACGTCTCCTACTAAAAGTCATGACTTCGCATTTACCAATATTAAGAACCAGGTTGTTGTTAGCACACCAAGAGTAAAAGGTATCAAGGTCAATCTGCAGAAGTTTGCAATCCTCCATACTCTTTATGTGCCGATACAATTTGATGTCATCAGCATAAATCAATATTCTACAGTGTCTTAGTAAGGGAACAATGTCATCAATTGATAAGATAAAGAGGAGAGGGCCAAGATGACTTCCTTGAGGGACATCGGACATCCCTTCAATGGCTATTGATTTGGATCCACGAAAAAGAACTTTGTAGGTTCGGTCAGTTAAGTAAGACTGGAACCATACTAGAAGGGCTTGCGGAAAGCCTAACATTCTTAATTTCAGAATAATAATGGAATGGGAGAGCTTGTCGAATACCTTACTAAAATCAGTGTAAACACAGTCAGTTTGACAACCGGAAACGAAGCCTTCGACAGCATGAGCAGTGAACTCAAGAAGATTGGTGGTGGTGAAACGAGCTGCAAGAAAACCATATTGATTCGTTGAGATCAGCCTCTTGCAGATAGGAGCGAGTGTGGAATAGATAATTGATTCAAAAAGTTTCGGTATAGCAGACAACTTAGCAACTGGCCTATAATTCGATATTTCACTCTTGCAACCACTTTTGTGAATAGGAATTATGAACGAATTCTTCCACAGAGTGGGGAAGTACCCTTTATCCAGGGATTTTAGAAAAAGGATTTTCAGTGGAGACTGGAGAACCTCCACACAGGCCTTAAGGACAGCAGGAGGAATACGTCGGGGCCAGGAGTAAAGTCAAATGGTAGATCGTCAATATGTTTCACGATATCGGCAATGGTAATTGAGAGAGGTAAAAAATGAGCCTCTCGTTTGGGGATAATGTGACGAAAATTATTGTCGTCAGGCTGAAAGCCTGCAGATGAGAAAGATTGATGAAAGAATGACGCAAACATGTTGCAAATCGCGGGCGAGTCACAGCTAGACCAGTTCTTGTGCTGCATAGTACTATATGAGGGTAATTATCAACTTTTTTCTTCGAGTTGATAAATTTGAAGAAGTTTCTGGAATCAGTAAATACTTTATTACTCATACTGCTGAGATATTCACGATACAGAGTAAAAGAGAGTGAACGAAATTGGTTATAGCAAATGATAAATGAATTGAGACTCGGAGAGTCCTTTCTCTTTAAATAAGTTTTCCAGAGCCTATTCTTTCGATTTTTCAAATGCTTGAGTTCACTATTGAACCAAGGAGGAGAAGAACTGGCTAATTTTTGAGGCTCGTAGGGAACGCAAGAAACGAGGGCTTCGTATAGTACGCCATAAAACCGTGCTACATCGACATCCAACTCGTTTGCGGAAAGTAAGTATTTGAAATCAACCATGGCAAGTTTAGATGACAGCTCATTAAAGGTAGCCTTTTTAAAATTAAAGGAATAGGTTACCCCCTCCGGATAAGGAGTATTAACTGAATTGAAACAGTAATTGAGCAAGATAGGAGGGTGGTAATTGTCAACTGTGGACATGACTATTGGACTGGGTTCAACA
This sequence comes from Thereva unica, assembly GCA_949987705.1. NCBI lineage: Eukaryota > Metazoa > Arthropoda > Insecta > Diptera > Therevidae > Thereva > Thereva unica. The sequence goes on along the minus strand of OX465281.1, from coordinate 146,763,502 downwards.
GTCATGTTGACTGAGTCAGTAAAGAATATAAGATCCAACTGCCTTCCTAATACATTAGTCACACCGCTCATTTGACTCAAGCCAAGTGAGAATAAGGAATCGAGAAAACACGATTCCTTAGAATTAAGGCTCCCTTCAGGAAGGTAGTTGTCGTCATCTTCAACATATACCCACTGGATATTGGGTAAATTGAAATCGCCAAGAAGAAGTAGCTCATCATTAGTGTTCATCAAGGTCAGAATGTGGTCAACACAAAAGATGAGAATATCATAGAGGTTATTACCTCCATCGTCAAGTGTGCTTAACATATCTGGTGGGATATAGCAGCACAGCAGGAAGAGATTCATTTTAGAAAGGGAGATTTTAAGAGCAACAAGCTCGACGTCAAGGTGGTTAGAGAAGCTAGGAAGCGAAATTGGGGTGCAATTAAGATGGCTTCTACAAGCAACAAGTACGCCACCCCCACGAGCTTCCGAGTCAGTGTGACGGTCCCTCCGAAAGATTTGGTAGGAGGAATCGATAAGTTCAGCATTGAGAATGCCCACATGGAGCCAGGTTTCAGAGAATGCTATGACATCTAGGCCACTAGCAATCGTTGCCTGAAGGATCTCTTTAGTTTTAGACCTGGTCCCCCTTACATTCTGGTAGTAGAGGGAAAGCGTCTCGAGTTTTTTGATATCTGAGTAGCACCCGAAGTTGAAGTTAAAGCATTTGCATGATGAGATCTATTACGAGTGCGCGGAACGAACCGCTTGGTAAGAGCCCCAGTAGGCCAGAAACCAGGGTCTAAGAGAATCTCGGCAGTAGCAGGCGGTGCAGACAAAATAAAAGATGCAACTGGCTTGGAAGCCTTGCTAACCCTTCTACAACGAACTGTCCCGGGGTCTATAGATTTTTTCCTCAAATATTCACAGATAGACTCCGTCTTAGTCTCCGGAGAGAATCTCGAGATGAAAATATTTAGAGGCCTAGGAACCGTAACAAGAGGAGTGAAAGGCTCAAGAGGGACTATAACTTCGGCAACCGGTGGACCATCCGCTATTAGAGGTGGAGGGGCTGCTACCAAGACTGGCATAGAGGACGGCTCAGTCCTTCAGCGACCGAAGGATCTGCGACCACTAGTGGCGAGGAGGATGATACAGAGACCGGCTTTAAGTTCAGCTCGGTAGATGGAACGCCGGACGAGGACCTCAAGCTGACACTATTCCCAATGGTGGCTTGGTGATTACGACTTTTATTATTTTTATTTTTTAGTTTTTTGCAACGCGGGTTACATCCTAACGTGGTTGGGTTAATGACCTCCCGATTGAAGATGACATCAGCCAAGGGAGGAGCAACCTTCGGACTATTCAAGGAAGGAGGCTGCTCCCCAACCTGCAGTACGTCAGCAGAGGGGGATATCTTACTATTAAACACGCCTTCAAATTTTGAAGCTATAGAGCTCAAGGCGTTATGATTTTGAACCACTGCTGAAGACAGGGATTCAATATCAGCTTGAACACGCTTCGTACTCCTTTTAATGTCATCCAATACAGGATGAAGAGAAACCGAAGAGTTGGAAGAGCAGGAAGAAGTGGCGACAGGATTTAAGATTAACGACTGCATGTCATCAATCGAGTCTAAAGCCGTTGCAACCCTAGAAGAAATTTCCTGGAATTTACTCAATAAGGAGCCGGAGTTAGTCGCAGCAAGATTTAGGGTGTCGGACAATGAGTCGAGTCGGACGTTGATTGATTGAATGTCATCCGACAACATCTGGAGATGGGAGATGTTGCCGGAGAAGGAACTGAGATGGCCCATGACTAATTCTTGACCGTCGAGAAAAGCATTAGAAATGTCCTTCACCAGTCTGAGGACATGGCAGGGCTTGATGTCTGAACACTCCCTACAAGTTGCCACTCTAGGAGCCGAAGTGTTGGAACTGACTCCTGCGTTAAGGCAAGTGAGGTGAAAGACCCCACCACAAACACCATCGCAAGGAATCGAATCTCAGACAATCTCCGAAAGGCATAACTTGCAAGCCTGATGAGACGCCATGTAAAAAGAAACGATTCAACCACGATTGAACTGCAACAACAAAATTTGGAAAGAAACAAAAACAAATTTTTTTTTTGTGAAAGAAAACTTATTTATGCAGTTTGAGAAGAGACCGTGGATTTCAAATCGATTGCATAACCTCAGGCGAATAAAAATTAGGAAAAATATATAAAGAAAGTGAGGTTATGACAATAAAAATTAAATAGATTTATTTTATGCACTGCCTTGCACATAAAAAAAGAAATGATAAAATAAAAAGAAAAATAAAAAGCTAAAAAAATTAAATTTGACACAATGGTGGTAACTGATAAACAACAACAACAAAAAACATATGAAAACACCAGCACAATAAAAGAAAAAAAAACACCATTTGTGCTCATTTATTTCCAACCCGATTTTTCTTGCGGCTTGCTCAAATGCTACAAAGGCCTCCTTCATGCTCTCAAATGATCTTCCAAGGATAGCAATATCGTCGGCAAAGGCTAGTACATATTTTCACTGACCTGTCAAAGATACACCCTGATGTGTTAATCGATGCATCTCTTACTGCTTTTTCTAGGGCCACGTTGAATAACAGGCAGGAGAGTGCGTCACCTTGCCTTAATCCTCTATTTGTTCTGAGGGGTGGGGATAATTCACCATCAATTCTGACTTTACACCTTGCATCTTTCATCGAGATTTTTGTCAGCTCTACAAGGTGTTTTGATATTCCGAGCTGCCCCATAGCATCAAATAACTCCTTGCGGTTCACACTATCGTAAGCATATCTGTAGTCGATGAATAACATGTGGATGTTTATGTTAAATTCAACGGCCTTTTCTAGAGTTTCTTTGAGTACAAATAACTGGTCTGTTGTGGATCTTCCAGGACGAAAACCGCATTGATACTCTCCTAGTATTCTTTAAACGTATGGTTGTAATAGAGTACACGTGAGAACACTTTGTATGTTGTATTCAATAGCGTTATTCCTCTATAGTTGCTGCAAGATAGAGGGTCTCCTTTTTTGTGTAAAGGACACACTATGCCTTCGTTCCACTCATCAGGCATTTCTTTCCGTCTCCAGATTTCCACTATTACTTCATGCAGTTTTTGGATAGTTCCCTTTCCGCTTTGCTTAATGAGTTCAGTAGGTATGTTGTCAGATCCTGATGCCTTATTATTTTTTAATGTTCGCAATGCTTGGCGTGCTTCTTCTATGGTAGGGGCTGCTGTGCTATCATCCTCATTGTCCGGATTCATGTTCTGTACGTTTGGGATACCACTGTGCTCCTGCTCTGGGGTCATTAATAGCTCCTCGAAATGCTCTGCCCATCTAGCCAATATTTCGTCATGATTGCTTAATATCTCCCCACTTTTATTTTTGCACATTGTCACTCTAGCCTTAACCCTAGAAGATAGCTAACCTTCTGGCGTACACCATTTAAGCTAACCATCCGTCGAAACGACGTGTATTTCAAAAAATATTTTTGAAGTGAAAACTTCTTTAGCCGCGTTGGGCACTTTTTGATAGGGGAAAATGCTATGGGTTCGCGTCACCGACATGCTCATGACTGGCGCACGCGCTCAATCGATTATAATCAAAAACTTTTTGATTTTGAATAAAAAAATAAATCTGACCGCCTACTATTATTCAATTAAGTATCGAAAATGAAAATATAAAACCAGTCATTTTGACTGATGTGTTAAATATCTGTTTTCCAAATTTGTTTGGATCCTTGATCCTGAAGATGTCTATAGACGATAAATGCTATCGTAAAAAAGTCAAATGTTCTGCTTTTGTCAGAAACTCGTATGAAAAACGAAGAACCACTTGATGTTCCGAATTTCAACTTTGTTGTAAGTTATAAAAGACCCGAAGTTCCAGCAGCAGGAGTAGCTATTTATCACAATACTCAAGATACGTCACACTTCATTACTTCATATATGGACATACATACTAAATTCACTAGAAGCATTGGTGTTAATGTTTCTGATATAGGCGAAATATGCATTGCTCGTTGCAGTTCCGAGAATGGGCATATTAATGGTTGCCGTTTATATTTCGCCTGGAAAATCTATGAGACAGATACAAAAATTTTTATTCGAAAATTTGATGATTTATACAAAAGAAGGTTTTGAAATTCTCGAAAAAAGATTCGGCGAAAAATATGATAATGTACCGATGATTTTGAGTGGAGACTTCAATATTAACTTTGCAGATGATAAAAATCTTCCATTAATTGAATTTTCATATGCAACACTTAATTTAAATATGTCCAATGATCGGAAACTTAGTACTACGATCGATGCGGTTTTTACGCGATACTTAGATAAATTTGAATCAAACATTTTCATTTCTTACTTTAGTTACCATAACCCGATTGTATCTTTTTTACAATAAGTGCTAATGAAATAGGATGGTCAAAATTGCTACAATTATTACATAATTTAAAAAATAATTCTGAGATATCGGTTGAAGATGCAGCAGCATTAAATTTTATAGAAAAAAGTACACTTATTAATGAAGACGCAGTTACTTGTGCTACATATTTTAATAAGTTGGTTAATGTCCTAATGAAAATACTGCAATCAAAAAGATTTAGTCCTTTCAAGAAATATAGAATTTTGTGTATTACTTCAAAAGAATCGAATTTCAACATCTAAGTTCTAAGTTTTCACTTCTATCGGCAGTCCCTATAACTGCCAATTTTTTTTTTTATATAAAATATAAACTGCACGCACCTGGTACCTAACATTACTGGTTATTAAAAGATTTTTCAATAAAGATAGGTATTTTTAGTTGTACTTTATTTAATTATTCAAAAATTACAGTAACATTTTTAAGACCTCTGAAAAACAAACAATTTTTTTTTCATACACTTAAAGAACAAAATTCGACGACGAACGACGGACGACGACGGACAAAGCTTAAGTATCTCAAAAACTGTAACACTTACTTGCTCAATGTGTTTGCCACTGCAGCGACCTCAACGACGACTGAGTTGGCTAGCTGAGCTGAAACAATTAAATCCACCGTTTAAAAGAGACAGCCATTTTACTTAGCGATGCCCGTCGATTCGACGGAGGTTAGCTATCTAGGGTTAAATTCTTTCCTTTGTTGGTTTATGCTTTTGTAGAAGTTTCTTGCATCATTTAGGTTTGCTGATTCTTCTAATTTTTTCATTTGCTCTTCCCAATAAAGCCTTTTTTTCACTTTGTACAATCTCTTCTCAGCTCGCCTCTTTTCCTTGTACTCCTCTTCAGAGTTTCTTGTTCTGTGTCTATTAAGCATGACTTGGTACGAGGTACGATCGGTTTTTTTCCCTTGTCGCCTGGGCGCATTCTTCATCGAACCACTCAACCCTTCGCCCTTGTTGCACGAAGCCTAGAACATCTTCAGCTGTTTCTTTTATCGTTCTTTTTATATCATCCCATTTATCGTTCAAGTTTTCGTGTGTGTTACGTGTGATTTCATTTATTTTAACGTTGAGTAGGTTCTCGTAATCAGACCTAGTTTGCTCTTCCTCCAAACCTGCCACGTTGTATTTTCGGTCTCTGTTTCCTCTTCTGATTTTTATTGCAGATTAGTCCGTTCAAAACGCGGGGGAGGGGTGTTAAATAACACCGTTAAGAAAATCGAACCCTAAACGTTTTTGGGGTCGCTGATCACGAAAATCGAGGTCCCGCGGTCCCAAAATTAGGGCGTCACCCCTAAAAATGCAAAAAAAAAACCTTTTTTAGGGGGTTTTCGCGATTATTTCAATAATATTGAAAACTAATGCGATGAAAAGCAACTTTTTTTAATATTTATTTGCGAAGGTGGTTGATTTGTACTAAATTAAGGCGAACTTTATGATAAGGGGTACTCCTAAAGGATTTTAGGGGTAGTTTTAACCCCGTAAGGGTTGAAAATAATTTATTTTTGCCTGACAGTACGCCCACAATCGAATTTGAAGCATAAACTTGAAAAAAAAATTTACAATTTTTGCCATTTTTCACGAATTTAGAGGTACTTTGAACCCTCTAGGAGTACCCCTTACCATTAAGTTCGTCTTAATTTAGTATAAATCAACCACCTTCGTAAATAAATATTAAAAAAAAGTGCATTTCATCGCATTAGTTTTCATTATTACTGAAATAATCGCGAACCCCCTAAAAAAGTGTGTTTTTTGCATTTTTAGGGGTGACGCCCTAATTTTAGGACCGCGGGACCTCGATTGTCGTGATCAGCGACCCCAAAAACGTTTAGGGTTCGATTTTCTTAACGGTGTTATGTTGGAGCACCCCCCCCCCCTAGTTTTCAACGAACTATATTGTAGGGGTAGTTTTAACCCCATAAGGGTTGAAAATAATTTATTTTTGCCTGACACTACGCCCACAATCGAATTTGAAGCATAAACTTGTAAATTTTTTTTTACAATTTTTGCCATTTTTCGCCAATTTAGGGGTACTTTCAACCCTTTAGGGGTACCCTTTACCATTAGGCTCGCCTAAATTTAGTATAATGCAACCCCCTTCGCAAATAAATATTAATAAAAGTGCAATTCATCGCATTAGTTTTCATTATTATTGAAATAATCGCGAAAACCCCCTAAAAAAGGGTTTTTTTTGCATTTTTAGGGGTGACGCCCTAATTTTGGGACCGCGGGACCTCGATTTTCGTGATCAGCGACCCCAAAAACGTTTAGGGTTCGATTTTCTTAACGGTGTTATTTTGGAACACCATAACGCGTGTTTTGAATGGACTAAGATATCCTGGTCCTAATTTTCGTACCTAATAAGAAGTGGTCAGAGTCTATATTTGCGCCGCGGAATGCTCTCACATCCAGCACATTGGATTGGTGGCGTGCATCTAAAAGGACATGATCAATTGCCTTGTTGGTTGCACCATCTGGTGACTTCCAAGTTGCTTTTTGAATATCCTTATGCTGGAATTTGGTGCTGGATATAATCATATTTTGCGCCATGGCAAAGTTTATTAGTCTTAATCCATTATCATTGTGGTGTTCGTGCAAACTAAACTTTCCAATTGTCGGCTGAAACGCTGCTTCTCGTCCTATTTTTGCATTGGCATCTCCAATGACTATCTTTATATCATGACGAGGACAGTTTCTGTACACTCTCTCTAAAGAGTCATAAAACATCTCCTTTTCCTCTTCTGTTTTCTCTTCGGTAGGAGCATGTATATTTATTATTGAATAGTTGAAGAATTTGCCCCTTAAACGAATCTTGCACATTCTTTCGTCTATGGCTTCAAACCCTATGACGAGGTGTTTTATTTCCTTTCGCACAATGAATGCTGTACCTAGTATGTGGTCTCTTTCTTTGCAGCTATAAAAAATGTTATGTGTTCTTTTTTCAAATATTCCCTGTCCAGTCCATCTCATCTCCTGGATGGCCGCTATGTCCATTCTGTATTTCGTCAATTCATCTAGGAGGATTTTTAGCTTACCGGGTTGGTATAATGTTCTTACATTCCATGAAAATAAGTTCAAAGCGTTAGCCTTGGTACGTTTGCCGGGTCGTCTCCGTGAAATCTGTCCAGTCCGAGGCTCTGCCGTTGGTTCCATAGCAAAAAGTTAATGCCAGGAAGAGTTGCTAGCCCTTCGCTGGTAGGCGAGAATATAGCGTCTCACACTCGCTACTACCGTCGTTAGTTGGTTATGCAGGGGGCACCACGTGGAGGTGACGGTTTGATTTTGCCCCCTCGTTATGTCCCGTAGTAATTTTAAAAATTTGATTGTAGTAATCTTAAAAATTTGATTAAAAATGTCAATATTTAATTAGATTAAATTTGTCAAATTGTCAACAATAATATTGTGCAAAGCTAGCCAAACACTCTGTCTCCTAACTGGGTGCCGGTGTATAGAAAATAGTGAACATTACACTGACGAAAACTGTGAAATGCAAACGAAAACAGTTTCCTTGCGTTCCTGCTTGTGCTATTACCATTCACAAGTCGCAAGGTGGGACGTTTACTGTTATTGTTTATAAATACTCCTCAAAGCAACCACAACAGTTGGTGCATGTGGCGCTGAGTCGGGTAACGAATATAGACGGCTTGCACATCATCACGGAAAAAGATGCGCCTTTTAAACACGGACGGGATGGGAACGACTCACAGACTACGCGAGATGTCCGTAACGAATACATTCGACTCCGTGGACACGCCCTTCAAAGTTCACACAATCACTTCGAAAGCAGTGAAATTTTGTGATGACGGTAACAACGCTGGGCAAACTGTAGTGACAAGCCTTAGTGTTCAGAGTTTGTCTGCGCACTTCGCCGATATTGAAACGGAACCCGTGATACCAAGATCGGATTATTTGGTATTGACTGAAACGTGGATGCGTGACAATTTTGATCCAGTTCCAATCAATAATTATGAATGTATAACCAGGCAGAATAATCGATCGGATTCTGATACAAACGCAGCTGGTGGAGTGGCAATCTATCGAAAATTAACATCAACGGATATGTACAATCTCGAATGCACATCAGATGTTACTAAGTCAACAACGCTGAGAGGAACAACCCTCGATTTGACTTTTTCAAGGCACATTACACTTGAAACACTCCCATTCATTTCATACTTTTCCTATCATCGACCTCTTAACAGAATAACACAGATTGCAAGAAGTTAAATATCAGACATGTATAAAAGCTGTAAATGAATTTGTTACTACACATTGTTACTTGTAAATAATCTGTTCAATAAAGTAATAAACATATTTGAATTCATTAGTGCAAATAAAAGCTAATTTATCAATCAAAGTGAATATTTCATTTTACTCCTTTTTGTATCCATACAAAATAATGATAATCTATAAATGCGAAAGTAACTCTGTCTGTCTGTCTGTCTATCTGCCTGTCTGTCTGTCTGTCTGTATGTTACGCTTTCACGCCTAAACCGCTGGACCGATTTTGATGAAATTTGCAACAGACATAGTTTAGACTTTGGAGACGGACATAGGCTTTGGGGAAAAAAGGGTTGAAGGGGGTGAAATGGGGTTCAATAAGTTGTAAGGGGATTTTTTTTCTTTACTTTTTTCTATTGCATAAAAATAACTGACTGACAGACAACACACAACCTAAACCGCTAGAGCTAAACGGCTGAAATTTTTGACAGTGCATCCCTAGCGATTTTTCGAAATTCATCCCCTAAGGGGGTGAAATAGGGTCAAATCAAAACCGCTGGAGCTATAAGGCTGAAATTTTGACAGTGCATCCCTATAATGACGTGGACATCCACTAAGAAGCGATTTTACGAAATTCATCCCCTAAGGGGGTGAAATGGGGTTTACCCAAACCGCTGGAGCTATAGGGCTGAAATTTTGACAGTGCATCCCTTTAATGACGTGGACATCCACTAAGAAGCGATTTTTCGAAATTCATCCCCTAAGGGGGTGAAATGCGGGTTTTCCTAACCGCTAAAGCTATAGGGCTGTAATTGTGACAGTGCATTCCTATAATGGCCTGGTCATCCACTATTAAAGCGATTTTTCGAAATTCATCCCCTAAGGAATTGAAATCGGGTTTTACCAAACCGCTAAAGCTATAGGGCTGTAATTTTGACAGTGCATCCCTATAATGGCGTGGTCATCCCCTATTAAAGCGATTTTTCGAAATTCATCCCCTAAGGGAGTGAAATGGGGTTTACCCAAACCGCTGGAGCTATAGGGCTGAAATTTTGACAGTGCATCCCTTCAATGACGTGGGCATCCACTAAAAATCGATTTTTCGAAATTCATCCCCTAAGGGGGTGAAATGGGGGTTTTCCAAACCGCTAAATTTATAGGGCTGAAATTTTAACAGTGCATCCCCATAATGGCGTGGACATCCACTATAAAGCGATTTTTCGAAATTCATCCCCTAAGGGGGGGGAATGGGGTTTACCCAAACCACTGGAGCTATAGGGCTGAAATTTTGACAGTGCATCCCTTCAATGACGTGGACATCCACTAAGAATCGATTTTTCGAAATTCATCCCCTAAGGGGGTGAAATGGGGTTTTTCCAAACCGCTATAGCTATAGGGCTGAAATTTTGACAGTGCATCCCTATAATGGCGTGGACATCCACTAAGAAGCGATTTTTCGAAATTCATCCCCTAAGGGGGTGAAATGGGGTTTTTCCAAACCGCTATAGCTATAGCGCTGAAATTTTGACAGTTCATCCCTATAATGGCGTGGACATCCACTAAGAAGCGATTTTTCGAAATTCATCCCCTAAGGGGGTGAAATAGGCTTTACCCAAACCGCTGGAGCTATAGGGCTGAAATTTTGACAGTGCATCCCGTTTATGACGTGGACATCCACAGAAGAAGCTGAAGCTGAATTGCTTTAATTTTGACCGTGCATCTCTATAATGACGTGGACTTCCACTTAGGAGCGATTTTTTGAAATTTATCCCTTAAGGGGGTTGAATGGGGTTAACCCAAACCGCTGGAGCTGAAGGTCTGTAATTTTGACAGTGCATCTCTATAATGACGTGGACATTCACTGAGAAGCGATTTTTCGAAATTCATCCCCTAACGCAGTGAAATGGGGTTACCAAACTAGTGGAGCTATATGGCTGAAATTTCGACAGTGCTTCCCTATAATCAAAATGAAATGAATTACTCGAAATTCACTTTATTTAATATTCATTTGTGATTGCTTCATAATTTCTTGCACCCACGTAAATAGGCGAACAAACTTAACGAACGTTCGTCAAAACCTAAAATGTCACTTCTCTTGACGACATAAACATGCCAATCTCTGCTTCAGAACTTGCAGATTTGTTGAGCAGAGGTGATATACGCAGCAATTTGTTTACCATATTTATTAAAAAAGTGCACTATAATAAACCCTTTTAGGGATAATAACAGCTGACATTTTGGTTTGTTTTTTTTTTTTTTTTGAAGGAAAACATTGCACATAATAAACAGTTTTTATTTAAAGGCGTTGCAAGGCACGCGGGTTTTATGCTAGTCATAGTTATCATTTCATCAATGTTTTCTCATGACGTTGTCACGTTAAACTATCGTCCGTAAACCCTCTTTACAGACAACAAATTTTTTTTTATATGAAAAAACCAAGGTGTAACCCTTTGTACTACCTGTCCGTCATGTCGTTCAGTTCAAGGTGCGATGTCTAGTAGTAAGCTTGGTTTGAAAAATAGAGGAGAATAGGAAAGGTTAGAGGGGGTCTGGAGGGTGTAGAAGAAAATGACGATGAACCTCACGTTTGAACTCTAAGGTGTTGTACGAGTTCGGAAATACCGACTGCGGAGATTATTCCACAGTCGAGTTGTTCTATTCAAAAAACGAACTTCTAAACCGTATTGTGCGTGAACGGGGGGCCTGTAGGGTATGGGGGGTGAGCCGAGCGGGCTAGTCGTGTGTTGCGGGAAAAGTATTGCCGTGCAGGGAGGAGGTCCTGAATTTCAGTGGAACAGTCGCCATGGTAATAGCGATAAAGTATGGAGAGGGCTGCTACATTCCTACGGTGGCTTAAGGTGTCTATGGAGGCGCGAAAGGGGCCGATTTTGCACCTTATCGAGACAAGCCAAGGTGGTTTTTGGGGCGCCTGCCCAGATATGCGAGTTGTATTCGAGGCGCGGCCGAATGTAGGATTTGTATATTGTAGCCAATGCGGCTGGCTGGAGGAGGAACTTGCATCTCTTGAGAAATCCAAGGCATTGGGGGGCTTGTTTGGCGATTTGGAATATGTGATCATTCCATCGCAGATGCTCCGATAAATTTACCCCTAGGATGTTGAGAGTTGAGTCAGCCGTTAGATTCTCCTTATCCACTGAGATAGGAGGAAGGTCGGAACATTTTTTGTTGGAGATCAGACAGTGCTTCGTTTTTGTGGCATTGAATTCGACGCGGTTCATTTCGCCCCAATGAAGAATCGATTCGATATCCCGGTTGATCGAAGTCGACATCAGTTGACGGTGGTAAAAACAAGGTCTGGCACGTGCTTGCCTTATATTGTCGAAGAAGTAAGAGAGATTCAGAGTACCGTCATCAGCGAAGCAGTGAAGTGGGTTAGAGGGTATTAAGAGCAGATCATTAATGAAGATTAGAAAAAGTGCGGGTGAGAGAATTGACCCCTGGGGAACTCGGCCGAAATGGCGTGGGGGTTGGATTCGACGCCATCCAATGCTATATTGATTGAACGGCCTGAAAGGAAGCTCATAATCCAGTTCCTTAGAACTAAGTGTATACCAATAGCTTGGAGTTTATTCAACAGAGCAGGGTGCCATACTCTGTCAAAAGCCTTTGATATATCTAGAGCAACCAGACCAGACTCACCAAAGCTATGAATGCTCTTAATCCAGTTCCTTAGAACTAAGTGTATACCAATAGCTTGGAGTTTATTCAACAGAGCTGGGTGCCATACTCTGTCAAAATCCTTTGATATATCTAGAGCAACTAGGCTAGACTCACCAAAGCCGTGAATGCTTTGGTTGATACGCTCCGTTAAACACACAAGCAGATCGCCAGTAGACCGTTTAGATCTGAAGCCGTATTGCCTGTCGTGTATAATTTGGTTGGATTCTAGATATTTCATCAGCTTTATATTGATTACTAGCAAAAACCCGCGTGCCTTGCAACGCCCACTCGAATTTTCACAGATATCTCTTATTTACACTTATTAGTTTCCACTTTAATTTAAAAAATCACAGATTGGGAAAAAAAAATAAAATTCAAAATTATCTCAATAAATTCACGCTAAATCACCAAATCAATTAAAACAATTTTTTTTCTATAACCAAGGTTAAACTGCTTCGTCACAAAATCACTTCGTTACGAAACAAAACTCGATCATTCAAAGCCTTCTTCAAGACTGAAGTGTTGAATGAAATACTCTAGCTTCCTTTAAAGTGTACCGTTACAATAATTGGCAGAACCTTGTTTTAAATATCCTATTCATAGACTTCTTTTTAACCCATCATAAAAAACAGGTACTCGTTTTTTATTGCCATTCCTGGAAGGCCGAATTTTCGACCCAAAACAATACCTGAACATTCACCTGTTTACCTAATTTCTATTGTAGGATAATATGGCATGCGACTTTTGTATTTACATTGTTTGCGGTTTCCTATTTTAATATTGTAAATTGTCTACTGAAATTGAGGTTTTGGAAGTTCCCTTTGCTATGTATACTTCTTTATTTCTATAAAATGGAATCGCAATTACGGCTCGCTAGTATATGTATATCAACAAAATAATTTTTTTTTTCGAGTGAAAAAGAAGCCAGAATCAGAAAGAATGCGTACCTATTATTACAATCAATAAAAATCCTTCATAGCGTGGAAAGTCAAAAAGTGGAAGTCATTTTTAAAAGAGTCGAAGTTTCAGAAGGAGTAGTATTTTCAAGGCCGATAATAAATATCGATGGCTGCCTTTCGAAACCTTATTCTACTGTCGGATCAGACTGAAAAACCGAAGGCGATAATCGAGAAAAATATATCCCTGATAGAGTACAAACTTTTTATCATTGCAATTGTAGACCTGAAAGAGCCTATTTAAATATCGATTGTTCCGTGAATGTTTCCTATAAAACGATCAGGATATTTTTTGGAATATCTAGATATTTAGATACAGGTCTGTCAAGTATACAATTCGAATGATCACTTGCTTTCCTTCTCCTATAGGTTAGACTAAAAAGTAACCCGGTAGTCGGACACGATAGTCGGTACCGATAATCGTATCTGATAGTCGTATTCGCCTAAAATATGGCCGCAAAAGTATTAAATCTTTTTGTGAAATTCCCATTGCAATACATACAGCCAACAATTTTAAAAATGGGTTTTGAAATCACAGACAGACACTCCAATTATAATTATATAGATAGATAGATAGATAGATAGAAGATCGATAACCATATGAAACAGAACTATATTTTTAAATCACAGACAGACGCGCCATTTACATTTATATAGATAGATAGATTTGAATGACGCCGCTCAGGTAATAGTATTCTACTTGTCATATCCTTTTGTTTGGTACCCATATCGAGTGGGTTGTAAAGAAAAGGTGAGTCCGGCATAGTTGGTCGCCATTTTGAATTTATAATGACAAAAAATAGGTAATTGTACTCTAATTATCATCCCCTTTCATTTGATACCCATGTCGGGGATCGGCGAGCCCAATTGCGAAATTTACCCGCCATCTTGGAACCGCCATCTTGATTTTTTTACAAAGTGGTCAGATTACATTGTCACCCGAACTAAATATATGTGCAAAATTTGAAGTTGAACGGTTATATGGAAGTGGGTCAAAATCAAGTTTTAAGTTTTGTCTACATACATACATCCATACATACATACAGATAGAGCTAATATACGGTGTATATAAATAGCCTAAAACATGCTCGCAAAAATACTGAATCTTCCAGTGAAAGTCCCATCCCGATCGGCCCAGCCGTTTCCGAGATTACCGCGGCCAAACAGACAGACATACAGACATACAGACAGACAAAAATTTTAAAAATAGTGGATTTTGTTTTAATTACATGTAAATAACCAAAAAAACTTAAAAAAACATAATTATTTTGAAATTACAGACAGACACTCCAATTATATTTATATAGATTGTCTCCATGATTTTGGAGAGAACAGAAGTAATTGCTATTGGGTGGTAGTTTAAGGGGTCGTTGGCTTCACCTTTTTTTGGGATTGGCTGAACATGAGCTAGTTTCCAAGAGTCGGGATACACTCCGGAGAAGTAAGACAGGGCAAAAAGTTTGCGCAGAGGTTTAGCCAAAGGTGAGGCACATTTTTTAAGTACCATAGGGGGGATTTTGTCGGGACCAGTGGACTTATTGGCGTCGAGTTCCTTGAGACACCTAAACACCTCGCGAGTCCTGAAGTGAACTCCGTCCATTGAGTGGGTGGTATTCTCAAGAGTGGGGGGTGACATAGCAGCATCGGGTAAAGAAGAATTTGCGGCGAGCAGAGAAGATAATAGGTCGGCCTTGGGTTTGCTTTCTGTTATCGCTTCCTTGTTGTGAATAAAAGGAGGTGTTGAGGAGGAAGTAAAATTCTTCTTGATTGCGGTTACCAAGGACCAGAAGTTTTTGCTACCTGTAGTGTAGTTAAGAATCTTACTTCTCAATCTATCATAAAATGATGATTTGACTTTCCTGATGATGGAGCTGCAGGCGTTTCTCAGTTTGATGTACTCTCGACGAAGTGGCTCATTAGGCGAACGACTGTATGCTCTATAGGCGGCTTCTTTAGCTTTGATTGCGTTCATACATTCCCTATTGAACCATTTGTTCGGCCTAGGCTTCACAGATTTGGTGGAGTGAGGGATGAACCAGCGCCTACCCGCTCGAATAATTTTGGTGACACCGAGAGCCGCATAGTTCGCATTGGCATTACGGAAACACAAATCCCAGTCAGTGGCCTGAAAGAAGCGAATAAGACCCAACCAGTTGGCTTTCCCATAGTGCCACACAGTTCTTTTAGGAGCTGTGGTGGTTGTGGTCGAGGATGGATATGAGAAATAAGCGCTAATTAGTTTATGGTCCGAGTTGCCAAGGGGCAAGCTAACCTTGATGGAGTACCGCGTCGGATGAGAAGTAAGAAACAGGTCAAGGAGATGGGCTCATGGAATATCAGGGACTCTCGTCGGACATTTGACAATTTGGTGCAAGTTGTTGAGGCTCGCAAAGAGCTCGGCGTCTTTGCCAGGAACGCTGGTGCCATTTGAGTAATTTAGCCAATGTACATTGTTAACGTTGAAATCACCCGCATCAATGATTTTGCTTTCCGGGTGGGAAAATAAAAATCCGGAAATCTGTTCGGAAATAGCATCGAAGGCTGAGGTAGTGGCCTCATTACTTTAGGACTCCTATATAAAAAACAGAAAAATATGACGTGGCTATGGATAATTATTTTAATCCAAAGATGGTTAAAATCAGAAGACGTACTACTGTACACCTTCTGAAACGCCACGTCATTTCTAATATATATGGCTAATCCCCTATGGGCGGAAAAGTGGTGCACTAAGTTATACCCTGTCACCTGAAATCGATCTAAATCAAGATCAAGACCCAAGTGCTACCGGGTTTCACTCAGTGCGAAAATAGCAGGGGTATGAAGCAGTAATTCGCACGTAACGGCCAGGAAGTTCGTATTCAGTCCCCGAATGTTACAAAAATTGATTATAAAATTATTGTCACATTATGGACTGATTTGCGTGAGGTCCATGACCTCATTTGTAGCCGGCCGCACCGGCGATGCATCCATCGGAGCTAACGGGAATAGTCTTGTTGCAGTTTTATGCCTGCTAAAACAAGACGACTCCTATCAGCTGACCGATTAAGGCTGCAGCGCCGGAGCAACCGGCAGGAAGCGCGGGAAGCGGATGGAGGAGACTTATTTGTTGTCTGTCGGTCCTTCGGTTATTGTTGTTGTTGGTGGTGGCCTTCGCTTAGTTTTTTTTGTGTTATTATGAATTTTTTTATGTTATTGTTTGTTTTGTGGTTTATGTTATTATTTTGGTGGTTGATTAATTTGGTTGTATTAAGTTTTTTTTTGTGTTATATTTTTTTTTTGTGTTGTTTTTGTGGTTATATTTATTGTTGCGGTTTATTTTTATTTTTTTGCGGTATAATCGGACTGGCGACAACACACCCCCGCACTTCACCGAGGCACAGTCCAGACTGTGATTGATCTCCATATGCGGAACAGGCATGCATATGCGCCTCGTGTTTAATTTATTCTGGGACTGACATCTTCTTCTGCACCACCATTTTCGGTAATAATACTACCGAGGTAACAGAATTTATCTACCAGTTCCACGTCACGGTTATTCAGGGCAGTCCGTTCAATGGTGTTTGCATTTATCCGCAATTTTTTTGGTTTTAGTCGGATTTAGCCTTAAGCCTGCTGGACTACTTTCTGTTGCCAAATTGTTTAACATGTTTTGAGGTCCTGGTGTCTGTGGGCCAGCAAACAGATATCATCTGCTTAGTCGCGATCCTCAAGGCGGTCTAACAAACCCCGTTGTATGCCGCCTGTTCTACTATCTAGAGCGCCGACAAGGATGTCATTTATTACTATAAGAAATAGTAAAGGCGAGGGTAGGCATCCTTGTCGTACTCCTGAGCTCACCCCGAAGCTGTCGTATAATTTTCCATTATGGAGAACTTTGCATTTGGAATTGTTATATAGGGCTTTTATCAATTCTATTATATTATCAGGCAGTCCACGTCGCCGTAGTGCCTGCCAAATGAAACTCCTATTAACCGAGTCGAACGCTTTCTCATAGTCTACGAAAGCAAGATAAAGGGGGGATCGGAATTCAGTAGACTGCTCCACTATTTTTCTCAAGGTGTTAATATGATCAATACAGGAGCGGCCCTTCCTGAATCCGAACTGCTGCCTCCTAAGCGTTCGGTCAACTGCCTCATTTATCCTAGAGAGTAATACCTATATGGGACAACATTTTGCCCACTGTAGATAATAAACAGATGCCTCTCCAGTTGTCGCATATTGTTAGTTCCCTTTTTTGGTATTTTGACTATGATACCTTCCGTCCAATCATCCGGAAAGGTACAGGTGTTCCATGCTATATCTAGGAATGGCTGAAGCGCATCTGCTATGAGGCCTAAGCCGGCTTTCAACACTTCTGGTGGGATGCCATCTTAGTAGGTGTTCGAATTCGTATTGAGCACGTTGAGGAGCCGCTGATAAACTGGGAGGCGAATGACTTTATTTGGAAATTACAAAGCTCTCCAAAGATGTTAGTAAAACTAATCAATGTAAAGTACTTGTCAGAATTGACCAATTTGTTCTTTTTGGGATGAGCCACAATTGTCTGAAACTGTAGGACCTGCAAACTACAAAATAATTCTGCGTCAAAAAAGTGTTGATCCACGGTTTGAAAAATTCGTGATGTTTGTAAAAGGTAACGAAATTTTTGCACAATTTTTAAAGAATGTCGGATTTTGACAAGTGATGTTTTGTTGAAAACTTATCGCTGTGCAGAGTCCAAAAAAAGATGACTTCGTTTAGATCGGGTCTCATTCCATCAATATTATTAGACATTAGGCAAACTTATCAGTTTAAGGTCGTCTCGACATCAGTTAAGGTCATGGTCTTAACAACCTGCCTACTTGCTTTTTGCAGGGTTGTTCAAATCAGATTTGGGAACCCCTCCATCTTATTTTCAACAAACTGTTGTCGACAAGAAAGTTCCCTAAGATACGGAGTATTGCCATCTTATCAACAATTACTAAACTCGAGAAACTTGTTTACGATAAGATTGCTCCTCTAATATCCCAGTGTCTTGATGAACAGCAAAATAGAGTCAGAAGGGGCGACCGACTACTACAAACCTTATGATTCTAATCTTCGATCTACTAGGTGGTATGGAGAACGGTCATCAAATAGATACGGTTTATACTAGGTTCAGCAATTAGGTTGGTTTGGAATATTAGGTCCTGCCCGCGAATGGATTAAATCATATCTAGACAACAGAACTCAGGTTATCAGATTTGAAAGATTTCTGTCAAAAGGAATTGAAGTAATTTCAGGGGTCCCTCAGGGTAGCCATCTAGGCTCACTGTTATTCAATATATTTATCTCAGACCTGTCAGAAAAATTAGAGAATATTCCCCCTCAAAATTAGAGAATATGTCAATGACCTCAAAATTTGTAATGTCATAAGGCCCCAGAACGACGTAACTTTCTTCCACGTTGAAAGACTGGTGTAGTACCAATAAATTACAACTCAACATCAGCAAGTGTCATGTGATTACTTTCTTCCACAAAAGAAACACACGGTTGAAGAATTATTATTTCAACGACCAGGGCTTATACTGTGTCGATCAAGTTGTAGATCTATACATTGTTCTAGACAATAAATTACACAACACTAATATTGAAGAGAAAGAAGAACCCAAGAATTCAATATCTAGACCCAAGAATGTTCGGGATACAAGAACTCTTTTTTTTCGCTCGGGCACCCAATCCTGGAATGTTCGTGCTCGATCTGGAACTCTATATTTCAGGTAAGTAGCGGTAGGTTAGAATTAGTATAGGTGTTTTCCATGGCTCTGAGAAACTTACACGATCCAACCGATTTTGCGGCCTGAAGAGGTTGGAATTCATGCCACTGTCACATAGGAGGAAAATGCTTATCTCTTGCTTTATTTTGGACGTTCTCAACGATAATGTTAGGGTATAGTTCCTGTCCCATATGGGTGATTGTCATGAAATGGGGGTAATGGCTGGCTGGCCGTTGTTCTCTAGCTACAACGCCTCTAACAAATTTTTTCTGGGGTGAAAATCTCCATCCAGTAATAAAACATTCTCTCCTTCATCGCCTCCCGCGGCAAGCACTCTTGAACAAAATGACGGCCCTTCGACCACCGAAAATGTCGCCTCCGTAACCTGTCCATTTTCCGCTTTTACGTCACGGGACTACGTTTACGGAAAAACAGTGCATTATTGCCGCGCGCCTAGGGTCTCAAACGATAGCAGCAGTATTCCGAAACTGATCACCGGTATGTATTACGCGGGCGGATACCTGCTTAGTTAGATGTCAGTGTTTACATTCTGACTGTTGTTTGTTGCAAATTTCAATAAAAACTATAAAAATAGCGCACACGCAACGACAAATTGGTTGTCAAGTGGCACTAAGTAGTGAAACCGAATCGTCACAAGTTTCTTTATGAATGTTTATCCTCGCCGGACGTTTAGACTGTGAACAATTTATAAACAAGAGAGCAACCCTCAAGAAAATTATCGAAGAAAAAAAAACTGTCGCCTCC
The DNA here is from genome assembly GCA_949987705.1 of Thereva unica. Classification (NCBI taxonomy): domain Eukaryota; kingdom Metazoa; phylum Arthropoda; class Insecta; order Diptera; family Therevidae; genus Thereva; species Thereva unica. The sequence goes on along the minus strand of OX465281.1, from coordinate 146,743,711 downwards.
GTAATGTGTGTTTTCGTTGTGATATGTGTTGCAAATCTCTTTTAACTCGGTTCGGTATATTTGTTTGCATTTGTAGAGCAAGCAAATTTTCGGAAAAATTGTTTGCTCTCATTGATCATGAAAGCGACGGATTTTTCGATGAAATGTCGCTACCGTAATTGTCGCCTCCGAAGCCATATAATTTCGGCTTTTCGATATAAACTTCTCACTGTCTATACCTCGTGTGTATTTATGTGGAAATATACAGAAAGTACTTCAAAATAATGTTGAAAACACATGAGAAAATTTTTTTTCAGCACTTTTTTTTTGTTCACAAATTTTTGTTCAAATCTCAAAAACTCCCATTTCATGACAATCACCCATATATGTAGTCCATTCAAAACGCGGGGGGGGGGGGGCGGTTAAGAAAATCGAACCTTAAGGGTTTTTGGGGTCGCTGATCACGAAAATCGAGGTCCCGCGGTCCTAAAATTAGGGCGTCACCCCTCAAAATGCAAAAAACGCCCCTTTTTAGGTGGTTTTCGAGATTATTTCAGTAATAATGAAAACTAATGCGATGAAATGTACTTTTTTTAATATTTATTTGCGAAGGTGGTTGATTTATACTAACTTAAGGCGAACTTAATGGTAACGGGTACTCCTAAAGGGTTGAAAATACCCCTAAATTGGCGAAAAATGGCAAAAATTGTAAAAAAAAATGTTTCCCCAAGTTTATGCTTCAAATTCGATTGTGGGTGTACTGTCAGGCAAAAATAAATTATTTTCAACCCTTAAGGGTACAATATAGTTCATTGAAAACTAGTGGGGGGGGGGTGTTCCAAAATAACACCGTTAAGAAAATCGAACCCCAAACGTTTTTGGGGTCGCTGATCACGAAAATGGAGGTCCCGCGGTCCTAAAATTAGAGCGTCACCCCTAAAAATGCCAAAAAACACCCCTTTTTAGGTGGTTTTCGCGATTTTTGCAGTAATAATGAAAACTATTGCGATGAAATGCACTTTTTTAATATTTTTTTGCGAAGGTGGTTGATTTATACTAAATTAAGGCGAGCTTTATGGTAATGGGTAGTCCTAAAGGGTTGAAACTACCCCTAAATCGGCCAAAAATGACAAAAATTGTAAACATTTTTTTTTCAAGTTTATGCTTCAAATTCGATTGTGGGCGTACTGTCCGGCAAAAATAAACTATTTTTAACCCTTAAGGGGTTAAAATTACCCCTACTATAATAAAAATAACTTTATATAAAAAAAATTGCAAAAATTTTTGTTTGCTTTTTGTTTGAAATTTGTTTCAAAAGGTATTATCAGCAAAAAATAATTTTTTCAACTCTTAAGGGGGTACAACTACCCCCACATTAAAATTGTAATTGAAACAAATTTAAATTTATTGTTTTACATTTAAATTATATTTTCCATTTGTAATCATTAAAACATTTGGAACATTTCACTATAAACCCCTTTGTACAGAGGTTAAACCACCCCTAAAGAGAAAAAAAATATATTGAGAAATATTTCATTTGGTGGAATCTTTAAAATAAACTCTGCATTTTTGTAAAAACGACAATCACACAATAATTGCGAAATATGTACCCTAATTTATTTGAGGTACTTCTGAATAATGGGGTGGTCCGTTTTTTTACAATGACATTTAGGCAGGTAAAAACGGAAGCATAGTAGTAAAATTAAGATATTGCACCCGAATTTGTTTTTTAGTAAATTGCTGTTACTTGGAAGTTGAAGTAATAAACTAATTTAGGGAGGAATGTAATGTGATGTACGATTATACAAAAAGGATTTTTTTTAAAAATGAAGTCAGAATCGACTTTGAATAATAAGCTTGAAATTTTTTTTTACAATTTTTGCCATTTTTCGCCAATTTAGGGGTAGTTGCAACCCCTTAGAACTACCCCTTATCAAGTTCACCTTAATTTAGTACAAATCAACCACTTTCGCAAATAAATATTAAAAAAAGTGCATTTCATCGCATTTGTTGAAGCAACATAATTATGAGGAAGTGCCCTAATTTTTATCATATATTAAGAAATAAATAAATCACTTAGCCAGAGGTTAATAACGTCGAGGTTATTAACGTCGTGGCCCATTTATGTATATAGAAGAAAATTATTTTGTAATAAAATTAAAATGAAGATCGTCAGCAAAATGGACTGACATACATATGTATAATAAGAGTAATTAAAATGGAAAATTGACACTCGATGTAATCTTTTCACCGCGAACGGTTGTAATAAAGTTAATTGTAATTTCAAAGTTTGTTTTGATTTAATTTTTCTTTCCCTGCAATTTATTCGTTTAAACCTATGTGCTTGTACTTACGCGAACATTTAATGGTCCTTCGAGCCGGATATTTTTTATCGGTAATTTAATTCGATCGCCATTTACCAAATTAATAAGTGATTAAGTGAAAAATAGTGAATGTAAAGACAGCACCGATCAACACCAACCACCATAATCTACACCACCACACCACCTACCCAGCGACCAACACCAACCACCATAATCTACACCACCACAACCACCTACCCAGCGATCAACAACAACCACCATCTACGCCACCACAACCATCTACCCAGCGATCGACACCAACCACCATCTACGCCACCAGCAGCACTATCATAATTAGCATCACCGAAGTCAAAAGGTTAGTAAGCATTTTGATCGACTTTAGTAATACTTAAGTACTTAACAACCCCTTTTACCCTACACCAAATTTGTCCTTATTCACGTCAAAATAATTACACTATTAGTCACCTTGATATACCATAATTAAATAAATAATTACAACCCCTGTACACCAGTGTTCAATTTACCTTTTACCAATACAAAAGCATAATACAATAATTATAACAGTGATATAAGTGAATCTCTGCAATATGACCTCAAAAGATAGTGAGTTTGTAGTTGAAAATGATAGTGACAAAAATCAACCATCGAGAAGTAAATCAAAAGAAAAGGCAGGTTCAACATCGTCCACATCAAGTAGCTCCGCGATTCAAGAATTAATTAAAGAACAAGTCATCAATCAAGCTGAACTTGAACGCTTTGTTAGAAATTATAAGAAAACACCAAAGGAAAAATTGAAAGAAGGTTACATCAAGGAAAGGAAGCTATTGCTGCAAACACAATGGCAAACAATCAATTCAACCCACCGAAAACTGTTAAAACTTTATTCTGATGCTGACAAGGAGCGGCATTATTTTGCAGAAGATGTGATTAGTGATCTTGAGGAGACATATTGTGTTATTAGTGGAAAAATGAATGAACAATTATTAGAATTAAACCCACCTACTGAAGTTAAAACACCAGTAACCCTACCTATACCGTCCGTTCCAAAAAGTAAAACACCGGAGCACACCGATATTAAACTACCTCGAATTGAAATTCCAAGATTTTCCGGAAATTATATTAATTGGCCATCTTTTCATGCTCTTTTCGAATCATTAATTGATCAAAATAATCAATTAAACAATGTGCAAAAGTTACACTATTTACGTAGTAGCGTGAGTGGTGAAGCAGAAAATTTGATAAAACATTTGCAATTAAGTGATTCGAACTATCTAGCTGCATGGGAAATTCTCAAAAGGCGCTATCAAAATAATAGAATTCTTGTGACGTGCCAATTGAATGCTTTTACATCTATGCCTAATCATGCATATGAAAGTGCCCACAACCTAAAAAAAATGCTAGATAAATTAAATGAAGTGCTAGAAGCACTTAAAGGATTGCAAATAAATACCACCAGTTGGGATCCATTGATCATCCACATTCTCTCTCAAAAGCTTAATAAAGACACGATTACACACTGGGAAACTAGCTTAAGTAGCCGCAGTGACCCTAATGCCCTTCCAACTATCAATGAATTCAAGTCATGTCTCGAAAACCGATTCCGCACGTTAGAATCAATAGGAGGAAATAAAAACCTTCAACCAAAAGCAGAATATAAACAAGAATATACCAAGTCACATGTGTCCCAACAGCAAAACCTACAGCGTAAGCAAGCCTATCAAATGCATAACGACTGTCCACTCTGTACTAAAAATCATCGGTTGCGTGAATGCTACCAATTTATACAAATGTCACCCCATGCACGACTAAAATTTATACAAGGAAACAATCGTTGTTGCAACTGCTTTGGGAAAACTCATAATACAAAATCTTGTCCTAAGCAATTTTCATGTCAAAAATGTAAAAAAAGACATAACACGATGCTCCATATTGATGCAAATCCAAATAGAAATAATACTTTTACACCTTTACCAAGTTCAAGTCACTTAGGTACAACGCTACACCAAGAAAACCTAATTCCTCACAACCCCACTCAACAAGTAGAAAATTTAAACCACAATACGTCATACGACTCCAACCAAGCATATACACATCTCGTAGGAAAACCAAACGATACAACTGCCTTATTAGCTACTGCACTCGTTAAGGTGTACACCGAAAAATCAGGCACTCTGCTACTAAGAGCATTGATTGATCCAGGATCACAAATATCCTTTATTACCGAAAGAAGCACCCAATTACTTCAAGCTACCGAAAAACCAACGTTCTTAGTAATCACTGGTATCGGAAATACAGTAACAGGTCCTACCAAAAGTGTTATTGATTTAAAACTGGGTCCACATTTCACAAATACCGAGGAGATTGGAGTGCGAGCTCATGTTATAAAGAAAATAACAGGGAGAACTCCATTCAATTCAATCATTCCTCAAAACTGGAGTCATATTAAAAGATTGCAATTAGCCGATCCACATTTCTTTAACGCTGGAGACATTGATATACTTTTAGGCGTTGATGTGTATGCACAAATAATAGAAGAAGGCATAATTAAAGGATCTATTAATCGTCCTTTGGCTCAGCGCACAACTCTAGGCTGGATCATTTGTGGACCAACCCAGCACCAACCTTTTACAACTCATACTACGAGCTTAGTCTGTGAAGCTACACCAATTGCAGAATTAATCAAAAAATTTTGGGAAGTTGAAGAAAACTTCGACCACGCAAATAAAAAACATTTCACCGAAGAAGAAGCCTTGTGCGAAGAAATATACCAAAAGACACATAAACGGTTACCTGATGGAAGATATGAAGTAAGATTACCATTCAAAGCATTCCCTCTTACTCCAAACTTAGGTGAATCCCGTGGACTAGCATACAAACGATTCATTAGTTTGGAAAAGAAATTACAAAATAATCCCGACCTTAAAACCGAATATATTAAATTTATGAGGGAGTATATATCATTAGGACATATGGAAGTAATTGAAAATGACTATACCAAACTACATAAGCCAACAAACTATATACCTCACCATAGCGTCATTAAAGAGGATAGTACCACCACAAAGGTAAGAGTAGTATTCGATGCCTCAGCAAAAACTTCAAACCATACTTCGTTAAATGACAGCCTTATCGCTGGACCAACTGTTCAAGAAGATTTATATTTAATTTTACTACGCTGGAGAATACATAGATTCGCGTTTACAGCAGATGTAGAGAAAATGTATAGGCAAATTAGAATTGCCTCAGAAGACTCCGACCACCAAAGAATCCTGTGGAGAGAAGATCCTACACATCCACTTAAAGAATACCGACTATTAACTGTCACTTACGGAACTTCATCTGCACCGTTCTTAGCAATTCGTACTCTACATCAGTTAGCATTTGATGAAAGGGATAAACATGAATTAGCCAGCAACACAATTCTTCGAGATTTCTATGTAGATGATGTTATGTCAGGAGCTAATACCGAGGCAGAAGCAGAAAGCCTACTGCATAATTTACGTGAAGTAATGAATAAAGGAGGATTTAACCTTCGAAAATGGACTAGTAACTCTTTAAAAATTTTAGAAAGTGTTCCGGACGAAGATCGCGAATTAAAGTCTACTATGGAAATTAACGTCAATACTACCATAAAAACATTAGGGATACATTGGAATCCAATTAGAGATAGTTTTAAATTCAAAATAAAGGAATCATCCTCCACACCCAAAACGAAAAGAGAATTACTGTCGGAAATCGCAAAATTATTTGACCCTTTAGGATGGATGGCACCTATTGTCATAACAACAAAAATACTAATGCAACAACTATGGTTATTAAAATCAAACTGGGATGATGAATTACCTAAACCTATTATTGATAAATGGCAAACATTCCGCTCTGATTTGAATGTTATTGAAACCATTAGCATTCCTAGGTGGTTAAAAACAACATCAAATATTGAATTTGAACTATACATGGATTTTGCGATGCATCTATACAAGCGTATGCAGCAGTGATCTACCTTCGAGTAATGAATAATAGTGAGAACACTGTCACACTTCTAGCATCGAAAACAAGAGTTGCTCCCATAAAACAATTAAGTCTTCCAAGATTAGAACTATGTGCTGCATCACTTGTCGCAAAACTAATTACACAAGTTAAAAGTGCATTACCAGATACAGCATCAAAAACCTATTTATGGAGTGACTCTACTATAGTGCTATCATGGTTACAGGGACATCCATCAAAATGGAAAACGTTCGTTGCTAATCGTGTCAGCGACATTCATAAAGAAACAGATGGATGCCTGTGGAGATATGTACCAACAAAAGACAATCCTGCTGATTGTGCAAGCAGAGGACTAACACCCAAAGAATTAGTAAACCATAAAATTTGGTGGAATGGACCACATTGGCTTACTGAAGAAATACATCAGTGGCCAGAAAATATTGTAACAACCACACAGATAGAAATACGACGAGTACCAGTGCATATAGCAAGAGAAACCACCAACATAGATATGGATTTCTTAACCAAATTCTCATCATGGAGTAAACTTATACGCATTACCGCACTTTGTTTCAGATTCACTAACAATTGCAAGTCACCAAATAAAAAGGACACAAGTTACATAACATGCGAAGAATTAGTACGTGCAAAAAAGGCAATAATAAGAAAAGCACAATTATATTCCTTCCAGGAAGAGATTCATGCCTTGCGCAACCATTTTCCCCTAAACAAAAAAAGCCCTATTTTTAACCTAAACCCATTTATTGACACAGATCAAATCATAAGAGTAGGAGGACGTTTAAAACATTCAAAATTACCTTACAACGAAAAATTCCCCATTATTCTTGAACCAAACAATCCAATAACATCATTAATAATAGATGAAGTGCACAAAACAACACTACACGGAGGAACGCAATTAACACTAACCACTATTAGGAGGGAATTTTGGATTCTTAAGGGTAGGACCGCTGTAAAACAAAGAATCCATAAATGCGTTATATGTTGGAAACAGAAGGCAACGACACAGCAACAACTAATGGGTGATCTGCCTGAAGCTAGAATTACTAGAAGTAGACCTTTTCAACATGTCGGCATTGATTTCTGTGGACCTATTACAATCAGAGAATCTCGGTGTAGAGGGAGAATAAAAACTTCAAAGGGATATGTTTGTATATTTGTATGTCTAGCAACCAAAGCCATCCACTTAGAAGCAGTAAGTGAATTATCTAGTGATGCATTCCTAGCAGCCCTTAAGAGATTTGTTGCACGACGTGGGCTAAGTAATCACATATACAGTGATTGTGGTACCAACTTTGTTGGTGCAAACCGAAAACTAACCGCTATCCAATTACAGCAAGAATGGGGATTACACGATGAAGTCTACGGAATTGTTGAACAAATGGGTATAAAGTGGCATTTCATCCCACCAGCTGCTCCGCATTTTGGAGGATTATGGGAGAGTGGTGTAAAATCTACTAAATACCATATGAAACGCATAACTGGAAACTCGTTATTTACATTTGAAGAAATAACGACCTTATTAACCCAGATTGAGGCCTGCTTAAACTCAAGACCTCTATGCCTACTTACAAATGATCCGGAAGATACAGCAGTTCTGACCCCAGGGCATTTCCTTATTGGAAATGCAATAATTGCTCCACCAGAAGAAAATTTACTAAATAACAAAATAAGCAACTTAAATCGATGGAAATATATGCAGCAAATGCACCAAACCTTCTGGAAAGAATGGCAGAAAGAATATCTTCACAGGTTGCAGCAACGACCAAAGTGGAATAAACAATCACCCAACGTAAAAATCGGAAATCTTGTTCTAATAAAAGATGAAAGACTACCACCTACTCGATGGTTATTAGGAAGAGTAGTAGATGTACACCCAGGACCTGACGGATTAGTAAGAGTTGTGACGGTAAAATCAAAAGAATCTACCCTAAAAAGACCAATAACCAAAATATGCCTATTGCCGATTGACGAAAATCAATAAAACAAAATCTCACATAACAACTCTAGTTGCAAGTAAAAAATAAGAAATTAAAATAATAAATTAAAAAATTAAAATAACAATAGTAATTAAAATATCAATATAACCAAAAATATATAAGAAAACAAATAATTTAATTACAACAATACCCGACACACAAAACTAATCATCTTAATAATAACAGCCTTTCCCTCGAGCATAATGAAATCATATCACCTGTGCTTGCCGATATGCTTAGCATTGCATTTCGCTAATGTTTTTGCCATCATCGCATACGATTGCGAACATAATAATATAAATACATATGTCAGCTAGGTCATTGACAGAGAGGAATGTCATATAGAAAAACCAAAAAAAAAATTGACCTAAATGAGATCCAATTACTACAGTTGAGCGAACTGACCTACACGCATAAGTATCAATCCAAAGTTAACATCATACAATCCGTTTACACATGCGCCATGTTTAGCTGCATCTCTGTGGTGCCGGGAGGATTATGCACATTTATGGTTGAACTAACATAGTAAGAATGTATGCTTTTAATATTCTAAACGACTGGGTTGGATTATATCCATTAATCCACAAAATAAACGCTCCAAATAAGTTATGAACGCTGGAATATTCCCCAGATGCACTCACTGATTTACGAAGGCAAGCAATGTATGAATCTGAAAACAATGCCCGAACTTACATCCGTAGTAATACATGATATATGGAGCCGTACACCTGAATCAACACAGCATGAAAATAAAAATATTCACCATCTAACCACACTGACCGAAAAGAACCTCTATTTACCCCTCCTTAGCTATTACTACAAGTCGAAAAAATAAATGCTTACTTTCAGATCACCAAGCAGCAATTGAAATCTAGGCGATTTCAAGGGGGCGCAGAATGTTGAAGCAACATAATTATGAGGAAGTGCCCTAATTTTTATCATATATTAAGAAATAAATAAATCACTTAGCCAGAGGTTAATAACGTCGAGGTTATTAACGTCGTGGCCCATTTATGTATATAGAAGAAAATTATTTTGTAATAAAATTAAAATGAAGATCGTCAGCAAAATGGACTGACATACATATGTATAATAAGAGTAATTAAAATGGAAAATTGACACTCGATGTAATCTTTTCACCGCGAACGGTTGTAATAAAGTTAATTGTAATTTCAAAGTTTGTTTTGATTTAATTTTTCTTTCCCTGCAATTTATTCGTTTAAACCTATGTGCTTGTACTTACGCGAACAGCATTAGTTTACATTATTATTGAAACTAGTAACGCCCTGTGGTCAAAATTTGACCACAAAATCTTCTTCTTCTTTAAACTCCTTTAGTCCCTCATGGGACATAGGGCGGAAACAGTTGCCCTCCAGCGGACTCTGCTTTGCGCGACAGCTCTTAACTTCGACCAGGATCTCCCAGTTGTTGCGGCTTCTTCTAGTAGGGTTCTCCTCCACGTTGTTCTAGATATTCCTACTCGACGGGAACCTTGCGGATTCCAGTCAAGGGCCTGTTTGGCTAGATTTTCGTTTTCGCGTCGCAAGGTGTAGCCTACCCAATTCCATTTCCTTCGCCTGATTTGGTCGTCTATCCTTTCTTGGCCGGCACGGCGCCATAGTTCTTCGTTTGAAATTCTATTTTGCCAGCGGATTTTTAGGATACGACGAAGGCATCTGTTGATGAAGACTTGTAGGCGCCCTGTGATGAATTGGGTGACTTTCCATGTTTCGCAACCGTACAAAAGAACTGCCTTAACATTGGAGTTGAACAGCCGCAATTTGGTGTTAGTAGAGATCACCGTTGATCTCCATATGCGGAACAGGCATGCTTTATTTAGAAAGAGAATAATACAGTTTTTAGTCATTTAAAATTATAAAATTTGTAAATGCATTAATAGGCGTGTCGAATGATCTGTCGACTACGTGCAAAACATTAAAAGTTTCTTTTTTTTATTAAATTAAAATCAAAATATGTATGTACATTTCAAAATACATGGCCTTCACCCATTATTTTCAAAAGGAGTTCAAACTCAAGTGGATGTACATATGTTTCCAAATATGTTTGTTTGAACTCTTCAATTGTTGCCCGAGTTTCCTTAAACCAGCCTAATAGCCTTTAAACCAACCTATTGCGTTTCTCTTTTTCTTGTATTTTCTGTTCTTCCCATAAGTGTCCTTTGACGGGGCATTTTATTCAACTAACATATTTGATGTACTGAATTTGTTAAAAAATTATCAATGGGCAAATAATCATGAAAAACACAATTCATGTATTTCAAAATTCACTACATTCATTCGTTATATTAAAAACAAATACAAACAAATTACATGCCTTTCGTTGAAACACTGCAGAATGCTGTTAGAGTTCTCAGCAATAATGCAAATGAACTTCAACAAAAAGGTATACGAAAAAACACAATCACTTTCAGCAAAATTATTGAAAAAAGTCACTTTACTGATAACACGTTCAATTAACTTGTATTCACAAACAGAATGTCTCCTACTCATGCACTTGTCGCTTTTCCACATTGCTGACGTAATTAACATGTCACTTCTATCTAATTTTTACCCGTTTTAAACACAACATAAAGTATAAACATGAAACTTATATTCTGCACACCTTTACGACTCCGTCTTCCATATAAAACCAATTTGAGCAAGATCTGTTTAGAGAAAGTTGGTTAATAAATCTGTACAAAAATAGTGCTTGCGTATTAATATATAATAAATTTTATATGCGCCTGTTTATATGCTAACCGTAATTTCTACCTTATTGGTATTTATATTGGGAAATGCAATACTCATTTCCGAGCGACAGAAATGAGATAAATGACTAATTCTTGTTTTGTGCACACCTTTACGACTAAGACTTCCATATAAAACCAGTTTGAGCAAAATCGGTTTAGTAGAAGTCGAATAAAGTGCTGTACAAAAAAAGTGCTTGCGTATTAATATATAGATAATCGCGAAAACTCCCTAAAAAGGGGTATTTGTTGCATTTTTAGGGGGGACGCCCATGTTTTAGGACCGCGGGACCTCGATTTTCGTGATCAGCGACCCCAAAAACGTGTAGGGTTCGATTTTCTTAACGGTGTTGTGCCGAGAGCCTCAGGGTGGGGTGCCCGAAGAGACCCACCTCAGAATCTCGCACAAAAACTAAAAATTTTATCATCCATTCCCTATCACATCTCTAAGTAGTACCCCTGGACTTCCCCAAAGAGCTAGCTCGGCGGAGGGGCGTGGGCTGGTGGGGGAAAAGCCCTAGGGTATCACTTCTTGTCGGCATCAACACTTACCAATAGAATGAGCGCCCCCTCATCGGGGTCGACATGTAGTACTTAGAGGAGCTCTGACATCACCTGAAAAAGAAAACCAGGATCGAGATACCTTGCCGCCGCTATGCCATGAACGGCCCTTAACCCTTATTTTACACACTGGGTCAAATTGACCCCACGGTTTGTTTGAGACGATTTTTCTCGAACAAACCGTTAGAATTAGGGCCTGTAGCGTCACTGGCATTTAGGGGAAGTTTCAAACTAAAGGCCCATGCGGAGAAAGTTAGTCAGTTGTGTTTTTTTTTTTTGATAATTTTTTTTGTTAATTAAACAATAACAATTGACGGTAACAACCATGCAGTACTCTTCAGAAAGGTTCAAAATATATGTGTAATTTTTTACAACCCGTTATGTAAACAAATACAAAAGTTACTAACATTTTTCTCGTTGGGGTCAAATTGACCCAGTGTGTAAAGTACGTAATTTTTTGATAGTGTGTAACACAAGGGTTAAGCTGTCATCCTAAGAAACCAAATTTCCTGACTCGAAACCAAACACTGAGCTGTTCGTTATAACAATTAAATAACAATTTAATCAAAACATTGTCTTATAAAAACAAAACACCATACATGAATTATGAAAACAAAGTTACATTAAAAAAATACTACTCTGGACACGCTATTAGATTATTTAGAAAAGTAAACCGCGCTGTCACCAGTTCGACTTCCTTTTTTACACACCATGAAATGAAATTTTCCTACCGAACAAAACAACAAATTAAAAAGAACACTCTTTCCGGCACCATGCCAGAAAACTCAACTCTTATAACCTAAACTTAAACAAAGTACTTCCTACAACAATAATCACCATATAACAATAAAAGTTAAACATTTATGATTGAACCAAGAATAAAGTAACGATATATACATTTATATTTTTGTAATAAAACGTAAGAAAAATATTCAAAAAATGTGTGAAAATATTTGGAAAGTGTAAATATTCAAATCCTAGAATAGAAATCAACAAGTAAACAATTAATAAAAAAATAAATATCTTTGAAAATTTATATCTCTAATTAATTTGCGATAAATAAACGTCAGCTCTAAAATTCCTTCAGCCGGATTCTGTTAGATTCTGCCCCGGAACCTGCTGCGTAGCGACCGGTTTCTCGCCACCTCTAAAATTGGTGTCCTCGACACAACACAGTCAGTTGGCTCCTTCTTGCAGCGCATAAACTTGGTTTATGTTTGGGCCGTAGCCTACACACTCACACTAGGCTATATGTATAAATAAAATCACGGTACCTTGCAAGTCCCTGCCGTGACACGTCCGTATCGATCTCTAGATCCCTACCTAGATGCACCTGGGGAAGTGAGTTGCAGCTCGATTAAGATGCTGCTGCGAGTGGTCCGACCTCTTAGCAGCAAGCGACTTCCAGGTCTTGCTTAAGACCCACAGAACCGTAAGTAGCTGTCCAGATGAATTCCTCCAGCCTCGGTTTCCACAAAAGTCTGGTCCGGTATGAGATTCTCCAGTCCTCGGTTCTCAAAAAACGTCTGGTTCGGGATAAGGTCCTTCAGTCCTCAAAAAAATCCTGGTTCGGAATAAGGTCCTCAATTTCCCGTTCTTGGTTTCCAAAAAAAGTCTGGCTGTAGGCGTTATCATAAATTTTACTAAATTATTTTTGGTAATCTTCTAACGCCTACAGTTCCAGCGACTCGTCCATACGACTGCGACCAATTCCAGTTCAAAATTCAGCCCTGACTGACTTTTTCCCGTTCAAATTTTTTTCACCCCAAACTCAATTTTTTTTCTCGCCTACCTGAGTTTTCGTAATTTTTCCCAAAAAGTCAGTGCTACTAATGCTTCAGTATCTAATTGCAAGGTAGATTATGCCAGCCGTTACAGTGTTATTTTGGAACACCCCCTAGTTTTCAATGACCTATATTGTAGGGGTAGTTTTAACCCCTTAAGGGTTGAAAATAATTACGTTTTGCCTGAAAGTACGCCCACAATCGAATTTGAAGCATAAACTTGGGAAAAAAATTGTTTTACAATTTTTGCCATTTTTCGCTAATTTAGGGGTACTTTTAACCCTTTAGGAGTACCCCTTACCATTAAGTTCGCCTTAATTTAGTGTAAGTCAACCCCCTTCGCAAATAAATACATATTAAAAAAAGTGCATTTCGTGGGTTTAAAAGCAGAACTCACTAAGTCAAAAACCATAGTTTTTAGTAAATCGATATTTAAGATGTTTGTGTCTCTGAAAATTTTGTAATGGCATATAATAGTAATCGGCTCAGTATGCATTGTTTTTTAGATTTCTTAGTTTAGTTTACAAAAGAATTGAAATAATTATTTAATTCTAATACTGGATTTTTAGATTAAAATAAAAAAACGCATCGAATTAGTGAGTTTTGGCAGAAATGATTTGGTAGTTTTGTGTCATTATGGACAAGGTAAATCCGAAACTAACCCCCTAAAAACCTTAACAATATTAGTGTGCGGGCTATAAGGTATTGCCAGTATAAAGTTGGCATTATAAGACTTACTTTAGTATAAAAAACTGAAAACTTGAAAAATTGTACTTAGTGAATTCTGCTTGTAAACCAACGATTTCATCGCATTAGTTTTCATTATTACTGAAATAATCGCGAAAACCCCCTAAAAAGGGGGGCTTTTTGCATTTTTAGGAGTGATGCCCTAATTTTAGGACCGCGGGACCTCGATTTTCGTGATCAGCGACCTCAAAAACGTTTAGGGTTCGATTTTCTTAACGGTGTTATTTTGGAACACCATAACGCGCGTTTTGAATGGACTAATAGAATCAAGTTCAATGGCGAAGTTTGATACAATAGGCCTACAACAATGCTTAAGGTATAAGTTAAATTTTTATTTATATGACTTCATAAAAAAAATAAAAGATTATCGCTCTGTATTAAACGTCTTGCTTTATTGAAGATCAAAATCAAACTTAAAGGTACTTAGAGCTAATTACAATTATTGGGCGAGTTGGGGTTGCTCAGGTGGAGACATGTCGTCAGCAGCTTTCAAGTTCACGGGTACCGTGTTTCCGTTGCAGGTGTTGGCGGTGTTGGTTGACCTGTGGGAAAGTATGACATCGGCCTTGGGTTGTTAGCCTGGGAAATGCTGCGGTGGCGATAGATTTCCTTTGTTTAATATTTCTGGTGAATTTTGCGTTAACTCTTCCCTCCTTAAATGTGAATGTCGTCATTCTCAAAAATATGGAATCTGGCTGATCCTAGTTGATTCAGGTGATGAAGATCTGGATCCTTGATGTTCTGTAGAACAATCTGCCTCTGTTGTGATTGTTATTGGGATTTCCCTCGTCTCTATTACAGTGGTGGTTACAGGATTACTTTTGAGGTAAGTGATGAGTTTTGTTCCAGAGATAATTAGCAGGAAGATAAGTATGATGGTAGTTATTCCGAAATTAGTAAGATGTTTTGTTCGGCTTTCTTCTTCAATCAGCTTTATGCGTCCAGTGTTGTTAAGATGCATCTCCTTCATTGATTCCAGTGTAAGTATTTCTTCAAAGGTCCTGACGAATTCGTCCGGTTGCACAATAGGAGGAAGTGGCTTGGAACTGGAGCGTTCGTTAAACGTGTACGTCTGATTATCTGCGATCACCGTTGTGGTATTGGATGATGAATGTTCCAGTTAGGTTCATCGTTTCGCTATTCATTATGATCGATCCATTGAATTTATTTAGCAGCAAAGTTCCAGGGAATATTTCTTCCGTAGAAGGGATGTGTCTATTATCAATTTCGGTGCAGGTTGAAGGTCGACTCCTGAGCAAGTTAGGGATACAGTTAATACGCTTAAATCTACTATTTGTTTATTATTACATATTGTTATCCTAGTGCTAGAGGGACATTTTTCTTTTATGCCATAAATTTTATTTTCACAATCTAATACATTTTCGTATGGTACTTTAACTATAAAATTTTCTCTTTTAATGGGTTTATTGTTAACATTTTGCATAAGGCAATATCCGTATTGGGAATGCTCATTATATAAAGTAAGCTAAGGTTACTTGATGCAATTTTTATTTCTGCAAAATCTAATGCTTCTTCTAAATTAGTATATGGTACGTTATTTTTATCAAATAATTCTTTAACTATATTTATTTCTTTATTTGAAAGTATGAAGGAATTTACGATACCAACTTTTGCCCAGTGTAAGGCGTAATCTACGTTAATAATTTCTTCCTTAATTAGATCTAGTTTATATTTAATGTTTGCTACGACTACATTTCTCATTTCATCATTCGTTTTGAATGTTTCTATTATTTTATTCGCAAGATTCGTTATATTATTCATTCTATCAGTTATCGATTTATTAATTATTACCTGTTTATTATTGTTTTCTAAAACATCGTTTATTTTTGCTTTTAATATTAGAAAATCATCGTGGTCAGGGCTTCCGGCTAGCCATTTCCATGCACTGCCTAGAAAGTCAAGTGATCTCTTTAGCCTTGTTTTGGGTTTTAGTCTGTTAATTGAGATTTTAATTTGAGTTAGTTCGTGGGAAAGGAATGGATACATGGGATGGGTTGTACCGACTTCATTTTTTACTTTAAGGTCTAAGTCGAAAAGGATTTGCTCGTAAGATTGTAGATCGATGACGTGGATCAACTTGAGAGTTCCAGTTTGTACTTTTGCTGTTCCAGTAGTTAGTGCTATTGCCTTTGATTTTGAGTAGTCCAAGATCTGTACCTCTGCGGAGCAGAAGGTGATGAGCAGTCTGGAAGGGAAAATTTAACTCTTAATGTTGTTTTTGTGTACTATCCTGCCTGATTCTGTGAGAATGGTTTTTGAATAGTTTTCCTTTACTATTTCTTCTTTATAACGTGGAGATAATTTAGAGCCTTTTCGTTTATTTAACTTAACATAAATGATTTCGCGGGGGGTGTAATCTTTGATTGGGTGTCTTTTTTTGTTAAGGTGGGCTAGATCAGCTTCCTGTTTCTCTTTGAGCCTAGTTATGTTGTCTTGTCTGGCTTTTTCGAAATCTTCGGGGTTGATGCTAACGCTTCTACCAAAGAAAACTTCGAGTGGTCTCTTGCCTGTTGTCGAATGTACCGAGAAGTTATATTCGTATACAGCTCTGTCGAGGAGCTCTGGGAAAGATCTTTGTACGCCGTCCGTTTTTAGACATCTTAATATTTCCGTAAGGGTCGAGTGAAATCTTTCTACTTGTCCGTTGACTGTACTAGAGTAAGGGGGGGTTTTGAAGATTCTAATATTGAGTTGGTCTTCGACCATGAAACTGATTGATGATGAATTGAGGGACTTCTCGTTGTCGATAACGATTGTCTTAGGAACGCCGAAGGAGAACAGTAATTCACGTAATGGAGCCTTTATGTCTTCAATCGCTTTTGATTTAAGTATTTTTACTTGCGCATATTTGGAGAACTTATCTATTGCTGTCAGAACTAATTTTTTTTCAGTTGAATAGATATCTATATGTAGAATTTCGCCTGGGAAACTAGGAATTGGTGTCTCCTTTAGCTCAGGTTTGTTAGGGTGTCTGTTATATTTTTGTTCTTTACAGACTACACATTGTTTAACCAAGTTGTTTATTTTGGCGTTCATTTTTGGGAAATAGAATTTTTCCAGAAGTTGAATTTTGTTTTCTCGTGCATTACGATGAGCTCTTTTGTGGGTGTTCAGAATTTCCTCTTCTTGCCTGTCTGGATTCGTAAGGTCTTCTACTTGAGTTTGGGTAAAACGGACTTTATAATTTCTGAAGTGGGCTGCATAAATCTGCTGGATCCTGCCCATAATTGTTTCTGATGTTAGTAAACCATTAATCACGCTGGGGTTTAAGTATCGTTTGAATATTGTTATCAGTTCTTCTTCAGAGTAATTTGGTTGTACGAATATATGTCTGTGATAGGTGGGGAAAGAAATCTTAAACTCGTAGTAGGTTTCGTCGCCTGATTTAGTAGTATTTGGTTTTTAAATACGTTAATGGGTGCTTCTGTAGCTGGTATGTGATCGTGAGCAGAACTTTCGCTACTATGCTGTGTTACAGTAACCGAATTGATTGGGGATGTTTTCGGTGCTCTGGAGAGAGCGTCGGCTACTACATTCATCTTGCCAGGTGTATATTTTAACTCGTAATTATACTCCTCTAGTATACTTTTCCACCTTTTCATTTTGTTATTATTGTTCTTGTTGCTTAAAGCATAAGTCAGTGGTTGGTGGTCGGTGAATATTTGGACTTTCGCTGTACCGTAAAGGTAGTTTCTTAGAGAATTTAGAGCCCATATAACTGCAAGCATTTCTTTTTCATTTGTTGCATAGTGTCCCTCCGTTTTATTTAATGTTCTGGAGATGAATATTATGGGTCTATTATCTTGGGCTAACACTGCGCCGATTGCGTAGTCCGAGGCATCTGTGGTTAATTGAAACTCTTTATTAAAATTGGGATAAACGAGTATCAAGTCTTCTGAGACTAAAGAATTTTTAATTTTTGTAAAGGCTTCGATTGCCTCATCGTTAAGCTGGATAGTTTTTTTGTTTGATTGATTTTTGGAAACTCTTCCGCCTTCCCCTCTTAAAAGGGCTGTAAGGGGTTTCGCCAGGTTGGCATATCCCTTGATAAAACGGCCATAGTACCCTGAAAGCCCGAGGAATGATCGAAGATCTTTCAGTGTTTTTGGGCATGGGAAGTTGGTTATTGCTTCAACTTTAGCAGGGTTTGTTTTGATTCCTTCTGAGGAAATGATGAAGCCTAGAAATTCGACTTTGTCCCGAAGGAATTCACATTTGTCGAGCTGAACTTTCATGTTTGCATTTCTTAGGGTTTGGAAAACTTTTTTGAGGTTTTCGAAGTGTGAGTCTACATCTTTGCTGAAGATCACGATATCGTCAATATAGACGTAGCAGATTTTCCCTATATGATCGCGCAGTATGTCGTCGAGTGCTCTTTGGAAAATAGATGGCGCATTCTTTAGGCCGAAGGGTAATCTTGTGAACTCATACTCTCCGTTGTTCACAGAAAAGGCTGTCTTTCCGAAATCTGATTCCTTAAGTGGAATCTGGTGAAAACCGCTTTTGAGGTCGATCACCGAAAACCATTTACTTTGTCCTAGTTGAGCTAGAACTTCGTTTATTTCGGGAATTGGATATTTATCCGCGATCGTAATGGTGTTTAATTTACAGTAGTCTATCACCATTCTATATTTTTTCTCGCCGGATGAGTCGGCTTTTTTTGGCACTATCCATACAGGAGAATTATATGGAGATCTTGATGGTCTTATGATGCCATCATTTAGAAGTTGTTTTACTTGCTTCTCAACTTCGTCTTTCAGGGACATTGGATAGGGATAGAATTTTGAATATACCGGAGTTTCTGAAGTTGTCCGGATTTCTCCCTTTATGACTGTAGTAAAGGTCAATTTCTCATTGGGCTCAGTGAAGAGATTCGGAAATTGCTGTACCAAATTGTTTATTTTATCTGCTTGCTGTTCGCTCATATGATCAGTTCTGATATCTATTTGGTTTACTGCCGTGTAGGCTCGTTGTTTCATCCTAATCTTAACTTTATTTCGGATAATCATGAAGCTTTCTTTTGTGTGTATTATTGCGGACAGTTCTTTTAAACTATCATTGCCTAGGATGGCGTGAAATGATCTGAGAGAAGGTAGTATAAAGAATTTGATCTTTGTATCATCCATGCCAAATAAGTTAGCTAAAATGTGGTGAGAAATTTTAATGTTTCCACCTACGGAGTTCGCGTAGAATGGCTGTACATTCGGAATGGGATTTGGGGCCAAGTTTGCTTGGATATAATTTTTACTAGAACCGGTATCGATCAGAATATTTAATATCCGTCCGCTCTTCGTTCTGCATTCGAAGTAGGGCAGTGAAGAGCTATTTATTCTAAAAAATGGATATCTGTGAAATCAGAAATTTCCTGTGGGTCACTTTCGTTTTCCACATAGGTTTCTGCGTAATCCGTAAAGGATTGGTCATAATTATCAGCTTCCGCGTCTCGCAATTGCTCGTAGCTGTCAATCTCTTGGGGTTCTATATGGAAGTTTCGTTGATACTTATTAGGCATGTTAACTCTTTGCGATTCTGCTGGAGGTCTTTTTCCATACATCTGATTTTGCGATGGTCTATTCATATAGTCGATTCTTTTTGTTTGATCAACATCCATTGGTTCAGGCCTTGGTGGTGGTTTATTTGCAACTGGTCGTGGGGGAGTAAATGAATTAAATTGGCCATGATTATATTGCAGATTCCGATTGAATGCTGGTTGTCTGTAGTAGTTTTGATATGCAGGCTGGGGTATGTGTGCTAGGTTGGGATAGAATTGTGGTTTTCCTCCTTGAGGGTTTGGTCTATTGTGGTTCGGTGTATTTCTACGGGGTGGTAACGGTAGTATGACCTGATTGTGGGCAGCACGAGATGGACCTTGATGTGAGATGGCATATCGAGTTCTATAATTTTGGTTTTCCAATTTAAGACAGAAGTGTAGCGCTTGAGGTAAACTTGATGGTTCCCGCATTCCAAGAAGTCTTGGTAGATCGCCTCGTAAACCTCTGATAAAAGTGTCGAGGGCTTTATCCCTATATGTCTGGGTGAGTAAAGTTAAAGACTCGTTGCTAACGTCCATGCAACCTATCTTATTCAGAATGAGCGATAAATGGGCGTACACCTCGTGGTAGAATTCTTGCACGGTGTTGTTCCCCTGAATCAGAGAAGACATTTGGTATTCGAGTGTGGATAAATCGCGTTTATCTGCATAATGCATCGTGAGATATCGAGCTATAGATTTCCAATCTAATGGAGTATTATAGGATTCTAACACTACGTCGGCTTGTCCAACAATTTTGTTACGAATCACGTTAAGAATACCGAAATATTTAGGGGTGCCTTTAATACTTTCATAAAGTTGTAGAATTCGATCTACACTTTTTTTCCAGGAGTTGAATTCTCCAGGTAAACCGTTGAAGTCTTTTAGACATCGAACAACATCGGGTATTTTGTCTAATTCGCCTAAATTTGCGCGAAATTGTGGGTAAATAGTTTGGTCTGTTCCCATGAATTGATCGGCATCTGGATTTATTAAAGACTGAATTATTCGTCGTCCTTCGCTTTGAAAAACACGGTCAAACACTCCGGTTATGTACCTATCTAGGGACTCATTTGCGACAATTCCACCAGCGGAGACTGTGGGTGGTTGAGATGCTTGAGATGGTTGAGGTTGGGGATTTGGATTTTGTTCTGCTGCACTCAGAACCGGGGGCCTAATTAGATTATTCGGGTTAGCCATTTTCTTATTCTTCAAACCAAGACGAGAGATTTTGAGTGATTTTTAAAACTGAATCAAGTAGCAGATTATGGAATGGTTTTTTTTATAACGTATGAACTTTTCTATATCTTCACCGGCAATTTATATCACGATTTAAAATTTTCAATAGATAGTTTCGCGAATAAGGTAATAATTAATTTCCCTGATTTATTTTTCTTTAATTCACTTTTATCAAGAATCTTGTTTCACTTTAAAATATAATAATTATAGAGGGAAAAAATAAAAAATAAAAAACGAATATTTTATTTGTTTTATTAAAAAATTGTATCAAGAAAAAATTTTAGTAACTCTAAAAAAAATATTTTATTTTATTTGTTGTATTTATTTGCTATCAATTGGTATCTAAAAAAATTTTATTAACTTTTGCAAAATAAATATATTTATTCCTTCACTTTTCCTTTTTTTCGTATAGATTTTATTTTTTAAAAAATTGCTCCCTTATCAGATTGGGATATTCCTTTGAATTTATTATTATGTAATTCACTTTAAATTTATTTTCACTTTCTTTGAGAAATATATATATATACATATAACTAAGACTTACAGAACTATTACAAATTTTCTTGTCATATCCGCGATGAGTGGCTGCTAAAACTTTTAGCTCCTTTTCCTCCGATGATCGGCTACTAGGGGGCCTTATTTCCTCACGCGATGGGTTTTTTTTGGACGCAGGTACTGGTGCTTCTTGAGGACCTTTATTTCCAGTTCGTTATGTTGCTCCTTATAAATTGTGGACTGCAATTTGCTGGTGTTTCTTGAGGACCTTCTGCAAATTTGTTGGTGCTACTTGAGGACCTTTTATAACAATCACTAAACACACGCGGTTCTATTTAGGAACACTACTATGTAACAATTTAAGGAATGCGAACTGAACTTGTACCTGGTCCCTGCTCGGGCGCCAGTTAAATTTTTATTTATATGACTTCATAAAAAAAATAAAAGATTATCGCTCTGTATTAAACGTCTTGCTTTATTGAAGATCAAAATCAAACTTAAAGGTACTTAGAGCTAATTACAATTATTGGGCGAGTTGGGGTTGCTCAGGTGGAGACATGTCGTCAGCAGCTTTCAAGTTCACGGGTACCGTGTTTCCGTTGCAGGTGTTGGCGGTGTTGGTTGACCTGTGGGAAAGTATGACATCGGCCTTGGGTTGTTAGCCTGGGAAATGCTGCGGTGGCGATAGATTTCCTTTGTTTAAGATTTCTGGTGAATTTTGCGTTAACTTATACCCTCATCGGACAGAATATGCAAAGAACGAACCCATCAACGGATGCTGCGTATGCTTCTCACCCAACAAAAAAATAATCCTTTAAACAGAAAAAATGTATACCCCTCTTGACATCACAACCATAGCCTTAGCCTGACAAAGTACATAACTTTCCTTCTCTCTCTTCTTCCCTCTTTACATTCCTGATTCTTCTTGTCATAGCCTTCCCTAGTGCTTTCCTGCTCCACCAAGCGCATGCCATCGGTTGGTTGATGAGATTCAATCCGTCGCAGGATGCGCCGATGTCAAAGTCATGATAGTCATGGTTGCGAGTAGGTGGAATAAAATTTCGCGGCTAGGTTGTGACAGTTCCTTCCTTCTCCTCACTCTCTTCTCTCTATCTATCTTCCGGCTAGAGCCACTGTTTGACATTGTATTCGAAAAACAAAAATTTGTTGTCTGTAAAGAGGGTTTACGGACGATAGTTTAACGTGACAACGTCATGAGAAAACATTGGTGAAATGATTGCATACTTTTATGAATAAAATTGAATCATTTATATTAAATTATCATTATTTTGTATGGATACAAAAAAGAGTGAAATGAAATATTCATTTTGATTGATAAATTAGCTTTTATTTGCACTAATGAATTCAAATATGTTTATTACTTTAATGAACAGATTATTTACAAGTAACAATGTGCAGCAAAAAAATCATTTACAGCTATTATACATGTATGATATTTAACTTCTTGCAATCTGTGTTATTCTGTTAAGGATAGGTCGATGATAGGAAAAGTATGAAATGAATGGGAGTGTTTCAAGTGTAATGTGCCTTGAAAAAGTCAAATCGAGGGTTGTTCCTCTCAGCGTTGTTGACTTAGTAACATCTGATGTGCATTCGAGATTGTACATATCCTTCATGAATTTTAGGAATGTATCATCATTTTTCACGTTTGTGTTGAAGTCGCCACAAAGAAGAATTGGTACATTGGTATCAACTTGCATGATCGGATGCACATACTGCCTGTTCGGGGAGCTGAGAACCTAAAAAGACAGATGAAACATAAACTATAATCCAACATAAACTCAAGAAAAACAATACCGGAGGTCAACGACTCCACACGTCCAATATAGGTCAACAATCTTCGTTCGGAAGAATATCTACAAAGAAGCTGTGATATAAAAGATTAAATATTGTTATTATTAAACAAATTGTATATACTATTAGCATAATCTAAATATATTTGTAATAAACGCACTTACCACGGATAGCTAAAAACTTACACATAATATCCAAAATAAACACAATATCCACTTTCACGTTGGTCACCACAAGTATGCAAATGTCACTCGACAGAATGACAACACCTTAAAATAAAAACCCTTGAGAAAACCCACCACACTGAGACTTGATCCACAAATTGGTAAAAATCTTTACTAAAAAAAAGGTAATATGCTCCACCCCCGCAAGGAGCCCAGATTGCCTCGGATTTATCAATCGTAATCAGCAGCTATGTTTCCAGAAAGAAAACGGTTGATACATCCAAGAATGAAAAGGAACCGAGGTGACCAAGTGAAAAGTAGAGGCAGTGGAGATCACTTTTCCCTTGGCGTTCCATCAAACTACAGCATCCCTGGTGAGTCCGATTTACTCGTAAATTAACAAAGTGTTCATACTACAAACATATTATAGTTAAGAATATCTTCAAAATGTTTATTATAACTACTAAATCCTAAAACCAAAGTTAGAGGCAATATAAAAATTTATAATGAGGAATTTGTAGTTTTGCCTTTTCCGTTGTTTGTCTTGATGTGTAAGAAAGTGTGAATGTTCCTGGATAACCAATTAATTAAGAAGACAAATGACAAGGACTGATTTAAATCGCATTCCAAATCATATTTGTGCATGAAGCCGCCTGGCAAACAGGAGACGTGACACGCTGCTGATTGAGTGAACTAAGTTCGATTCCATACTGAACCTATACATTTTTTAACTGCTCGATAATTTATATTTTTGGGAATTTTATTTTGTTGTCAACTTTATTTGTGGGAAATCTCATTTAATCTGGAAATTTCACGACCAGCAAAACGCTGTCGAAACATAATCCTTCGAGCCGGATATGTGAAAATAATAATTAAAGGTGAAATCTAATTTTTAAAATAAATCACAAGCAAATCAGTGAGTGTTCAACTGTGAAACTAAATTAATAAGTGAAAGTGAATAATGTCGTAAACTAAAACCTAAAAATCAGAGAGTATGAGCAGTGGTTAATGTGATTATGCACCTAATCATCGTGATAAAAGAAGGATGGAATAATCGCCATTCTTGACGACATTAATAATGGTCATTCCCAACGGCACCAATAACGGTCATTCCCAACGGTACCAATAACGGTCATCATCAACGAACACTAATAACGGTCGACCTTAACTGCATTGATAACGGTCGTGACGGTACGAGAACCAGGGACCGGTCATAACGGTCCTCACGGTACGGTACTAACATAACCAACGGTTCAACATGAACATAAAATCATCAAGATAAGGTGAAAGCATACATCAAGGGGTCATCCATAAATTACGTGAGGTGTTTTTTGGGATTTTTCGACCCCCCTCCCCCCTTGGTGAGATTTCGTGAGATTTGGCTCGACCCCCTCCCTCCCCCCCCCCTAATCTCACGTGAGATTTTTCAAATTTTAAATAAAAAAATCTAGTATTTACACTAAAAATACGTATTTACGGTCGGGGTGTTGGGAGCAAGATTTTATTTGAGATAACTGATAATTTGGACGCCTTGCCCTCCTCTGTTCCACTCACTTTTCCGTTTGTAGTGGACACACAAGCAGCTCTAAATTCTAAGGGCCTTTTTGCGGGTCAGTGTTACTTGGCTCGTACTCTGCATCATTTGACGAGACACACGTTTGACAATCGACAACCAATTTTTGTGTAGGATTTACCCCTATCTTAAGGCCCCAATTTACACACAGGTCGCCAGCAGGCCGGGGCCTGAAAGTTTTCGTTTAGAGGCCAAGTATCCCTAAACACTCATTGGCCGCCAACTGTATGGGGTAGTGATGAGCAAGACTTTTCTTGCAATTCTTCCTTTTATTGTACATTAAGCAAGACCAAAGTAGTAACAAGACAAGACAGGACAAAATAAGACTACATTCTTCTTTCTTCTTCTTCTTTGTGCCCCTTTAATCCCTCATGGGACATAGGGCGGAAACAGTTGCCCTCCAGCGGACTCTGTTTTGCGCGACAGCTCTCAGCTCTGACCAGGATCTCCCAGTTGTTGCGGCCTCTGCTAGTAGGGTCCTCCTCCACGTTGTTCTAGGTCTTCCAACTCGACGGGATCCTTGCGGGTTCCAGTCAAGGGCCTGTTTGGCTAGATTTTCGTTATCGCGTCGCAAGGTGTGGCCAACCCAATTCCATTTCCTTCGCCTGATTTGGTCGTCTATCCTTTCTTGGCCGGCACGGCGCCATAGCTCTTCATTTGAAATTCTATCTTGCCAGCGGATTTTTAGGATACGACGCAGGCATCTGTTGATGAAGACTTGTAGGCGCCCTGTGATGAATTGGGTGACTTTCCATGTTTCGCAACCGTACAAAAGAACTGCCTTAACGTTGGAGTTGAACAGCCGCAATTTGGTGTTAGTTGAGATCTCCGTTGATCTCCATATGCGGAACAGGCATGCATATGCGCCTCGTGCTTTATTTATTCTGGAACTGACGTCTTCTTCTGTACCGCCATTTTCGGTAATAATGCTACCGAGGTAGCAGAATTTATCTACCAGTTCCACGTCACGGTTATTCAGCGCAGTTCGTTCAAGTGTGTTTGCATTTATCCGCATTTCTTTGGTTTTGTTCGGATTCAGCCTTAAGTCTGCTAGACTACTTTCTGTTGCCAAATTGTTTAACATGTTTTTTAGCTCCTGATGTCTGTGGGCCAGCAAACAGATATCATCCGCGTAGTCGAGGTCCTTAAGGCGGTCTAGCAAACCCCATTGTATGCCGCCTGTTCTATTATCTAGAGCGTCGACAAGGATGTCATTTATTACTATAAGAAATAGTAATGGCGAAAGTAGACATCCTTGTCGTACTCCTGAATTCACCTCGAAGCTGTCGGATAATTTTCCATTATGGAGAACTCTGCATTTGGAATTGTTGTAAAGGGCTTTTATCAATTCTATTATTTTATCAGGCAGTCCACGTCGCCGTAATGCCTGCCATATAAAGCTCCTATTAACCGAGTCGAACGCTTTCTCATAATCTACGAAAGCTAGGTAAAGGGGGGATCGGAATTCAGTAGACTGCTCCACTATGATTCTCAAGGTGTTAATATGGTCTATACATGAGCGGCCCTTCCTGAATCCGGCCTGCTGCCTTCTAAGCGTTCGGTCTACTGCCTCTCTTATCCTTGATAATATAACGTGGGACAAGATTTTACCCACAGTAGATAATAGACAGATGCCTCTCCAGTTGTCGCATATTGTTAGGTCCCCCTTTTTGGGTATTTTGACTATGATACCTTCCGTCCAATCCTCCGGAAAGGTACAGGTGTTCCATGATATTTCCAGGATTGGCTGAAGCGCATCTGCTATGAGGCTTGAATCGGCTTTCAACAATTCTGCCGGGATGCCATCTTTTCCAGCTGCTTTACCATTGGCCATCGCATGAATTGCGGTTACTATTTCCGTCTTGGATGGGGCCCGGGTGTTGATTCTTATCGGCTGTGCATTGTTGCTGTTTTCCTGAGGTTCCTGTGCAAGTGAACCATTCAGGGCGGCGAAGAAGTAATCTCTCCATCTTTGGAGTTGCTCCTCGTCGCTGCACAGCAGCCTCCCATCCGCACTCTTTACGGCATGCTTTTTAGTAGAGTGCTTTCCCGAGAGCTGTTTAGTAATTTGGTACAGCACTTTACTGTTGCCTGTGTTTGCCGCGTTTTCCGCTTTTTCTGCGAGCTCATTTATCTGCTGCCTTTTATCACGCCGCACACTTCTCTTTACTTCCCGGTGTAATTGGGAATATTCCCGTTCAAGTTGGTGACGTCTTTCCGGGTCGCTTGTAGAGTTTACGTTATTTTTGAGGGCCCTCCTGCGTTCTATTTTTTGCCAGGTAGTGTCCGAGATCCAATGTTGCATGTTTCTCTGGACATAACCGACGCTCGTTTCCGCAGCCGTCAATATAGCGCCCTTTGTTCTACTCCACAGCTCTTCAATATTTGTGTCGTCAGAAACGGTTTGCTGGTTTAATATTTGCTGCAGGTTTCCAGCAAATTCTCGCTTTTTAGCGGTCTCCTGCAGAAGGTCAACGTTAAACCGTCTACGGTTTATAACATCGCGTTGAACGTTTCTGATTGCAGCGATTCTAAGGCGAATAGTTGCTACTACCAAATGGTGGTCGCTTCCAGTGTCTGCTCCCCTGAAGCTCCTGACATCCTCCAGAATGGTTCTCCATCTGCGGCTGACGGCCACGTGATCTATCTGATTTCTCGTTCTACCATCGGGTGATACCCAGGTCTCTTTGTGTATCTTCTTGTGGCAAAAGTAAGTTCCACCTACCATTAGTTGATGGGAACTACAAAAGTCAACGAAAAGCTCACCATTGTTATTGGTAACTTGGCTTAGGCCTTGTTTTCCAATTGTTTGTTCAAGACCGGTGTTGTCGCGGCCGATTTGTGCGTTTAAGTCACCCATTAATACAATGATGTCTCCCCTTGGAATAGAGCGAAAAACCTCATTCAGTCGCATATAGAACTCGTCTTTGATGTCATCTTCTGCGTCTTCAGTTGGAGCATAGCATTGGACTACCGTAGTACTTCTTAGCCTGGTACGCAGGCGCACGGTAATAATCCTCTCAGAAACTGGTGACCAGCTAATGAGGCTGGACCTGGCTTCTTTGGTGAGTATTACGCCAACGCCACTCCTACGGCTTTCAGTTTCATTTCTCCCAGAATATAAGAAGGACTCACCATTTGGGCAGATATGTTCCCCCGCATCGGGCCATCTGGTCTCGCTAAGTCCCATGATCTTGATTTTATATCGATTCATCTCGTTGAGGACTTCATCCAGCCGTCCCTCAGCAAGCATTGTTCTCACATTCCATGATCCGATTCGACTACATTGCTCATAACTAAATGCCTAAAGTCTTGCAGTGGTGAGCAAAAAGCCTTCGAAAAAGTCTTGCTAAAAGTCTTGCATTCTTGTCTTTGTCCTGCTGAATTGTCTTTGTCCTGCAAGACAAGACGTTTTGCTCATTACTGGAAAACTTTTGCCCCTTAGTGATGAGCAAAAAGCCTAGCTATCCTGATCTTGCAGTCTTGACTTATACTTGTCTTGTCTTGGTATTTCTTTGTCTTGCTAAATGTGCAAGACTAGTCTTGCTCATCACTAGTATGGGGCCTGCAGTTCAAGAAAGCTGACGAAACTCGCATTTATCGTCAGTTCGGGCCTGAAGATCTGAACTTCTATTCACTAAGCAGGGCAGGCGCTTGGGTTTTTTGCGCCCGGTGCACTATGCCATATTGCGCCCCATAAGCTGTTCATTTTTGAACGCAGTGAAGAACAATGAAAAAAAACGCAAACGTTTACTAAATGGGAAAAATAATGTTCATAGTTTGCCCAAAATTAAGATTGCATCATACTAATGCGTATAACATAAAAAAAGATTACATAGATAGGAAGTTTCATATGGGTCAACATCCATCCATCCAATGGCGCTACAGCCCAAATCGAGCCTTGGCCTTCTCTAGGGCATTTCTCCAAGTTTGACGGTCCCTTGTAGCATGTCTCCAGTTCCGGATGTTGAGCATTGACTCTGCGTCAGCCGTCACAGAGTCTATCCATTTCCTCCTGGGTCTACCTACTGGCCTACTTCCCGAAATTTCTGATGCCATAAGCCGTTTTGGGATACGATTGTCCTCCATCCTGATTAGGTGGCCGGCTAGTCTCAGTCGGTTAATTTTTATTAAAGTTGAGAGTTGTGGGTCGTCAAAAATTTCATACAACTCGTTGTTGTATCTCCTTCGCCATATTCCCTCCTCTCTCGTTGGGCCTATTATGCATCTGAGGACTTTCCTCTCAAACCTGTTGACTCGTTCATCTATGTCCTGGGTGGGTCATAGTCCAAGTCTCGCCACCACAACACAGTACTGGTCGTATTTTCTGTTTTGTAGAGTGAGAGTTTCGTTTTCCTGTGCACAAATCTTGAGTGCAGGATTTGTTTTTGGGCATAAAAGGCTCTATTAGACAGTAGTATTCGTCTGGTTATTTCTTCTTTTTCTTCGTTTCTTTTTGTGATAGTAGACCCAAGGTAGACTGTTTTATCGACTACTTCTAGGTTATGTTCGTCGATGGTTATATTTCTTCCCATTAGATCTTCCTGCTCTGGATTGTTGCATCACCTTCGTTTTTTCTTCGTTTATCTTCAGGCCTATGTCCTTTGCCGCCTCTTTTAATTCGACATAGACTTCTTTTGCTGCCAAAAAGGACCTTCCCACGATCTTTACGTCATCCGCATATCCAAGTAATTGTACCGACTGGGTAGCTATTGATGCACTTCGCTGGACTGACGTTTTCCTTATCACCCATTCTAGGGCCAGGTTGAAAAGCATGGTGGCATGGGGGCCAGTCCATCTTCTTGTCTAAGCCCTTGACGTACTTCGAACTCCTCTGTTACAACATTTTTAACCGACTTCAAAAAAAGAGGAGGTTACTCAATTCGACGTGTAGGTATTTTGTGGTCCTGTTCACGCATAACTTTGTAACCCAATAACTTTTTTGCTTTTTTTTTGGTTCATTTGAAGGGGGAGCTTCCCACGGTGGTCCCGTTAAATTTTTGTTAAATTCTGATAGTTCGAAGTTAGGCATAAAAAACTGTTAAAATTGGTTCAACCTAAACATGTCATAGGCAGGGCCGGCGCTTGGGTCATTTGCGCCCGGTGCACTATGCCATATTGCGCCCCATACATAAACTGTTCAATTGTGAACGCAGAGAAGGGCAATGGAAAAGACACAAACACTCGCTGAATGGGATAAATTTAAAATTTCACCATAATAATGGGTATAACATAAAAAAAGATTACATAGATAGGAACTTTCGCATAGGTCAACAACCAACCAACAAAATTCTGCTGAAAACGTCGTTCGCGGAGAAGAGAGTAGGCGAGGACGATTGGGCGGGCAGAGATTTTGAACCTATGAATTCTTTCACGGAATTTTTGAATCAACTTTTTGACAGCTGTGTGTTTGTTGTTTTTTGTCTCTCTTTTGCTAGGAAAAGAAAAGAAAAGAAATTCTTCATCGAATTTGAAAAGATTGAATACAGGAAAGTTTTGTTTCACACGGGCCATTGGCCATATTAATTTGTTAGACAGTTATACAACGGCTTCACCGGCCAAACGGCGCAAATTTGAGCAAATTAGTGTACTGAAATTAATTTTTGCCTGAGTTTTCCCACATTTTCACATATTGAACTCAGGAAAATAAGACCTAAGTTCGCCCAACAGATCATGAAATTGAGATTGAACGTAAAAGCTGGCTCAAAAGAGAGTAATCAACTGGAATAATGGAATATCATTCCAGTGAGCTTTTGCATTTCTAGCATCTTGAACATTCCAGCCGGTGAAGCCACTTATGCGGATTGAAATTAATTTTATTGAACTGAAGCCGGTGAAGGCGGGGTATATAGAACCAAACAAAAAAGAGCAATTAAAGAGGTGGTCTAGCCATGAGGAGTTTGGTTCTCCTAATTTCGTTCATTTATCTCTTTTAACAATTCTTGAAACAGATTTTAACAACGTAGCAACATCGCCCTCAGGTTTATATCAATCACGGTAAATAGCAATTCACAATACAGAGCCATCGGAAGAATCTTTCCTTTGTGTCAGTGGATATGGCGCTTTTTACAGAATTTTCAAAAAGTGGTCCAAATAAATGAACGATTTTTCTCCCACCTGGGAATTTTCCGGAATTTCTCGAATCTCGAGTTTAAGATTTTCTGGAAAATTTTCTGGTTTTTCTTGCATGAGAAATTACAGGGACAAAAACTGGGTAGATTTGTGTAATTTCTTGAAACCCTGAGAATACTTATTAATTTTTTTTTCAAAGCTTAAATTCCCCGCGCCCCCGACAGATTGCGCCCGGTGCAAGTGCACCATTCGCACCTATGAAAGCGCCGCCCCTGTCACTAAGAATTCACACCGTATGCACTCGGAACGGAAAGCAAGGCGCGAGCTAGTCGTCGTTTTCGCCTGTGTGTGTGGGGAATCAGGACTTTACCTACATGCCACGGCCTGTCAGACTTGTAGTGACCGCGTAAAGTTTAATTACCAAACTTTACGCAATGACACACAACAACTTCCGACACGATCAAAACGATCAGTCGGAACACTCCATCGATCACCGAACGAAAGTTCAGTGATCTTGCCGTTTTCCCCGCTCCATAGTGAGATAGCCAATTTCCGGCATCTCCAAATTACTCACTCACTCCCTAGTTTGACAACTGAACAGACGCGTGCGATCCAAATTATTATTGTTCGATAAAATATTAAGTTAGCGATAAATATTAAGTTTCAATTATACATATAGTGTACATAATAAAGTATTAATGTTGTTTAAGATTACCTAGTGTTTTTATTCACACAAAATAAATACAATAAGTGGTGACTCCGACGCGCAACACGCGGTGCGGGACATTGCGGTACCTACTGAAAAGTTTTATTGTGCATTAAATACGGAAATATTCTATGGTGACAAAACACGCGGTGCAATACATTGCATTTCCATAAAAGTTATTGTGCATTAATTAATTAATTTACGGAAATTTTCTATAGTGGAGAAACACGCGGTGCAAGACATTGCGTCGCTATAAGTTTTATTGTGCATTAAATGCTTAACGGAAATTTTCTATGGTGATCCCATTTGAGTGACCCGCCAGCCAGTGCCTTGAGAGCCTGGAGGAACGCCGACTACGTCTTCATACGAGTCGACAGAGTTCGAAAATCTTTCGAACCTCCATATGAGGGCCCATATGAAGTAATCAAACGATTACGAAAACACTTCGTTGTCAAATTGAACGGCACAACCAAGTCAATATCCATTGACAGGCTAAAGCCAGCCTTCGGTTGTGACCGCGACAACGAAACTAAGCCGTCTAAAGCGGTAACATTCCGTTAACGCTACGCTGGGGGGAGTATGTAGTGACCGCGTAAAGTTTAATTACCAAACTTTACGCAATGTCACACAACAACTTCCGACACGATCAAAACGATCCGTCGGAACACTCCATCGATCACCGAACGAAAGTTCAGTGATCTTGCCGTTTTCCCCGGTCCATAGTGAGATAGCCAATTTCCGGCATCTCCAAATTACTCACTCACTCCCTAGTTTGACAACTGAACAGACGCGTGCGATCCAAATTATTATTGTTCGATAAAGTAAGTAGGTACTAGGCCCCTTGTGCGTGGGAACCAAAACCGGTTTTGGGATTTAGGTCAAGGTGATTAATCACGTGTAATTATGTCAATTGGTTGACAGGTCATTAACCTGTAATTGTGGTAAGTAGGTGACCTTGGAATGTGTGCCAGACGTATTAATTGTTTGAGTAGATCAAGGTCATCGTTGTTATTGTTGTGTGTGTGAGGCACGCCCACTTGTGCGCCGCGAAGGTGAAAGTTTGAGTGCGGAGATGTGGAGGGGAGTGCAGCGAAAGTATTAGCGATGGCGATGGCGATGACGGGGGCGGGGGCGGGGGCGGGGGCGGGGGCGTAGGCGGCGGCGGGGGCTGGGGGCGAATGTTGAGAACTCGATGGCTCGACGGGTACATCATGTCTATGGGAGGTGAAGGTTTTTAAACTCTGTGGGTAGCATTGAAAGTAGAACT
Source organism: Thereva unica (assembly GCA_949987705.1). Taxonomy (NCBI): domain Eukaryota; kingdom Metazoa; phylum Arthropoda; class Insecta; order Diptera; family Therevidae; genus Thereva; species Thereva unica. The sequence goes on along the minus strand of OX465281.1, from coordinate 146,710,698 downwards.
GGAAACCTGAAAATGACTACAATTTGATACATTAAGGGGGGAAGTCCCTGTAAAGGCCGAAAAAAAAGGACTTTTTCGCGATTTATTTTCAGGAAAATGAAAACGGCGCACATAAAAATTATATTATATATATTTAGAGTAATGTTTGAAGATGAAAAAAAACATGTTTCACATTATGAAAAAGAAAAACTTCATTCACTTGTGGTGGCTCCTGTATGTCGTGTCGCCGCAGACATCGAAATCTGCGTAAATTCTCCCGACCACAATTTTCATCTAAAATCGTAAAACTAAATGTCATTTCACTCAAGACGGTTTTTTATCCTAGATGAACCACGATCTTTGGGAAATTCGAACATTAACCATAAAAATGAGGCTCTCAAAAAAAATTTTGGCTTTTTTGCGAAAATTTTCGATTATTTTTGCGTTAAAAATGGTCTAAAAATAATTTTTCCTCCATGTCCGTGGTTCATCTAGAGTAGTTTTTTATGCCCTTTAAGAAAATAGCTAGATTATCAAAATCGGTTTACAACTTTTTTCGTAATCGTTTACGCAAATTTGAAAAACATGGTTTCGAGAAAACGCCGTTTAAAGTTTGCGGTTGAGGGAAAAGGAACTTACCGAAGTTGGACGCTAATCGGCTCCACCAGGCTCATAGAGTAAACCCTCAGCTTCCTCGAAATATTCGTTTTCCGCGAGTTGTGCCGCTCTACGGGCACTGCGGGCCTCCTTCGTGCTGTCTCTGTGCCGTCGGTCTGCGCGCGCCATTCTAACTTCGTCCATCTGGTCGGCGAAGATCTTGCACTGATGCCCAATGATGCAGTCCAAAAATCCCATAACGCGAACCACTTTCAAGTGGCATAACTTCCACAATTTTCAAGATAGGTTTTTGAAATTTCGCAATGATTTTCTTAGAACATATACCTATCGATTAAAACAATAAAAAAAAAATCGATTTTTCAAAACGTCTTGAGGTACTTCCCCCCTTAAAAAAACAAGAGCTAAATCACGTGGGAAGGAATGCAGGTCAATGCCATCAGTTGCCTGTAATGTTGGAATCCAAGTCAAGGTCATCAATCAATCACCTGTCAAGGCCATCAATCAATCAATCACCTGTTGGTAGGCCCTGGAATCTAGGTCGCGGTCGTTGACCTTGAGACTGGTTTGCTGGTGTTCGGGAACTGGTTCGGGGTCGTTGGCTTGGGCGGGGTCTTTGGCGGGAGCGGGGTCCTCAGCTGAGGACTGGTCTTGACTCTCGAACTGGTTTGGGGTCGGTGAGTTGGGGGTAGTCCATGTACCAAGTGGAAGATATGCTATGCCGGTTCTAACGCAATTTAACATGAGGTTTTACATATAACCTCTGAATTCACCTTTTCCGCCATCTTGGATTTTCTTCGCTGTGCCAATTGGTTTGTGACGTCACATGGTCATGTACGAGAGAAAGAAAGGGCAAGTGAATATGTGTGCATGCGTGTGTTCGTGTGATGCTCATATTACATCATGTTGTGAAATTATGTGGTTTTTATTTTTTGGGGATTATCATTATACGAAGTGAGGGTATTAATTATTAACATCCGATAATAATATATAATTTCTAATAACAAAATATTACCTGAGAACAATCAAAGTATTTATTTTAATGCAAATTATTTGCATTATTATAGCTGTAGGTATCACGCTAAGTAACAGGAACACAGACTTGAAGGAAAGCCAGAAGCACGATTGTTGATGTTGATCGCAGCTGCAAAAGCCCGCGAAATCTGGTAAAAGAAAAACAAATATAAAATACTCTCGGTAGAATCAGCCAAGCAAATTGATATCTTCTTTCACACGCAACAAAATCTGCTAGACTGTATAACTTTTCAAAAAGCTTTTCCTTCATGTCAGTAGACAGCTTGCTGCTTTTGTATAGGAAGCTCCTGCTTGGTTACAAGACGCCAATTGGATTTATAATTTATGTGTTTTTACATACATATACTCGAGAAGGGCGTTCGAAGTATATTAAAATCTTGTGCACATGCGTATCTGTTAGCTAGAAAAATTTACATATTTTAAATTACATATTTTTTCACCAGCCATCTTACATTTTTTATTATTAAGAGCAATTGATAATATTATTTTTAATCTTATATATTAATAGGCAAACAAAAAGTTTGTACACGCTAAGGCTTTTTTGTTCGTGGACCGATTTCGTTTAAATTTTCAGAAAATGTTCTTTTTATGGCATAGTTTTGTAATAAGGAATTTCAACGAAATCGATTCACGAATAAAAAAGTTATAGCGATTTTAATTTTTCGAATTTTAAAAAGTCGTTGGAAAATTTGAATTTTTTGTGAGCATCAACGTAGAGCTGAGTAGCCTACGATTGACACAAATGCCGTTTCAGTGAAGCGAATGAGAAACAGAGAAAAACAAGCATTTGTGTAGATTTTTGGCGGCATAACTAACTTAAAAAAACTCGGTCACTTTGTGCGTGCATTTTTTTTATACTCTTTTGTGTATAGTATTATTGAGTTGTATTGTGTAAGGGGCTGCCGTTCGTTTTTTGGCGAATGCCTTTAGAAATTTTAATTGATTCATTTAAGTGTGCTTTGAATGTTATTCTACGTAATTTTTATTCGTTTTCGTATGGTTCTCGGAATCTGAGTTGTATTTTTGTCATTCCAAACAGTTAACTGCGAATTTTGAGTGCAATTTATCGGTGACTACTTACGTTTTTTCCGCGTTTTTTTTAAAATGCCAAGACAACGACGGGGACACCCGAATGTCGATTTTAGATCGCTTCCTGAAAATACTAGAAATCGCGTTAGAAATTTACGTAGTGCTAATGAAATGAATGTTGTAAATAATGAATTGAATAGTGGTATAGAATGAAATGAATGTTGATGCATTTCATAATAAAATGTTTGTTGATGGTGTTGCACCTTTAGAAATTTTGACTGATTCTTTTAAATGTGCTTTGAATGTTATTCCGGTTAATTTTGATTCGTTTTCGTGTGGTTCTTTTAGGCTGGCCGCACACGTACGATTTCTGTGTTCGGTTTCCGTACTCGGACAACCGAATGCAGGCATTTCATACAAATAATTCTACTTACCGCCCACGTTCTTAAATATTCCGTTCAGAAACCATTCCTGATATTCGGTTCGGAAGCCAGGACTTGCGTTCGGAATATCCGAACGGAAAAAAAACCGAATGGCGTCATCCCGAACGCAGCGCTCACATACATTTTTGCTTAACACGTCAGGAAATTTCTATTCGGAACCGCGTCAGCGCTGTGCCGAGTACATTTTATATTTTGTTGTATTTTGTGGCTGTATTTTTTGTCGATCCGTCGATTTTTGTCGATTTCTAATACAAAAAACCGAACGTCTGCGCTAAGTTCACGGAATCCCGAGTCGGAATTCCGAATTCGGAAACCGAACATGGAAACCGTACGTGTGCGGCCAGCCTTAATATGAGTTGTCATTTTTGTCGTGCCAAACATTTTCTGACTGAAGTAACTTTACGTAATACTGAGGCATTTTCTTTGTGTTGTCATAAAGGCAAAGTTAATCTACCTCCACTTTCTCAAAATTACTTTTTCAATAATTTTTTTGAAGGATTAACTTCGAATGAAAGTGGTATTAAAAATCGTTCTAAAAATTTTTTTGCAAATATTCGTTCGTATAATGCTGCCTTTGCAATGATTAGCTGTGAGTGTAATTTGTCAAATGACACTGCAAATGGCATATATCATTTTAAAATCCATAACATTTTCTATCACCGAACTGGTGCCTTAATTCTTGGCTATGGCCGACCTCCATGTTATGCACAATTGTATTTCTATGATGTAGATACTGCTGCTAATCATAGAATCAATAGAAATGCGAATATTGAATGTAATATTGATATTATGCGTGAAATAGGTTTGGAGTTAGATCGGATTTATTCTTTTGTTCACTCATTCAGGTGCATGTATGAATATTGTCAAAGACCTGAGAATATTGCAGCTGAAGTTTCTATGATCATAAAAGTTAATAACCAAGTTGATATTCGTCGTTTCAATGATGCTGTAGTAACTGATGTTGCTGCTATTTTCCACTACATAGCCAAGCAAGACGTCATGGATGCGATTAAAAAAATCCTGGGAAATTTAAGATGCTCTGGAGCGACAATGGAAATGTTTCATAGTAATTAAAAATTCGCCATTGGGTATAATTTTTTTTTGAAATAAAAATATTGTATTTAAATTGAATTTAAAATCGAACAAATCGTGAATTTTATATATTTATTGTTTTTGTGACCGAATTTCGGTAACGGGGATCCCAACTAGTAAAAAATATTATGCGTGAACAAACAAAAGCATCAAAAGCAAAATAATTACGGGATGTACCAGTGAATCTAAAGGCAAAGTAACAGGAACACAGTTAAAGAGAAGTCAGAAACACTCCGCGCAGTTGCGCATGATGTGATCACAAACGCAAAGAGCCCGCGAAATCAAGTATAAGAAAAACAAAATCGGAAACTAAGTAAATTGTAGAGGCAGCAGGTTGTTTTACTTGCAGCAAAGTCCGCTAAGTGCATAACATTTTAACATATGCACGAAGGGTACCCCATATATACATATTAAAATTGCTACAAGCACTAAAGCTTTAGTGTTCAGTAGAATAAAGTGTGTTTTGCTGGAGGAAAACTGGGTTTTGCTGTATGCTTTATGAATACCTGGTATCAGCCCTTTAAAACGAACCTACGAAAATTATACTGATCTTATTATGAAGACTTGCTCGCCAGAAGCAGTTGTCTTACTTAAGGCACTATCAATATCACTATCCAGTGAAACGGCTAAAATTTGATCTATCTAGCTACTATCAAATGAAAAACAAAATCATAACCGTTTGTCAGAAAAATATGATTTTTAACAACATTTTATTACATAACAATTGAAAAATAGGGCAACTTCAACGGATAATTAGTACGTGAATTTTTATCCGATTTCAATTTTGTTGGTGTCAAAATGTTCGGTAATTAATGATAAACAAATGTACCAGACAGAATTTCGATATCATCTTTTGTTTATTAACAATCCAATTGGAGTTTGGCCGTGGATAGCGAGGAGTGCGGACGTGTGCTGATCCGGTCCGTGAAATACGCCCCGAAAAAAAAAACACGAATAAGAAACAAAACAAAAACTGAATAAAATTATTGTGTGTGAAAAAGTGCTACAAAAAAACAACGTCCACAATAAAAAAAAAATAAAAAAAAAACAGTGAAAAAAATCGCGCGCCAGGCTAAAGCGAAGGCTTCATCACCCTTCTACAGACCAGCGACCGACGAACAGCACAAGTAAGTTCCCTTTGCTTCCTACCCTCACTCCATTCTCGGCCCTGCAAGTGTCGCGCCCAAAATCTGTCGGTCGATGAAGTTTGCCCCGTCTCAAAAGGCATAACACTTTGACGAGGACAAATTTCATTGACCCTGATGGTTGCGACAAGTGTAATTCCGGGAAATATCTCCAAGAATGTGGCGATTGAGCCCGCGCAAACGAAGTCCCGTTACGAGTCACGCTTTGTCATTGACTTATGTAACATTCGTGGACTTCAAGCGAATTCCTCTTTTGTTGAGTGCCACCTGCTAACTTTTAAACCCCCAATTTTCGCACTTAGTGAAACCCAAATATCACCGGATAATGACTTAAGTCATTACCAGGTGTCGGGGTACACTTTAGTGCACAACCTCTCCCCCCATAGGGGTATTGCCATTTATGTTAGGGACGACGTGGCTTATTATAAAATATATTCTAGCGCGACTTCAGATTTTAATTATCTTTGGATTAAAATCATTTTCCAAAGCCACGTCATATTCTTCTGCTTCCTATACAGAAGTCCTAACATAAGTAACGAAGCCTCCACCTTATCTTTTGATAAAATTTCCGAACAAATCTCGGGATTTTTGTCGTCCAATCCTGAGTGTGAAATCATCGTTGCGGGTGATTTCAATGTTCACAATGTAAACTGGCTGACTTACTCAAATGGCACCAGTGTTTCTGGCAAGGACGTCGAGCTCTTTGCAGACACCAATAATTTGCATCAAATTGTGGATCATCCCACGAGAGTCCCTGATGCTGCTGATCAAGGAACCTATCTTCTTGACCTTTTTCTAACTTCTCATCCAGCGCGTTATTCCGTTGAAGTTGATTCACCTCTCGGCAATTCGGACCACTGCCTAGTTAGCGCTAGCTTCCCATTCAAATTTCCCACCCCTCCCAAACCAGTTAAAAGAACTGTATGGCATTATGGGAAGGCCAATTGGTTGGGGCTTATTAATTTCTTCCAATCTACCGACTGGAACCTGTGTTTCCGAAACAAAAACGTCAACTCTGCCGCTATCCGTATCTCTAGGATCATACAGGCAGGAATGCATTTGTTCATTCCTCATACTACTAAATCTGTGAAGGCTAGGCCCAACAGATGGTTTAATCAGGAGTGTATGAATGCAATCAGAAATAAAGAAGCCGCCTTTCGAGCTTACAAGAGCTCCCCGAGTGAATCGCTCCGTGTAGAGTATATTAAACTAAGAAATTCCTGTAAAGTCACCATCAGGAATGTCAAAAATTCATTTGACAGCAAGTTGAGAAGTAAACTCCTTAATGCAACCTCTGGTAGCAAAAACTTCTGGTCCTTGGTAAGCTCCATTAAGAAGAATTTCACTTCATCCACAACTCCTTCATTCATCCACGATGAGAAGGTGATAACAGACAGAAAATCCAAGGCCGATTTATTAGCATCTCTGTTTGCTGCCAATTCTTCTTTACCCCAAACTGATATGCTACCCCCGGTTCTCGAGCACAGCGCTCATCTAATGGACAGGGTTTTCTTCAGGACTCGCGAGGTGTACAGGTGCCTTAAGGAGCTCGATGTAAACAAATCCACTGGACCCGATAATATACCCCCTATCGTCTTAAAACAATGCGCCTCACCTTTGGCTAAACCTCTGCGCAAACTTTTTGCCCTATCATACTCTTCCGGAGTTTATCCCGACTCTTGGAAACTTGCCCATGTTCAGCCAATACCGAAAAAAAGGTGACTCCAGCGATCCCTCCAACTACCGCCCAATAGCAATTACTTCTATTCTCTCCAAAACCATGGAGACGATAATTAACAAAAAGCTTATGGGATATCTAGAATCCAACCAACTTATCAACGACAAACAATACGGCTTCCGCCAAAAAAGATCCACTGGAGATCTTTTAGTTTGCCTTACAGAACACCTCAGCCGAAGTTTGCATGGATCTGGCGAATCTAGTTTGGTTGCTTTGGATATCTCCAAGGCTTTTGATAGAGTATGGCACTCAGCCTTGTTAGCTAAACTCCAAGCTATTGGAATCGACTCGCTTCTGTATAAGTGGGTTGAGAGTTTCCTTTCCGGCCGTTCAATTAAGGTATTATTGGATGGCGTCAAATCTGAATCTCACCCCATCTCTGCGGGGGTCCCCCAGGGGTCAATTTTATCACCGGCCCTTTTTCTCATCTTTATAAATGACCTACTTTCAATCCCCTCCAACCCACTTCTCAGCTTCGCTGACGACGGTACTCTACGTTACTCGTACAGCTTCGATACAAGACAGAAATGTGCCAGATCCTGTCTTGATGATCGTGAATTAATGTCCAAATCTATTAAAAATGACATCAAACTAATTCTAAATTGGGGAGAAAAGAATCGTGTCAAATTCAACCCCACCAAAACCAAGTACTGTCTTATCTCAAAAAAGAAGTTCAACACCTCACCATCCTTGACAGTGGATGACATTGAACTAAAGGCCGACCCATCCCTACACATCTTAGGCGTTACATTAGCCAAAGACTTGCGTTGGAATGATCACATATTCCAAATCGCCAAACAAGCATCCCAGTGCTTGGGATTTCTCAAGAGGTGCAAGTTCCTCCTCCAACCATCGGCCCGTGCTGTTATTTATAAATCCTACATTCGGCCTCTTCTCGAATACAACTCCCTCGTTTGGGGCGGCGCTCCAATAACCACCTTAGCATGGTTAGATAAGGTCCAAAAAAAGGCCCTTAAATTAATTGGTGACGACACCGCTTGCTCCACCATCGACCCCCTCAGCCACCGTAGGAATGTAGCAGCACTGACAAAATTTTATCGCTACTATCATAGTGACTGTTCCTTCGAGTTAAACGCTCTTTTGCCTCCACGGCAATCTTATACCCGCAACACCAGATTAGCCCACTCGTCCCATTCCCTGCACCTGCAACTACCCTTTTCACGCACTCAACAAGATATGAATTCGTTTGTAAATAGAACAACTCGACTGTGGAATAATCTCTCGCAGTCAGTATTTCCGAGCTCCTACAACATCCAAGAGTTCAAACGCAGGGTTCATCACCACCTTCTTCAATACCCCCCCGTACCTTTTAACCCTTAACCTATACCCCCAACCCCTCCCCCGTACTAAGCTTACTGCTAGACATTGCACCATGACTTGACAAATGACATGACGGACTAGTAGTACAAAGGGTGACTCCTGAGCTTAGCACTGTCACATAAAAAAAAAAAAAAAAAAAAATCCACGAATATGTTCGGATGAGTCAAAAACAGGCCTAAAATAATGTTTTTTTTCGAGCTTTTTTTTTACATTTTTGTTTATAATTTAATGAATTTATTATAAATCAAAAATCTAGCTGTTACATTTGGTCTATATTGAATGACGAACATTTTCCACTTTGTATAATTAAAATCGGTCGAAAACTCACGTTATAATTACGATTAAAAGTTGAAAAAGGTAAAAAAAAAAGTTATCGAGATATTCATCTTGGAAGTTACGCGTTCGGTTTCTGTTGCCGAGAACACAGTTAAAGAGAAGTCAGAAACACACCGCACAGTTGCGTATGATGTGATGACACACGCAAAGAGCCCGCGAAATCAAGTATAAGAAAAAACAAAATCGGAAACTAAGTAAATTGTTGAGGCAGCAGGTTGTTTTACTTGCAGCAAAGTCCGCTAAGTGCATAACATTTTAACATATACTCGAAGGGTACCCCATATATACATATTAACATTGCTACAAACACTAAAGCTTTAGTGTTCAGTAGAATAAAGTGTGTTTTGCTGGAGGAAAATGGGTTTTGCTGTATGCTTTATGAATACCTGGTATCAGCCTTTTAAAACGAACCTATGAAAATTATACTGATCTTATTATGAAGGCTTGCTCGCCAGAATCAGTTGTCTTACTTAAGGGGACTGACTATCCAGTGAAATGGCTAATATTTGATCTATTGTACCGATTTTGATCAAATTTTGTGAGAATATAGCTACTATCAAATGAAAAGCAATATCATAATCGTTTGTCAGAAAAATATGATTTTTAACAACATTTTATTACATAACAATTGAAAAATATGCCAACTTCAACGGATAATTAGTACGTGAATTTTTATCCGATAATTAATGATAAACAAATGTACCAGACAGAACTTTGATATCATCTTTTGTTTATTAACAATCCACGAATATGTGCGGATGAGTCAAAAACAGGCCTAAGAAGAGGGTTTCTCAAGTTTTTTTTTACATTTTTGTTTATAATTTAGTGAATTTTTTATAAATCAAAAATCTGTCTGTTATATTTGGTCTATATTGAATGACGAAGATTTTCCACTTTGTATAATTAAAATTGGTTGAAAACTCACGTTGTAATTACGATTAAAAGTTGAGAAAAAAAGGTAAAAAAGTTATCGAGATATTCATCTTTGAAGTTACACGTTCGGTTTTTGTTGCCGAGTTACGAGCGCCATGTGACGCCGTGCACGCTCTTGAAAAAACATGAAAAAAGCATGTTGTACGTTGTTTTTTTTTTAAATCTGAAAACGCAGGACGATAGAGGACATTTCAGTCTTTCAGAATATGCAATAAAAAAATTCGTAAAAAACTTGATTTTAGACCAAAAATCACTGGATAGTCCCCTTAAACAGTTTGCGTTGTAAAAATTCGTTTTGCGCTTGCAGGTAAAACAGGTAAACAAACAGCTGATGAGCAGGGCTCCTAGTTGTAAAGAGAAAAAGTGAAAAAAAAAATCTCGTGACGTCAGTGTTATTTCATATTCTGCATAAACTGCCAAAAAAATCGACTTATACATGGTGGTGGAGGCGGCAGGGTCAGGACCACGGCGGTTCTTCAGGAACAAAGCTCTCAGCTTTTTTTTTCACCTTTTCTCTCGGAGCCCAGCTCATCAGCTGTTTGTTTACCTGTTTTACCTGCAAGCGCAAAATGAATTTTTACAACGAAAACTGCTTAAGTAAGGCCGCTGATTCTGGCGAGCAGGTTTTATGCGCGATAAAGTCGACTTAGTTGGTGAGGTCTGATAATAATCGTGCTGTGTCTTTCTTTAATTCTGTGATTCTGTTACTTTCGCTGCTTTTACAGGAACTTTGTTTCACTCTAACTTCGTTTTTAAATGTTTTTGATGATTGTTTTTGCTACGTAACATTATATATATTGTAAAAATTGCTTCTCTTTTTTAACATTTATCTGATATTAAAAATTTAAACATTTTCCAAATTATTTCATTATTTGTGGAAATTTTTACTTGCTTGTTACCAAAATTGCGATAATTTTTAATTATTTCAAAAAGTTTGAACCTTAAATTCATTTTTATGAAATTTTTGAAAGCGTGACTTATTACGTAATGTTAATTTTTCCCCAAAATATAATAATTCTTTAATTTTCATAAGTTTTTTATCATTGTTGTAAGGTTGCAATATTGAAAACTCAAATGGAGTGTCTAAAATGATAAACACTTTTTTAATTTAAAAATAATTTTATTAATATAGATTTTTTTAAAAAAGCATACATTAAATACATTTTGGATAATGTAAGAACAAATATATTTGCAAAAATTAATTATTGCTTAGTCGAAATCCATAATGCTGAAATTTCCCCAAGGTGACGTTTCTGCTGAGTTAAGCTTCACAATACCCTTGTTGTTAAAGGGGCTCGAAGTGTTATTTTCTTTGAGCAGTGCTAAAGATCTACCTAAATGAAGTTACACATTCGGGTGTCCAAACCTTACAACTCCGAATGGAAATTGTAGTCTTTGCCAAATCGAGAATGCACATGCCCACATAAATTGATTTATTGAAATAAATCTCAGTCTTATTAAGGGCAGGTTCTCCTACTTTGCGAGCAAAAAATCGATTTTTTTTTACCTTTTTCAAATTTATAACATGTCTAAATTATGTTGCCGAAAGGATTTTTTGGTTACTTAATTTTTTTTTGAAGATACAGCGTTTTGAAGAGAAGTGTGCATACGAGGGATATCGCACACACAAATGATCGACAACGCGCGCATCGAGCAGGGAGAATCAAGTTTGAAAGAGGTGGTAAAGGAGCAAAGAATGAAAAAACGACGACTACTCATTCAACAAAATGCACTTTTTGAAGCAGAGGAAGGAATTTTGTACGGGCCTGGCATAGATGATTAAGGGTAGAGTGAAAATGTGAACCGAAACTTCAAACGCGATTTCCCACGATTGTCGGATTTTAGTGCGCGATACACTCTAGCTCAACATACACTTATCCGATTCACTTGAAATAAAGTGGCAAATTTAGAGAATTCTATTGCCGAGGCCCTGAATGTTTTTTTTTTTAATTTTTATAAATAAACAATTGTTTGAGCTGATTTTTATGAGGAAAAACTTACGAAAAAATTGCACTTTTTTTTTCAAAGTGGTGTAGTTTCTTCAAAAAACGTTTAATTTGTTTAAAAATACATTCAGGGCCTCGGTACAATGTTTAAGTAACTTAATTTTTTTTACATTTCATGTTTCAGATGATTACTCCACCCTTGGGAATGTATCGCCCAAGTGGGTGCACGTCGCGTACTGTCAGGAAAACCTTTGGCTGGAACCGCCATTTTTGATTTTTTTTTTGAAAAATTTTTTTTCTGTTCTACTTGTACTAATAAATAACCACAAAAAAAAACGCTAGTTGTTAATTTAGTTCTAAGTTACCAAAAAAAAATCATGAAAAAGTCCATTTTTCGCTCAAAGTAGGAGAACCTCCCCTTAAGTTCGATGGCTACTAGTTTCTCATTGAAAATTGTCGATGTCTTGAATTCGGGTTTGAATATAAGAGCTTCGGCACCGTATCGCCCCATCTCACCGAAGCGGAAGTGGGTGCCAATTTTAAAACAAGAGCACCTCACACATTTAATTCACCACTTCTTTTTGGTATTCTAAGCACCCAAACCACTGACATACGGTTTTAACAGCTTCGGTTTTATCAATTGAAGCGTGCAAAAAGTATTTTATATTGGAGACAATTACAAATTAGACGTAAGAAAGATGTATTGTTCATTTCTTCTTTCATTTTTTTTCATTTTTGTTTACATCGTTTGACATTTTAAGAAAGTCTCAAGTGTTTATACCGTAACTTCCCGGCAAAAAGAACAATTTTAATATTACTTTCTAGGGTGATTTATGAAATATTTATAAATTTGTCATAATTTTTAATGAAATTTTTGCAATTATTTTGAATTGATAGAAGTGTTTCTAAAGGTTTGTCATAATGCTATTACATTTAATAAAAACTGTTCTTTTGTTGTAACAGCTTTTCGATAAAAAAAGATCTGAAATTGTTCTTTATACTTCGTTAAAGGTTTCCAAATACATTATTTGTAAATAAAACTTTTTAAAAAAAATATGTATTTAATGCAAAATTGCTATTATTTTTTTAATATTTATCTGGTATTAAAAATTTTAACATTTTCCAAATTATTTCATTAATTTTTGGAGATTTTTACTGGCTTGTTACCAAAATTTATTATGCGCGACGGCCCCGATAGATATAGATTTTAATGTAAGAACAAATATATTCACATTAAAATCTATATCTATCGGGGCCGTCGCGCATAATAAATTTTGGTAACAAGCCAGTAAAAATCTCCAAAAATTAATGAAATAATTTGGAAAATGTTAAAATTTTTAATATCAGATAAATATTAAAAAAATAATAGCAATTTTGCATTAAATACATATTTTTTTTAAAAAGTTTTATTTACAAATAATGTATTTGGAAACCTTTAACGAAGTATAAAGAACAATTTCAGATCTTTTTTTATCGAAAAGCTGTTACAACAAAAGAACAGTTTTTATTAAATGTAATAGCATTATGACAAACCTTTAGAAACACTTCTACCAATTCAAAATAATTGCAAAAATTTCATTAAAAATTATGACAAATTTATAAATATTTCATAAATCACCCTAGAAAGTAATATTAAAATTGTTCTTTTTGCCGGGAAGTTACGGTATAAACACTTGAGACTTTCTTAAAATGTCAAACGATGTAAACAAAAATGAAAAAAAATGAAAGAAGAAATGAACAATACATCTTTCTTACGTCTAATTTGTAATTGTCTCCAATATAAAATACTTTTTGCACGCTTCAATTGATAAAACCGAAGCTGTTAAAACCGTATGTCAGTGGTTTGGGTGCTTAGAATACCAAAAAGAAGTGGTGAATTAAATGTGTGAGGTGCTCTTGTTTTAAAATTGGCACCCACTTCCGCTTCGGTGAGATGGGGCGATACGGTGCCGAAGCTCTTATATTCAAACCCGAATTCAAGACATCGACAATTTTCAATGAGAAACTAGTAGCCATCGAACTTAAGGGGAGGTTCTCCTACTTTGAGCGAAAAATGGACTTTTTCATGATTTTTTTTTGGTAACTTAGAACTAAATTAACAACTAGCGTTTTTTTTTTGTGGTTATTTATTAGTACAAGTAGAACAGAAAAAAAAATTTTCAAAAAAAAATCAAAAATGGCGGTTCCAGCCAAAGGTTTTCCTGACAGTACGCGACGTGCACCCACTTGGGCGATACATTCCCAAGGGTGGAGTAATCATCTGAAACATGAAATGTAAAAAAAATTAAGTTACTTAAACATTGTACCGAGGCCCTGAATGTATTTTTAAACAAATTAAACGTTTTTTGAAGAAACTACACCACTTTGAAAAAAAAGTGCAATTTTTTCGTAAGTTTTTCCTCATAAAAATCAGCTCAAACAATTGTTTATTTATAAAAATTAAAAAAAAAACATTCAGGGCCTCGGCAATAGAATTCTCTAAATTTGCCACTTTATTTCAAGTGAATCGGATAAGTGTATGTTGAGCTAGAGTGTATCGCGCACTAAAATCCGACAATCGTGGGAAATCGCGTTTGAAGTTTCGGTTCACATTTTCACTCTACCCTTAATCATCTATGCCAGGCCCGTACAAAATTCCTTCCTCTGCTTCAAAAAGTGCATTTTGTTGAATGAGTAGTCGTCGTTTTTTCATTCTTTGCTCCTTTACCACCTCTTTCAAACTTGATTCTCCCTGCTCGATGCGCGCGTTGTCGATCATTTGTGTGTGCGATATCCCTCGTATGCACACTTCTCTTCAAAACGCTGTATCTTCAAAAAAAAATTAAGTAACCAAAAAATCCTTTCGGCAACATAATTTAGACATGTTATAAATTTGAAAAAGGTAAAAAAAATCGATTTTTTGCTCGCAAAGTAGGAGAACCTGCCCTTAATAAGACTGAGATTTATTTCAATAAATCAATTTATGTGGGCATGTGCATTCTCGATTTGGTAAAGACTACAATTTCCATTCGGAGTTGTAAGGTTTGGACACCCGAATGTGTAACTTCATTTAGGTAGATCTTTAGCACTGCTCAAAGAAAATAACACTTCGAGCCCCTTTAACAACAAGGGTATTGTGAAGCTTAACTCAGCAGAAACGTCACCTTGGGGAAATTTCAGCATTATGGATTTCGACTAAGCAATAATTAATTTTTGCAAATATATTTGTTCTTACATTATCCAAAATGTATTTAATGTATGCTTTTTTAAAAAAATCTATATTAATAAAATTATTTTTAAATTAAAAAAGTGTTTATCATTTTAGACACTCCATTTGAGTTTTCAATATTGCAACCTTACAACAATGATAAAAAACTTATGAAAATTAAAGAATTATTATATTTTGGGGAAAAATTAACATTACGTAATAAGTCACGCTTTCAAAAATTTCATAAAAATGAATTTAAGGTTCAAACTTTTTGAAATAATTAAAAATTATCGCAATTTTGGTAACAAGCAAGTAAAAATTTCCACAAATAATGAAATAATTTGGAAAATGTTTAAATTTTTAATATCAGATAAATGTTAAAAAAGAGAAGCAATTTTTACAATATATATAATGTTACGTAGCAAAAACAATCATCAAAAACATTTAAAAACGAAGTTAGAGTGAAACAAAGTTCCTGTAAAAGCAGCGAAAGTAACAGAATCACAGAATTAAAGAAAGACACAGCACGATTATTATCAGACCTCACCAACTAAGTCGACTTTATCGCGCATAAAACCTGCTCGCCAGAATCAGCGGCCTTACTTAAGCAGTTTTCGTTGTAAAAATTCATTTTGCGCTTGCAGGTAAAACAGGTAAACAAACAGCTGATGAGCTGGGCTCCGAGTTGTAAAGAGAAAAGGTGAAAAAAAAGCTGAGAGCTTTGTTCCTGAAGAACCGCCGTGGTCCTGACCCTGCCGCCTCCACCACCATGTATAAGTCGATTTTTTTGGCAGTTTATGCAGAATATGAAATAACACTGACGTCACGAGAATTTTTTTTTCACTTTTTCTCTTTACAACTAGGAGCCCTGCTCATCAGCTGTTTGTTTACCTGTTTTACCTGCAAGCGCAAAACGAATTTTTACAACGCAAACTGTTTAAGGGGACTATCCAGTGATTTTTGGTCTAAAATCAAGTTTTTTACGAATTTTTTTATTGCATATTCTGAAAGACTGAAATGTCCTCTATCGTCCTGCGTTTTCAGATTTAAAAAAAAAACAACGTACAACATGCTTTTTTCATGTTTTTTTAAGAGCGTGCACGGCGTCACATGGCGCTCGTAACTCGGCAACAAAAACCGAACGTGTAACTTCAAAGATGAATATCTCGATAACTTTTTTACCTTTTTTTCTCAACTTTTAATCGTAATTACAACGTGAGTTTTCAACCAATTTTAATTATACAAAGTGGAAAATCTTCGTCATTCAATATAGACCAAATATAACAGACAGATTTTTGATTTATAAAAAATTCACTAAATTATAAACAAAAATGTAAAAAAAAACTTGAGAAACCCTCTTCTTAGGCCTGTTTTTGACTCATCCGCACATATTCGTGGATTGTTAATAAACAAAAGATGATATCAAAGTTCTGTCTGGTACATTTGTTTATCATTAATTATCGGATAAAAATTCACGTACTAATTATCCGTTGAAGTTGGCATATTTTTCAATTGTTATGTAATAAAATGTTGTTAAAAATCATATTTTTCTGACAAACGATTATGATATTGCTTTTCATTTGATAGTAGCTATATTCTCACAAAATTTGATCAAAATCGGTACAATAGATCAAATATTAGCCATTTCACTGGATAGTCAGTCCCCTTAAGTAAGACAACTGATTCTGGCGAGCAAGCCTTCATAATAAGATCAGTATAATTTTCATAGGTTCGTTTTAAAAGGCTGATACCAGGTATTCATAAAGCATACAGCAAAACCCATTTTCCTCCAGCAAAACACACTTTATTCTACTGAACACTAAAGCTTTAGTGTTTGTAGCAATGTTAATATGTATATATGGGGTACCCTTCGTCTTCTTCTTTTCTTCTTTAAACTCCTTTAATCCCTCATGGGACATAGGGCGGAAACAGTTGCCCTCCAGCGGACTCTGTTTTGCGCGACAGCTCTTAGCTCCGACCAGGATCTCCCAGTTGTTGCGGCTTCTTCTAGTAGGGTTCTCCTCCACGTTGTTCTAGGTCTTCCTACTCGACGGGAACCTTGCGGATTCCAGTCAAGGGCCTGTTTGGCTAGATTTTCGTTTTCGCGTCGCAAGGTGTGGCCAACCCAATTCCATTTCCTTCGCCTGATTTGATCGTCTATCCTTTCTTGGCCGGCACGGCGCCATAGTTCTTCGTTTGAAATTCTATCTTGCCAGCGTATTTTTAGGATACGACGAAGGCATCTGTTGATGAAGACTTGTAGGCGCCCTGTGATGAATTGGGTGACTTTCCATGTTTCGCAACCATACAAAAGAACTGCCTTAACGTTGGAGTTGAACAGCCGCAATTTGGTGTTAGTGGAAATCACCGTTGATCTCCATATGTGGGACAGGCATGCATAAGCGCCTCGTGCTTTATTTATTCTGGAACTGACGTCTTCTTCTGCCCCGCCATTTTCGGTAATAATGCTACCGAGGTAGCAGAATTTATTTACCAGTTCCACGTCACGGTTATTCAGCGCTGTTCGTTCGTTGGTGTTTGCATTTATCCGCATTTCTTTAGTTTTAGTCGGATTTAGCCTTAAGCCTGCTGGACTACTTTCTGTTGCCAAATTGTTTAACATGTCTTTGAGGTCCTGGTGTCTGTGGGCCAGCAAACAGATATCATCGGCGTAGTCGAGATCCTTAAGGCGGTCTAACAAACCCCATTGTATGCCGCCTGTTCTACTATCTAGAGCGCCGACAAGGATGTCATTTATTACTATAAGAAATAGTAAAGGCGAGAGTAGGCATCCTTGTCGTACTCCTGAGCTCACCTCGAAGCTGTCGGATAATTTTCCATTATGGAGAACTCTGCATTTTTAATTGTTATATAGGGCTTTTATCAATTCTATTATTTTATCAGGCAGTCCACGTCGCCGTAGTGCCTGCCATATAAAGCTCCTATTGACCGAGTCGAACGCTTTCTCATAATCTACGAAAGCAAGGTAAAGGGGGGATCGGAATTCAGTAGACTGCTCCACTATTATTCGTAAGGTGTTGATATGATCAATACATGAGCGGCCCTTCCTGAATCCGGCCTGCTGCCTCCTAAGCGTTCGGTCTACTGCCTCACTTATCCTAGATAGTAATAAATGGGACAAAATTTTGCCCACAGTAGATAGTAAACAGATGCCTCTCCAGTTGTCGCATATTGTTAGGTCCCCCTTTTTTGGTATTTTGACTATGATACCTTCCGTCCAGTCCTCCGGAAAGGTACAGGTGTTCCATGCTATTTGTAGGATTGGCTGAAGCGCATCTGCTATGAGGCTTGAGTCGGCTTTCAACAATTCTGGCGGGATGCCATCTTTCTCAGCTGCTTTACCATTGGCCATCGCATGAATTGCGGTTACTATTTCCGTCTTGGATGGGGCCCGGGTGGTGATTCGAATTGGCTGTGCATTAGATTCACTGGTACATCCCGTAATTATTTTGCTTTTGATGCTTTTGTTTGTTCACGCATAATATTTTTTATTAAAAATAATATTATCAATTGCTCTTAATAATAAAAAATGTAAGATGGCTGGTGAAAAAATATGTAATTTAAAATATGTAAATTTTTCTTGCTAACAGATACGCATGTGCACAAGATTTTAATATACTTCGAACGCCCTTCTCGAGTATATGTATGTAAAAACACATAAATTATAAATCCAATTGGCGTCTTGTAACCAAGCAGGAGCTTCCTATACAAAAGCAGCAAGTTGTCTACTGACATGAAGGAAAAGCTTTTTGAAAAGTTATACAGTCTAGCAGATTTTGTTGCGTGTGAAAGAAGATATCAATTTGCTTGGCTGATTCTACCGAGAGTATTTTATATTTGTTTTTCTTTTACCAGATTTCGCGGGCTTTTGCAGCTGCGATCAACATCAACAATCGTGCTTCTGGCTTTCCTTCAAGTCTGTGTTCCTGTTACTTAGCGTGATACCTACAGCTATAATAATGCAAATAATTTGCATTAAAATAAATACTTTGATTGTTCTCAGGTAATATTTTGTTATTAGAAATTATATATTATTATCGGATGTTAATAATTAATACCCTCACTTCGTATAATGATAATCCCCAAAAAATA
Source organism: Thereva unica (assembly GCA_949987705.1). NCBI lineage: Eukaryota > Metazoa > Arthropoda > Insecta > Diptera > Therevidae > Thereva > Thereva unica. The sequence continues at coordinate 146,691,766 of OX465281.1, read as the reverse complement.
AAAACCACATAATTTCACAACATGATGTAATATGAGCATCACACGAACACACGCATGCACACATATTCACTTGCCCTTTCTTTCTCTCGTACATGACCATGTGACGTCACAAACCAATTGGCACAGCGAAGAAAATCCAAGATGGCGGAAAAGGTGAATTCAGAGGTTATATGTAAAACCTCATGTTAAATTGCGTTAGAACCGGCATAGCATATCTTCCACTTGGTACATGGACTACCCCCAACTCACCGACCCCAAACCAGTTCGAGAGTCAAGACCAGTCCTCAGCTGAGGACCCCGCTCCCGCCAAAGACCCCGCCCAAGCCAACGACCCCGAACCAGTTCCCGAACACCAGCAAACCAGTCTCAAGGTCAACGACCGCGACCTAGATTCCAGGGCCTACCAACAGGTGATTGATTGATTGATGGCCTTGACAGGTGATTGATTGATGACCTTGACTTGGATTCCAACATTACAGGCAACTGATGGCATTGACCTGCATTCCTTCCCACGTGATTTAGCTCTTGTTTTTTTAATGTATCAAATTGTAGTCATTTTCAGGTTTCCAGTTCTACTTTCAATGCTACCCACAGAGTTTAAAAACCTTCACCTCCCATAGACATGATGTACCCGTCGAGCCATCGAGTTCTCAACATTCGCCCCCAGCCCCCGCCGCCGCCTCCGCCCCCGCCCCAGCCCCAGCCCCCGTCGTCGCCATCGCCATCGCTAATACTTTCGCTGCACTCCCCTCCACATCTCCGCACTCAAACTTTCACCTTCGCGGCGCACAAGTGGGCGTGCCTCACACACACAACAATAACAACGATGACCTTGATCTACTCAAACAATTAATACGTCTGGCACACATTCCAAGGTCACCCACTTACCATAATTACAGGTTAATGACCTGTCAACCAATTGACATAATTACACGTGATTAATCACCTTGACCTAAATCCCAAAACCGGTTTTGGTTCCCACGCACAAGGGGCCTAGTACCTACTAAAGTATTAAGTTAGCGATAAATATTAAGTTTCAATTATACATATAGTGTACATAATAAAGTATTTATTTTGTTTAAGAGTACCTAGTGTTTTTATTCACACAAAATAAATACAATAGACTCATCCCTCAGTTAGACTGAGTCAAGCTTAGTTCTGCCGGCCGGCCTGTAAGTCAATGGGGGTCTTCAGTGGAGAAACACGTTTTACTTAATTTAACCCAATTTTCGCGCAATTTTACACTGTGTGTTTAAAAAAAAATACGTGAGATTTGCCGAGACCCCCCCTCTCCCCCAGGTGAGATTTGGTGAGATTCGGCTCGACCCTCTCCCCCCCCTAAACGCCTCACGTAATTAATGGACGACACCCAATATATAAACTCATCGCTTCAGTATAAATAAAACAAATTCGAATAGCCGGGTAGAATAGGAGAAACGGACACATCAGTGTGAAATATGTGAAAAGTGAAACCTACAACGATTGTAATCTTGTTCTAACATAATCAACTAATAACCAAATAGTGCCACAACCTAAATCTAAACAACAATCTAAAAAGCTATAAGTTAACTTAACTCCTAATCATGTTAAGTTTAACAGTAATATCGGTCAAATTATGATCACAAGGCAACATAATCTTAATTTAAAGTTTCAAAGTACGAGATTCAAAGTTAATACAATCTAATGATTCAATGTGAAACGCTAGTGTTTGTATTTGCTAAATTCCCCACTCGAAAGTTATAGTAGATGCTTTAAGAACAAAGTTTTAAATGCGTTTGCGCATAAAACAAGACATTGTCTGATAAATTGAACTAAGTGTATACTCAATAAAACTAAAACATTTAAACATTTTGTATTTGATTGTTTTGTGTTCGGAATCAAGTGTCAAATGTACGTGCTGGAGAATAAAATAATAAGTGAAATCACAAAGGATGGCCATATAAAATAAAACATTTTCAATGAAACGAACTCTTAAATATATTTACAAATATTTACATATTATTACAAAAGTTGAAATCAAGTGCTAATGAAAGAAAGCGTTTTGTAACAAAATTATTGTACATATCTCTGTAATTGAAATCAAATGTGTTTAAATAAAGTACATTTTTAAATTAAAATTAAAAATTTGTGCATCTTAAATTCAGATATTCAAGTCGGCCTCATATGCATACTGGTGGATCGTTGAAATCGTGATGCGATGCAGACAAGACGTTACCTAAGACCGTGGTCATACTCACGATCTCATCCTAATGCAAAACTCTTCGATGTAGCGTGTTAAGCAGCGACGCACAGACAACAAGAAGGAAGACAATGCTGGACCATGTCGGACGCCAAGGGAAAAAGTCAAAAACCAAGGATCTACCGCATCAACTGAAATCTAACAGCGCAAGCTGAAATCTATCGTGTCAGTTGAAATCTAACAGCGTAAGCTGAAATCTACCGCATCAACTGAAATCTAACAGCGCAAGCTGAAATCTATCGTGTCAGTTGAAATCTAGGTTAGGTTAGGTTAGGTTGAAATGGCTGCCCCCACCAGGGAGCCCACTTAGGCACGCCATTGGGCCCATTGTGATGCCATTCTGGTATTGGGACGTAGTTCAGGCCATTTCAAGCCATTTCGAGCTTTTGATAAAGCGACAGAGTCCACCAATATTTTGCAGCTCGCTCAATCCATCAAGGAAAGGTGAGCCAAGGAAGGTCCCTCTTTTCCTTGCTAGGGCGGGACATGTACAGAGAAGATGGGAGACAGTTTCTTCCTCTTCTTCATTACCACAACTTCTACATTGTGGGGGAGTCCTAATTTTTCGGCGTGTGAGCCGAAGGGACAGTGACCAGTCATCACCTTTACCACGTGGCTTATCTCCTTTTTGTTCAACTGAACCAGAGATTTTGAACGCTTTGCATCCAAAGTTGGCCACATTGCGTGAAGAGTGCGACAAACCGTTGCTGTGGTCCATCTCAGCCCGGCTCGAGCTAAGCTGATTTTTCTCACAGCTAGTTTATAGGTGGCTAAGGGCATTCCCATTCGGGTTAAGTGGGGTGTCCTTTCCACTTCGGTTCCCTGTCTAGCAAGCTCATCTGCCCTACAGTTTCCCCTAATCCCACTGTGTCCAGGAGCCCAACACAGTGTTATATCAAACTGAGTGGCAGTCTCACACAGAGACCTGCGGCAGTTCAGAAGAGTCGTGGATGTTGTGACGACAGAATGAAGAGCCTTGAGGGCCGCCTGGCTATCCGATAGAATACATATATTCTTATGAGATATATTATTTATCTTCAGCCATTCGAGAGCCTCCCAGATCGCAGTGACTTCCGCTTGGAAGACGCTGCAATGGTCGGGTAGACGAAGAGAGGTATTTATATTTAATGCATCAGAAAAGATACCAGAGCCTACATTATTCCCAATTTTTGAGCCATCTGTGAAGATACATAATGACCCAGTTGGGATAACACCATCTGTCCAGTCATCTCTGGCCGGAATGATGGTATTGAAACCTTTCTCCAAGGTCCACGTAGGTGTAGTATAATCTAGGTTGTTCGCAGTGGTGGCGAACTTCCTAAGGATGGATGAATGGCCATATGAGTATGGAGTCCATTCAAGAGAAGCCTTTGTCCTGGCAGCCGTCCAGGCTGCCATTTGCTCGGCGTGTATATCCAAAGGGGTAAGATGCAATAAGACATCCTGCGCAGCTGTAGGGGTGCTTCTCATTGCACCACTGATACACAGCTCAGCTGTTCTTTGGACCCTTTCCAGTATCTTACGATACGTAATCTGCTGTAATGCAGTCCACCATACCGATATGCCATGCATAAGTATAGGTCTGATTACGGCTGTATAGAGCCAGTGGACGATGCGGGGCTTAAGGCCCAAGTTGACTCCGATCGTTCTCTGGCATAAGAAGAGAGCTGTTTTAGCCTTATTTTCTCTTTCTAAAAAATTCGGTCTCCACGTTAGTTTCCTATCGAGTATGAGACCTAGAAATTTCGCATCCTCCTTTATATGCAGTGTTTCATTACAAAGTCTTAAAGAAGGAAAATTGGGAAGTCTATGCTTCTTTGTAAAGAGCACTACTTCAGTCTTGGCTGGGTTGACGCCGAGACCCTTTGTAGTGGCCCAATGAGAAAGAGTATTCAATGCTTGTTGCATTATATCTCGTATTGTTGAGATGTACTTGCCGGTCACCACCAGCACAATATCATCAGCATAGGCCACCGTGTTGCACCCAGACTCCTTTAGAGTTATCAGTACTTCATTGACTGTCATATTCCAAAGGAGCGGCGATAAGACCCCATCTTGTGGTGTGCCTCTTTTGACCCGTCTGACTTCTTCCGAAAGCCCCAGGCTAGACTTTATGACCCTGCACCCTAGCAGCTGATCAATAAAGGACCTGGAGCACCTATCAACATGCAGACGCTGGAGTGCCCTAGTGACCGCAGAGGGTTCAACATTGTTGAACGCACCTTCAATATCTAAGAAAGCAGCCAACGTGAATTCCTTGAATTCAAGGGATCTTTCGATGACCGCTACCAAAGAGTGGAGAGCAATGTCTACTGATTTACCTTTCGTGTAGGCATGCTGCGAGGGAGAAAGCAGTTTTTTATCAATTCTTTGCTTAAAATGGATCTCCACAAGTCTTTCTAGTATCTTGAGGAGAAAGGATGTGAGACATATAGGTCTCAAGTCTTTTGGATTGTGGTAGGAGATTTTACCCGCTTTCGGAATGAAAGCCACCTTCGCTACTCTCCAGGATGTTGGAATGTAGCTTAGGCTAAGGGAGCTCCTATAGGTGGCTGCGAGCCAATTCAGAATTAGGTCACTGACTTTCTGAATTTCAATGGGATAAATTCCATCTGGTCCCGGTGTTTTATAAGGCATGAAACCTTCTATGGACCACAGGAGTAAATCCCTGTTTATCAATCTGTCAATGGTGCCTAAGTTATGTGCGCTAGCTGGGCCCTCAAAACCTGTTTCTGCAGATGCAGCAAGAGATGTTGAGCCAGGAAAGTGAGTATCGAGTAGGAGTTTCAATGACTCCTGACTACTTGTGGTCCATGTACCGTCTGCTTGTTGCATTTCTTGGCACATTGGGCTTTTCGAGAGAACTTTTCTCATTCTTGCGGCATCCGAAAAACCTTCTATTGTCGCACAAAATGTCTTCCAGGATTCCCTTTTCGAGTTTCGCAGTTCATATTTGAACTCCCTGAGACGACTTTTGTAGTTGTCCCAGTCCGAAGCCAAATTAGACCATTTGGCCTTATTGAAGGCCTTTCTGGTTTCAGACCTTAGTTTGAGAAGTCTGCTGTTCCACCAAGGGGGTTTGGTTTTACTCCCATATTTTCTAATGGGACAGGCTGCTTCTAATGCGTTATTCAGGAGGTTACTGAGATTTGTCACTTGATGTTCGAGATCTTCAGCATTCCAAGGGTGGGTGGGAACGTCCTCAGGGAGGGATCTTTTCACTACTTGTCTGTATATGGCCCAGTCTGTGTTCCGGACATTCCTGTAACCAGGGGCCTTCTTCACAGTTGAGCACATACTGATATTAAAAAGGATGACTCTGTGGTCAGAAAAGGAGTGTTCACTGGATACTCTCCAGTTTTCCACACGGTTGAGCAGATCTGGGGAAACAAGAGTAATATCCAAGACTTCTTGTCTTACCCTTGTGATGAACGTGGGTTCATTTCCCCTATTGCATAGCAAGAGGTTGTGTTGGAGTAATAAATCAAAAAGCAACTCACCTCTTATATTTGTATCAGAGCTGCCCCAAACGGTGTTATGAGCATTCGCATCACATCCAACGATGAGGCTGGCTCCACGACTAGCCGCTTCTTTTGCGGCAACAAAGAGACTGGAGCTGTCCAAATTTCCCTCGTATGGTAGGTAGACAGATCCAATCCACGTAGGCCTACCGCCTTTCCTGTTGTCCAAGCAGGCCAGTACATTATCAGCATTGCTAAATTTAGACAACATAAAAGCGTTAAGGTCATTTTTAACAATTAAACAGGTTCTTGGCTTACCTTCCCCATTTCTGGGATACAACAACCTGTATTTAGGAGTCCTGATTCCGCATACAAGGCCCCGGACGATCCAAGCCTCTTGTACCAGGACGACATCTATATCGGCCTTAGAAAGGCGTAAGCATAGGCTGGCGGATGCAGCCTTGCTGTGATGGAGATTAATCTGCGCTACTCTCAACATCGTGGTTGGGAGTAGTGGGATCAATCTCGATCACCGTAATATCAGCCTCGTCTTCTTCCGGTGTGAGAGTAATATCATCATCTCCCACCGAAAGAAGTTGGGCAAAGTCACCCAGTTCATCCTCCGTCCTTGACGGTGAAGGAACTGAGAAGTTAGAATCCTCAGAGGATAAGAAGAGAGGGTCGTTTGAACCCAGGGTTGGTAGGTGAGTATCCTTAGGCACCTTAGGATCAGCTACTCCTGTTCCTGTAGCATCCGCAATACTAGGCACATTGGATTCAGCTACTTGCGTACCTGTGTCACCCGCAGTGCCAGGTACGTTGGAATCAGAAACATCCGTACATGTAACACCCGCAGTGCCCGAGGGCTCACCATCTGGCGCCACAGGTGGAGCAGTTGAAACCGTTCCACTCTGGGGCAAAGAGTCTTTTTTGTATAGCCTCAGGGTGATTGAAGAAAACCCATAGCTTATGACGCCTTCAGATTTCGCCAAAGGTCCCAGCGACTCCTCGCTAATTACTAATGTAACTGCTCGGCCGTCGCCTTTAGGGTCCTCCAGTTTCGTAATCCTCCACGAAGACGTCTGTAGCTGTGGGTTACTCAACCGAATAATATCCAGAATAGCCTGAGGTTCGGCTGGTTCTGCTGGGATCCAGGAACGCGCTCTTGGCCGATTCGGGATTTCCTCCCTCATAACGACCTTGAGTTTGGCGCCTGGCCATGCTTCCCCAATTCTGGATATTGCTATCCTATAGAGATCGACAGATCTCTGATCGGCACAAGCGATGAGCTTCACGCGGCCCTGAAACCATCCGCTATCGCGACAGCGAGGAGCAGTGCCAGGATGCTCCTGAAGGATTGGGAGGAAAATTGTCGCGAGCCTGACCTCAAGTTTCCTCCATTTATCAGGCAAAATGGTGCCATCTGGATCGTTTTCGTCGATGACGGCGATCACGATCTGACCTTCCAGCACTTGGCTGTAGGTCTTAGTCGTAGCAGGATGTACGGAAGTGTTCCTGCTACGTTTATCCTCAGGGCGATTAGGTTCCTCAAGGGACCTCTGACGCTTTGGTGTTGGGTTGCCAGTTTGCGAAGTTTGCTCGCTGACAACCCGCGTCGCCCACCTTAGCGAAGCTTGTTGCTTCTCGGTGATTTCACCCTTTGCAGTTCCCTTGAATCGAGCAAGGATTCTCTGGGCGCTGCGTTGGTCTTGGTACTTCACCTTTGATGGTGGAGCGCCTTTAGACCCAGGCTTTTTAGTTTTTATAGCCTCCTTAGAGGCATTGGAAGACTGCACGGGTGCAGTTGAAGGGCCTGCTTCTGTTGAAGCAATTGGCTTAGAGGGAGTGGGGAACTCCGGATTAGAGTCTAAAGCTCCTTTTTCCCTTTTGTCCACCTCGTTGCCCTTGCAGGCAGTAGGTGTGGTTTTGGGAGCCCCCGAACTGGAGGTAGGGATGGCCGATTACTAAAAAAATGTTGATTAATCGAATGCCGATTAATCGGATCATTCGATTATCTCTAATCGATTAATCGTTTGAAAACAATCGATTAATGTAATAATCGAATAATTTTCAATCAAAATTGATAAAAACACTTTTCTACTGTTATTTTTAATTTTTTGTTGTACAAAGTAATATAGTAATATAAAATTATCAAAATTAAATTGTAGGTAGTGGCATAGACACCTTTTATTTGTCTATGGTAGTGGTTATGCAATTAAAAGATTTTACAATTCTTTAGAATCGACTTTTTTTTCTTTTTTTTTATGTGACAGGCTAGAGGCTTAGGGAAAGTCCCCTTGTACTGTCGACAATCTTATTTTTTCGTATACGCTGTCGAACAGCAGCTCTAGCCGGAAGATAGAGAGAAGAGAGGAAGGAGCTGTCACAACCTAGCCGCGATATTTTTATTCCACCTACTCGCAACCATATAGAATATACATCTGAAACGATCATAGAATAATTTTTGATAACAGAGTATATTACTTATCAGTCTAGAAGCAAGTTACTTAAGATTATATTTTCACCACAGAGTTTCGCTGAGCGGTGCCCGTTTTGCCGAACAAAAACTACTATCCCTCTGTTCAACGGATGATCGACGCAAAAGAAATGCGAATGTCAACCGACAAGACAAGGTGTTTACAATACCTAGATCTTTTTAATACTTGCGTTTGGTATAGGGACGTGTGGTGAAGCAGTTGTACCTAATAACCTATCCAACCTAATAACAATTATCTAGGTACAAATTCTATCAACCTTTTATCTGTTGTTTTACAATTTTTAACAATCCAATAATTATTTTCTTAATTGTCAATAATCGGATGCAATAATCGCATGAAATGATCGATTTTCGATATAATCGGATTGGGAAAAAACGATGCGATTGTTTCGATTAATCGAATCGAATAATCGATTGTCCGATTAATCACGATTAATCGGCCATCCCTAACTGGAGGCGGTTGTTTTTTTTTGTTAATTTGGGTTTGGGTTTCTCCATAAAAGTCCCACGAGTAGTGCGGAAAGAGGGGTCCATCCTGCCAGAGCCGCTTACCAGGATAAGGCACTTGTACTCTCCGACCTTGCCCGGGCATCGGAGGGAACCGTTCGCGACCAGCACTCTTTAACCACTGGCTGGCCATGCAGCCATCGGCACGGTAAACACCTTGGCTTAGAAGTGGGGAAATGGCGAGGGGAAAGGAAAAGGAGAGAGAGAAAAGGTGGGGGAAAGTGGATGTACCTAGCTTAGTCTAGCCTCTTCGCAATTAGCCTGTTCGGCATGGGTGTCCCTACCAGTGGCTTGCTGGTTACCAGCTAGCTACCGCCGACATAGCCTAACGCTACTACGAGACTCGCTAGCCCCACCACCGCGGCAAGGGGTAGGTACGAGGTGAGGAGTTGAAATCAACAATCGCATCAACTGGAAATCTAACAGCGCAGGCTGAAATCTATCGTGTCAGTTGAAATCTAACAGCGTAAGCTGAAATCTACCGCATCAACTGAAATCTAACAGCGCAAGCTGAAATCTATCGTGTCAGTTGAAATCTAACAGCGTAAGCTGAAATCTACCGCATCAACTGAAATCTAACAGCGCAAGCTGAAATCTATCGTGTCAGTTGAAATCTAACAGCGTAAGCTGAAATCTACCGCATCAACTGAAATCTAACAGCGCAAGCTGAAATCTATCGTGTCAGTTGAAATCTAACAGCGTAAGCTGAAATCTACCGCATCAGTTGAAATCGAGCAGCGTAAGCTGAAATCTATTGCATCAGCTGAAATCTAACCACCATTTTGAAAGTCAAATCATACACGAGTTAAACTAAATTTAGAATGAGTTGTGAAAGATTAAACATTGAATAAACATAGTGAACTAGAGACGGATGCATGGTTGAAAGGTGTAATTGTGTATTAATATTAAGAAAGCAAGTCATTCAAAATTTAAAACTATAAATAACACTTGGATTTACTTTATAGAAGAGACATCATAAGAATAAAATGGTATATTCCAAGGCTTTTAGCTTCTGTGCAGTTCATCCTATGCACGCGGTCTGTGGAGAGAGCCATCTTGCAAGTCATGGCCAGAGACTTAGACGAAACCACCATGCGAGAAGTTCGGCGTATAATTAACCAGGATGATCATGAGCGGCCAACCAATGTAACACCAAATCCGACAAACCAACAGATCCCAAAATCAACGGTGAAGAGGAAGTCGAGAGCAACCGAACTCCAAGTATTATACCAATCATTGAAGGAACTGAATCCTGTCAATGCAGGTGACGGTATACGTAATAAGAGACGGTGTGCTATAACAGCGTTAAACAATATAGCCGTGCAGTTAAGTTCAGGACGAATTAAAAAACGGAGTCACAGGACAAGCATGATGGTAGGCAAAATATCTCCAAGGCGACTTCTCGTCAAGGTTCGAAGGTTGAAAGACGGGGAGATCAAGAGGATATTAGCAAAAACCAACTACCAATAATGAAGTTCCCGTGAATGGATTCTCAAATCATATTTTGCGACAGCATCACAAGATGGAATACGCCGTCAGAACATGGCAATCATAAATTAACTAAAACAAAAGGGGAAGCATGAGTAAAAGCTAAAGAAACAAAATTACCTGTTAGGTCCAGCGTGTAACGTGTTCCACCGCGCGATTCCCATTAGAATGCCACATCAAAACAGCGCCACAGAAAAGAACAATAAACCATCCAGTAATGTATCTAAAAGATAACAGTCGTGCCCCGGTTAAATTTCAAATCATAAATATACATATAAATAAATTTGAAATCATAAAAATATACAAACGAATTTAAAATCATAAACATATATAAACGAATTTGAAAATCATAAAAATATAAGAGAATTTGAAAATCATAAAAATATAAGTGAATTTGAAATTATAAAAACCTATACAAACAAAGTGAATTAATAAAGAACTATACAAAATAAAACATAAAATAAGAGTGGAATAGTAATGTACTTGAATTACCAAAAATATATAAAACTCTTTCTTGAATCAATAATAAATCAAAAAAGAAATAACAACATCATGTCACCTACCTAATATTTGCATTTCCTGATGAACCTCAGCCTCACAATCCCAAAGCGGGATAGGGCGCTATAAACCTTTCTTGGTTATTCCCTCTGCTTCTTATTTCAGGCCACGCAAAAGACGAACATAATCATGCAGGCGTATGTTGACAACCGCTTTCAGCGTTGTCAAGGGGGGGGGGGAGTATGTTCGGGGAGCTGAGAACCTAAAAAGACAGATGAAACAAACCATAATCCAATATAAACTCAAGAAAAACAATACCGGAGGTCAACGACTCCACACGTCCAATATAGGTCAACAATCTTCGTTCGGAAGAATATCTACAAAGAAGCTGTGATATAAAAGATTAAATATTGTTATTATTAAACAAATTGTATATACTATTAGCATAATCTAAATATATTTGTAATAAACGCACTTACCACGGATAGCTAAAAACTTACACATAATATCCAAAATAAACACAATATCCACTTTCACGTTGGTCACCACAACTAGGCAAATGTCGGTCGACAGAATGACAACACCTTAAAATAAAAACCCTTGAGAAAACTCACCACACTGAGACTTGATCCACAAATTGGTAAAAATCTTTACTAAAAAAAAGGTAATATGCTCCACCCCCGCAAGGAGCCGAGATTGCCTAGGATTTATCAATCGTAATCAGCTAATCAGCAGCTATGTTTCCAGAAAGAAAACGGTTGATACATCCAAGAATGAAAAGGAACCGAGGTGACCAAGTGAAAAGTAGAGGCAGTGGAGATCACTTTTCCCTTGGCGTTCCATCAAACTACAGCATCCCTGGTGAGTGCGGTTTACTCGTAAATTAACAAAGTGTTCAAACTACAAATATATTATAGTTAAGAATATCTTCAAAATGTTTATTATAACTACTAAATCCTAAAACCAAAGTTAGAGGCAATATAAAAATTTATAATGTGGAATTTGTAGTTTTGCCTTTTCCGTTGTTTGTCTTGATGTGTAAGATAGTGTGAATGTTCCTGGATAACCAATTAATTAAGAAGACAAACGACAAGGACTGATTTAAATCGCATTCCAAATCACATTTGTGCATGAAGCCGCCTGGGAAACAGGAGACGTGACACGCTGCTGATTGAGTGAACTAAGTTCGATTCCATACTGAACCTATACATTTTTTAACTGCTCGATAATTTATATTTTTGGGAATTTTATTTTGTTGTCAACTTTATTTGTGGGAAATCTCATTTAATCTGGAAATTTCACGACCAGCAAAACGCTGTCGAAACACTGCCTGTTATGCACGTACCGAAAGAGTGCTTGGTGCAGCAATACGCTAATGTTTGAGACACTTGCTCCAGGATGAATATACACTGCGCCAAGTACAATTTTAACCGTTGTATCAGCAGTGAAGCATGTAATTCCAGCCCAGCAGACCTCGCCTGTGTTTCTGATGAGACGAGTTGTGTCCGACAATTCAACGTGGAGAACTTTGGCCGAGGATATTGATGTTAATTTTCGATAGATTGCCACTCGACCAGCTGCGTTTGTATCAGAATCCGATCGATTATTCTGCCTGGTTATACATTCACAATTATTGATTGGAACTGGATCAAAATTGTCACGCATCCACGTTTCAGTCAATACCAAATAATCCGATCTTGGTATCACGGGATTCATTTCAATATCGGCGAAGTGCGCAGACAAACTCTGAACATTAAGGTTTGTCACTACAGTTTTCGCAGTGTTGTTACCGTCATCACAAAATTTCACTGCTTTCGAAGTGATTGTTTGAAGGGCGTGTCCACGGAGTCGAATGTATTCGTTACGGACATCTCGCGTAGTCTGTGAGTCGTTCCCATCCCGTCCGTGTTTGAAGATAAAAGACGCATCTTTCTCCGTGATGATGTGCAAGCCGTCTATATTCGTTACCCGTCTCAGCGCCACGTACACCAACTGTTGTGGTTGCTTCGAGGAGTATTTATAAACAAAACAGTAAACGTCCCACCTTGCGACTTGTGAATGGTAATAGCACAAGCAGGAACGCAAGGAAACAGTTTTCGTTTGCATTTCACTATTTTCTTATATGTTCCGGCTACACTGAAAACCAAAAAAACCAAGCATAAGGGAATATATAAATAAAAAACCATTTTCCCAATATCTTTCAATTTTATTAAAATAAACAAACAAAATTACATCGCCACATAAAGATAAAAAAACACACAAGTTAAAGGACATCACTACAAAAAAACAACAACAAATTCACACCCGAAAATAGAAAAGAATTAATTAAATATAAATATTAAATATACAAGTCCTTACCTGTTTTTAAAGGTTGAAAAACAATCCCGAGATCCATCCAAAGAAGATGCCGAAAAGCCGTCGGCAAATCGCAAAATCTATAAACAAAAAGGCTAATAAAAAACAGATTCCACAAAAATACTCACCTGTCAACCCCAATAATCGCTGGCTCCTCCTTATCCCCACTAGAAACCTGAAAATATAGAATAAAATTAGTAAATAAACTAAAATTAGAAGAAAACACGCAAATCTAGTACATAAACCTGAAATAATATACTTCGAGAACGAAGCCCCCTGCCAAAGGATAGCCGCAGCTATTGTTCGAGTAGAAATAAATACCGACGCACAGACGGCGTTAAATCAGATTGCTTTTAATCTTTCTAGAGTCTTGAACTAGAAGATAAAATCTGTATTGAGGTTAATAAAGCAATTTCAAAGCCTAAGTATCGAACTTAGCATTCGGAAAAGACAGAACGATGGTCCCGAAGAAAAGTATTGTAATTCGAGTTACAATACTTTTGAGTTAACGGTGTCATCTGAAAGATAACATCTTAAACTATTATCTGTAAAAATTTCACTACTGTACGTGCAATACTCATGAAGTTATAAGCAATTAAAATTTATCCATAATTATGCTTGAAAAACTTATATACCTTTAATATGGAATCTAAATTTATTTTACCTTTTTGTCGAAATTTTAAAACAATTTTTTATGATATCTATCTGATACAATATACTAAGAGGACAGAGTAGAAAATTTTTGCTATTGCATTAAGAGTTACAATACTTTTCTTGGAAATTTTTTTAATCAGAACATATTGTAAACATGAGATACAATAGTTTCGCGGAAATTTTTTTTTCTTTGCCTCTAAAGCAAGAATGACATTTAGTATTATTCTTCGGACATTCAGTCAGTGATGGGATGAGTTTTGAAAGAGTTAGCAGTTGAAAATATAATGGAGTGCAGGAATTCCAATCCTCGGGCGAAATTGCTTGTTAAGCTGGCTAACGACAATATTGAATGTAAGTAATTTTTATTTGTACAGATACTATTAATATTCCATATTTATTTATGTACCTACTTTTTACAGTAAATAGTAGACATTTCGAAAAGAACCCTATTCTTCATTTACTGCGATCAAGTTCTAAGAAAAGCGGAGGTAAACTAGTTTCTAGTAACAAGTTTTTTTATTTAATTTTTGTAATATGCAAATAAAGCAGAAAGACAAATTGCTTCAGAATCATCATCATCCTCTGAGCCAGAAATTTTTAAATGCAATGGGACAGATGAAGAATACATATATTCCTGCCACTTCTTCTTCAGATTCCGACAAAGATCAGCATGGAAAAGAAAAAGGTATAGAATAAGTCTTACTAATGATATCATAAATAATTTCTTTACAGTAGACTTAGTCACAACACCGCAGTCGTCAACTGCTACAATTATTTCACCAACTTATAGCCCTTTGTCCAATACTTCTACACCAACAAGAAAGAGGAAAATACAAAAATAAAGTTGGTTTAAAGAGAAAAATAAACGGCTTTGTAACTCGGGACAAAAATATGTCAACCATTTGGGGAAAAATATTCCTAGAAAGAACATGAAGGATGGTTGCAACGAAAGTTGTAGATTAAAGTGCTCAAAAAAATTTACTGAGCAGGAAAGAGAGGGCATATTTAAAAGATTTTGGAGAATAAGTGACCACACTAGGAAGTGGGATTTTATATTAACTTATTCGAAAACAGTTGATAAAAAAATAACATTGGTTAAGGGTTCTAGACGGAGTTGTACTAGGAATCATTATCTGCCTAAAGGAACCGAAACACAGAGAGTTTGTTTGAAAATGTTTGTATCGACATTAGGCATTTCTTATCAATGGATTGAAACAGCATATAATAAATTAACTGTCGGTGACGGCATTTTATCACCAGATAAAAGAGGAAAACATTCGTCCCGTCAATGAGGTTAAAAATCATATTAAAGCAACTGTTCGGCAACACATTGAATCTTTTCCAACTGTTGAGTCACACTACTGCCGTAAAGACACTACACGGTCCTATATAGATATATAGATGGTGTTAATAGTATTGCACAAATGTATCGCTTATACAATGAATGGTGCCAAAATCTCCATATTGAAAACGGTGCTACTGAAAGGCAATATAGAGATATATTCGTAAGTGAATATAATATAGCATTTTTCAAACCCAAAAAGTACCAATGCGAACTTTGTTGTGCTTTCAAAAACATGGAACCCTTAGACCAGAAAAATAAAGAGGAGGAAATTAAAATTCATTTATTGAATAAAGATCAAGCAAGACAATTAAAGGAGTCAGATAAACAACATGCAATAGATAATTCTTGCAACAGCACTGCTTTATGTTTTGATTTTCAAAAAGTATTAAATTGTCCAAATGCTAATGCTAGTATTTTCTATTATAAAAGGAAGTTGTCAGTATACAATTTTACAATTTATCAGATGGAAAAGAATGAAGGTTTTTGCTATGTATGGGACGAGTCAATAGCTAAAAAAGGATCAAACAATGTAGCAAGTTCACTTTACAAACATATGAAAAAGTGCGTTGATACTGGAATAGAAAATTTCAATTTATGGTCCGATAATTGTGCTGGGCAAAACAGGAACCAATTTGTTTTTGGTTTTTATATATGGTTTTCTTTTAAATTTAGGGTTAATATTACCCATAGATTTCTCGAAAAAGGACACACACAAAACGAAGGAGATAGTGTACACGCTCTGATTGAAAGAACGACCAAAAATAAAGTGATTTATACACCAGTTCAATGGTATACTTTAATCAGAAATGCTAAAATAAAAGGAAAGCCTTATGAAGTAATTGAAATGACTCAAGAAGATTTCTTTGATTTTAAATCGTTTGTGATGAAATCTAAATGGATTCATAAAGGGAAAATCTGTTGGAATAAAATTAGAGAGGTAAAAATTAAGAGCTGCAATCCTCTTCAAATTAAATTTAAATATGATTTTGATGGCAACTATGAAGAAAGTGCAATGAAACTGGGTAGAAGTAATACCAAATTTGTTTTAGAGCCTCAAAGAGCTTACAAAAGTCTTCTACCTATAACTTTATCGAAGAAGAATGATCTAATGTATATGTGTAAAGGTAATTACATTCCTGTTACATATCATAAGTTTTATGAGGATTTACTTACAAAAACTGAAGAAAATGATGAGTCTGAATGATTTTTTTTATTTTGTATTGTAACACTTTATTTTTTGAATAATTTTGTTTTCGTTTTTTATTAATTTTTTTTTCTAATACTGTTAAGACTGAAATATTAACTAATGTTGAATTTATTGTTTATTTTAATTAATGTTTGGCAAAATAAATTGGATTTCAAGCCAAAATTGTGTGTTTTACTTTAGTCAGTAGTTATGATATGTCGAGTTACTTTTAAACCTAAGATAACAATGGATAAATATGTCGGCTTATAATAGTATTCATTATCATTTTTCCAAAGAATAATATTGTATATATCGATATTATATATTTTGATGCAATATTTTTTTCTCACTATATTATAACTAAATTTATTATTTAGTCATAACAAAAAATTCCAATTATAAAACCTAAAATGTGAAAATTTAATCAATAATAGTATTAATTAAAATATAACTCTACCATATAAACATTCCTTAGCCGCTCTTCCATCATATTGCATATTTAAATTTTAACAATTATCGTCAATCTTGTAGTAATTTATGTAACTTAACTTGAATACTTTGAAGTCGTTTTTCTC
Organism: Thereva unica; assembly: GCA_949987705.1. NCBI lineage: Eukaryota > Metazoa > Arthropoda > Insecta > Diptera > Therevidae > Thereva > Thereva unica. The sequence continues at coordinate 146,674,961 of OX465281.1, read as the reverse complement.
AAAATGAACTTTTTCGGGTTACAATACTTTTACTGGGGACCATCGATGAATTGAGGTCTTTTCCCAGTAAAGCCCGAATTAAAGACAGTTTTGAAGTCTTTAATACAGCAGTAACTTAATCACCAGAATTGATTTCAGCAGTTACTCTAACCAACCACAGAGGGACGAATTTGCGAAGAAACAAGGCAAAGCAGTCCAGCAAGCAGCAACCAGGGGAGCAAGCAGCAACCAGGCAGCAAGCAGCAAGCAAATCCCAAACGATTCCCAAGAAACGAAACCAGAGTGCAGCAACACAAAGGTTATTCCTGGCTGTTCTAATTGCAGAACACATCAGGCGAAACATCAATCGTCATCTGACAGATAGGTGGCGTTATCAATTTAAGCTATCAGAGCAAGCAATATTTTGGTAATTCTTATTTACAAAACAAATAAAGAATAATTTACGAATTTTCAAGTAATAAATCACGAATTAATAACGAATTTAAGATTGAATTAAAATATTTTTGGCAATTTGTAAATCTAAGGTTGAATTTTATTGAATTTATATTGGGGAAAATCTAATAATTGATTCAAATAAATAGTAATTTGATTATTGGAAAAAGTTATCTTTCAATTGAATCACACCTTTCCGGCACCTTTTTATTGAGTCAGAAATTAAATTGCTAATTCTGAACACCGGCACCCAGTTAGGAGACAGAGTGTTTGGCTTGTTTTGCACAATATTATTGTTGACAATTTGACAAATTTAATCTAATTAAATATTGACAACTTTAATCAAATTTTTAAGATTACTACAATCAAATTTTTAAAATTACTACGGGACATAACGGGACAATGAGCCATCATTTTTCGTGCATGCAGCCGGCGTTCATCGTTTTAATAGTCGTTGTCACGTCAAAAATAGATTGTTGACAGTACAAAGGGACTTTCCCTAAGCCTCTAGCCTGTCACATAAAAAAAGTATAAATTAACTATACAGCCCTTTTGTACATTAGTCATAATAAAGGTATTTTCTGCATTGTATTTATGTAATTTTTTGTAATAAGTTTAGAGCCTTGTTTGGAAAATAAAAAAATCCAAAAAAAATAAAGAAAAACGAGATTTATAGATAGCCCGTGTGAACAGCATAGTTCTCGGCCGTTTAAATCTTTTGGTCAAGTTTGGCTGTCGTAACTATGTATGTGTTCCCAAGCGGCCAGTGTTCGTCCGTTGTAAGGCCATCCTTTATTTCTACTCGGGTTATTGTATAATTTTTGCATAATAACATAAGTAATCTACCTAAAAAAAATGTCTAAAATGTTAAGGGCATAAAATATATCGCACGGGGCGCCAAAATACCTAAAGCCGGCCGTGGTCATACCGACTGTATTTCAAATTGAGAAGATTTTTAACTGAGCTTCTGAAAACTTTTATAGCTTCCCTGTTTATAGGGAAGTAATTGTAATCGGTCCGAAAAGTGGCCATTAATAAATTACAGCACACGAATGACCCCTCCCCTCCAGTTCTTGTCACAACTAGTCACATTTGTGCGACTCCCCCTCGCTAGTGTGACGTCACATATTTTGCAAATATACATCTAGAAATTATTTAATTAAAACAGCAGTTCCGAAATTAAATTTATTTCCATTTCAATTATTTTTTAATGGTTTTATTTAGATTGACCTCGTATATTTGTTTCTTTGGTTCAAATTTTGCGACAACTTTTTCAACTACTTCTACTTAACCAATTCGTATGAGACTTGGCACACACATTGAGTTCACGATGGTAACCAAATTAATTCAGACTCAGATATCTGGTGGTGGCGAAAGATTGAGAATATTATTAGGAGCCAAAGTCGAAAGGGCTAGTGAACGCAGGTATCGGCTACATCACAGAGACTGAATGGCCTCAGTTTCGTCGAACGCAAATGTATGAAACAGAAATGCCATCTATTCAAATTGCCCATCCTAAAGCATACCAGTTCCAGCAAAGTTTAATATGTAACGGCTAGAGAAGAATGTTGCCAATAATTTAAGGAGCAATTTGTGTCGCGGCGTCAACGGGTTGAGTAATATTTTGGGACTAGACTAAAATAAAAACATGGGGCGCATAAAAAGGGCGCGTAAAGCGGGGTATTACTGTAGTTAGATATATTAGATTTTTAAATGTGAAGTAACGAAATTTAGGACCCTCCCACCCCATGCCACACAATGTCACACTTCGTCGACCCCATCGCTCCCCGTGGCGGTTGCTCTTTGCAAGCAAAGGAATCACTGCTTCCCTTGACCAAATAGGCAACTTCCTAAAAAAAAAAAAATTGTATATCAAGATTAATCACAAGAAAAATCTTAATATATCTCCTCCTCAGGAAACACTAAATCCACGGTCATGATATAAGCGGCGAGCGACATAGTGACAATACTAAAGTGCCGGTCTCTGCTAATTCGAGACGTTAAATTTTTCTGGTGCCGCTTTTATCGTGACCGAGGTCTTACAAAACCCCTGTAGGAATGGAATGCTTCCAGAACTGATTTTATAAGTCATTACTTGTGAGCACAACTAATTACATTTTGGATGCCAGACAATCTTCTTTTTACAATGTGATGTCATAGGAAGTAGTAGATATTGGATCCCCTGGAACCCATTACAAAGGCAGTCCAATATAGAACTAACTTCTTGGAACCCATGACAAGGTCAATGCAAAAGAAGGACCTTTTCTGCTGTAATTGAAGTTATATATGTATGTATTTGTAATACAACAATACTGAATACAGAAAAAATAAAAAAAAATCAGGTGCGGTCATGGGACCACCGTCAGGAACGAAGTTCCTTACGATTTTTCTACAACTGCGAATGTCACTCCAAATAAAATCTGAATATTTTATTTATTTTTACTTTATACCATTTTTCAAGCAAATAATGTAAAGGATCGAATCAAATCAAAAATTTAATTTAATATTTTAGGAAAATATTCATTATAATATTAACATTCCAAAACTTTCCAAAAAAAAATTTCAAATTTTATTACCAATTGTAATATAGAAATTATTGGCTTATGATAACTATAATAAGATGCATATACTTCAGAATCAATTTTGTCCAAGAATCTTGAAAAAACGGCATCAACTGTAGTACAGTATTTCGTTGTGTACTGTGCTGGATCGTTATTCATACTCAAATTAAATGTGTCAGATAAAAAGGATGTGAAGATTTTAAATTTGTCTTTTTCATTGAAGTTAATATTAAAGTCTCCAGCTAATATTAGTGGAAGCTTATGACATAGTAGTTTAGATTCTCTCTCAGTATATTTTAACAGGGATCGATGAATAAATAATGTAATATCCTCAATCTTTTGATTTGGTGATATATACATACTTTGCTATGAAATGCTTTCTGTCTCCTTACAGTTTTCAGAGCTTTGCTCTCCAAGGCTGTGAAGTATTGCTGTGAAAGGCTTTTTGTTTGCTTACAGTTTTCAGAGCTTTGCTTTCCAAGGCTGTGAGGTATTACCTACTTTGCTCTCTTCAGCTTTAATTTCATGGTCCAATGGTACTTGGTTTGGAGGGGTGAATCTTTTATATTTTAATATTAATAATAAACGAAAAATATAGCGAGGACTTTAATCGGTGGGACTCTCTTTCTATTTGCATGTGAAGCAGATGATGCGGATAATATTTGACCACTACTAGCAATACTAAAATCAATTTTGTGTATCCGTTCCAAGTGCCCCTTTAAATTATTTGCCCTATCACCTTTCATGGTGACTGCACATGTTTTACATATTGCACTGTTTTCACTATTTTTTTCAAAATATTGCCAAACTATTTCTTTTCGAACCCTCATTCTACAAAAGAAATTAATTAGTGAATAGAAAAAATTCAAATAAAGTCTCAATTTCAATTAAAGCCACGATGGTATTTTTCGCCACAATTATAATTGATGAACCATTAAAAATTATTTTGGTGAGGTAAATATATTCCACTATTGAAATTACATCCGCAAGGAAAAACCTGAATTATGTTCAAATGTAAATACATCCAATGTCGAAGATGAAGATAATGGCAACACCCTTTTGAATAATTATTTTCTACAAGGTGCGGAAAATAGGCCACTAGAAGACATAGATCTAAGGAGTACATTAGAAAGAGTGTCCTTAACTTTTCCGGAACTAGAGTGCAAATATTCCATTTTTAGAAAGGGGAAAGGTATAGCGAAACAGAGTTATATTCTAACAAATGTATGTTTTGCGAACCCCCAGTACAGGTCAATGTGAAAAAGATATTTTCGCCCTTAAAATTCAACATAAATAGCTGCCCACAAGGATATCTTCGCCATACAATATTAAATGATAAACTTCGGTATGTTACTTCAATTGTAGAGTAAATATACTCCACGAAAATATCTTTTAATGTTGATCAAAATTAGTATATAAAAATATATTTCTCGAATATGACCAAATAAATACCCAACAAATTATCGGCAACTCAAAGTACCATCATACCAGCAAAATACTTATACAGTGCATACATACTTTGTAAAATTAAAAATACTGCAGGTACAACACTAATTATTTATTTGTCGATATATTAACACACGTTTTAAGCAAAAAAGGTAATGCGCATGCTACACAGAATGAAAATCTCAGCAAAGTATTTAACAGACTTGGACATCAAAGCTTTGAAAAACTGTAAAGGCTGTAAGCAAATAAAAGGCTTTTCGCAGCTAAGTATAATAAAACCGAAGCATTTGCAGCCGGACCAGCATGCTCCTGAAAGCTTTTAAGTAATTCGAAAGCAACAGCATTTGCAGTGAACAGCAACAAGAAACTTTCACAGCCTACAGCAAAAAACTTGAATATATGATTGCTGTAAAGCAAATCAAATAAAATTACTGTGGCCTTCTTAGCAGTAAAACAACGTCAACAGCAAAAGTTTAAAATTGCTGCAGCAATTTAAACCCTGATTGAAATTAGGAAGGATAATTTCTTCTTCATTTCTCATCCATGTTTCAGTAAGTAATAGAATATTACAATTTTCAGTAACTGGATCAATGAAATCTAAAATATGATTTTTTAAACTTTGGCAATTAAAAGTTAATACTGAAAGACCTATTTTGTTACAAATCATATCCAAAACCATTTGCGTTCTGGTCTGCAATGTGTTTAAAGATAATCTTTGAAATTCTTGCAGCAATTTCTCTGTTGATCTAGCTTGCTTTCGATTATGATAAAACTTAAATTTCGTTGGATCATCTTGAGGTGTTACAATATATAAATTTTCTATATTTGTTGCACGAGATAACGCAACGTATACAAGTTCTTGGGAATGATCTTTGCTGTACTCGTAAACAATTTCACTGAAAGTTCCACCCTGCGATTTATGTATGCTCATAGCGCAAGCCGCAATTAAAGGTGGTGTTCCACTTATCTTACCCTTTCATTTGATACCCCTGTCGAGGGAACTATGAAGAAAATGGTAATCCGCCCTCTTGAGATGGCCGCCATGAATATAAAGACATAGCCTACTGCATTCTACTTATAATGCCCTTTCATTTGATACCCATGTCGAGGGAGTGGTGAAGAAAATGGTAATCCGCCCTTTTGAGATGACCGCCATGGACCAAACGATATATTGAATATACTATATTGCTTATGGTGTTCTACTTATCATACTCTTTCATTTGATACCCATCTCGAAGGGGTTGTGAAGAAAATGGTAATCCGCCCTCTTGAGATGGCCGCCATGGACCAAATGCTGAATTGAGTATGCTATATTGCTTATGGTGTTTTACTTATCATACTCTTTCATTTGATACCCATGTCGAGGGAGCTGTGAAGAAAATGGTAATCCGCCCTCTTGAGATGGCCGCCATGGACCAAACGATATATTGAGTACACTATATTCCTTATGGTGTCCCACTTATCATACCCTTTTATTTGATACCCATGTCTCGGGTGTTGTGAAGAAAATAGTAATCCGCCCTCTTGAGATGACCGCCATGAAGATAAAGACATAGCCTACTGCATTTTACTTATAATGCCCTTTCATTTGATACCCATGCCGAGGGAGTTGTGAACAAAATGGTAATCCGCCCTCTTGAGATGGCCGCCATGGACCAAATGATATATTGAGTATGCTATATTGCTTAAGGTATTCCACTTATCATACCCTTTCATTTGATAGCCATGTCTCGGGTGTTGTGATGAAGATGGTAATCCGCCCTCTTGAGATGGCCGCCATGGCCCAAATGATAAATTGAGTATACTATATTGCTTATGGTGTTCCACTTATCATACTCTTTCATTTGATACCCATGTCGAGGGCACTGTGAAGAAAATGGTAATCCGCCCTCTTGAGATAACAGCCATGGACCAAACGATATATTGAGTATACTATATTGGTTATGGTGTTCTACTTATCATACTCTTTCATTTGATACCCATCTCAAAGGGGTTGTGAAGAAAATGGTAATCGGCCCTCTTAAGATGGCCACTATTGACCAAATGATAGATTGAGTATACTATATTGCTTATGAAGATCTACTTTTCATAGCCTTTTATTTTGATACCCATGTCTGGGTGTTGTGCAGAAAATGGTAACCCGCCCTCTTGAGATGGCCGCCATGAATATAAAGACATAGCCTATGGCATTCTACTTATAATGCCCTTTCATTTGATACCCATCTCAAGTTGGTTGGGAAGATAATGGTAATCCGCCCTCTTGAGATGAACGCCATGGACCAAACGATATGTTGAATATTCTATATTGGTTATGGTGTTCTACTTATCGTACTCTTTGATTTGATACCCATCTCGAAGGGGTTGTGAAGAAAATGGTAATTCACCCGCTGGAGATGTCCGCCATGGACCAAATGATATTTTGAGTATACTATATTGCTTATGGTGTTCTACTTATCATATCCTTTCATTGGATACCCATGTCGAAGGGGTTGTGAAGAATATTTCAATCCGCCCTCCTGAGCGGCCTCCATTGATCTAAAGGTATATACTATATTGCATTGTCATGGGAGCTAAAGCTGTGTGCAAAATTTCAGCATGATAGGATACCCGGAAGTATTCGTAAAATCGATTGCAAAATTTGTTCCTTGAAGAAAACAGTAATCCGTCCTCTTGAGACCACGGCCATGAATCTGACGGTATAATTGGTATACCATAGTGCATTGTCAGCGGAGCTGAAGCTGTGTGCAAAATTTCAGGGTGATCGGGTAACCAGAAGTATTCAAAAAATCGATTGCAAGATTTGTACCGGACAAACAGACAGACAAGAAAGCATAAGCATCTATCCTCGATAATGACCAATGCAAAAAGTATGCACGTTCGTCATGCATGACACTTTGCATCATCATTTCTTCCTATAGCTATCGGTGCAAATTGATTCCAATTTCTAAAGAAAAACACTGCATTCTGATTTAATAAATTCACAAATTGCCTACTGGGATCGATACTCGCACGCATACATACACAAAATATCGCATTTTCTTACGTGACGATTTCTCCCAATTCACTCTACCCGCAAGCCGCGTTAAGGAACTTCGTTCCAAAAACAATGTTTTTCTCTTTTTCCGAATTAATTCGAGATAAGATAAAAACAACAGAGTTACATATGTAGTTAATTTTTACATTTTTATTTATAGAAAATAATTATTAGATAAAAAATTTTTTTAATATAACACGTTTTTATAACGAACTAAAAAGTGTAAAATAATGGCACTAGCCCCATACAGATTTAGAACCTCAAACATATTTCTAACACCATAAAGATAGTCCTGAAAATTTGTGATTGTGAATTTGTAATAGCTATGAAAATATATGTAAAATTTTAAACGAAAAAATGTGGGGCGTATATATGATTGATGCGAATGATTTCTCAACCCAGCTACTCTACACTCCTTACTGCTATTGTCTACAGCATACGCCCCACGTTTTTTCGTTTAAAATTTTACATATATTTTCATAGCTATTACAAATTCACAATCACAAATTTTCAGGACTATCTGTATGGTGTTAGAAATATGTTTGAGGTTCTAAATCTGCATGGGGCTAGTGCCATTATTTTATACTTTTTAGTTCGTTATAAAAACGTGTTATATTAAAAAGTTTTTTTATCTAATAATTATTATCTGCTTTTTAGTCGTGTGTGCGACATTTTGCAATCACTTTTTAACATGGTCATGATATTATGACGGATACATGTGGAAAATTGTTACCTAAATCTACTAATAATATACCAATCTTTTTAATTTTGAAATTCCTGAAAATTAAAATGAAGAAGTAAGCTAAATCTATAATATAAAAATAAGTCGGGTTTTCCTTCCTGACGCTATAATTCCAGAACGCACGATCCGATTTCCACGGTTTTGCATTCGTTGGAAAGGTCTCGGGCTAGGTGAGGTTTATAGCAAACAAATTTGAACAGAAAAGCAGGCGTTTGGTCCATAGCAGCCATCTCAAGAGGGTGAATTACCATTTTCTTTACAACCCCTCGACATGAATATCAAATGAAAGGGTATGGTAAGTAGAACACCAAAGGCAATATAGTATACTCAATATATCGATTGGTCCATGGCAGTCATCTCAAGAGAGCAGATGACCATTTTCTTCACAATCCCTTCGAAATGGGTATCCATTGAAAGAGTATGATAAGTAGAACAATATAAGCAATATAGTATACTCAATATGTCGCTTGGTCCATAGCGGCCACCTCAAGAATGCGTATTACCATTTTCTTCACAACACCTTCGACATGAATATCAAATGAAAGTGTATGATAAGTAGAACACCATAGGCAATATAGTATACTCAATATATCGTTTGGTCCATGGCGATCATCTCAAGCGGGCGGATTGCCATTTTCTTCACAACCCCTTCGAGATGGGTATCAAATGAGAGAGTATGATAAGTAGAACACATAAGTAATATAGTATACTCAATATATCGTTTGGTCCATAGCGGCCATCTCCAGAGGTTGGATTACCATTATCTTCACACCCCTCGAAATGGATTTCAAATGAAAGGGTATGATAAGTAGAACACCATAAACACTATAGTATACTCAATATATCGTTTGGTCCACGGCGGTCATCTCAAGAGGGCGGATGATCATTTTCTTCACTACCCCCTCGACATTGGTATCAAATGAAAGGGCATTGTATGAAGAATGCCATACACTATGTCTTTAGATTCATGGCGACCATCTCAAGAGGGCGGATTACCATTTTCTTCACAACACCCGAGACATGGGTATCAAATGAACGGCTATGAAAAGTAGAACACCATAAGTAATATAGTATAATCAATTTATAATTTGGTCCATGGCGGCCATCTCAAAAGGGGGATTTACCATTTTCTTGACAGCCCTTCCTAGATGGGTATCAAATGAAAGAGTATGATAAGTAGAACAATATAAGCAATATAGTATACTCAATATATCGTTTGGTCCATAGCGGCCATCTCGAGAAGGCGGGTTACCATTTTCTTCACAACCCCTACGACATGGGTATCAAATGAAAGAGTATGATAAGTAGAACACCAAAGGCAATATAGTATACTCAATATATCGATTGGTCCATGGCAGTCATCTCAAGAGAGCAGATGACCGTTTTCTTCACAACCCCTTCGAAATGGGTATCCAATGAAAGAGTATGATAAGTAGAACAATATAAGCAATATAGTATACTCAATATGTCGCTTGGTCCATAGCGGCCACCTTAAGAATGCGTATTACCATTTTCTTCACCACACCTTCGACATGGATTTCAAATGAAAGAGTATGATAAGTAGAACACCATAGGCAATATAGTATACTCAATATGAGTACGTTTGGTCCATGGCGATCATCTCAAGAGAATGGTAACCGGCCCTACTGAGGAGGTCGCCATGGATCTATAGACATAGCTTATTGTATTACTTATGATGCCCTTTCGTTTGATACCCATGTCGAGGGGGTTATGAAGGAAATGTTAATCCGTGCTCTTGAGATGGCCGCCATGGACCAAACGAAATATTGAGTATACTATATTGCTTATGGTATTCTACTTATCATACCCTTTCATTTGATACCCATGTCCATGGCGATCATCTCAAGAGAATGGTAACCGGCCCTACTGAGGAGGTCGCCATGGATCTATAGACATAGCTTATTGTATTACTTATGATGCGCTTTCGTTTGATACCCATGTCGAGGGGGTTATGAAGGAAATGTTAATCCGTGCTCTTGAGATGGCCGCCATGGACCAAACGAAATATTGAGTATACTATATTGCTTATGGTATTCTACTTATCATACCCTTTCATTTGATACCCATGTCGAAAGGGTTCTGAAGAGAATGGTAACCCACCCTCCTGAGGAGGCCGCCATGGACCTAATGATGTTCTGAGTATATTGTATTGCTTATGGTGTTTTACTTATCATACCCTTTCATTTGATACCCATGTGAAAGGGTTCTGAAGAGAATGGTAACCCACCCTCCTGAGGAGGTGGCCATGGATCTAAAGACATAGCTTATTGCATTACTTATGATGCCTTTTCGTTTGATACCCATGTCGAGGGGGTTGTGAAGAAAATGTTAATCCGTGCTCTTGAGATGGCCGCCATGGACCAAACGAAATATTGAGTATAATATATTGCTTATGGTATTCTACTTATCATACCCTTTCATTTGACACCCATGTCGAAAGAGTTCTGAAGAGAATGGTAACCCACCCTCCTGAGGAGGCCGCCATGGATCTAATGAAACACTATACGATATATAGAGTATACGATATTGCTTATGGTATTCTACTTATCATACCCTTTCATTTGATACCCATGTCGAAAGGGTTCTGAAGAGAATGGTAACCCACCCTCCTGAGGAGGCCGCCATGGACCTAATGATGTTCTGAGTATATTGAGTATAATATATTGCTTATGGTATTCTACTTATCATACCCTTTCATTTGACACCCATGTCGAAAGGGTTCTGAAGGGAATGGTAACTCACCCTCCTGAGGAGGCCGCCATGGATCTATAGACATAGCTTATTGCATTACTTATGATGACCTTTCGTTTGATACCCATGTCGAGGGGGTTATGAAGGAAATGTTATCCGTGCTCTTGAGATGGCCGCCATGGACCAAACGAAATATTGAGTATACTATATTGCTTATGGTATTCTACTTATCATACCCTTTCATTTGATACCCATGTCGAAAGGGTTCTGAAGAGAATGGTAACCCACCCTCCTGAGGAGGCCGCCATGGACCTAATGATGTTCTGAGTATATTGTATTGCTTATCTTGTTTTACTTATCATACCCTTTCATTTGATACCCATGTCGAAAGGTTTCTGAAGAGAATTGTAACCCACCCTCCTGAGGAGGTGGCCATGGATCTAAAGACATAGCTTATTGCATTACTTATGATGCCTTTTCGTTTGATACCCATGTCGAGGGGGTTGTGAAGAAAATGTTAATCCGTCCTCTTGAGATGGCCGGCATGGACCAAACGAAATATTGAGTATAATATATTGCTTATGGTATTCTACTTATCATACCCTTTCATTTGACACCCATGTCGAAAGGGTTCTGAAGAGAATGGTAACCCACCCTCCTGAAGAGGCCGCCATGGATCTAATGAAACACTATACGAAATATTGAGTATACGATATTGCTTATGGTATTCTACTTATCATACCCTTTCATTTGATACCCATGCCGAAAGAGTTCTGAAGAGAATGGTAACCCACCCTCCGGAGGAGGCCGCCATGGACCTAATGATGTTCTGAGTATATTGTATTGCTTATGGTGTTTTACTTATCATACCCTTTCATTTGATACCCATGTTGAAAGGGTTCTGAAGAGAATAGTAACCGGCCCTCCAGAGGAGGTCGCCATGGATCTAAAGACACAGCTTATTGCATTACCTGACCTTTGTTTGATACCCATGTTGAGGGGGTTGTGAAGGAAATGTTAATCCGTCCTCTTGAGATGGCCGCCATGGACCAAACGAAATATTGAGTATACTATATTGCTTATGGTATTCTACTTATCATACCCTTTCATTTGATACCCATGTCGAAAGGGTTCTGAAGAGAATGGTAACCCACCCTCCTGAGGAGGCCACCATGGACCTAATGATGTTCTGAGTATATTGTATTGCTTATCGCCGCCTGATTTTAAGAATGGAACCGGCCATGAATCTAAAGACTTAGCTTATTGCATTACTTATGATGCCCTTTCGTTTGATACCCATGTCGAGGGGGTTGTGAAGAAAATGTTAATCCGTCCTCTTGAGATGGCCGCCATGGACCAAACGAAATATTGAGTATACTGTATTGCTTATTGTTTTCTAATTATCATATTCTCTCATTTGATACCCATGTCGAAAGGGCTCTGAAGAGAATGTTAACCAACCCTCCCGAGGAGGTCGCCATGGATCTAAAGACATAGCTTATTGCATTTGTCTTATGATTCCCTTTCATTTGATACCCATGTCGAGATCCTTTCATTTGATACCCATGTCGAAAGGGTTCTGAGGAGAATAGTAACCCACCCTCTTGAGGAGTCTGCCATGGATCTAAGGGCATGGCTTATTGCATTCGTCTTATGATGCCCTTTCATTTGATACCCATATAGAGGGGGTTGTGAAGAAAATGGTAATCCGCCCTCTGGGGATGACCGCCATGAACCAAACGATAAATTGAGTATACTATATTGCTTATGGTGTTCTACTTATCATACTATTTCATTTGATATCCATGTCGAAGGGTTTGTGAAGAATATTTCAATCCGACCTCCTGAGACGGCCTCCATGGACCAAAGGTATGTACCATATTGCATTGTCATCACAGCTAAAGCTGTGTGCAATATTTCACCATGATAGGATATCCGGAAGTATTTGAAAAATCGAATGCAAAATTTGTTCCGTGAAGAAAACAGTAATCCGTCCTCTAGAGTCCTCCGCCATGGATCTAACGGTATAATGAGTATACCATTGCATTGTCATCGGAGCTGTAGCTGTGTGCAAAATTTCAGGGTGATCGGATAACAGGAAGTAGTCAAAAAATCGATTGCAAGATTTGTACCGGACAAACAGACAGACAAGAAAGCGAGCTAATAAAAACGTTTTAAAATCAAGCATTACTATCTCTTTTTTTTTATTCTTCAAGCATTTATTTTTGAAATACTTGTTTTTAAATGTTTTAAAAGCTAATCTAATTTTCTTTTTATAATCCGTTTGTGAGAAACCTTTTGTCGAAATAGATTCTACAAAAAAAGCCATACTTTTATAGCATACATACATACTCGTATATCTATATTCAGAGCGACTAAATGTTTTAGCCACAAAAATACTTACTAAATAAAACTTCATTTATTTTTTTGTAATCCTTAAAAGCAGCTTTGTTATGTATGCCGTCGTAATTATGTGATATTTTAATTTGCTCCCCCAGCACTCTTTCGAAACTTTTAATAATTTCATTTGGCTTGATGATTTGTTTTATTGCAAACATCTATAATAAGTACATGTCATAACCACGACTATAATAAATTTTCTTTTACAAATTCTTCTTCATTTTGGTCAATGATTTCGTTCTCCATTTTTTGGTTTTTTAAATCTTCTATACTTCGGACAGGAAATCTTTTCACCTCGTTACTTATTTTGTTCCTTTTCAGAAGCTCTTTAAAATAAGTGTTATACTCACCCAAAACATTAACCATTGCTTCATTTTGACGTTTCATAGTATCTACATATTCAAAGTATTGACTATTAGGATTTTCTGTATTACAACTTTTAACTACCTTTAACATCTCTTATTTCTTTTAGAAACAGTTCTGGAATAGAATATTTAATAGATGTTCATAGTCATAAACATATATCAGCTAAATCCTGTAAATTTACCTTTTAAATCTGAAATTGAAGTAGGATCTTCGCTGGAAGAGTGTCCTTGTCTTAAATGAAATCCTTCCTTACCAATAACTGAATTCATCCATCGAAGTGTGCTTACGTCAAACGTTTTCCTTTCCACATTTTCTTTAGTTTCAGTCATTTTTGGCTGTAAAAGTACTATTATTAGGTAGGCAAATTATCATATTGAAAACATAAGGCATATCCCTAAGCCATTCATTGACTCCAAGGGCTCAGTAAAAAAGTTTTCCAAGTTCTGCAGTCTTTTTCCAATAACAAATTCTCCTTCTTTGTCACAAAATCCGCAAATTTTAATTGGAATGAAGGGTTTAATATGTACAACAATAATTATCTGGGCGTGATAAGCTCAGATATCGAAATCCGGATTGATGGTTTTTTTTTTAAACCCAGTTTTCTTTTCTTTTATTACAAAATCTTCTATCTCACATTTATTTTTGGTTTGGCTAAATATTTTTGATGGCCGCGTTATCTTTTTCTTAAGTTGCTGCATATACAGGGTGTGGAAAAGGTGTGGGAACGGTTCGATATTTCCTGAAGGGTAGGTTTTCGTGAAAAAAGTTTGTAGCAAAAGTTGCTCAGGTTGGAGGGAAGAATCGTTTGCAGACGAAACTCACCCCCTCGCAAGGGGTGGGGGTAGGTCTGAAATTTCAAATTGCAACCCCTATTTTTTCTCACGGATTGTGATTCTCCGAAGAAAAATATGAAATTTTTGCCAGGCATTTTTTTTATCCGAAGCACCACTGCACCCCTAAAAATTAAAATTATCCCTAAAAATCATTTATTTGGGTGTACAGGGAAGGTAAGGACAAAGAATTGGTTGGAGCAAAAGATTGATATTTCTCGTTGGAGAACCATGAGAAAAATGGGGGTTGCTTTTAAAATTTTAGATTTACCCCCACAGCTTGCGAAAGGGTGAATTTTGGCAACCCCCATTTTTTCTTACGGATGGGTGGGGAAAAAGAAGCGGAACGGGCTGATATCTCGAAAAATATCGATTTTTTGAAAATCTTTTCCATTTTCAAAATTGTAGAGAATCACGCAAACTATCAGATTGAATATTTAATTATGTATTTGAAAAATTGTTAATTCGATTGTTTTTTAAACAATCATCTTGTTTTTTTAAATGACAACCCCTATTTTTTTACAGATTTAGAATCCTCGTAAAATTTTATAATCGCGGCGCTCCGCCTGTCAGTGCGCCCCACTCTCAGCGTTACTTAAGCGATTTTCACAGCGCGGTCGCCTTAGATACTTAGGAATGTAAGAAAGGTAAATGAAAATCCGGAGTGCAACATCTGTTGCGCGAGTTTCTGCTGAAATGTCATAAAAAATTCGAAAGCGAAATAACAAAGAAATATTTTTTGAAAAAATCAGGAACTTGAGTATTCTTGTTCCATGTGTTTGAATTTTTTGTTGAAAAATGAGGTATTGACCAATTTCAACCATTCTTTTCTACTCAGTTTTCTTTGAAAGACGCTTCTGAAATTGCGCATAAAACAAAATAAGTGATTTGAAGTGATGTTTTGCTTTGTTGACCTTTTCCTTTTTCGTTTTCGTTACTAAACCTGGTAAGTTTGCAAAATTCATTGTTATACCATGTAAGTTGTCTACTCTGCCGTCCCAAAAATAAAGCGTTCAGTTCTTGAAACCGGTTATCTGTTTTTATCCTTAAAAAATTGGATTTTTCATGATTTTGACGTTATCTTGTAACATTTTTTTGACGTCTGTGTGCTTATTTTATTTGTCTCTTCATAACGAATTTAACTACGAAATTCAAATTAAGAAATACCTTAATGTTTTAAAAAAATTTGCTTCATTTGGTGTTTTTACGCTATTGCAACTCAACTACATTACCTTTTTTAGTCAATGTTTATTTCTACTTGCACATAATAAAAATGGTTAAATTCAGTTATGATTTTTGCAAAACAAAGGAATAAAAATTATTAATTTTTGTCTGTTGGTACAGCTTGGCTATGGCCCAACAAAGAATGAAATTGTTCAAATTTTAATTATTTTAACTTAGCCTGTTAAAAACTTTTTTTTTAAACTAAACTGATGTGGACAATCAAAGTGAGAGTGAACGAACGTGAATGAGCGAGCGAACAAGAGAGAATGCATTTGATCATTCGAGTGATGAAATCATTGTGAGCTCACTTGATTATGAAAATGTTCAATCATTTTATTTTTAGATCGTTTGATTATCGGATCATTAGATTATTTAAGATTTGTACTTTATTTACAACATAATTTGATTCGGGTATAAAATTTTTACATGGGATTCTGAGTAGACAACTTAACCGAGTAATATTTTAATTTAACTTTACATTAAAAAATTGGTTTCTTTTTTAGATTCAGTTTTAAGATGGGGGAATTATCAGAAAGAGAACGTGTTCTGTTGTTGATGATTCGAGGCTACGGAGCTCGTCAAAGATCATATCAGAGCGTACGACAAATTTTCAATAGGGACTTTCGGAACGGTGATCACCTTATTTCAAAATCAACAGTATATCGTACTGTCAATCGTTTTGAATCTACTGGCACTAACAAAAACCGGCCAAAAAAAGGACGTCCAAAAATAACTGATGACAAAGCCATGGACATCATGCAATCTTTCGTCGAAGATCCACACGCGCCAAATTGGTCTCCTGCATAGTGTCGATCACAAGACAGTCTGGAATTACCTACATAAGAACAAGTACCACCCATACAAAATGCAACTTCATCAAAAACTTTTCCCCGATGACTATGATCGACGAATAGAGTTTTGTGAACTGATGGATCGGAGATTCACTCAAAATCCGCGGTTTCTTGAAAAACTGACTTTCTCTGACGAAGCGACGTTTCAACTAGATGGAAACGTCAATCATCAAAATTTCCGATATTGGACGGATTCGAATCCTTACTGGATGCTCGAAAAAAACATTCAGTATCCGCAAAAGTTGAATGTTTGGGCTGGCATTATGAACGACAAAATTATTGGTCCATTTTTCATCGATGGAAATTTGAACCAGGAAAAATATCTCCAGATGCTCAGGGAAAAAATCGTGTCAGCAATGAACGAAGCTGTCGGTGGGGATATGGATGATGTCTGGTTTCAACAGGACGGCGCAGCTCCTCATTATGCGATTGTGGTTCGAAATTTTTTAGACACAACTTTTCCGGATCGCTGGATAGGTCGTAGAGGACCTTTGGAATGGCCACCTAGATCCCCAGACTTAACGCCATTAGATTTTTTTTATGGGGTTATGTAAAAAGTAAAGTTTACGCAACTGATCCCGTGACTATTGAAGAATTAAAACGGCGAATCGAGTATGAATGTTCAGTGATTCCCCAAAACACAATTAAAAAAGCTTCTCAAGAAGTTTACTATAGACTATCGAAATGTCAAGAAATCCGGGGAGGTCATTTCGAACAGTACAAACAGTGAAGGGTTAAAGAGCAAATAAACCAACAAACACTATTTTCAATGATTTTTAATTATAAATTATATTTATTATTTTGTAGTCTTATTTCTTATGAACTGAAAGACAATTTTTTTTTAATTTGTAAAGTGGAGTTTTATTAGTTACTCATCTGTTATTTATAATAAACGATCGATGATTCAATGGTCCAGAGTTCTTGAATTTTAATTTTTAGGGTTGCAGGGGTGCTTCGGATAAAAAAAAATGTCTGGCAAAAATTTCATATTTTTCTTTGGAGAATCACAATCCGTGAGAAAAAATAGAGGTTGCCATTTGAAATTTCAGACCTACCCCCACTCCTTGCGAGGGGGTGAGTTTCGTCTGCAAACGATTCCACCCTCCAAGCTGAGCAACTTTTGCTACAAACTTTTTTCACGAAAACTTACCTTTCAGGAAATATCCAACCGTTCTCGGACATTTTCCACCCCCAAAAATTCGTTTGGGGTGCAGGGAAGCTTCGGATAAAAAAAAAAATTTAAGACAAAAATTTCATATTTTTCTTCGGAGAATCATAATGCGTGAAAAAAATAGGGGTTGCTATTTAAAATTTTAGAGTTACCCCCACCCCCTGCGGGGGTGAGTGGGTGGGGGTGACTTTCATGTGCAAATGATTCTACCCTCCAAGCTGAACAAGTTTTTCTACAAACTTTTTTCACGAAAACCTACCCTTCAGGAAATATCGAACAATTGCCGGACTATTCCCCACCCCTAAAAATTCGTTTTGGGGGTGCAGGGAAGCTTCGGATAAAAAAAATTTTAAGACAAAAGTTTCATATTTTTCTTCGGAGAATCACAATCCGTGAGAAAAAATAGGGGTTGCCATTTGAAATTTCAGACTTACCCCCACCCCCTGCGAGGGGGTGAGTGGGTGGGGGTGAGTTTCGTGTGCAAACGATTCTACCCTCCAACCTGAGCAACTTTTGCTACAAACTTTTTTCACGAAAACCTACCCTTCAGGAAATATCGAACCGTTCCCACACCTTTTCCACACCCTGTATATGTAATTTTCAAACGGATAGGCAGTAAAATCATTTACAAATCCCAAATCCTGAATACACTTTGTAAGATGAAGCAGACTGTGAACTTTAAATGTGTCACTGTTTTCGGAATAAAAAAGAGGAAAGTATTCAACAAATAATGCTATAATTTCATTTGCAGTGCTCAAATTTTTAATAATTTTGTGAGCAAGAAAGTAAGCGGTATGCGCAATGCCGTAATAAGAAGTGATAATAAAAATCTTCATTGAGTATATTCTTGAAGACAAGTATTCCATTGTAAACAACGAATTGCCACTCTGTTGATTTCCAGCGTAGAATATCATCCATACCTCTAGGCTTTCTTGTGAATTCTCTTGGCATAAATGAAGAAAGTGATATCAAACGGTTAGATATTTCATGTTTATTGTGTGTATTACGTTTTATAGAAGCTCTTCCATTGAGTAATCTTAAAATTATTTTTCGGGTACTGAAGCCTATGTTTTCTAATGTAATAAGTCTATTTTGGAAGTATTTGCTGTGAAAGTTCAAGTCTTTTCTTTGAAAGAAACCTTCGTCAGATCGTAATTCGGATTCTTTTGTATTTGTTAATTGCGGAGATTAGAATTACTTATAAATGCCAAACAATTTTGTTAATTGATTGAATTTTTAACTTCCCAGTATAGGAAGTTTTTGTAATCGGTCCGAAAATCGAAATCGAAATTTTCGACGTATTTTCATCTTTCAAGGTCCCAGGAGCATTTTAAGCAAAAAATTGGGAGGAAGTATGTGTGTGTGTGTATGTGCGTACGGATGTGGTCATTTTTTTCTGCACGATATTGCGCGAACCAAAAAAGATATCGACTTCGTTGAGGGGTCGTTCGAAGCGTATTAACCGAAATATGATCTGAAAAATTTTCATAAAATTCGGTCGAACCGTTTTTTTGTTTAAGCGACGTAAGTGAGTAGATAGGCTATGAGGATTCTAGCCCACTTTCCCCCTTTAAAATACATGGGGGAAAATCTCGCAACTTTCCGCCATCTTGGATTTTGAGTGCGTGTGTATGTGTGTATATGTGTGTGTATGTGTGCGTAAGCCTATCTTGCAAATTCTTCCGAAATAAAGCTGGTTTTATTTTCTGGTCCTTATCATAGGAATAAGATATTATTATTATTATTTTTTTTTTTTGCTAAACATTTTTTTTTTACGAGCATTAATTGTATTAATTGTTACGTAACAAAAAAAAAATCATCAAAAGCATTTTTTAAAAACGAAGTTACAGAGCAAAGTGCCTGTAAAAGCAGCGAAAGTAACAGGAATTCATGCATAATTGCACGCAAATACTCGAGTGCTTTTTCTACTCAACTTGTTTTGGTTAAATCGCGTCAGCCGGCATAAAAAAAAAAAAAACAATCGGGCAAAAGCTACCTCATGCATTTCAATGCATTCGTGTGCATTTCTTTATCTAGATTCTCTTTGTCGCCTTCTTCGCTTCTTTCTTACAAAAGCTTTCGACAAGAGCACAGCCAGATCAAATAAGAATCGCTCAAGTGCAGGGCGCAGCCAACGCAAATTGTAGTTTATGCAAGTGGATCGCAGCCAGTAGATAATTATATTGAAAGCTTTTTGTTATACATGCGTACCTGTTACCAGATTTGTAAAACGAACGCAAGAGCATCGATTAATTATGAAGCCAAATTACCATTCCCATAAATATAATTTTACAATTATTTAATCTTGCAAAGCCCATTACCATTTCGGTCACCTTTGCATCGTGTCGGCGCTCAAAAAGGTATAAAAGGAGTAAAACTGATGAACCCGCTTATTCTTAATCTCTTAGTCATAGAGATAACAACAAAGAAGAAAAAATCAAACAATTTATAAAATGACTTTTATAAAACAAGGGAGGTTAATGATAAACAGTATGGAAAAGTCGCTGAATAGTGTTAAAAATAGTGACATAAAAGAATTAGAACAATTGTTAAAGCTGTGCTCTAAAAACCTACGATTATTGAATGCTGCACTGAAGAAAGTTGAAAATATTGGCGAAACAAATAATTTGTTTAGTATGATAAGTAAAATGATGGGGTTTCGAACAATATTGAAAACTAATCTGCTACGAGGAGGAGGATACAAGCCAACGCGACCTAATAAGAAGGAGTGGACAATAAACAGAATTAAATGGGAAGACATGAAATCTGTTTTCAATGGAAGAATAAGGAGCTCATCTATAACCAATTTGAAACATAAAGATCCAATTGAATTTTTGGAAGATTGCGGTCCTTTGTTTGTGCGGCGTATTGCAAATATTTTGAAAAATGAAACTTTCCTTAAAGTGAATACCATCTTTTGTGGAAAATTTGTTAAATCTTCATTAAAGGAAGAAGTGGAAGACTTCAAATATTTAACCACTAAAAATAAAATAATTTCAAGAGATACAAATCTCCCGGAGTGGTTTGCAGAAAATATTATGAATACCATTCTTTCGGATTTGGACGACTTCCAGGAGCGAGACTCTGGCTGGGCCTTAAAAGAGGTGGTAAATTTAATGATTAACATCAACAAATATACACCTCTGGTAGGTTCATCTTATATCGAGCTGCCACCGACTGTTATGAAAAAGCATACTTGCATCAATATCCAAAATAACGACAACGCCTGCTTTGCTTGGGCGGTGGTGTCAGCAATGTACCCCGTTGAAAAGCATCCACAGCGAGTTACAAGGTACCCACACTACTCTACCGTATTAAATTTTGAAGGAATCAGTTTCCCTATAAGCAGGTCGGATATAACAAAGTTTGAAAAACAAAATAATATGAGCATAAATGTCTACATTCTCAACAAAAGTAAAGGCGAATTCACCGTTGCACCAACAAGACTCACCAATAATAAGAAAGAACAACACATCAACCTTTTGCTGCTGCAAAATTGCTACGATGAGGGCAAAAGCGAACATCAAGTTAAATATCATTATGTTTGGATAAAAAATTTATCTCGTTTGGTATCATCTCAACTAAGTAGACACCGCAATAAAAAATTCATTTGTGATCGTTGTCTTCATTATTTTTATACTTTTGCTGATTTGGAGAAACATTCGACAGATTGCGAAAAAGTAAATAATTATAAAGTGATCTTCCCAAAGGAGGAGAAGCTGAAATTTGAAAACTTTAAGAATAAGGAACGCGTACCATTTATTATCTACGCTGACTTTGAATGTATCTTAAAACCGACTTCGTATAAAACCTTTCATACTGAACGCTACCAGCAGCACGAAGCACATAGTATGGGATACTACTATAAATGCTGCTATGACGATACACTATCATATTACAAAAGCTACAGGGGTCACGATTGTGCAAAATGGTTTGCTAACCAGCTACAGGAGATAGCAGAAAATATAGAAAATATTTATCTTTCTCCCTTACCGATGGCTCCTCTTACTTCAGAACAGGCACAAAGTATCATAACTGCTGTAAACTGCCACATATGTGAAAAACCCTTTGCGGTGAAAGATAAAGTAGTGCAAGATCACTGCCATTTGACAGGAAATTTCAGAGGTCCTGCTCACGATAGTTGTAACATTAATTATCAGGATTCTCGAACTATTCCTGTAGTCTTTCACAATTTGACTAATTACGATGCACATTTGCTTATAAAAGATGTATCTCTTGCCATACCTGGATCCTTAAAAATAATTCCAAATAACACAGAGAAATATATTTCTATGGTAACGTATATAGAAGGATACAAAATAAATTTCAAATTTATTGACTCGTTTCGATTCATGCCATCATCACTAGATAAACTGGCGTCTAACTTACAAGAAAAAAAATTGTTCGTGCGGAATATCCTAATCTAAATGATAGAAAGTTTAAGCTTTTAACGAGGAAAGGTGTGTTTCCTTATGAGTATATCCAGAATGAGGAAAAATTGCTGGAGACACAGCTTCCAGCTTTTGAACAATTTTATAGTACTTTATCGGAATGTAACATCACAAAGGAGGAATATGAGCACGCGCTTATGGTATGGCAGGAGTTTGAAATCAAAACCTTAGGAGAATACAGCGACTTATATATGAAAATAGATGTTCTCTTGTTAGCAGACGTATTTGAAAATTTCCGTGATACTTGTATAAAAGATTACACTCTTGATCCTGCGCATTATTACACCTCACCAGGATTAGCTTGGGATGCTATGTTAAAATATACAAATGTGGAACTAGATTACATCAGTGACATAGATATCTTAATGTTCTTGGAAAAAGGAATTCGCGGAGGTCTAACGCAATGTTCTAAGAGGCATGCGAAAGCTAACAACAAATATATGCACGAGTATGATCCTAACTGTGCAGACACATTCCTTATGTATTTCGACGTTAATGCCATGTATTCTTGGGCTATGTCACAATATTTACCATACGGAGAGCTCGAATGGGTCAAAAATATTGATACCATTGATTTAAACACACTAGATGACTCTCCAATAGGATATATCCTGGAAGTAGACTTTGTGGACTTGTGAAAAAAAAGGTACTGAAAATCGAATTTTTTTGCTGACAAATTGTTAAAAAAAATAATAAATTATCAAAAAACTTAATGTTTCAGCGGTTCAGCATCTAGCTATATGTATCTAGAATAACGAGTTAAATTTTCAGCCAAATCGGTTAAATAGTATCTAGTGAGTGCTTCCCCGAAACCGCTCGACGTTCCTTCGAGGACTCCACTTCAACACAAAGAATTATGAATAAATCAATGTAAAATTTATTAAAAAAAATTTTTTTGTACGCTTGAAAGTAGTAATAACAACATGTAAAAATTACAAAACGATCGCATATTATTTTCCTGCTGAAAAAAATTCACGAAAAAACGTCGAAATTTCGGCCGTCACACCGGGCTACCACCTTAACCAAAATATGATCTGAAAAGATTTTCATAAAATTCGGCTGATCCGTTTTTTTTTTTGTTTAAACGACGTTTATGATTTTTGTGCCTGTACGATACCGCCCAAACTAAAAACTATATCGACTTCATTGAGGTGCCGAAAAAAGAATATTAACGAAGACGTGCTCTGAAAAAAATTTCATAATATTCGGTCGGATCTTTTTTGTTTAAATAGAAAAACATCAGTTACACAGAAGGACCTTAAATTGACAAGTTTTGCTAATATCTAATAAACTCAATGGAATGAGACCCGTTCTAAACGAAGTGATCTTTTTTGGGTTCTGCACAGCGATAGCCTTCGAACAAAACATCACTTGTCAAAATCCAACAACCTTTAAAATTGGTGCAAAAATTTCGTTACCCTTTACAAACTGCGGGTATTTTTCAAACCTTGGATTAGCACTTTTTGACGGGAATTTCTTTTCTACGCGTGATACAGTTTCAGAAAATTGCGGTTCATCCCGGGATTTCCAGTAGTTACCGCAAAATTTGTCCTTTTTGGTCAAGGCTGACAAGTACTTAACAGTTACAGTTTTGCTAATATCTCCGGAAAGCTTTGGAATTTCCAAATGAAGTCATTCGCTTCTCAGTTTGTCAATGGCGTTTCAGCCCGCTCAATACGAATTTGAACACCCGCTTAGCGCAGCGAACGAAATACGGAGGAAATGTTTGTTTGCTAACGTTCAGTAAAAACAAATTCTCTAGAAAAATCTTGAGGGTTTACTACTATTATGCCCGGTTTCACAGTGTCGGTTTAAGCTTTCGCTTAGCTGAACCTGAACAGTTAGTTTAAGCTTTAGCTCAATTCGAAATCGTTTCACAGTTTGTTTTTGTGCTCAGTTCAGCTAAACTTAGTTCATTGAATTTTGTAGGCCACTGTGGTCGAGTCAGTTGTCATATTTTGTGAAATTTTTGCCGGAATAGAATCAAACAACCAAAGCAATCACTTCTCACACAAAATTGACATTTCTCAACGATAAGCCTCACGGCTTAAAGTTAAGCGCTCAAATTTGACAGCTTAAGCTAACGCGATATTTGAGCTCAGTTTAAGAGAAAAACCTCCACTGTGGAACACCAAAAACATTTAAGCGGAAGCTTAACTCAATTTCGAGGTTTAAGCTTTCACTGTGGAATCGGGCATTATAGTTATTTGAACTAGCTTCTCTCGGGATTGCTTTGTCTGATACTAGCCAATTTTCCACTAGTGCTAAACGTATAACTATTTTGTAAGAAGTCGGTTTATTCCATATTCGTTCATCTTACTGGGAAGTTAATCGTGTGGACCGATGGAGGCAAACCCACATCCCAACTAGTTTTTTTTTGCTATTGTCTTCTTTTTTTAATGTCATAAAATCGAAGCAACGGGAAGCGAGTACCCATACATTTTTTCATATACCGTAAATTCTTTTGCTACTCTCAAGAAATTTGCTTCCGAGCCAGTCTGTTATCAGTCGCTATCGGTTCTCGCTTCTCGTTGCATAATCGAAACACTCGCTTCTCGTTGTCGATATTGCAGCATTATTGAAATTTTTGAACTTTTTAGAGACTAATAAACTAATGTGAATTTTATATAATAATAAATTGCGAACTTGTAAAAATAATAACGTAAAAAACTCTTTGCGTTTCAACATTGGCGCCCGAGCAGGGACAAAGGACATTATTGTGTTTTTTGACGTGACAACGTCTATTAAATCGGTTTAAGATAGGACGCGCGTGTGAAAATGTCCCGCTCAAGGTCCCGCACACAAAAAAAATCATATCTCCGCCACCATACATGTTAGGGGGTGGTTAATGGCTCAAAATTTTCGTTAATTTATCCTCTACACGGGAAAAATACATTAATTCACCTTATTGACGTGACAACGTCTATTAAATCGGTTTAAGATAGGACGCACGTGTGAGAAAGTCCCGCACACAAAAAAAATATGAGTGTGCTTAAGACCACACTTTAGAAGTAAAACTTTTGTGCCCAACGGCTAGTAATATGCAATAGATATAGTGGAAAGTCTGTCGGATCTATAGTACGCTTGAGAAAATTCAGGCCAACGACAGATGCAGGAAGAATAGTGACGAATCTACTGACGGACTTGATACAAATTCTATTTGAAAATATCAATATTTATGAATTCCTATTTACATTAAAACCTAAAAGTAACCGAGTAAAAATAATTTTTATTGGCTAATTTTCTTAAAAGCATACACGCGGTGCACCTAGTACGTATAGCATATAAGTGCGCATCCTACACGGGTATGCACGCTTCCGCCACAGGCATGGATACTACCGCCACAGGCACGAAAATCTAAACATTCGCCTCATGGAAGTAAGCTGGTGGCATATGCAAGCGTACATGCATTGCATTCAGACGTTCATAAAATTGCATGGTTTTTTCCGTCCCGGCTTTCACACATAGCCCGAAAATCGAGTGCATGCAAGGTGCATGTGTTTGTTGTGCATACTTGTGTGTTCTATTTCGAATGCGGCATTACAGAAAAAGTTAAAAGTAGTCCGACCTTTGCGTGGCATGCATTCCATTCATGGAACATTCCTTCAGGCCGCATTTGAATACACACACTTCTATATTATTTATCAACGAATTGAACGCATGTACGCTTGGATATGTCACCAGCTGTATGCATGCTCCGCTCCCGCTACATTCATGATCATTAATAATTGCATCCGCATCAGCATAGACTATTCCAAACCCAGGTATTGTTTTACCAAGCAGTCCGCTAACCACATACAATGAAGCTTTACCTACGCGAGCCGCTTTACCTTCACGAACGGGAGCCAGTCTACTTGAGTATGGTATTGGCACCCTTTATGGCCACCTAGCCAATTACCTGATTACTTCGTCCCATACAATCTTTTAGGGAGCCAATTAATTTTAAAGGGAGCAAAAAGATATGCAATCAACCTTTTTTCAAATTCTTCTTTCTATGCGTAGTTGAAAATAATTTATTTTGGCTGATTAAACCGAATTCGAAGCATAAAGTTGAAAAAACATTTTTTACAAACCTTTATATTTTCAGTCGATGTAGGGATAGTTTCAGCCCTTTACTATTATCCCTTATCGTAAAATTTGCTTTGTTATAAATCAACCACTTTTGAATATAAATGTTGCAAAAAATGTATTTTATTAGATTGGTTTTGATTATAATTAAAATTATCGCGGAAACACTTAAAAAGGGGAATTTTTAAGCATATTTAAAGGTGACATCCATATTTTAAGACTGTGGGACCCTGATTTTCGTAATCAGTGACCCAAAAAACATATCAGGAACGGTTTTCACAACAGTGTAATGTTTTAACATAAACGATTCGTCGATTTTTGCAAGTTAAAAAAATTGTAATTTAAAAAGGGGAAAGGTCCAGCTCATCTCACCAAAGGGGAAATGGGTGCCAATTTTAAACATCAGCACCTCACACATTTAATTCACCACTCCCTTTTGGTATTCTAAGCACCCAAACCACCGCCGAAAATTCTTCTCGTATATGCCGCTTCCAACATGTCAGTCAACTCCAAAGTGTCCGCGGCATAAGCCCGGCCAGTGACCAAACCACAAGAAAAATCTGAAATAATTCACCTCTACAGAATGGTGAATTTGTATTCCTATAATGAGATAAAGCAAAGTCCGGGCGACAACGTAGCCAGAAAATTTATGCAGTAAGGCAGAGTGTATTTTAGCTGTTGCATACACAGCCCCGAGTTTCTTCGTCTCTTGTACCCTTTCCCATCGTTATACGAAAGTTCTGACGATTTTTCATGTGTGAGAGCGTTACACGAATGAAATTGATTCACTCTCATGTAAATTTTTTTAAGCAAACGTCCCTAAAGAAGTTTAACTTCAAAAAATTTGTTTCGAAATATATAATTTGATACTTCACATCCAAGACCATTAATTTTTTTTTTTTTTTTTTTTTTTGATAGACTTATGCGTATCGCGAGTTCTGTGTTTTGTGCATATGGGAAAAGTTCCATTGTTCGAGTTAATTGTTGATTGAGTGCCTATTGCGCTGATATTGTTAGGTATATCAAGCTAGCTGGCCAAAGTGTCGTGCCGCGCACGGGTGTAGGTTTATAATTTGTCGCTAATTTGTTGCTAATTTTTTACGTCAAAAATAATTTTGTCGCTCATCTCAGTGTTTAAATAATAATGAGCAAGCTAGCTTGATACCAAGCTGGCTGGCCACATAGTGTATCTTTCGATCTGAGCAAGATAACGGAATGGGGTTTGAGGCGTATTTTGTCGCTAATTTGTCGCTTAAAGAATCACGTAATACCGATTTTGTCGCCGGTTTATTTACGAACCACGGGACGATTATTACCAATCGGCCTATAAAGCTGGCTGGCCAACATGCGTATCTTCTATTTAAAAGGTGAAAGCGGAACGAGGTTTGCGCCATATTTTGTCGTTAATTTGTCGCTGAAATAATCACTTAATACCGATTTTGTCGCCGGTTTATTTACGAATCACGGGAACATTATTACCAATCGACCTATCAAGCTGGCTGGCCAACATGCGTATCTTCTATTTAAAAGGTGATAGCGGAACGAGGTTTGCGCCATATTTTGTCGCTAATTTGTCGCTGAAAGAATCACGTAATACCGATTTTGTCACCGGTTTATTTACGAGTCACGGGACGATTATTACCAATCTACTTATCAAGCCGGCTGGCCAACATGTGTATCTCTTATTTGGAAAGTGATAGCGGAACGAGGTTTGCGCCATATTTTGTCGCTAATTTGTCGCTGAGAGAATCGCGTAATACCGATTTTGGCGCCGGTTTATTTACGAGTCACGGGACGATTATTACCAATCGACCTACCAAGCTGGCTGGCCAACATGCGTATCTCCCTTTTAAAAAGTGATAGCGGAACGAGTTTGCGCCATATTTTGTCGCTAATTTGTCGCTGAAAGAATCACTTAATACCGATTTTGTCGCCGGTTTATTTACGAGTAACGGGACGATTATTACCAATCGACCTATCAAGCTGGCTGGCCAACATGCGTATCTTCTATTTAAAAGGTGATAGCGGAACGAGGTTTGCGCCATATTTTGTCGCTAATTTGTCGCTGAGAGAATCGCGTAATACCGATTTTGTCGCAGGTTTATTTACGAGTCACGGGACGATTATTACCAATCGACCTATCAAGCTGGCTGGCCAACATGTGTATCTCTTATTTGGAAAGTGATAGCGGAACGAGGTTTGCGCCATATTTTGTCGCTAATTTGTCGCTGAAAGAATCACATAATATCAATTTTGTCGCCGGTTTATTTACGAGCCACGGGACGATTATTACCAATCGTCCTATCGAGCTGGCTGGCCAACATGCGTATCTCCCTTTTAAAAAGTTATAGCGGAACGAGGTTTGCGCCATATTTTGTCGCTAATTTGTCGCTGAAAGAATTACTTAATACCGATTTTGGCGCCGGTTTATTTACGAGTCACGGGACGATTATTACCAATCGACCTATCAAGCTGGCTGGCCAACATGCATATCTTCTATTTAAAAGGTGATAGCGGAACAAGGTTTGCGCTATATTTTGTCGCTAATTTGTCGCTGAGAGAATCGCGTAATACCGATTTTGTCGCAGATTTATTTACGAGTCACGGGACGATTATTACCAATCGACCTATCAAGCTGGCTGGCCAACATGTGTATCTCTTATTTGGAAAGTAATAGCGGAACGAGGTTTGCGCCATATTTTGTCGCTAATTTGTCGCTGAAAGAATCACGTAATATCGATTTTGTCGCCGGTTTATTTACGAGCCACGGGATGATTATTACCAATCGTCCTATCAAGCTGGCTGGCCAACATGCGTATCTCCCTTTTAAAAAGTGATAGCGGAACGAGGTTTGCGCCATATTTTGTCGCTAATTTGTCGCTGAAAGAATCACTTAATACCGATTTTGTCGCCGGTTTATTTACGAGTAACGGGACGATTATTACCAATCGACCTATCAAGCTGGCTGGCCAACATGCGTATCTTCTATTTAAAAGGTGATAGCGGAACGAGGTTTGCGCCATATTTTGGCGCTAATTTGTCGCTGAAAGAATCACTTAATACCGATTTTGTCGCCGGTTTATTTACGAGCCACAGGACGATTATTACCATTCGACCTATCAAGCTGGCTGGCCAACATGTATATTTCCCGTTTAAAAAGAGATAACGATATTATTCGGGGTCAAATGGTAGCAACGGCCTCAGGGATCTTTGATGATGCCGGTACATCAAAGAGATAAATCCTGAGTAACGCCACCTGTGATCTAAGGTCTACACCATCTAAGATTTTCCGATATGCTACCGAATCCTACCTCAACCTCCACCAAGATGTAGATTTTACATCGGGTGTCCCCTGGATGCTCTGGGGGGTACATCGCAAGGCCCACAAGAGCAAGGATGGAAGTCTTTAAGCTAAAAAGAAGAACTGCAGACAAGCTGTGCAGAAAGAAAAAGAGAGAGTATCTTAACAGAATCCAACCCAAAGAATAAACGAAGACTCACAGGCGGAGTCAATGGTAATCCCTCAAGATAGTATTCCAACAGAACCACCAACACTGGATGAGGAACGGGAAGCTGTGAAAAGGCAAAAAAGCAAAAAATCCCCAGGCATCGATGGAATCGCAGCTGAGCTACTAAAGGAAGGAGGACCGCAACTCTTAAGGAACTTACACGAACTCATACGCAACGTCTGGGAGGAAGAAGTTATACCAGATGACTGGAAGAAAGCGATTATACGTCCAATCTACAAAAAAGGAGTTAAATTAACTTGTGAACACTACAGAGGCATCTCACTCCTTAGCACCAGCTACAAATCCTTCACAATCCTTGTGAAACAAAAATTAGAACCTATAGCGGAAGGCCTTATAGGAGAATATCAAGCTGGTTTTAGGAGAAACAGGTCAACATTCGACCAGCTGCTGACCTTAAAACAAATTCTGGAGAAAACCTGGGAAATGAATATAGATATATACCAGATTTCAACAGGCATATAACTCGATAAACAGAGAGAGGCTGTTCAGGATCCTATTGGAATTAGGAGTTCCCTCCAAGCTGGTACGGCTGATAAAATGTGCAACGAATAGCTCCCTGGCGAAAGTAAGGATCCAAAATGCAGTAACAGATGAGTTCGAAGTGTGACAAGGAGATGGACTAGCCTCCATGCTTTTCAACCTGGCCCTAGAATGGGTGATAAGAAAAACGTCAGTACAGAGAAGTGCGTCCATAGCAACGCAGTCTGTACAATTACTTGGATATGCGGATGACGTGGGAAGATCCTTCTTGGCAGCAAAAAAAGTCTATGTCGAATTAAAAGAGGGGTACTTTTAGGGGTTGAAACCACCCCTGCATACAAATGGACCTTGGATTCGCGATCGGCGACCACCAAACCCCCCGAGAGACGATTTTCGAGGCAAAATAATGAATTTTTCAATATTTTGTATCACTGGGGGTGGAGGGGTTTTAAGCAGGGACTAAGAACGGAACGAAAACGAGAACGAAAGAACGAAATTAACCGAATAATTCATAAGAACGAAAACGGAAACGAAAACGAAATTTTTATTTTTCGTTCATGATTGAAAACGAAATAAATAATTTCGGTTACCGGTTTTAACCGGTTTTATGTATCGGGGATGCAAGGGTCTTCTATTCACGTTGGCCTTGGGTCTTCTATTCACTTCTATTTCCCACTACTTTACCGAAGTATCTACTCGCACTCATTACTAGTGCTCCGCTATAAAGTCGGAGAACCGAAGGTGACGTGATCGCCAACCACTAAAATATAGGAGTGGACTGCTAACTTTCAGTGGACAACAAGACCGTAACGGCAGAACCCTCTCTAAACATCCTAGGCGTAACATTAGCTGAAGATCTGCGCTGGAATAACCACATATTCCAAAGTGCTAAACAAGCACCCCAGTGTCTAGGATTCCTCAAAAGGTGCAAATTTCTCCTTCAGCCGTCTGCCAGGGCTATAATTTACAAGACCTACATTCGTCCCCGTCTTGAATACAACTCGTATATCTGGGCCGGGGCCCCAAGAAACATCTTAGCTTGTCTGGACAAGGTGCAAAACTGCGCTCTCAAACTTATTGGTGACAGCGCCATTTGCTCTTCAATTGACTCATTAAGCCACCGTAGGAATGTAGCAGCTCTTGCAAAATTTTATCGCTTTTTTCATAATGATTGCTCCACTGAAATAAGTAACCTCATGCCTCCACTGTAACATTTTTCCCGCAACACAAGACTTGCCCGCTCGGCTCACCCCCACAGTTTACAGCCCTTATCTTCGCGCACACTCCGATCTAGAAATTCGTTTATAACAAGAACCACTCGTCTGTGGAACAACCTTCCAAAGACAGCATTCCCGAACTCATACAACATCCAAGAGTTCAAACGCAAGGTTCATCGCCACTTTCTGCAACACCCCCTTGACTCCCCCTAACCTATTATGTCCTTCTCTCTATCTTTCGAACTAAGCTTACTATTGGACATTGCACCATGACCTAAACGACATGACGTACTAGTAGTACAAAGGGTGACACCTGAGCTTGGACTATCACATAAAAAAAAAATGCTGAAGGCACCATTTTTCTCCAGAATAAGAAAACGTTTTTCATGTAAAAAAAAATTTCTTCAAATTTAGGAGAAAATAAGTAATAAGATGTCTGTTATAATTCATAGAAATAAATTTCCATCACTCATTTTTATTTATGAGCAGTTTTTTCATTAAATAAATGTATTTAGTTCAAAACTGTGACGGTTATTTCCCCTGTTTAAAGAACTTTTCAAAATAGCTTAAGGGTAAGACAGAAGAACAAAAACTATACCTGTCTATTTTTTTCTAATTAAGTTTATATTGCTGACATGCGCTGATGATTAAAGTTAATTGGAATTTAACGTGGGAACGAGACAGCAATATTTTTTGGTGCCATATTTTTGTATAGGATTTTTGCTCATTTAGCTATTATTTTATGTTAATAATTTTTGCCAGCTATGACTTAAATTATGACAAGTGACTTATTTGTCAAATATAAAAAAAAATAAAAAAAGCATGTTGGCATACTTTTATTAGAAAAATAGTAAAAAACCGGTTTTAACCGTTATTTCATTTCGGTTCACGAAAACGAAAAACATATTTTTTGGGTGTGGACGAAAAGAACGAAAACGAAATTTTTCGTTTTCGTTCTGATCGGAAACGAACAAAATACTTTTCGTTTTTAGTCCCTGGTTTTAAGGGGTTGAAATCACCCCTACATGTATGAACCTCGGATTCGTGATCAGCGACCCTTAAACCCCCGGGAATACGATTTCTGTGGCAAAATAATAATTTTTTCTGTTTTGGGGGGGGGGGTGGTGGGGGATTTTTAGGGGTTGAAATCACCCTTACGTGTATATGAACCTCGGATTCGTAATCAGCGACCCAGAAAATCCCCGAGAAACGATTTCCGAGGCAAAATAATGCATTTTTAATATTCCCTCAAACCAAGGGTACTTTTAGGGGTTGAAACCACTCCTGCATACAAATGGACCTCGGATTCGTGATCAGCGACCCCCAAACCCCCCCAGGAGACGATTTTCGAGGCCAAATATATAAATTTTACAAAGATTTTCCGTAATGCAATCCATGGGGGTGCTTTGGAGGGCTAAAACCACCCTAATTTATTCATTTTTCGATGTAATGTAAGGGATAGTGGTGATGAATGTTCCTGAACGTCTACAGAATACGGGAAAAAAGAATTTTTGAAATCGGTGCTGTTCCACAACTTTTCCACATTTTACAGTTTTTTCCGGCTTATTCACTGGGCTATCAGTCAAATATTAAAAAATATAAAACTCAATGCAAAAAAAAATATATAATTTTGGCATGCTG